>CP141146.1:38671708-39871708 GCA_035235625.1 Saururus chinensis
TTTTATAATTTTTATTTTTAAAAATTTATTTTAAAAATAAAAAAATAAAATAAAGTAAATATTAATAGCGATGTATAGGAATATACATCGCTAATAGTATTTAGTTTATTTTATTTTAAAATAAAATAATTTATAAAAAAAACTATAAAAAATAAAATTATATAATCTCCCTCTCCCCTCTCTCTCCTCTCCCTCTCCTCTATCTCTCCTCTCCCTCTCCTCTATCTCTCCCCTCTCCTCTCTTTCCCTCTCCTCTCTCTCTTGATCTCCCCTCTCTCTCTCTCTCCCCTCTCCTCTCCTCTCTCTCTCCTCCCACTCCTCTATCTCTCCCCTCTCCTCTCTTTCCCTCTCCTCTCTCTCTCTCTCCTCTCTCCTCTCTTTCCCTCTCCTCTCTGTCTCTCCCCTCTCTCTCCTCTCCTCTCTCTCCCCTCTCCTCTCCTCTCTCTCCTCCCACTCCTCTATCTCTCCCCTCTCCTCTCTTTCCCTCTCCTCTCTCTCTCTCTCCCTCTCCTCTCTCTTCTATCCCCTCTCTCTCTCCTCTCCCTTTCCTCTCTCTTCCATCCCCTCTCCCTCTCCTCTCTCTCTCTCGATCTCCTCTTTCTCCTCTCTCCTCTCTCTCTCCTCACCCTCTCTGTCCTCCATCTCACTCTTCCCTTTCTCTCTCTCTCTTTGATCCCTCTCTTCTTTCTCTCTTTTATTATAAATTATATTTTAAATATAATAAGAAAATTTAAGAAATAAAATATATTATATCTAAATAGTGAAAGTTTAATCTATTATTAACACTACTTTTTATTAAAAATTTAATATTTATTTATTATATATACAAATAGTGAATATTGAATAAAATATATATTATATTTATGATTTATTTAAAATTATTTATTAAATAAAATTAATTAATAAATCTATTCGCAACACTTATAATTGACCATTGCTATTACAAATACTATTTACAACGCTTATTTAAAGAGGATAAAGAGAGGAGAGAGAGAGGGAGAGAGAGGGGAGAGGGACATTAAATAATTATAAAATTTTTAAGATTTTTTTATAAATTATTTTATTTTAAAAATAAAAAAATAAAATAAATACTATAAGCGACGTATATATTATATATCGCTAATAATACAGGTATTAGCAATATATAGTTCTATACGTCACTAGTAAATTTTTTTGTTTTAAATTAATAACTAATATCAGGACTATTAGTGACGCTTGGTCCAAACGTCACTAATAGTCTTATTATTAGCGACGCCTGTAACTAGCGTCACTAATAGTTGGACTATTAGCGATGCTTAATTCAAGCGTCGCTAATATTTATGATTTTTTTTTAATTAATATATATATATATATATATATATATATATATATATATATATATATATATATATATATATATATATATATATATATATATATATTAGCGACATTTGTATAAAGCATCGTTAATATCATTAGTATTAGCGACGCTTTATACTAAGTGTCGCTACTACATAACTATTAGCGACGCATAATAATATGCGTCGCTAATAGTTTATTTTTTTGCGACGATTTCGTATGCGTCACAAGTATGGGTTTTTAGCGACACTTATAGTTACGTCGCTAATACTACATTTTGTTGTAGTGGAAGCAACGGTGTGATTTGCCCATTGCATAAATAGGAAAGCTGGAAATGTGCGACAACAAATAGGAAATTGGTTTGAAGTCATTTAAAAATCTTATTTTGTTTATTTATAAGCTTCAGTCTTAAAAAATGAACCCATACGAATCATCAACTACTTAAAAAGAAGAATGAATTTTATTTTAACTTGATTATAAGCTACAAAACTAAAAAACTAAAAATGTAAAACTAAAAACTATAAAACAGAAACATTAAAACTATAAAACTAAAAATGCAAAACTGAAAAGCTATAAAATTACGAAACTCCATCTCCTCCTCGTCCCCCGTCTCCCTCCTCAAGTATCACATCTTTCTTATTCCCTTCCTCCTCCCTCTTACAAAAGCCAAGAAAATGGAAAAACAGAAAACTAAAACACTAGAACTTTATGAACTACATACTAATTATTTATGTAGGCGATGAGTTATGATGGTGGGCCTCAAAAAGAAGCTTTTATTTCTTTCATTGCGATGTCAATGTGGACCTAAAGTAATTATGGGAAAAAAGAGATACATACTATGCAACCTAAAAGCATCTAAGATATATAAGAGTATGATGATGTGGGTAGGTGTTTAGGTTTTCATGTCATGACATATAAATAATGTCAATAAGTAAGCACTGATGGTCATACTCTTCCTATGTGGACTTGTAACACCCCATATTTTTTTAAAAAAAATATAATAATTTATTTCATATTTTAGGCCATTGGTAACTCATCAACATGTCAATAGACTTGCCGATGGAACTCAACAAATTTTCGTTGGTGGACTCATCAATGTGTTGATGAAGCTGCCAATGGTAAATGCATGCATGCAATTGCTCCTAAATAAGAGGCGGTTAATCAGTTTTGATTTCGTGTGTAGTTATGATAGTATTTAAGGCTTAGTAATGGTTTAAGAGGGGAAAAAATGAGTCTAAGGGGAGACTTGCAGCCGGAGAAGAGAATAGCGGACAACCAAGAGTGAAGGGAACATTGGAAATTGGGTGACACTCATGTTGAATGGTCAGATGGCTTTTTGAACTTGAAGTTTTATTGGTTTAGTATAGTTTTGAATTGTCTTCATGATTTGTGTTGGATATATTGTTGATTGGAGTAAAATCCTTGAGTTTTATAGAGTCAACTTCAAGGTTTTTATTGTACTAAGAACTATAATCATGGTTTGGTTGATAATTTCCTCATTTTAGAAAGATTTTCAAGAAGAATATATGTAAATATGTTTTTTCGGAATGAACAAGAATATTTTTACATGTTTCTGATCGGCAATGGAGTTTTACTAACATGTCAGTGGCTGCACCAAAAAGAGGAAGAAGATGAGCAATGTTCACACATGTGCGTGCAACAGGCATGTTGTTTTTGGTCATCGGCAGTGTGAACGACTCGTTGATGAGGCGTCAGTGAGAATGACACAAGGGTGTCATTCCACTGTCGGTAGGGTTCGACATATTAGTGAACTCATTGATGGCTATTAGTGACAGTGCCAACCTGTTTGTGAAGTCACCGATAGAGATTGATATCTCTGTCGGTGATAGTTGACACATTGGTGAACTTACTTATGCTCATCGACGAGGGTGCCGCCCCGTCTATAAGGTCACCAATAGATTCTATGGGAAAGGTTTGACATATTGGTGAATATAACGATGGTTATTGGCAAGGACAACAACCCATCCTTGAGGTTACAAATGGACCTCATAGTCACTGTCGCCAAAGTACGATGTGTCAATGAACTCACCGATGGTCATCAGTGGTGTAACCAACATGTCGCCAAAGCTTCTGATGGAACATATGATTTGTATATTTCCTTGTGATTATAGCTAGCATATGCCATGTAATTAAATATTTTTAAATAGCACGAACGGTAAGTAGTGAGAATTTTTTTCTTTTTCTTTCTTAAATACAAAATAAACCATTTAATTAAATATCTAGGTCATATCAAATCATATGATATTTATACGTCTCAAAATTCATAAAGACCAGCTCATCCATCTAAGTACAAGTCTATCGTCTGTCTGAAAATAAATAATTATTTGACTCTCACGCTAAAGGTACACATACGTACCGGAGTTGCAGAAATGTAACAACTTCTTCTTGTGCTCGCCTGTCTTGATCTCACTTGTCGTCGCCAGGAGAATCTACAGCAAAGCAACCAAACAACAACCACAACCACAATGGAGCATCTCCGCCTTCAGGAGAAGAGCTTCCAAAGGAAAAAATGTTTAATTAATATTTTTTGGATCGGGCCGACATCACTTGATGTTAGTTGCCTACGTACTCATCAGACAACATCTCCAATGTTTCCAACAAGATCGGATCCAGACGTAGTTCTGCCTAGAAACTACTCTATCCTAAGAAGCATAACATCACATATGCAATGCTTAAGTATTTTCAACCTACATTTTAGTAAGTCCTTTAACCGTTCCACTTGTCTAATTAACAAGCAATATCAAACATTGTTATTAATTATCTCACATCGCTTATTCGATAAGTAAAACTATCAAATCTGTAACTAAGAGATAACTCGCCCCTCGAGAAAACTCCAAAATATGGTACTCCAACTTTGGAGTAGACTGCTCAACAGTAGCTTGACCCAAATCCCCGGGGCTCTTAATAGCCTGCCACGATTTTGGAGAAGAGGATCCCAACTGTGCTCATGGACACAGATTGGCCAGAAGCACAAGCCTTCCATGATGCTCATACAACTATGCTTTTTGTACGTACTAACTAGTCCCGGGAAGACCTACGTGTCAACTCCGGGAGAAAATGTCTCATAAGACATTACTAATATATTCATAGAAGCCTCAGGTCCTTATGACCATTGACTCCCCCAAACGTCTGAAACTTAGACTAGATTATTTCCATCTAGTCAAGTATCCACTCAACCATTTGGGTCCTCCTCACCTTATTAATCGGCCCAATAAATAGCTCATCCACTGAGCTATGACTCAGAGAACATCCCAAAATCACCCTTGGTTCATTAACCAAGGTAAGATTCTAAGTCAAGGCCCCGTTCACTCCATGAACTGGTCCCAACCCTAAAGAGGGTATTTTAGTCATTATTTTAATTAGGTGTTCTCCCTTCAATCCAATGACAACCAAAATCTCTTGATTAGTCTTTATTAACCTTAAGTTACTGATATAACTTAAGACATCAATAATAAAAGCATTCATCAACACAATCAACATAAATAACTTGCATTCACACCAATGCATAAATAATGAATAAAGGCCCGTTGCACTCATTTGTAGGGCTAGGACTCAACAAGTTCAAGCCCGAGAGTATAAACAACTCTAGTGCATCCTGTGAGTCACATATATGACACTCTAGTCGATCGATACACTCGGTTCCAGACACATAAAATACACTGCTTTAAATATGAGAATTAGGGTTCTACCCCTTATTTCTCATGACACTGCGACCCGACAAGGTCTTCGTGTCACTTACTAGTCATACTCCTTCCTTTTGAAGTCATTTATAGGGTACCCCAACTCTTGATTCACTAGGTCATCTATTTCGACAGAAACAGAATATATTGCCCCTAAGGGCGTTAGGATAATTTTACCACCTAGGGTATGATACCCTCCCTTGGGTCATTCTAGTCATTTTACTGCCCCTCTATTGATTTAAGTCATTGACCTCTCACAAGGCTCCACTCTCAGACCGACTCACGCTTCCATTCACACGAATGTGGGCAGGTCCACTCAAAGGGGTATTTCTATCATTTGGTTTAAGGCCTTAATAACATCCAATGGGTTTAAAATTCAACTCAAGGGTACTACTGGCCTTCATGGACTCTGTGTAATTTTCCTAGCATGTGACGGGGTCGTGAACCCCTTAAACCGACCCAGGTTGACTTAACGGTTTACTATAAATCCTAAGGGCAAAAGGGTCAATTATCCACTCACTGGGATTTTTCCTCACTTATTGGTTTATAATATATTTAGTTTACTAATTAAACTCTCACTGAGAATTTTTCCAATTTTTAGATCCACTCATATGACCTTGAACCAAAGCCTCAAACTCGGGTAAGTTAATATTGTACGATAATTAACTAACAAGGGTAAAAAGGTCATTTCACAACCTCTGACATTTTTACCTAAGCTGAAACTTTGTCAAAATACTCCCACATCTCTCAAGGTTGAACAGTAATTTTATAGGATTTGTTTGACACAATTAACCCCCTGAACTGGACCCGGTTCACTCCATTCTCTCTCTTTTTTTTTTTACACATCAAACCCAAACCGGGTCTGAGAAAATCAGGTTCGGGTCAACGACCCGCAAGGCGGGTCGTCTTCTCCGCTCCTGGCCAGAGGCGGAATGCCTTTGGTGGCGCCACCCTGTGCCACCACTGCTAGGGGGTAGGCTGGGGTCCACCGGATTGCTGCCAGGCGGGGATCCCAATGGGCCTGGCCCCCTCCGCCACCCGGTGGCCGGTCGGGGCCAAAGTCGCCTTTTTTTTATATACAGTGCGATGCCGCCTCTGCGGCCAGGGCAAGCACGACCCAGGCTGGCGTAGGTGGAGCTGTCATGGTCTGGATCGGCATGGCCGGGACCCGCGAGACCATAGCCAGTGCGGCCATGGCATGCACGGCCTTGGCCAGCGCAGCGAGCGACAACCCCTTTTCTTTTGTTTTTTGTTTGTTTTCAATACAATGGCCAGCAGTCTGTCCGGCGGCGGCTGTGTGCCGGAGTCTGGCCTGCATGAAACCACCACCAGTCGACGGCTGGCCAGATAGTGCTAGCCGACCGGTAGCCGGCCAGTAAAATCCGAAAGTAACTACTTTAGACAATTTGTATAACAGTGTTCATATAAATTATAAACCAAAGTGCTGAGATATGATTTTCAATCAAATTTAATTAATAAAACTTTTATTAATCTTCAGCAACATCCCTACCTTAATTGCCGATTTGCACTCGATCCACCGCCGTCGTAGCCTAGCCAGAGCCTCGCCGGAGCTTTGCCGAAAAATTTCATCGGTGGCTCCTCTTCCTTCTCTCTCTCTCCCCCCCAAAAACTCCTAATTAATTCTTTTTATAGGCATGGGATTAGGGCTCCTAATCGAATGAGAAATTGGGCCCCACAAACCTAATTTCGGAATAGTAAATAATCAGGCCTACAAAACAACTTAAACAGCCCAGTTGCACATTTAAATCGGGTAAATGGGCCCTATACGATATGTTCAACTTTGAACAGTAGTATCTCCCTCATCCGAACTCCAATTCAAGCATTCTTGGTGGCGTTTCGAAGCTCTTTTCATCTATTTTCCATCCATATAGGAATAAGTCCCCAATTCTAACTGATGATTAAGTTATTCCAACGAGAAGAGCAAGGGGTCCTACACCCTAATTTCCCCATGTACGACTTCAGGAATTTAGAAAATTCCCGGAGGTTACAATTACTTAAGGGCTTGTAAACTCCAATGCATATGTATGAGAATTTTTATTGTGATGAATGGGTACCCAAAAAATTACGTATTTGACAACTAAGGACGTAGGAGCCCTCGGTGCCTTGGCTCCTAAAGTGAGTCGTTAGCCACGTAGACAGAAGGAAATTGGTATGAAAAAAGACCAAGGTCTTCCTATTCTCTAAAAATGGGAGTTATGTAGAATTGCTTCCGTGGCCTAGGACTTGTGTTCGAATGGACTAGAACATTAAAAGATTTTTGGTCCAGTGTATCATAATACAGGAGGTTTCCATGATCATGGGAAGTTGGAGTCTCAACACTAGGGTCCATGGGCCCTAGTGAGCCTTTACTTCACAGCACGGGTGGGGACAAGAAGACTTTAGAGCACCGAGGTCATAATGTGATGATCCAATATCTAATAGTGAAGAGTTCCTAGATGCAGTCATCATGTCTAAAGAACCTTTGGGAAATACTTTGCTTTTGAATAGAATGATTAATATGAAATGCACGTATTCTTTCTATTGTGATGAATCAACTAATTTTCTAACGAGAATTTTATAGTATGTTGATTGAACATTTGTGATTATTTAAGATTGCTATTTCACTAAGCATTTTTGTATACTCATCATCCTTTGTGGTGTAGGTGTTTGGGTCGGGACACGAAGGTAATGTGAAGGTCATAGCTTTAGTGAAGTTCTACTTTGTATTATGGAGATTCTTCAGCTAGGTTTGACTAGGCACGTGAGTGTGTCATTTCTCTTTCATTGGTTTAAATGTTACTAATAGACAATTGTGAACCTGTGAATCTTGTGAATATTTTAATGTAATATCTACATAGACTCTTATTAAAGTTATTATTATCACATCCAAATGATTATAAAGGTTGATGATACTCATACCCCTAATTCTTTATTTCAATGATTTATTTTATATGTTTTACCACCGCAAATGACAAGATCAATGGACAGAGATTTCTAATATCTTCTTTTAAAAGGAAGAAAATATATGTATTTTACAAAAAAATTATATGTGAAAATTAGGGGTGTGACAATACTAGGATTCCTTTAACTACATGGGCATGATGTCCCCCCATTTATGCAATCAAAGGATTTCATATTCAATGATTAGTGTATGAGACAAACGTCTAAAAATTTTGATAGTATTTGTCACACGCAGGTAATGATTGACTGATTAGTAGCCTTGTAAGTATTTTGGTAAATTCTATTCTTGAATTGTAAGAAAAGCTACCTATGTAGGACACCAAACATCTATGGCAAATACCTTTTAGGGTTTATGCATTAGACCAATCTTTTTTTATATGGCACATGACTAGGGATGCCACTTGGGTAAGATTTTATAGAAACCTAACCCGACCCTAATGGATAAGGTTTGAGTTTACTTAAATAGGAATAAGGATCAGATTTGGGTTTAAAGATTGAACCAAATAGAATAGGTCAGATTGAATTTGGATTTACTTGATCCGACCCGGCTTAGTATATCATGCTATTTAGTCAAAACCTCAAAACTCTATTCACTTTTACCATTCCAAACAGTCTCACAGTTGACTCTCAAACAGTTATCCTCCTTCCATCCCTTCAACCCTCCCTCACCATCCCTCCGTCTTGACTCTCAAACACCCCTCCTTTCCATCTCACTAGTGTCTGGCATCCATTGCTGTTATTGGCAGCTTTGATCATCCCCTCTTGCCCTCCCCTTCTCGCAAATGTGATTTACCAAGAGCCACAATTCTGGTATGAAATCAACTGATCTCACCCTCCTTACATCCCTGCGACCTTCCCTCTAGCAATAGATCCATACAAACCCTCCTCTCCTAGGTGCCTACGGCTTTGATGCCCTTGCCCTTCCCCTTCTCTCAATGCAATTCACCTCAAGCTACAAGCCATTAGCTTTCTAGCCGAAGCTAGTCTGAAATCAGCTTATCTCACCCTTCTTCCATCCTATAACCTTCTTCTCCATCCCTCTCACAACATATCCATATAGCCCCTCTTCTCCTAGAAGTTGGTGACTTTGATCCCCTCTCCCTTCCTATGTGGACTTGTAACACCCCATATTTTTTTAAAAAAAATATTATAATTTATTTCATATTTTAGGCCATTGGTAACTCATCAACGTGTCAATAGACTTGCCGATGGAACTCAACAAATTTTCGTTGGTGGACTCATCAATGTGTTGATGAAGTTGCCAATGGTAAATGCATGCATGCAATTGCTCCTAAATATTAATGGCTAATCCTTTAGGGTGCCGCCAACAATAGGGGACAAAGGCACAGGCAAAAAGACATTATTTTCCCAGTCAATTTGAATCAATTGAGCACAAACCGCAGCCCCCCACCCGATTGAAAGCAAATGCACGCATACCTGTGAGAAGTACATGCCGCTGTGACCAGTCTCTTTGAACTTGACATTCAAGTAGTCCAGCAGAAGCAGAGAATAAACAGAAAATGAATGAGGTAGAGAAAAACTCTCAGGTGATATAACAAAAATGAAAGCTGGGAAAAAAAGGGGTACTAGGATGGCCTCCCAGATGGAGTAGCCATAAGGGCGGATGATCATGGTCCCGCGAATAGGGCCATAGTCGGTGAGCTCCGCGACGGAGATCACGTTGAGGTACCAGGCGTTGAAGTCCTGGGAGCGGGAGCGAGGTGTGATGAAGCCCTCCTCCTTGTTTTTGGCGGGGAGGGTCTCTTCTCTGGCGAGGGAGGTGGCAAAGAAGAAAGGCAGAGCGAAGCATGGAATAAGAAGGGGAGGAAGAAGCAGCAGTAGAAGAAGAAGAGATGAAGCGGGAATGAGTAAGGGAGGGGAGTTGCAAGGCCCCCATGGGCGGGCGAGAGGCGACAACGAAGCTAAAAGCTGGGCAATCGGAGAGAGGTGGGACCAAGCCGACCATGGACATCAGATGACAGCAGCGATGGAGCGAGATGAGGAAGGAGAGAAACATCGATGAGGATGACGCCATGAGGGGAAGAGAAGGGCCATAGATGGGGATTTAGGAGAGGAAGAGGACTGCTCTCTTGGGCGCGCGTCAGAGCCACCATCGACACCTCCTCCGGCTCCGGTGATTAGGGGGGGCTATGGATAGGAGATCCAAATCTTCTCTCCCGGACGGTGGCATCATGAGGGCCACAACCGCCAAACTGTAGATTGTATAGGCGGAATCTATCCAGGCGGTGGTGGCATGAGAGCACCTCCTCTGGGGGAAGGGGATTTTGGTGGCGACTTAAGGGAGAAAGATTAAGAGGGGAGCCCTGGAGAGACCCACGGGTTAGAATGAAAACCAAAATTTCTTTATTTTGGTTTAAACAAAAATTATATAAAAACCGGTTTAAGAGAAAGAGGACGTGGCTACTTTTTATTGGGCACACCCACTCACCCGGGTGGGAGTGTTGCACAGCTAATCCGAAGCGCCACTTGACACCATTATGGCAGCCGACTTCACTGCGGCATCGTTTTTTTGTCAATATTGTATTGTCTTAAATTTTTTTCCATTAGTACTAGGTAGGCCCTGTAAGAAAGTTTTTTATATGACTACATCTTTATGGAAAAAGTAAAATAATAAGGCCAAGAGAAAGAAACTTCCTTCTTTAGTTTAAAAAATTGATATTCCTACGTCATTGGATAGGGAGGGTGGGCATTTTTCTTATATAATTTTAAGTAGTACAAGACTTATAATATAAAGAAATAAGGTATAAAAATATCAATATCTTTTATATAAAAGGGTAAAACCCTTCTCCATCTTCCTTTTAACTTTTTCTTATAACTTTTTCATTCCCTTAACTCGTTATTGCTAGTGGGGAATGACGATATCATTTAGTTAGTTTTCATGACCAATAATGAAAGCCTATTACATCACCCACTATGTTGAGAGAAAATTTTATGAACTTATCCAACAACTCTCGTATTTCCCCCTCTACATGTCCGATCATTCGATCTGGTGATGCAAATATGGACAGGCTAAACAAGCCTAACTTCTTGTTGCTGATGATATCCTCCTTGCGGCGTGCCACGAGACATCCGGACATTGAAATCTTCGCTGCTTCACATGTTGGATCCCCGGCCTCAGAACTCTTTCTTCCTCTAATTTGTATTGTAAGGTTTAACATAATAAAAATTTAAATGAACAATGTCAATGTGTCCTCGGCACTGTGCGTGCATGTCCTATGACCCTATCCTCTACTTACAAGTGCTTTTCTTAATTTTATTATCACTTGATTAATAGAATAGTCTAGATTTATTCCCTGTTTTAGTATTTTGGCCATGTTGGCGCCGTAGCTATGTAAGGCCCTTAGACCATTAGAGATTGAAATGAAGAATTGAATCTCATCTAAATTCTCTTTCTCTCTTTGGTCATCTAAGCCCCTTCCCTTTCACTTCCTCGGTAGTACCAACAATGTATCCAATGGAAGTCTATTATCCCTTCCTCCAAAATTCACCACTACGCCTTATTCCCTAACCCACACGCCACCAGATATATCTCATTAGTATCGAAGCATCCATCTATTTCATATTTTTTATGTACAACACGCATGTACAAGCCAAGGAGCAGAGGCAAATCAATCAGGCTACAGAGGGTGCCGAGATTATGACGGGGATGGAGCAACAAGCAAAGGGAGTGCCTATCGACCAACCTTTGCCCAACCTGTTAGGAGAAGCTGTTGTCCATCTTCACCATCTCTCAGGACGAGAAGTAGGGCCTAATCCTCGCAGAGCTCAGGGGTACACGTTAGACACAGACAATCAGCATTTCTCCAGGGCCTAACCGCAGCAAAATGGCTGTGTATCATGTTGCTCGTTCCCCACCTGTTCGACAAAATGGATATGAGCATGTTCCCCCGGGGTTCCATGATGATGATATCTGGTTGGACTAGGTCTGCTGGGGAGATGACCTGGACAGACAGAATGGGTCATGCTAGTTCCCCCAAAGCCACCATCGCCTGCTTGATCTTTCCAGAGTATTCGGGCAACACCTACCCCCTTGAGCGGTTGTATTGTGCACAACGACATTCCCCATACAAAGGCACCCACCCTAAACATCATGTTTTGCTTGCCTCATTCCACTTGAAGGGTGGCCCTTGTTTGGTGGCTTCAATTTGAACAACAAAAGCCCGAGGCATCATGGCAAAAATTTATCGAAGAATTTGCGTCGTTTCGGGCCAAATGCCTAACAGGACTATGGTTCAACCTGTGCCAAACCACCATCATTCGTGCCTATTCAGTTGGACCCGTGATCGGTTGGTCAAAACATGTGTATTTATAACTGCATGTGCAAATTGGGAGATAAGTGGTTACGTGATATCACGTGTTTTGAAATTTTGATTAGCTGGCATTGCTTCACTAGCAGCTACGCTCGTGAAGTTTCACCAGCTGATCACAATTTATTCAGTTAAGGGAAGAATTTTTAATGCTCTATACTCATCATGAGTCAAGTATAAGGAATGCCAGTAAGACATTCATTTTCAAGATTGATAGCGTATATATTAGCACACGTTAGCATAAGTAAATACTTTCACTAATATGCACTAATGTGTGTGCCGTTCATCTTAAAAATGAGCGCTGTCTTTGCGGATCATAAAAAATGCTTATTGAGCTGAGTTTGATTACTATCTCAATAGGGTGAACTAGAGACAAGAGTCGCTCTTCTTGAAGTTTTTGAGCTTGCTGAAAGAGGACTTGCAAGTCGAGGTCTGCCTATTTCGGCCTACCATCTCGCAAACTAGCCCGCATTTAGGAGCGTTTGAACTGACTAAATATAGTAACACCACTTAATTAATCAATTAGATCATCAAGTTGTGGAATTGGGAAGGACACTTAATACTAATTTTGCTAATAGCACAACTAACCACATACAAAAGCCAACTACCATCTTTTTTGAAACTAAACAAGGTTGATATAATACAAGGACTCAAAGTGTCTTTAACGTGTCATTTGCATAATGTGTCTTTTACTCTTTAAGATTGACTCATCTTATAATATAGATGATTAGGGAGTGTAGACTTTTACATTGGTTAATTTGTCAGTTGATTTCACTTAAGGGCTGGTAATCTATTGGGTAAGGATTTAAAAACAATATCTCATAACTCCTGCACCAAAGATTGAACCTTAACAAAAATCTTCCCACCTTCACTAACCCCCTCCTTAGACACCAAAACATATACAAAATCCTCTTTCATTTTCCTAATAAATTTTGTCTAAGATAAAAGAGTCACCTTTCTCTTGTATTGGGGTTTAACCACCATATCATTTTTATGAGCAGAAAGAACAATATTAGTATTATTTCACACAAAATTATAAGTGTTGCCACCATAATGCATGACATGTTACTACAATGAAATTGGCTTTTGCGACCCATATATTAGTGACACTTTTACCCAAGCATCGCAAAAAATACTAGTATTTGAGATGCTTATCAATAAAATGTCGCAAATACAATTTGTGCCCTTGCCAAAAAACATATTTGTAATATTTTTTTATTAAACATCGCAAATATTTATGCTTATTTTGACTCAAAAGAATATCAAGAGTATTTGTGACATATACAATTATGCATCACAAATACATAAGTATATTTGCGACACAAAAGTAGATGTGTCACCAATACTCTGTGTTTTTGCTCTGCATATACTTATGCATCGCAAATACATAAGGCTATTTGCAACGCTAATAGTCTGACTTTAGAGACATTTATTTTTGCATCACCAATTATTTTACTTTTGCAATGCTTAATTAAGCGTCTCTAATATTAAATTATTAGCGACGTATAATCAGAAGGGGGGCATGGAAAACAGAGGGCGGAGGGCTGGGGAGAGAGGAGAGGGGTGATTGGGGAGGAGGGGGAGCCGGAATCTGGCGGGGAGCCAAATTATGGCCCTCATAGCCCCCTCCTCCTATTGAACTGACAGGAGGAGGGGTGGCATGAAAAATAACACATTAGTGATGCTCAATTACGAATGCCTCTAAAAATACAAAACCAAGAAGAGGAGAGAGAGATGGGGGAGAGTGAGAGAGAATGAGGAAAGATGAGAGAGTGAATAGAGAGAGGGAAGAGAGAGAAAGAGGAGAGAGGGAAGAGAGAGCGGAGAGAGAGGAAAGAGGAGAGAAAAAGATAAGAGAGAGAGGGGGAGTGTGAGAGACATGAGGAGAGCAAGAGGAGAGAGGGAACAGAGAGGGGAGATTAGAGAGAGGAGGAAAGAGGGGAAATAGAGAGAGTGAATAGAGAGAGGGAAGAGAGAGAAAGAGGAGAGAGGTAAGAAAACATATTTAAAAAAATAAGGCTATTAGTGACACTCGGCAGTGAGAGTCACTAATAGCACATTAAGTGGGGATGCTTATTCTTAAGCGTAGTCACTAATAATACTATTAGCGACGCTTTATACTAAGCATTGCAAATAACAATATTTTTTTGAAAAAAAATTGAGCAATTAGCGTCATTAATAGCATCAGTATTAGTGGTGTTAAAGATTCAGCATTGCAAATACTTTTACTATTAGCGACGATTGCTGCTGAGCATTAATAATAGCTCAAATTTATTTTAAAAAAATAAGGCTATTAGTGATGCTCAGTACTGAGCATCACTAATAGTATTATTAGTGGCGACGCATCGCTACTTAATGTGCTGTTTGCGACGCTCACTGCCTAGCATCTCTTATAGCCTTATTTTTTAACATTTTTTTCTTCTCTCTCTACCTCTCTCCTCTTTCTCTCTATTCCCTCTCTCTCTCCTCTTTCCTCACTCTCCCCTCTCTCTTCCCTCTCTCTCTTTCTCTCTTCCCTCTCTCTCCTCCTTCCTCACTCTCTCTCACTCTCCCCTCTCTCCCTTCCCTCTCTCTCTATTCACTTTCTCTCCTCTTTCCTCAGCCACTCTCCCCTCTCTCTTCACTCCCTCTCTCCTCTCTCTCCTCTATCTTCTTCTCTTCTCTCTCTACCCCCCCTCTCTCTTTTTATTATTTTTATAAGAAAATATTAAAAAAATAAAAATTAAATTCTTCTCACTCTACCGTTTCTCTCCTCTCTCGCTCTCTTCCCTCTCTCTTTCCCCTTCTCTGCCCTCTCTCTATCGTCTCTCTCCTCTCTCTCTACTCACTCTCTCTCCTCTAATTTTAATTTTTTATGATTTTTTATTTTTATAATTATATTTTAAAATAATAAAAAAAATAAATTTGTGACGCATAGATATAAATGTTGCTAATATATTAGATAGTAGCAATGCATATAATTATATGTCTCTTTTACCTAATATATCAGTGATGCATATTAGTAAGCGTCACTAATTATTTTTAAAATATTTTAAAAAAATATATAATGATTTATAACAAAAATCTTAAAAAATTAAAATTAAATTCATATGCTTCTCCTCTCTCTCTTCACTCACTCTCTCTCTCTTTTCTCTCTCTTTCTCTTTCTCTCCCTATCTCTCTACCATCTCTCTCCTCTCTCTTTACTATCTCTTCCCCCTCTCTCCTCTCTCTGCTGTCTCTCTGTACACACTCTCTCCTCTAATTTTAATTTTTTATGATTTTGTATTTTTATAAATTTATTTTAAAAATAATAAAAGTGAAATAAAATTAATATTATAAGTGATGCATAGTGATATACATTGCGATTATACTACGTATTAGGGATGCCAAGATGTATGTGTCACTAATACCTAGTATATTACAACGCATATTACTATGTGCCATTAATAATTTTTTTTTTATTTCAAAAATATAATATTTTATAAAAAATTTAAAAATTAAAATTAAGTTCATCTCCCTCTCCTCTCTCTAGC
The DNA here is from genome assembly GCA_035235625.1 of Saururus chinensis. Lineage (NCBI taxonomy): Eukaryota > Viridiplantae > Streptophyta > Magnoliopsida > Piperales > Saururaceae > Saururus > Saururus chinensis. The sequence goes on from CP141146.1 coordinate 38,687,552, forward strand.
CCTTCTCTCATCTCTCTCTCTAGCCTCTCTTTCTCCTCACTCACACACTCTCTTCACTCTCTCTCCCTCTCTCTCTACCATCTCTCTCCTCTCTCTCTCTTCATTCTTTCTCTTTTCCCCTCCCCCTCTCTCTTCCTCTATCTCTCGTCTCTCTCTAGCCTCACTATAACAAAAAAGACTATCAGCAACGCTTATAAGCATCGCTAATACTATAAGCATCACTAATGACTATTAGCAATGCTTACAAAGCGTTGCTAAATACATTGCTAAAACACGAGTCGCTATTGCTCATTAAATCACTGAAATTGGAGTTTGGACTCAAGAATTATCTGTTTAAATCACTATACGGGCCCGATTAATTAATGCTACAAAATTATGTTTTAGGGCCCAATTAGGTGGCCTAAGTGGGGCAATTTGCCCAACTCCTTAGGGGATTAGGAACCCTAATTCCCATACTTATAAAAACCTAATTAGGGCTCTTAGGGAGGAGCTTTTTGGCCAAACAAAAGGAGGAGAAATAAGAAGATGAATTTTCTAGCAAAAGCGGCCGGCATGGAGTCAGAGAAGAACAAGCATAGAAATAAGAATCATGACCAGGTATGATCACTTATTGTCATTAATTTGTAAGTATTTAGAGTTCATTATTGATAATTCATACTTAACGGTGGGTTTAGGGGAGAAATATCTCCCTTTTAATCTTAAGTTATGGGGCAGTGGGGCAGATCTATAGGCAAACGACCGGCAGGGCCGACCAAAGGACTGGCTGGTTGTTGGCCGGAGATCTAAGTGCTAACTCTGGTGAGCCACCGACTGGACCGCCCTCCCTTGTCCCTATGCCAACACTCCCAGTCCGGTCTGGGAAGGTTCAGTTCGGCAGCCGCAAGCCAACTGGACGGATTGGGGGAACATCCCTTGTGGGTCGGGTTAGAATAGAGGAGGGGCGGATGCGCTACTAGCCGGCGATGGTGGCTGGTTGAATTGCCGCTTCCGCCTTGAGGGTTCCAGCGGAGCCAGCTTGCTGCAGCCAGTGGGTGCATGTGGAGGAGCTGACACTCAGTTCAGGAAATTTACACAGAGTGGGAGGCTAAATTTTTGGGAGGACTTAATTAGCGGCGTGGCGCGAACCACCAATGCCACCCACCGTCCAGCAGATGAAATTCTGGCAACCTTCAATGGCCATTTGGGAAGTGGAAGGCTAGGTGGGGCTTTGCCAGAGGCAAAGAATCTGCCATGGCCAGTTTCTCAGTCGTCTCTGGGAAGGAGATGACCACCAAACCGGTTCATTGTTTAAAAAAGGGGGGGGGGGGGAAAGAGAAGGGAAGTGAACTAGGTCCAGTTAGGGGGTAAAAATGTCACAAAAATTCTCAAAAATTACTCATGAACTTTGAGAGGTATGGGAGTATTCTGACTAAGTTTTAAACCTGTGAAAAATCCTAGAGACTATAAAATAACCCTTTTACCCCTTGTTGTTAGATTACTGTGTGATATTCACATACCCAATCTAGGGGCTCTGGCTCAGGGCCTATGAGTGGATTTAAAAATTGGATAAATTTCTACAAATATCTTAATGAGTACCCTAATTATAGAAAAAGCTGCATGGTGAGGAAAAAATTGACTAAGTGGATAATTGATAATTTTGTCCCTAGGGGTAAGGTAAACTGTTAGGCAAACCTGGGTCAATTCAAGGGGTTCACGCCGTCACACGCCAGAAATTTACACTGAGTCCATGAAGTTAAGTAGTAGCCTTGAGCTCAATTTTGGACCCATTGGATGTCAATAAGGCTTTGAACAAAATAACATAAATACCCTTATGAGTGGACCACCCACATTCATGTGAATGGAAGCACGAGTCGATTTGGGAGTGCAGCCTTGGGAGAGGGCAATGACTTAAAATCAATAGATGGGAAGCGAGATAACTAGAGTAACCTAAGAGAGGGTACCATACCTTAGGTGGTAAAATTACCCTAATGCCCTTTGGGCAATATATTCAGTTTTTGTTGAAACATATAACCTAGATAACCAAGGGTTAGGGTACCATAGAATGATGTTAAATGACTTCAAAAGGAAGGGGTGTGACCAGTAAGTGACACAAATGTCACGGAAAATAAGGGGAATAACCCTAATTCTTAGGGTTTAAAGTAGCGAATTACACGTATCTATAACCCAGTACATCAATCAACTAGAGTTTTATATACATAACTTGCATGATGCGTTAGAGTTGTTTACACTCCCGGGCTTAAATTCGCTGAGCCCTAGCCTTGCAAGTGAGTGCAATGGGCCTTCATTTATAATTTATGCACTTGTATGCCTGCATATTATTTATGTTGCTTAATCTGTTGCATGCTCTTACTATTGATGCATTAAGTTATATCAGTAACTTAAGGTTAATAAAGACTAATCAAGAGATATTGGTTGTTATTGGATTGGTGGGAGAATATTTAATCAAGATAAAGACTAAAATACTCTCAATAGGGTTTGGGACAGGTTCATAGAGTGAAAGGGGCCTTGATATTGAATTTTACCTTGGGTAATGAACCGAGGATGGTTATGGGATGTTCTTTGAGTCATAGCTCAGTGGATGAGCTATTTATTGGGCCGATACACAATGTGAAGAGGACCTAAATGGTTGGACGAATACTTGATTGGATAAAAATAATCTAGTATAAGTTTTGAATGCTTGGGGGAGTCAATGGTCATAATGACCTAAGGCTTCTATGGATACATTAGTAATGTCTTAGAAGACATTTTCTCCTTGAGTTGGGATGGTGGAGATTGTGATACACTTTCTTCACTGCCACGATGGTTTGGGTATTGGCCAGAGAGGTCTCTACCGTCGGTTTTCTGCAAAGTTGGGTATTGGCCAAAGAGGTCTCTATCCTGGGTTTCCTACAAGTCTTTTCGGGACCATATAGTGCATATGAAAAGCGAAGTTGTATGAGCATCATAGAAGACTTGTGCTTCTTGCCAATCTGTGTCCATGAGCACATTTGGGATCCTTTTTTCTAGATTCATGATAGGCTATTAAGAACCCTGGGGATTTAGGTCAAGTTGCTATTAAGCAGTCCACTCTAATGTTGGAATCCTATGTTTGGGGATTTCTTCTAGAGTCGAGTTATCTCCTAGTTAATATATATATATTATATTAAACCTAGAGTTGGGTTTAAATGATGAAGAGTGTTAATTATTGAACAAGGGTTGTGAGATAATTAACAAGATTGTTTGATATTGCTTGTTTAGTTAGATAAGTGGAATGATAAAAGTACTTTCATAAAATGTATGTTTACTGAAAATACTTAAGCATTGCATGTGTGATGCTATGCTTCTTATGATAGTGTAGTTTTAGGCAGAACTACGTCTAGATCCGATCTTATTGAAAACATTGGAGATGTTGTGTGATGAGTACGCAAGTAGATGTTGGCCCGATCTGAAAAATATTAATAAAACCTTTTGTCCTTTGGAAGCTCTTCTCCTAAGGGCAGAGAGGTTCCGTTATTATTGTTGTTGTTTTGTTTGGTTCGTTGCAAGTTCTCCAGGAGACGACAAGTGAGACAAGATTGACTAGCACAAGATGAAGTTCCTCATTTCTACAATTCCAACACGTAAGTATAGATTTGGCGTGAGTGTCAACTTATTTATTTTTAGACGGATGACAGACTTGTACTTAGATGGATAGGCTATTCTTTATGAATTTTTTAGACGTGTCAGAATATTATATGGTTTGATATTCGTATTTGTGAACCCCAGTTATCATGACATGAAAAAATATTTCTTGTGGCTTACTGTTTATGCTATTTAAAAATACTTTTTAAAATCTGGGTTGTGATATTTAGAAATTAAAAATCCAGTTTAGATTAATAGAATTAGGGCATGCTTGAGAGGATGAACTCTCTACATTGAATAATGCTTGAGAGGAAGAACTCTCCATATTGTTACCCAAAGTGTGTTTTGACATCTATTGCATTTAATATTTCAGCTTCCTATAAGAAATTGTGTTTTGACTGTCTTTTTTTTGCTAGTAGATATAAGATAGTTCATAGACATCTAAAGACGGATAGAAGGATAGAATCTAAATCTCAACTTCACAGCATTAATTGTAGCAGGGACCATGAAATCTTCCGAGTCTGAGAAAAAAAACACAATAAAGCTTCTGAATCCAAAAACAAACATTTGGTAATACAAAGTTGAAACTCAGAACATTGACATATGCTATCGGCCTCCAAAGTTGTCTTTAATTTATCCACCCACGTCAATGTGTATTTGAATTGTTCTCATTCAATATAGGGCATCCTACTATGGAAAGCAATACATGGTGATTAAAACAAGGGAAGGGTGAATTGGACAACTCAGTGGAAGCCCTAAAACGTCACTCTCCAATATTACAAATCAAAATAATACATGACACCTGACTTCACTTTCATCCTCAACATCACCACAAAATGTTATTGCAAAAAAGTTTCAAATTAATCGGTGTAACAACGAAATTCATAAACAAAAATAATGCGATAGAGGTATGGGGGAAATCACAACACAAAATTAAACAAAATATAAAACAAACAAATCAGCATAGCTTCATTAGACAATAATAGCTTGTAACGCCCGAGAGTTTTCACACATTTTTCTTAAAATTCACGAAAATTTTTTGCAAAATAACGTCTGTAAATCAGAGGAAAAATGACAAAATCAAAACCTAATAAAATAGTTTATAATTTAAAACACTAAATATCCTTTTTCTATCTAAATATTTTCATCATACGGTCAAACATCGTACGGCCAAAGCAAATATCATCAGGCGTTACTCAAAAACACACGTACGAATAAATTGCTATGATCATAGACTTTAAATACAAATCTCTCCCAGGCATCCCTAAGTGCAAGTCCCATAACAGTCCACCGACTAGTCCAAATGAAATTCCAGAATAAACATCTAACTTCTCCTCTCACTCAATACATCGGATCGTGGCACAAATAAACTCGCAGTGAGTCAAGCATATACATGAGTCAACGGGAATCAATCAACCGTTGAAACGAGCGTCCATCTCCAGGAGCTCTCCGCACAACCTGCAAAACCTCCCGTACAACGGGGCTAAAAAGTAGGGTAATGAGTATTTTTAAGCGTCGTTAATGATAACTATTAGCGATGTTTTTCTATGCATCACTAATAGAATAACTATTTTTCAAAAAATTAATTTTTAATAATTATTAGCAACGCATATGGATGCATCGCTAAAGAGTAATTTTTTTAAAAAAAATCCCTGGTGGGCCACCGGGCCCACCAGGGAAGGGAAAGGGGGGGTCCAGAGAAAGGGGGGAGAGGAGTAGGGGGTCCGGAGCCGGGGAGGGGGGATCAGAGGGAGAGAAGGGGGAGGGGCGGAGTAGGGGGAGGGCTGCCGGAGGGGAGGGCCACCTTCCTCGGGCAGCCCCCCATTCCCGGAGGGAATCAGATGGAGAGAAGGGGGGAGAAGGGCAGAGCGGGGGGAGGGCCGCCTTCCTCCGGCAGCCCCTCACTCCCCGGCTCCACCCCTCCCCCCCACTTTCTGATTTTCCCTCTGAAAATTAGAGGGAGAGAAGGGGGGAAGGGGGGAGTAGGTGGGGGGAGGGGAGGCAGAGGCGGAGGGAAGGCGGAGGCGGGGCTGCATCACAAATGGGAAAGGGGGACTGGGAGGGAGGAGGGGGAACCGGAGGGGTGGAGTCCGGGGCAAGGGGAGGAGGAGGAGGCAAGAGCGGCCGGGCAGCGGAGGCTGCAGAGGTGGGGGTGCGTAACGGAGGGGAAAGGGGGACCAGGATGGAGGAGGCGAACCGGAATGGGCGGGGTCTGGGGACAGGCGGGGTGGGGCGAGGGAAGGAGGAGGCGGCGGGGCAGCGGAGGCGGTGGTGCATCACAGAGGGGAAAGGGGGACCGGGAGGGAGGAGGGGGAATAGGAGGGGGTGGGGTTCGGGGGAAGGCCGGGCGAGGGGAGGAGGAGACGGCAAAGGCGGAGGCGGCGGTGGGGTGCAGAGGTCCGTGGGGGGCTTAAAAAGAAAGGGGCAACGAAATTTCACCCGTGCACAAAATTTCGCCGTGCGGGCGTTAATTCGCCCGAAATTTTTATTTTTATTTTTTTAAAAAAATACATTAGCGACACTCATTGAATGTCAATAATATAAACTAATAGGGACGTATAAACTCTATGCCATTAATAAAACTTAGTATTAGCAACGTATAACTATATACGTCACGAATACTTACGTTATATTAGCAACATATAGTTTATATGTTGCCAATACTTATTTTTTTTAAAAAAATTCATATCCCCTCCCTGCTCTCTCTCTTCACTCTCCTCTCTCTCTCCTCCCTCTTTCTCTCTCTACCCTCTCTCCCTCCCCTCCTTCTCTCTCCCTTCTCTCTCTACCCTCTCTCTCCCTATCCCTCTTCTCTCTCTACCCTCTCTCCTCTCTCTCTCCACCCTCTCCTCTCTCTCTCCTCCCTCCTCTCTATCTCTCTCCCTCTCTCTCTCCTCTCACCCTCTCTCTCTCTCCCCTCCCTCTCCTCTCTCTCTCCTCCTCTCCTCCCTCTCTCCCCCTCTCTCTCCTCCTCTCTCCTCTCCCCTCCCTCTCCCCTCTCTCCTCCCTCTCCCCTCTCTCCTCCTCTCCCTCTCCCCTCTCTCTTTCTCTCTCTCCCTCTTTCTCCTCTCTCTCTTCTCTCTCTCCCTCTATCTCCTCTCTCTCTTCCCTCCCCTCCCTCTCTCTTCCCTCCCCTCTCCTCTCTCTCTTCCCTCTCCTCTCTCTCTCTTCCCTCTCCTCTCTATCTCTCTCTCTTCCCTCTCCTCTCTCTCTCTACCCTCCCCTCTCCTCTCTGTCTCTCTCTCTTCCCTCTCCTCTCTCTCTCTTCCCTCCCCTCTCCTCTCTGTCTCTCTCTCTCTTCCCTCTCTCTTTCCTCCCCTCTCCTCTCTCTCTCTATCTTTCCTCTCCTCTCTCTCTTCCCTCCCCTCTCCTCTCTCTCTCTTTCCTCTCCTCTCTCTCTCTTCCCTCCCCTCTCCTCTCTGTCTCTCTCTCTTCCCTCCCCTCTCTCTCCCCTCTCTCTCACTCTCCCTCTCTCTCCCCTCCCCTCTATCTCTCTCTTCCCTCCCCCTCCCTCTCTCGTCACTCCCCTCTATCTCTCTCTCTTCCCTCCCCCTCCCTCTCTCGTCACTCCCCTCTATCTCTCTCTCTTCCCTCCCCCTCCCTCTCTCGTCACTCCCCTCTATCTCTCTCTCTTCCCTCCCCCTCCCTCTCTCGTCACTCCCCTCTATCTCTCTCTCTTCCCTCCCCTCCCTCTCTCGTCACTCCCCTCTATCTCTCTCTCTTCCCTCCCCTCCCTCTCTCGTCACTCCCCTCTATCTCTCTCTCTTCCCTCCCCTCTCCTCTCTCTCTTCCCTCCCCCTCCCTCTCTCTTCCCTCTCCTCTCACTCCTATCTACCTACACACTATCTCTCCTCTAATTTCAAATTTTTAATATTTTTCTTCTTCTTGAAAATTAATTTTTAAAATAAAAATACTAATCGTGACATATAAATATATACGTCGCTACTAGTACATGTATTAGCGACATATATATATATACACGTCGCTATTAGTATTTTATTTTAATTATTATTTTTTATTTTAAAAAATAAAAAAAATTAATTTTTTAAAAAATCAAAATAAAATTCCTCTCACCCTCCCTCTCTTCCCTCTCCTCTCCTTTGTCTCTCTCTAACCTACCCTTTCTCTCTCCTCTCTCTCCTCCCTCTCTCTCCCCTCTCCTCTCTCTCTTCCCTCTCTCTCTCTCCCTCTCTCTTCCCTCCCCTCTATCTCTCTCTTCCCTCTCCTCTCTCTCCTATCTACCTACACATTATCTCTCATCTAATTTTAATTTTTTAATATTTTTTTCTTTAAAATTATTTTTTAAAATAAAAAATTAATTAAATAAAAATACTAATAGCGATGTATAAGTATATACATCGCTACTAGTACATGTATTAGATTATACATGTACTAATAGCGACGTATAGAGCTATACGTCGCTATTAGTATTTTATTTTAATTATTTTTTATTTTAAAAAATAAAAAAATTAATAATTTTTTTAAAAAATTAAAATAAAATTTAATAAAAATAAGTATTAGCGACATATGTGACTATGCGTCGCTACCACCAAGGGTAATAGCGATGCATTTTACCATGCGTCGCTAGTAGCGACGGATAGCATATGCGTCGATATTAGTTCTTATTTTTTAATTTTTTTTAAATTGAGAATTATTAGCAACACTCATTTTAAATGTCACTATTGTTGAGACTAGTAGCGACATTTGTTAAAATACGTCATTAATAGTTTTTTCTTACTTTCTCCCCACTATGCCTTAGAGTTGGGGCTCACGTTAACACGTGAGTGAGAGGGAGAAAGAAAAGAGGAGTGAAGAGAAGAGAGAGATAGTGTAGAGAGAGGTGAAGAGAGAGCTAGAGGAGAATGAGAGTGGAGACAGATATAGAGAAGAGAGTGGAGAGAGAAGAGAGAGAGAGTGAAGAGAAAGAAAGAAAGAGAGAAAGAGGAGAAAGAAGAGAGAGGGAGGAATTTAATTTTGATTTTTTACATTGTTTATTAAATATTATATTTTAAAAATAAAAAAATAATAATAAATTTTTTTAGCAATGCATAGACATTTGCATCGCTAATACCCTAGGTATTAGTGACGCATACGCCTATCCATCGCTAGTACATTTATTTTATTTTATCTTTATTATTTTTAAAATATAATATATAATTACAAAATCACAATGAATTAAAATGAAATTCTCCTACTCTCTCCCCTCTCATCCTCAAAGTTGGGGCTCACGTTGATGCGCGTGGGAGAGAGAGAAGAGAGATCAGAAAGAGGAGAGAGGGAAGAGAAGAGAGAGAGTAGGGAGAGAGAGAAGAGATAGAGAGATATAGTGAAGAGAGAGAGCAAAGAGAGAGAAGAGATAGAGAGGAGAGAGGAGAAAGAGGGTAGAGAGAGGGGGAGGAATTTAATTTTAAATTTTTTAGATTCTTTATTAAATATTATATTTTAAAAATAATAAAAAGAAATAAAATAAAAGGTATTAACAACGCATAGAAATTTGCATCGATAATATGCTAAGTATTAGTGATGCATATGCCAATGTGTCGCTAATACCTTGATGCTTTTTCCTAGGCATCATTAATAAATTTATTTTATTTTATATTTATTATTTTTAAAACATAATATATAATTAAAAATCCTAAAAAAGTAAAAATAAATTCTCTTACTCTCTCCCCTCTTATCCTCATAGCCGGGGCTCACGTTGACACATGTAGGAGAGAATAAGCAAGAGTAGAGAAAGAAGAGAGAGGAGAGAGAGAAGAGAGAAAGAGAGAGGAGATGGAGATGAGAGAGAGGAGTGCAAGAGGGCAGAGAGAGAGGGTAGAGTGAGTGTGATGCGAGAGAGGGAGGAATTTAATTTTTTAGATTTTTTATTAAATATTATATTTTAAAAATAATAAAAAAGAAATAAAATAAAATGTATTAGCGACACAGGAATTTGTGTCACTAATACCTTAGGTATTAGTGATGCATATGACTATGCATTGCTAATATATTTATTTTATTTTATATTTATTATATTTTAAATATAATATATAATTAAAAAATCCTAAAATTTTAAATAATAATAAAATCCTAAAAAATTAAAATTAAATTCTCTCACCTCATCACTTGCCTCCTCATAGTTGGGGCTCATGCTCACACACATGAGAGAGAGTGGAGGAGAGAGAGAGGAGAGGAGAGAGAGATAAGAGGAGAGACAAGAGATAGATAAAAGTGAGAGAGAGAGAGGAGAGAGAGTGAGAGAGAGACAGAGCAGAGTGAGGAGAGAGAAAGAAGAGAGAGTGAGGCGAGAGAGTGAGCAAAGAGAGAGAAAAGAGAAAATGAGGAGAGAGTGAGATAAAGAGGAGAGAATAGAGAGAGTGGGTAGAGAGAGAAGAGAGAAAGGGTTTTAGTAAAAATAATAGTATTAGTGATTCCCCATAACACCAGTCGCAAAACATGGAGAAGGGAGAAGCATCACAGGCCCCAAAATAGCGCGGCCCCGGCACTCAAGCAACGGTGGATAGGGGGATGCGTGTCCCACAGCCCCCCCTGCACTTTGGCACCCTTGACCACGCTGGCGAAGGGAGGTGACATACCTGGGATATACGAGGCCCGCCAGGTGTTTAGGAAAATGCCTCAATGGTGATGCCCCCTAGAAACTGTTCTTGAAGATGGAGGACAACTGGGAGGAGTACCCAGGGCCTCGTGGAGGGCCACAGGGAGTAGCGGAGCCTTGATTGGCTTGCCTATAGTTTCCCTGCTACAATGGGGATGACGACCCAGTGGAATGGCTGTACAAGGATGAAAGTTTTTTGCCTACCAAGGAACACATTCGGAAGCTGAGCGGCTGCACATAGTGGCCTTCCACCTCGATGGGGAAGCTTCGATTTGGTTCCAGAGTTTTGAAAAGGAGGTGCACTACCCCACTTGGGCCGCCTTCTTTGACAAGCTCTGCTTTCAGTTTGGCCCAAATGAGTTCCAGGACTTCAATAAGATGTTATCCACACTGCGCCAAACCACCACCGTCTGGGCCTATTACACAAAGTTCATAAAGGTGGCCAACCACCTTCCAAACTGGCTGGTGGCGGCCTTGGTGGGCACGTTCAAGAGAGGTCTCAACCCAAGATTTCGGAGGAGATGCACCACTTTCCATGCTCCACCATGCGGGGCATCATGCGCCATGCATGAATTGAGGAGGAGAAGTTGGCCCGGCAGTGACGAGGGGGGCGGCTTGGGCCTTTCCCCAGTCTGCTATTAGCGCAAACTCCCCTGCTGCCCCGGCCAGCAGCCCACTAGCCGGCCGCCCTGGCCAGCAGCCCGCTCAGGCCGAAAATGTTGTTTGTCGTCTCACACCGGCATAGATGGAGGAACGCCGGTCTAAGGGTCTCTACTTCCGCTGCGATGAGAAGTTTGTCCTGGGTCACTGTTGTTCCATCAAGGGCAGCCTCCTCTTGGAGGAGGTTGACGAAGAGGAAGAGGTGGCTGATATGAGTGACTCGTCCCACCATGACAACGTGCTGCCCGAGATCTCTGTCCATGCCTTTTCTGGGGCGTTTACTCCACGTACAATGTGAGTTCAGGCCACCTCAAGTGGCCATCCTGATCGACAACGGTTTCACTCACAACTTTATTAACGACAAGGTAGCCCAATGGTTGGGCTGCTTCATGTCGGATTCGAAGCCCTTCGATGTGTTGATTGGCGACGGAAAGCATCTCAGGAGCGCCGGGGTATGTGAGCAGGCCACACTCTCCATCAAAGGCCACACACTTGTTACCAACCGCTTCTTGCTGCCTATGAAAGGGGTGCATGTGGTGCTCGGAGTACAGTGGTTCCAAGAGCTTGGGGACGTAGTTTGGAACTTCAGAGACATGGTGATGGGCTTCGAGATTCAGGGGCAGCGGGTTCGGCTTAAAGGATCCCAACCGGACACCCTCCTCTCAGCCCAGTCGGCAATTTCTTTCTTCTGGTTTGCGCCCCAAGGGTTCCTCTTGCAGCAGCAGGCAATAGTCGAGGTGCGTCAGGATGAGCCACCTCTAGATCTTCTTGAGTTATTGGAGGAGCATTGGGACATGTTTGCTGAACCGACGGGTCTTCCTCCAGTGCAGCCGCATGACCACCATATTCCCATCATTTCAGGTGCAGCACCGGCCAATGTCCGCCCATACCGCTATCCTCACATCCAGAAGTCCGAGATAGAGCATCTCGTGGCTGACATGCTCCAGTTCGGTATCATCCGCCCTAGCACAAGTTCCTACTCGATCGTCCCCGGTGTTGCTAATTCGAAAAAAAGATGGTACATGGTGGTTTTGTGTGGACTACTGTGCCTTGAATGCCATCACTATCAAAGACAAGTATCCCATACCCATGATCGAGGAGCTTCTAGATGATTTGGCTAGTGCACAGGTCTTCAGCAAACTCAACCTTCGATCGGGTTACCATCAGATTCGGGTGCAGCCAGCTGATGTTCACAAGACCGCATTCCGAACTCATGACGACCATTTCAAGTTTCTCATCATGCCATTTTCAAAGCCTCATGAACGATCTCTTCAGGCCTTACCTCCACCGCTACATATTGGTATTCTTTGATGACATCCTTGTTTACAGCCAGTCGGTGGAGCATTTGGAGTGACATATCATCTCGCGGGATAGTGTTGACATGGACCAGTCAAAGGTTGCAGCCATGCTCTTGTGGCGACAGCCCACCAATGTTTGGTGCTGCGAGGTTTTCTGGGCCTCACTGGCTATTATAGGTGGTTCATCAGCAGGTATGGGGAGATGGCTCGACCCTTACAGCGCTTCTCAAGAAGGGGACATTCGATTGGAATGAAGTGGCCCAAGCAGCATTTGAGGAGCTGAAGCAGGCTATGGCATCGGCCTCTGTGCTGATCTTACCCGATTTCAGTCGGCCCTTCGTGGTGGAAACAGATGCTTCGAAGACGGGTCTAGGGGTAGTTCTACTACAGGATGAGCTCCCCATTGCCTACTTCAACAAGGCTTTGATCGGATGCTCTTTGTCCTTGTCCATTTATGAAAAGGAGATGCTATCTATTGTCCTCGCCGTCAACAAGTGGTGGCCTTATTTACTTGGCCGCCGGTTCTTGATTCGCACTGACCACCAGCCTCTGAAATACTTCCTCGAGCGGCGGGTGTCCACTCCCTCTCAACAGTTGTGAGTCAGTAAGTTACTTGGCTATGATTATGGGGTTGTGTACAAGAAAAGATTGGAAAACACGGTGGCTGATGCACTGTCTCGCAGCTCTACCCCGGGATCGTGCTTGGCCATTTCTCCTCTGTCCTGCCCTTTCATTGATGAGTTGAGGCGGGCATACTTGGATGATTCTCAGACGCAAACACTAATTACAGCTCTCCAGGCGAACCGAACTACTTATCCTTTCTTTGTGTGGTGGGATGACCTACTCTTTTGGAAGGACCGCCTTTGGGTTCCAGATGTTGATGATCTTCCCAGGCGAGTTCTCTCCCACTTCCATGACAACCCAATAGCCGGTCATGAGGGCGCATTTCGCACTTATAAGCAGGTCAGCCAGAGTTTTTTGTGGCATGGTATTCAACATGCAATCCAGGAGTATGTGGCCGCTTGTGATGTCTGTTAGAGGGCTAAGGCTGCCACCACCTCTCCTGCAGGTTTGCTTCAGCCCTTACATATCCCTGATAAGGTTTGGGAGGATGTTTCAATGGATTTCGTGGAGGCCTTGCCCTTGGTGCAAGGCAAGACGGTGATTAGGGTGGCGGTGGGCCAGTTATGCAAGTACGCTCACTTTTGCGCTCTGGGACACCCATTCACCACCAATACAGTGGCAAAGCTCTATGTCTGGGTGGTCGCCAAACTACACGGCATGCCCCGCACTATTGTCTCCAATCATGACCAAATCTTTATATCTCAGTTTTGGCAAGAGTTCTTCACTTTACAAGGCACTTCTCTCCACATGAGCACCGCTTATTACCCTCAAACAGATGGCCAGACCAAGGTGGTCAACCAATGCTTAGAGCAGTATCTCCGTTGTTTCACGATGTCTCAACCCCACCAATGGCTTCAGCTTCTTCCCCGGGCAGAGTGGTGCTATAATACTGCCTATCACACTCGTGCCGGTTTCACTCCTTTCAAGGTGTTGTATGGCCGTCCACCCCCGACCGTGTTGTCTTATGTCCCTCATTGCTCCTCTGTGGCTGAGGTGAACTACATGCTCCAGACACAGGATGAGGTTCTTCGCCAGCTCAAGGTGAACTTGTCCTCTGCTTAGAACCGGATAAAGCAGATCTATGATGGTCATCACAATGACCGGGAGTTCGAGGTGGGTGACTTGGTTTATGTCTCTTTTCTTCCTCAGTGCCTGACATCCTTGTTTCAGCTTGAGCACTCCAAGCTCGCCCCCAGTTTCCATGGTCCCTATGCCGTGGAGGAGCGTATCGGCCCGGTGGCTTATCGTCTTGCTCTACCGCTTGGTTCTTTAGTTCATCCTATGTTCCATGTCTCCCATCTCTGTCGCTATGTGAGGGACGCTTCCCTCGCTACTAATGCTCCACCACCTCCTTTGATGGGACCGATTCCACCTGCATATCCAGGTCCGGCCTCGGTCAATGATAAGCGTTAGGTCTGCCATTCGGGTCGCATCATTACAAAGGTTTTGATTTCTTCACAGGGCCAACCACTTGAGGATGCCACCTAGAAGCTGAGGATGGGTTCATGACTCATTATCTGGCTTGGTCGCCTTGAGGACAAGGCGAATAGTGGAAGCGTGGTGGAGTGTTGTGCACGATTATCAGACTATTTTATTTCCTTGTTATTCTAGGCATTAGGCTATTTTCTTATGTATTAGTTTGATATTTTATTATGTTATTGGATGATGAATTGTCATTGGACTAGCTAGTGGCCCCGGGATAGCCTAGTCCACTAGCTGACGTGCTTCCCGAGGAGAGTGGGTCATGTCTGGCACGACTTCCTAGGGGAGTGGTCATCTCCCTATATGGGTCGACCCTTCTCTTTTGTTTCAGTTATGCAATTGATTATTTAGGACCTCTCCCCTTTCTTCCTCTTCTCTCCCCATTTACTGTTGAGCATTCCAGGTACTACTTGTGCCCACATCGGGTACAACAGTTTAGTTCCTTATGACTATGAGTTGATGAGAAAATGCCTAATACATCTGCTTCCATTCCTTGCGAGACTTCCTTTGCTCCACCCTCATCCCGTCGTGGTGAACAAGTGATTGATTCTAACATCAATCTCTCTAAAAATATAATGCAAATAATTTAATTCTTAGTGGCTAACTTTTTGTGCATTTATCAAATGCTTTAAATAAATGTGGTGTTATTTTTTATGGTGACTCTTCTTTTCTATAGTCCTCTTGTAACACTAAATCATCTTCTCTAAAGAAAAATATAGATAATTCTCATGATTCACTTGCATTATTACCTACCTTTCATATAGATGACTTGGTTGAAGTGAGTAGTAAAAACTCCATGGAAAAATAGAAAAAAACAATGAGAAAGACTCAAATTAATGCTACGTATTCAAATAGGAAACTCAAATGTGGCCTTGGTCGAAGCCAAAATTCTTTATCTTTTTTATGAGTTTAGTTTCTTGGAGTACCTATGGATTAAACCACCTAATTAAGGTTTCTTCTATATCTACCTTAATTAGGAATCACTCTATAGGTATTATTGGTCATGATGAGAACTCGGTTAAAGAGTTAAAGGCTAAGAACAATCAGATTTCTATCAATTCAATCTAGTCTTTCATTGATAATTATTAATCTTTATCCTCTACAAGAATTTGGATTGGTTGGAGTCCCTCTTTATATTCTATCAGAAAAGTTGAAGGGGGCAGTTAGTTTATTCATTATATTATCATCAGATTGTCAAATAACTTCTACTTTGAGTGTACTTTTGTCTATGCAGGCAATCTCTTATATGACCATTGTTATCTCTTGAATTGGATTGGGTACCAATCTACAATCACTTCTATTCCCTGGCTTCTTATCGGTGATTTTAATCCCGTTTTCTGTCCTAGGGGAAAAATTTGGTTGCAACATTGTATCTTCTTCACACTTATATGAAACCAATAGAAGTGTTCATCATGTAGGATTATTAGAGATTAATCTCGATTCTTCATTCAAGATTAATTTGTGCATTAATCTCACCAATTAACCTTGTACAAGTCACAAAAGAATTTTCTAAAAAAATGACAAAGCTTTTTGTAATATGGGATGAATTCACAAATATTTAGGAAGGGTAGTGCGATGCCTTTTTCTAGATGTGTTTGATCATTGCCCCTTATTAGTTAAAACTAATCTTCCTTTTCTTTTAGGAAAAAAACCTTTTAGATTTTTTAATTGTTGGATGAGTCTTGATTGTTTCTGAGATTTAGTTTCCTCTTCTAGGAGTGTAGAAGTTCATGGCAATCCATTTTTTATTAAGGTTCAAAAATGAATCTCCTTGGAAATATTTATAAACTATTTGATGAAGCTAAGGAGTCTCTTCAACATTGGTAACTTCTAATTAAGGATGATGCTTTTAATGATATTTACATTACAGAGAAATCTAAGGAACTTTCCATAGAATAATCCATTTTTAGGCAAAAATCTAGAGTTAAATGGTTATAGGAAGGAGATAGTTGTACAAAGTTCTTTCACACTTGTATCCAAAAATACTTCACATAATTTTATCCATTCTTTGTGTGGATTTTGCAGGCAATAAATCGGACACATCTCATGCCAGTGGTAAGGAGGCTACTAATTTTCATTAGGGTTCATTCACTCCTTCCTCCTCTTCTACTATAAGAACTTCTTTTATCAAGGCTCACCTTACCATTGACTAGGCCAATTCCCTAATTATTCAGGGTGAAGTTTATCCAACTGTTACCTCCTCTCAAACAAAAAAAGCTCGAGGTCTGGATAGTTATTCGTAGGACTTTTTTGAGAGATATTAGGATATCATTGGTGTTGATTTCTATAAGGTTGCCCTATATGTTTCCAACTCTTGTAGAATGTTAAGAGGCTTAAATAGCACCTTCTTAACTCTTATTACAAAAGAAAAAGGTGCAAGCTTTTTTGATAAATTTTGGCCTATCTCCATGCAATTGCCTTTAAATTTTTTTACAAAGATCATGGTAAACAGGTTTTCTAGAGTGCTTCCTTCCATTATCAGTGATAATCTGTAATACCCCATTTTTCCAATTACGTCTAACCAAGAAGATTAGAGGTAATTAGTATATTTTTTGATAAATTATAGAGGGTTTCAGAGGTTGAAACCTTCGTATATGAGTAGAGCTCAAAGAAACAATCATAGCAAATTAAAGAATGTGGACCGGAAGTTATGACCTCAGGAAACATATAATATAGGTAGGATATACTGCTTTAAGTGAATCATTATCGAAGGGCTCGTCAATAAGAGTCCAACAGTACCAAGAACATTGTACCTCTCACACACAGATGATGGTTTCTAGCTTAAGGAAAGAAAATTTTTTATTAGAGATGTTCTGGACCCTGGCTCGGGTTAGGGCATTACATAATCAAACTGCTTTTTTAAAAGGTAGGCTTATCTCTAATAATATCCTTCCTATTTGTGACCTGCTTCACAATTATCACAGTAAGAGACGTTTTAAAGAGCTTTGTATTAAAGTGGATCCCAAAAAAACTTATGACAATGTGCATTGGGATTTAATTTTTCACGCTCTATTAAATATTAGTTACCCTTCCATTTGGATTTCTAAAATAAAAGAGAGTATTTTAATTGCCTCTTGTAGTGTTCTTATTAATGGATCTAACTATTGCTTCTTTCCAAGTAAATATGGTTTTTGCCGGGCTATCCTTTATCTCCTTTTTTGTTTGTCCTAGTTATGCAAGTTTTCACTGATATCCTCATAGACTATCATTCTAAAGGCCACGTCAATATTCCTAATCACATGAATACTATTGGAGTTTCTCATTTGTTTTCCACATATGATATCCTGCTATTTTCACTAGCATCATATGCCACAACTATTGGTCTCAAGAAGGCTATTGATTTATTCTCCTAAATTAGTGGTCTTATGACTAATGAATCTAAAGAAAGCATGTTCTTCTCGGTGAGTTGTATTCAGAAGAATCCATTTCTTCAATTGTTTGGTTTCAAAGAAGGTACTCTCCCTATCTACTACTTGGGCCTTCCTCATTTTATAAGTAGGCTCCATGTCATGTGCTCTAAGATGATTGACCATTGTCATTTATCTTTGGCATGTTGGGAAAAAGAAATTACTCACTTATGCTTGGGGATTAGAGCTTCTGAAATATGTTATTTCTATCATACATATTTATTGGTCTCTCCATTTTATGCGTCCTTCTAGTGTCATCAAGAAATTAGAATCTTTAATGTCTAATTTTCTTTGGAGTAACTCTATTGATAGTCATAATTTTCATCTTCTTAGTTAGAAGAAAGTTTGTCTTTCTAAAGAGGAAGGAGGGCTAATTATTGATATAAGTGAAAGATTAGTGTATTATAGGATTATCCAAACATTTCTGGTGGCTTTTGCATGAGAAGGATTCTTTGTGGATCAAATGGATATTACATTTAGGGTTCCTCTATCTGGCATTGTAATGTTCCTTCATATTTTAATTATTCGAGGAATATCCACTCTCTTCATAGTATCATGATTGACTTTATTTTATATAAGATTAATAATGGGAGGGATACTCTTTTTTGGTTGGATCCTTGGGTTGAAAATTTTATTCTTTTTCACAACTATGGTGAGCGCCTAGCTCATCAGATGGAGAATCATCAACTTGTTTTTATCTCTGACTGCTTAATCAATAGTCATTGGAAGTGCTCTCAAAATATTAATTTGAGAAGTGATCATCTGCGTCATGTCATTGGAGATCATATTCCTATTCTCAATCAAGATGATGATGTAGTCAAATGGAAGCCAAATTTCTCAAGTAAATTTTCAACAAAATTTGCCTATAGGGTTCTATCCAAGCACATGTCTATGCTAAAATGGACTAACCTTATTTGATTTAAACATCATATTCCTCATCATTCCTTTATATGTTGGTTAATGTTACATGGTCGTCAATAGATGTATTCTTTGCAAGGTAGATCTTGAAACGGAAAACCACATGTTCTTTGCAATCATTCTCAACATGCTCTTCAGTTCATTCACTTTTTTAGTCATTTTATTCCTAACTTAGGTGTGCTATTAAAGTTGTTCATAAATTGTGCCGTTTATTTCTTATGGAGAGAAAGAAATAATTATATCTTCAAGAATGAAAGTAATCACAAAGGATCTTTTTATGTACAGTGTGAAAGTTACTGCTTATGTCAGTGTGAACTCTCATTTTCTAATATTGTTGGCGAATTTCCTTTTGAACGCGTCTATTTCTCCCCCCCCTCCCCCCCCCTCCCCCCCCCAAAAATTGTTTAGAGCCCCTCACCACAAAAAAAATAACATGCATTTTTTTTACAACTCAATACCCCCCACACCCCCCTATAATTTTACTCATGCCACCCCAACACCCCAAAACTTCTAAAAGTTTTTTTGTAGGTGGTACCCTTTGCTAAATAAAATTGATTTGGATAGAGGCCTTTAAGTCCCCGTCAAATTTTGCATATTGTGACGGTGACCACCTCCAGCTAAGAGTTTCCATAAGTTTTTAAGTTTCGCGGTGGGTACCTCCCACCAAATAAAACTACATTATACAGAAAACAAAAGTCCCCGTCAATGTCTGCATATTGTGGCAGTGATCTCTCCCCACCAAAAACCATCAAGAAGTTTAAAAAATGTCTAAAGTTTTCTTGGCGGAAGATATTATCCATCAAATAAAACATATTTGCACGGAGACCATTCACCCTTGCATATTTTGGTGGTAACCACACCCCGTTAGAAGTTATTTAGAAGTTTTCCAGATAACCAACAAGACAAGGGGGGAGAAAAAAAAAACATAGAAGAGGAGCTACAAGTAAGGGGGAAGAAGAAAAATGATCGAGAAAGATGAGCCACAAACGACGGGGGGAGATGGAAGAACTCACGTTGGAGGATGAAGATTGGGAATGAGATAATGAAAGAGCATAAATAAAATTAAAATGAATAATAAAAAATAAGGGGGGTATTTAGTAATTTATTTAATTTTTTTTTTTATGAGGGAGGAGGGATAGCCGCGTTCTTTCCTTTTATTAAAGAAAGATTGACATTTGTAATTTCTTTCTCTTGTACTGTTGACTGTGTTACCCTCTTACTTTAGTAAAAAAGAGATCACTCCCCCTTTACCTCTTAAAAAAAAGCTTATGAGCACCTAACAAATTCTTATTTAATAAAGGTTTTTTCCATGAAATTTACTTTAAGCAACCTTACATCAAAGCAATGAATGGATGAACCTAAATGACTTGTTTGGTTCCAGTTCCACAATGGATCGGTGGTCCGGGTTGAGCATCGAGTGCAGCTCCTCTGTGAACTTTTGCATTGCAGGAGCGGGCAAGTACATGGGAACAGCTATCCCGTCCTCCCCCTTCTCGTTGCGGAAGGGGATGAAGAAGGTCCAGCAACCGGGGGTCGCTCCCAATACCCCTGCGTAGAGGGCCCTTCCCCAACCGTAATCCACCTCTCCAACTCGGGCGCGTGTGTGGTCCGAAACAAAGAACGTCCCCGCCGTCGTGAAGCGGGGCCGACCCTTGAGCACCAGCAGGTCCGCCACCGATCGCATATACTCCTCGGTCACTTCCTTCTTTGCCTTCTTCACCAGCTCCACCCCGTAGCCCAGAGGGCTCCCAGTCAGCTTCCCTGCAGTCGTGATGGCCATGGGAAAGGCTACCACGTTTCCGTAGTAGCCTGCGGGAAGCGGCGGGCTGAACCGACCGCGGGCATTGATGGCGAATATCATGCGCACTTGCTCCTCAGGACCGGGCCGCAGGGTGATGGTGCGGCAGCGCCAGGTGCAGGCGGCGATGATGTCGAAGGTGGAAGCGGAGGTACGGAGGTGCGGGGGTAAGCTCTGCCGTAGACTGGACACATCGGTGGGGCTGAGGAAGAAGAAGCGCTGGGCCATGTGCGCGAAGGGAACGACGGTGTGATTGTCCAGCTCGTCGTACTCAGGGTGGACGAAAGTCACCCGGGGTGGGTCCCTTGCGTTGAGCAGCTCCCGTTGCCACACCGGTTGCACGGCTGGTGCTGCTGCGCCTCGAGCCAACTCTCCCACAGCCGTAAAAAATTGGAGCCCCCCAGCGGCGTCGCACATTAAGTGGTTGGCGCGGAGGGCAACTATGAATCCCCCGCAAGCGAGCCGGGTCACCTACATCATTAAACAAATCATGTCTTCAATCCGTTATTACAGAACGTGGTTGGAGGGTTTATATCGGCTGGGTGGACACTTTAATACCATCAGCGGATGCAAGATTTTGTGTTAAGGTGGTCAAAAAAATAATTAATTCGGAATAATTTTTTAACCAATATAAACTACAAAGATTTATTATTAAGATCTAATGGAGTAAAGATATAGTAAAAATAAAAATTATAAGTAATTATTGGGACACTATTAATGGAACAAATTATTAAATACTTAATATATAATTACATACTAATATGAAAACCAATGTTTCATTGGATATGTGGCATTTTGTTAAGACTAGCCCAATGGACATTGATCTTTGACATATTAAGGTTAACAATATTTACATATTGGATATCAACTACCAAAACAAAAAAATTATTAAATACTTAATATATAATTACATACTAATATGAAAACCCACCATGTTTCATTAGATATGTGGCATTTTGTTAAGACTAGCTCAATGGACATTGATCTTTGACATATTAAGGTTAGCAATATTTACATACTGGATATCATCTACCAAAACAAAAAAATATATCTAAAAGGTAAAAACTATACTTGTATGGTCCATAGGCTCATTCTCGTGTTTAATCAAACTTATCAAAGTTTTAGGTAAGAATCCATACTTCAAATTTCAATTGCTTCATTGTATTGTGCTACAACATAGACATGCCAAAGCATGCAAATCTTTATCTTTATGTCCACCTATTTTTCATAGCCTCAAATTTAATATCTATCCTAAACGATGATTATATTAAGGTCATATTAAGAAGCATTTCTAAAGTGAGCTGTGTAAATTTTTATGCCACAAAGTGGTCAAGCCTTTTTCTGGTAGGGGTCAATAAATAGTATGAATGTTTTTACCCATCCCAACTCAAAGAGGCTTGTTAAGTGTGGGTCTAAAGAATTTCAAAGCTAGGGTGGTCATTTGACCACCCTACCTACGATGTAAATTTGCCACTGTTTAATACTCTCTATATGTATTATGTTACCCGTGAGTTTGATGGGTTGTCGGATGTAAATCCGACAGCCCAATGAGCCCGGATGCATGCCGGCGTGTGTGAGCTCAAGCTCATATAAACGGGACTCTGTATATATATAGTTCTAGTCCTAAGTTAGACATTCTTCTAGTCCTATAAGTTAATTTTTAGTTTTTTAATATATTATTTTACGATATTTCTTCACTCCTAAATTAATAGCTCTATGTAATGAAAAAATTATTTTATATTAATAGTTCTATTTAGTTCAATTTAAGTAGTTGAGTATTTAAAAAAGAGAATTATAAACTTATTTTTCTTTCTTTTATATGTGGGTCTCACCATTAAAAGAATATTTCTATTCAGACGTCAGTTTTTATTTTATTCTCCAAAGAAAATTAAAAAGAAGTTTTTTTCTTTTTACTTCATTTCCCTATATTTTGCTCATACTTCCCCAAGTACATAGACCCCACCCCACTTTTCTTCTAACAACATCTTTGACTCTAACGACTTTGGCTCAAACGGTGAGATCCCGCTACGGAGACAGGATCTAGCCTGGGCGACCAAATTTTGTCGTGCAGGCCAAATCCGGTGCGCGACGTGATCTAATTTGCCAAATCTAGCGTGCGACTAGATCTAATTTGCAAGACAAATCCAGCCAGTCGCAGTCGAATTTATCTGCTGCAGGCCAAATCCGGCTCGGCCAACTTTAGCTGCCAGCTATGGCTTGTGCGGCCAAAGCCCAGCCTACCCACTTGGCTACCATGGCGTGCTAGCCAAATAGCGCAGCCATGGCCCAAGCAGTGGCGCTGATGCCAGACTATCAATGTTGGTGCCGATGGCCAAACTCCTGCCAAAAAAAAAGGGGGAAATAGGGTAAAAACTTTTATTATTTTTTAAATATAAAAGATAAGTAAAAGTTTTTAATAAGAGAGGGTGGGGTGAAGAAGAAATGGGGAATATAAGGAAAAAACTATGGTATAAATAGCCACGTTCTTAATATAAAATAAAATTAAAATAAAATTATTAATATAAGACATATAAAAAAATAAGTCTCGCCTGCCAATAAAAAGATACTTTTTCTCTCTGCCAATAAAATCATAAAGAAAGCGATGCTATCTTTCGTAAGTATAGTTGTAAAAAGGGCACTCCATGCTAGCTGGACGTCAACTTTGTTCTTATGAAATGCTGGCAGTCAATTTAGTGAAAATACACCGCAAACAAGTGAATGAAAAATTTGTCGTGAAGGTACACATCACACCTCCTAATATCCACGCCTTACTCTTCTCAGCAAAACAAAGCTGAAAGAAACATGTAAGCTATGGAGCATTACCTGAATCAAGAGCAAGGGGCAGTCCACGATCCCATCTGAACCAGGGACATCACAGAGAAAACCGTCAACGCCGAGGAAGGGTGGCTTAAGAGCCTCCCCGAATTGGGCTATCTTTACATTGGCGTCGGCCTCGATGAAGAGGACACCCTCCCCATTACACTCCACAACGAGTTTCCCGTGAGCCCCTTCCCTCAGCCTACCGGCTAAGGGGTAATAGGGAACCAGCGACCTTGATAGGGCGTTTCTGATGACAGCAACCGGATCTCTCCCCTCCATATGGGGATCCACCCTGTAAAACTGGACGACTGGGACATGGAACCGAAGGCCCTGTTGGTCGTCGATATCCGATAGCTGCTTCCACTCATGTGGGGTGGGCGAAGCAGGCGTTACAAGCACGGGTTCTTGCCTCCTGATGCAAATTTTTAGCTGATCAGAAGAGGCCATGATTATAAAGAGGACTAGTCTTTGATCTCTCTCCTAAGTCGGAGAATGACGATAAGATGAATGCATGCATGGACGGGCTGGGCCTTTATAGAGCGACAGAAACAAGCCAAGATAGTGACGGTGGTCCCTAATCTTTTAGTGGGTGAAGTGTTGTAGTCCATTATTCAAAGAGAGAGAGAATTCTATTTCATTTTCTACTTGGCCAAATGTTTTTCTCGTTTTAAGGAAGAAGAAACGTGTTCTTTAATGTCATAATCGAAGCACAATCTGTCCACCTAGTGTCAAAAAAGTGCTAATACCTATATTGTATAAATGTTCATGACGCTGTGTCAATGTGATATTTTTTTTCTCTATAGTAAACACCTTTGATTAAATTTAGAAAAATAAATTTCCCTATTATCCAGCATGACTTATTAATTTCATACTTTTATGTAATTATAATTTAGAAAACTTATAGAAATTGAAGTTCAAATAGAGCGTCGTGCACTCTATCCTTAATATAAATTTATGCCCTCCTAAAGGTACTTTGGATCTCCTAAACACTTATCTCATATGAAAATTTGATCTACCTCACACTTTAGGAGCACCTCTAGACATCGCATGCATCGAACCACAATAATATAATTACCTGATTTAGGGACTCCTAATTAAGGGCCTATGAGTAGATTTAAAAATTAAAAAACTCTCAATAAGAGATTAATATGTACCCTAAATACATGACCCCGTTAAATATCAAAAAAATTACCGAGTTCCATGATGTGAAGGAGTAACCTTTAGCTTAGTTGTATACACATTAGAGTTCAGAAAAGTCTTAAACAAAATGAAAAAATACCCTAAATACTATTAAAAAATTTAAAAAACTAAATATAATTTATTTAAATTAATATTTATTATTTTAATATGTAATATATAATAAATTAATTAAATAAATAAATTTCTACTTTCTCCCCACTTCTCCTTAGAGCTAAGGCTCACATTCATGCGTGTGAATGAGTGAGAGAAAGAAAAGAGAAGTGAAGAGAAGAGAGAGAAAGTGGAGAGAGGTGACAAGAAAAATAGAAGAGAGAGAGTGAAGAGAGACATAGAGAAGATAGAGGAGAGAGGAGAGAGAAGATAAAGATAAAGAAGAGAGAGAGGAGAGAGAGTGAGAGGAAAGAGTACAGAGAGGGGGAGGAATTTAATTTTGATTTTTTAGATTTTTTTATTAAATATTATATTTTAAAATTAAAAAAATAATAAAATGTATTAATGACGCATAAACATTTGCATCACTAACATGTGCATACGCCTATGTGCCGCTAATATATATATTATTTTGAAAATATAATATATAATTATAAAATCACAAAAAATTAAAATTAAATTCCCCTACTCTCTCCCCTCTCATCCTTCAAGCCAGGGCTCACGTTGACACGCGTGGGAGAGAGATTAGAAGGAGAAGAGAGAGGGACGAGAGAAAAGAGAGGGAGAGGAGTGGGGGAGAGAGAGAGAGAGAAGAGAGAAAGAATTCAGAGAGGGAGAGAGAGAGAATTGAGAGAGATAGTGACGGTGGTCCCTTATCTTTTCGTGGGTGAAGTGTTGTAGTTCATATATTCAAAGAGAGAGAATTCTATTTCATTTTCTACTTGGTCAAATGTTCTTCATGTTTTAAGAAAGAAGAAATGTGTTCTTTAATGTCATAGTCAAAGTACAATCTGTCTACCTAGTGTCGAAAATGTACGAATACCAACATTGCATAAATGTTCATGACGCCATGTCAAAGTGATATTTTTATTTTATTTTCTCCATACTAAAAACCTTTGATTAAATTTAGAAAAATAAATCTCCCTATTGTCCGGTATGACTTATTAATCTTGTACTTTTATGTAATTATAATTTGGAAAACTTATAGAAATTGTAGTTTAAATAGAGCGTCGTACACTTTATCCTTAATATATATTTATGCCCTCCTAAGGGTACTTTGGATCTCCTCGACATTTGTCTCATATGATAATTTGATCTACCTCATACTTTAGGAGTACCTCTCAACATCGCATGCATCGAACCACGATATTGTAAGTACTCGATTTAAGGACTCCGAATTAGGGACCTATGAGTAGATTTAAAAATTAAAAAAAAATTAGTAAGAGATTAATATGTACCCGAAATACATGACCATGTTAGATACCAAAAAAATTACCGAGGCTCCATGACGTGAAGGAGTAACCTTTAGCTTAGTTATATACCCATTAGAGTTCAGGAAAGTCTTAAACAAAATGATAAAGATACCGTAAACACTATTAAAAAATTTTAAAAACCAAATATAATATCTTTAAATTAATTTTTATTATTTTAATATGTAATATATAATAAATAAGTAAATTCAATAAAAATTTCCTACTTTCTCTCCACTGCTCCTTAGAGTTGGGGTTCACGTTCACGAGTGTGAATGAGTGAGAGAAAGAAAAGAGGAGTGAAGAGAAGAGAGAGAAAGTGGAGAGAGAGGTTATATAAGAGAGAGAGAGAGAGGAGAGAGAGAGTGAAGAGAGAGAGAGAGGAGAGAGGGCAAAGAGAGGGGAAGGAATTTAATTTTATTTTTTTAGATTTTTTATTAAATATTATATTTAAAAATAAAAAATAATAATAAAATGTATTACTGGCGCATAAGCATTTGCATCGCTAATACCTTAGGTATTAGTGACACACACGCCTATGCGTCGCTAACATATATATTATTTTTAAAATATAATATATAATTACAAAATCACAAAGAATTAAAATTAAATTCCCTTACTCTCTCCCCTCTCATCCTCAGAGCCAGGGCTCATGTTGACGCGCGTGGGAGAGAGAGGAGAGAGATTAGAAAGAGAGGAGAGAGGGAAGAGAAAGAGGAGAGGGAGAGGAGGGGGAGAGAGAGAGAGGAGAGAGAGATAGTGACGGTGGTCCCTTATCTTTTCATGGGTGAAGTGTTGTAGTCCATATATTCAAAGAGCGAGAGAATTCTATTTCATTTTCTACTTGGCCAAATGTTCTTCATGTTTTAAGAAAGAAGAAATGTATTCTTTAATGTCATAATCTCAACATGATCTGTCTACCTAGCGTGGAAAAAGTGCTAATACCTACATTGTATAAATGTTCACGACGCCATGTCAAAGTGATATTTTTATTTTATTTTCTCCATACTAAAAACCTTTGATTAAATTTAGAAAAATAAATCTCCCTATTGTCCAGTACGACTTATTAATTTTGTACTTTTATGTAATTATAATTTGGAAAACTTATAGAAATTGGAGTTTAAATAGAGCGTCATACACTCTATCCTTAATATATATTTACGCCCTCCTAAGGGCACTTTGGATCGCCTCGACACTTGTCTCATATGATAATTTTACCTACCTCATACTTTAGGAGTACCTCTAGACATTGCATGCAACGAACCACGATAATGTAAGTACTCGATTTAGGGACTATGAGTAGATTTAAAAATTTTAAAAAAATTAGTAAGAGATTAATATTTACCCTAAATACATAACCCCGTTAAATACCAGAAACATTACCCAGGCTCCATGACGTGAAGGAGTAACCTTAAGCTTAGTCATATACTTATTAGAGTTTAGGAAAGTCTTAGACAAAATGATAAAGATACCCTAAATACTATTAAAATTTTTAAAAAACCAAATATAATTTATTTAAATTAATATTTATTATTTTAATATGTAATATATAATAAATTAATTAATTAAGATTTCCCTACTTTCTCCCTATTCCTCCTTAGAGATATGGCTCACGTTCACATGTGTGAGTGGGAGGGAGAAAGAATAGAAGAGTGAAGAGAAAAGAGAGAAAGTGGAGAGAGAGAGAGGAGAAAGAGAGTGAAGAGAGAGTCATAGAGAAGAGAGAGGAGAGAGGGTAGAGAGTGGGAGGAATTAAATTTTAATTTTTTATATTTTTTTTAAATATTATATTTTGAAAATAATAAAAAAAAGTATTAGCAATGCATAGGCATTTGCATCGCTAATACCCTAGGTATTAGCGATGCATATGTATGCCTATGTGTCGATAATTCATTTATTTTATTTTATATTTATTATTTTTAAAATATAATATATAATTAAAAAATTACAAAGAAATAAAACAAAGTTCCCTACTCTCTCCCATCTCATCCTTAGAGCCGGGGCTCATCACCTTCAACTTGGTATTGGGTTGACCCAAGTTGGGTTTTGGTGAGCAAAGCCATATGAATCATCATGTTACTCAACCTATCATGATAATATTGCTACTTTATCACGACCATGGATCTCATCAATTTCTAAAACATGTCCTCCACAACATCAGAGCAGCATGTTGAAACTACGTGGGGCAACCAACTAATGCAGGGTGGATATCGATGGGAAGCACTTCACAAGATGAATCCAGCTACAAGCATGCACAACTTCCTATCTCGCAAATTACACAAGTAATATTGTAAAATAAAGGGGGTGAAATAGAGAAAGAAGTTTTCTTCCTCTTTTGCAATATTTTAGAGAAAATTACTTACTAATGGCTTCCATTAAGGTGCCAAATTCTTATATAGACCTTAGTGGAATAAAGTGTCAATAAAGAAGCCTAAGCTAAGACTAAATAAGGACTAACTAATCAAAATTAGAGAAAATAGACTAAAAAATCTTAAATAAATAAGAACACACTGAATTAAGTCTCCTACTAAAGAAAAACCTTTTAAAGAGAGAAATCTGTAACGAGAAGTTGAATCCCAAGAAAAATCCTAGCATATCCCAGAACTGTGTTATTGATCACTTATAAGGGTTGATCGATCATTCATGTTTTTGGATGAACAATATCATAGTTGTATGGAAGATCCTGATCAATTATTCAAGGTTGTGGAATTGTTCTACTATGATAGTTTAGCTCTAGGCCCAATTGATCAATGGGAGTTCTATTTCAAATTATCTATGTTTGATCCCAATTTTCCATAAATTTTGAAGCCAATTGATTTACATCAGTAACCCTAGTTGCTCTTAGCCATATAGTCCTCTCTTTTTTCAGTTTCATATTGTGCATTAGTGCTTCTAGGTTTATAATTAGCGTTATATTCATTGAGATGGATACAGGTCATGCTACTTAGTCTAGTGCTGGTAGCGGTACTTTAGGAGCCCCTAGTTTTAAGGCACCCTCTTTCTTTGACAAATAGAGAGATAGAACAATATTCACTATTGAGTGTTAGGTTTACTTTACTATTAGTTTTGAGTGTCTTGCAATGTTGAGATACAAACCACTATAACGCCCTTAAATTTTCCACTTCATGGGTCGCTGATGGGACACCTATGTGTTAGTGACCACTTCGACGAAACCGTTGGTAAGGAAATGACCCATTGATGGACAAACACAATACCGTTAAAACATGGATCATGGGTGGTTGTGGTTCTAGACAAAATCAATTGGTTACACACTTTAAATTGATGCCCAAACACAATACCATTAAAACATTGATCATGGGTAGTTGTGGTTCTAGACAAAATCAGTTGGTTACACAATTTAAAACCCCACAAATTAAATAATTTTTTCTAGACTTGAACTAGAAAAGAGCCCAAGGAGATGATTATAGGATCAATGTATAAATTGGAGGAGGAACTATATATAGGAGACACCAGAGCAATTGAGTAGGATTTCTTGTAAACAACCATGCAGACTAAAGTAGAACTACCGATGGATTTGCATTGAAGAAGTAAAATGAACTAACCTCCAAAAAGATTATAAAATCATGATATGCAAGTTTGAAAATATATGTATGTAGTAGTTTCTATGAGTGATATTATGTTATGAGTTTATATATGGTGCATTACGTAGTGCCATTTCCATAGATCTGTATGATCACGGTACAAAGTCATGTCATAGTTATATGCTCAGTATAAATGGATACCAACAACTAAAGAGAATTCCCCATGTAAGTGTTTAGAGTTCATAATGGGAATTTCTTGTACATCATCTAATGATTGAGGTTTGGATTAATTCCCTAGGGTTTTATTGAGAAAAATGAACCCAACATGTGTCAAGCTTGTTTCCAAACAATTACTCTTCTGCACTGGACACTAACACCTACACTGATGTGTCAACAAGCTATCGATACTTAAGAGAAGATGGATTGTTTCTAACACCGATGTATAGGGATGTAATTCAGGTAGCTATGATACTGTGGTGGTTGATGAAGTTGTTCAAAAGACTTAGGTGAGCACTACACCTCATCTACATCCATACAAGCTTTCTTGGCTGAAGAAAAGAGTGAGGTATAAGTTTATAAAAGTTGTTTAGTTTTTTTATCTATTGGTTTTGCATACAAAGATAAAATATGTTGCATGTTGATATTATAGATATTTGTCATTTATTACTTGGACGGCCTTGGCAATATGATACACGGCATGCATGATGGTTGTAAGAAAACTTATGGGATAATACTAAGATTGTTCTTGTTCCTCATAAGATAATATGGTTACACCCCAAAACAAAAAAGAAGGGGCTCTTTTCTTTAGGATTAAATTTATTGCGAAAATGAAGGAGGATTTTTTGTATGTTTTAATGTATAAGGAGGCTAATGAAAGTTGGCAAATTCAAGTAAAGGTTCAACCTTTGGTAGGGGAGTTTTAAGATGCATTTTTGGAATCTTTACATGATGGGTTGCCCCCCCTTAAAGATATCAACACAAAATTAATTTGATGTCAAGATCTGTACTCCCTATTCATCCACATTATAAGATTAGTCCTACGATGCATGAAGAGCTTTAGCAACAAGTTCATGAGTTAATGGGCAAATGACACCTTAGAGAGAGTTTGAGGCAATGTGTTGTACTAGCCTTGCTTAGTCCTAAAATGGATGGTCGTTGGTATATGTGTGAGGATAGCCATGCTATTAACAAGATTATTGTTAAGTATCGTTTTCTAATTCCACTACTTGATGATTTGTTTGATTAATTAAGTAGTGCTACTATCTTTAGAAAGTTGGATTTAAAGAGTGGTAACCATCAAATTTAAATTAGATTGGGTGATAAATAGAAAATAACTTTCAAGACAAGGGAAGGTTGCATGATAGTGATGAACCATAAATGAATAACTTAATGAAGGCCACATGGGAAAAGATTTTCCAACTTATTTCTTCATCTTATTTTTGGTCATCTATGCTAAGAGAAGTGTATAGTTTGTCAAAAAATATTATATATTGCTAAAGGGACATCTACTAATTTTGTTTTGTATTTGTCTATACCTACCCCTAAGCAACCTTAGATTTACATTAGTATGAATTTTGTTCTTAAAATGCCATGCACACAGAGAGGAAGGAATGCTATCTATGTGATTGTGGATAAATTTTCAAAGATGGCATATATTGTGGCTTGCAAGACTAGTAATGGCTCTTATGTTGTATTATTGTTTTTCATGGAGATATATCAATTACATGCCCTACCCTTATCCATTGTGTCTGATTGGGATACTCATTTCTTGAGTCACTTTTGACTTTCTTTGTAGAAATTGACACATATATCTCTTGATTTCAGTAGTACTTATCATTCATAAACTGATAGTTAGATGAAGGTAGCAAATAAATCTCTTAGTAACTTGTTAAAGTGTTAGGTGGATGCTAACTTAAAACCTTAGTATCAACACTTGTTTAAAGCTAAATTTACATATAATTGAAGTATGAACGGATTTATAGGTTTTAACCCTTTTACTTAGGTGTCAAATGCAAAATATAAAGCTATAGGTGATTTAAAGAGATGACATGTGGAGTTTGATGTTGATAAATTTGTTCAGGCTGTTTTTACCAAAGATTAATTTTGAGTAGGGGAATAAAACAAATTATCTACAAGGAACATTGAACCTTTGGAGATCAATCTTAATGTTTACCATCTCAAACTTCCAGTCGTATTCATACTTTAGATGTGTTTAATGTCCGACACTTAATTCCTTACGTTAATGATTCTTTAGATGATGATTCTCTAAATTCGATGTCAAATTCTTTCAAACAAGGGAAGGGTGATGTAAATTATTTGGCTTTAATGTTTATGGAGACATGGGATTGAACATTAAAATTCACGACAAAACAACCATCAATCCATCTAGCCAAGAAAGTGATCGATTGCCTATCAAATTGCCCTTGTAGAATAGTTCCAAAAACCTCATTCGAGTGATCAATCGATCTGTGATAGTTTGAACAATAACATGAACGATCAAATGAACTTTATGAGTGATCATTCCATTTTGGATTTGAATTCCAGTTCTAGACTTTATTCTTTAGTAGGAGACTTAATTCTATGTATTTTTATTTATTTAGGCTTCCTAGTTTATTTTCTCTAATTTTGATTGGTTAGTTCTATTTAGTCTTAGAATAGATCCCTTTTTAATAGTTTATGCCATTAGGACCTATATAAGAGTTTGGCACCTTAATGGAAATCATTAGTTTGTAATTTTTTTCTAAAATGTTGTTGAAGAAGAAGAAATTTTTGTTTTCTATTATTTTCCCTCTATTTTGGGAATTTACTTGTATAATTCATAAGAGAGAAAAGTTGTGCATGTTTGTAGCTAGATTTATCAATATTTCCAATCCAACCATCCATCATAAGTTTTCAGGTCAAAACAATCTAGTTATCCCTAATTATTTTGTGTGCATAAATGGATGGGCACATGGTAAATACCAATTACTGCATGATACACTCATGAACTTGTAGTTCCATGTTACAAACTTAAAAGCATACCTTGTAGTAATAATGTTCTCTCCACTATCCATACATATAGGCATAGGCATACACCGAGTAGATTGGGAGGGGTTTGCAGAATTAGGGGGCGATTCGGACTTCACCTTAACCCCTAGTTGCCGTCTCATCATGGGTAGCCTCTTGGTATCTGGTTATCATCTCCATTGTTTTATTTTGAGATCTTTCATGGCAAATAATGTCCCGTGGCATGGCCTCTTGAAAAGATCTCTTCCAAACTAATTCCACAAGATCAGAGTTTTCTCTGCCTCATTACTTAGATGCTTGTAACTCTCTAGTTATTACTAAAGATGAAAATGAAGTAGAGCCTAAGGATTAAGTTGGAAACAAACCCTAATTGGCTATGTATTGGTCACTAGCCTTACTACATGGGTCTTAAAATTGTTGTCAAACATATGTAGAAGACAAGTAAGAATTTTGAGATCATTTCCTTGTCTGATGGATTTTTTTATATAATTTTTTTTTTAAAAAGATTGCCTTAAAGTTCTTGGATCTCTTTGATATGTTGTTGGCCAACCTTAGATTCTTAAAACATGGACTACTAATACCAAGCATGTATGTTACTCGCTGAGTTCGATTCCTTTATAGATCAGGCATCCTAATCTTCCGATTTAGTATTGGAGTGTAGAAAACCTTAGATTGTTAGTTCAATTAGTTCTCCCCAATACATGGATCAATTAACTAAAAACTGTAAAAGGCTTTCTTTTGCTCATCTCTGTGTGGAAATTGACGCGTATTGCTTTTTTAGGAATCAAATTTATATTCTTCAAAAAGATGGTTTATATTTTTTTAAACAATCTCTTATGAATGGAAACCTCCAATTTGTACTTGTTATTGATGCTTTGATCATACTACTACATCTTACACTACTTCTCATGCTGGGTTCTGTGAGATAAAATTTTTAATCAATCACAGCTAGCACTAGAAATAGGAGTTCATAGGGATTTACCTCAACAGATGATTTCTTAGACTATTTTAGCTATCAGGATAAATAGCACTCCAAGATTTATTGGTGGAAGTTCTCATAGCGCTATGTGTCTTCAAGGTCTAGTCCAACGTCCACAGTCTTATTTCCTTGTTTTGAAAAATAAAGCTACTAGTCATATTAACTTGGGAGGTCATAATTCTCATGATGGAAATCAAAGTATAGTTCCTCATGACTGTGAATTGATGGAGCAAATGCCTAAAACATCTGCTTCCATTCCTTGTGATACTTCCTTTGCTCCCCCTCATCCCATTGTGGTGAACAAGTGATTGATTTTGACATCAATCTCTCTCAAAAATATAATGCAAATAATTCAATTATTAGTGGCTAAATTTTTGTAAATTTATCAAATACTTTTAATAAATGTGGCATTATATTTTATGGTGAGTCTTCTTTTTTATAGTCCTCTTGTAACACTAAATCATCTTCTCTGAAGAAAATTATGGATACTTCTCACGATTCACCTGCATTATTACCTACCACTCATAAAGAGGACTTTGTTGAAGTGAGTAGTAAAAACTCAAAGAAAAAATAGAAAAAAGCAATGAGAGACTAAAATTAATGCTCCATATTCAGACAGAAAACTAAGATCTGACATTGGTCGAAGCCAAAATTCTCTATCTTTTTTATGAGTTTAGTTTCTTGGAATACCCATGGATTATGCTTCTATATTTATCTTAATTAGGGATCACTCTATAGGTATTCTTAGTCTTAATGAGACCTCGTTTAAAGAGTTAAATGCTAAGAACATTTAGATATCTATCAATTCAACCTATCCTTTCATTGATAATTATTAATCTTTATCCTCTACAAGAATTTGGATTCCATCTTTATATTCTACTAGAAAAGTTAAAGGGGGCACTTAGTTTATTCATTTTATTATCATCAGATTGTCAAATAATTTCTACTTTAAGTTTACTTTTGTCTATGGAGACAATCTCTTATATGACCATTGTGATCTCTTGAAAAGGATTGGGTACCAATCTACTATCACTTCTATTCCCTACCTTCTTATTGGTGATTTTAATCCCGTTTTCTATCCTAGGGGAAAAAATCAGTTGTAACATTGTTCCTTCTTCATACTTAGATAAAATCAATTTCCTTCTTCATACTTAGATAAAATCAATAGAAGTATTCATCATGCAGAATTATTAGAGATTAATCTTTATTCTTCATTCAATATGAATTGGTGGATTAATCTTGTACAAGTCGCAAAATTTTTTTCTCAAAAACTGACAAAGCTTTTTGAAATATGGGATGGATTCAAATTTTTAGGAGGGGTAGTACATTGCCTTCTTTCGGATGTGTTTAATTATTGCCCCTTATTAGTTAAAACTAATCCTCCTTCTATTTCAGGAAAAATAAACCTTTCAAATTTTTTAATTATTGGATGAGTCTTGATGGTTTCTGAGATTTAGTTTCCCCTTCTTAGAATATAGAAGTTTGTGGCAATCCATTTTTTATTAAGGTTCAAAAATTGAAGTTCCTAAAATAAGCTATCAAAGTTTTGAATAAATAAAAGTTTGAAATATTTATAAAAGAGTTGATGAAGCTAAGGAGGCTCTTCAGCATTGGCAATTCCTAATTAAGGATGATACTCTCAATGATATTTATGTTATAGAGAAATCTAAGGAACTTTCTAGAGAAGAATCATTTTTTAGGAAAAAATCTAGAGTTAAATGGTTATTGGAAAGAGATCGTTGTACAAAGTTCTTTCACACTTGCACCCAGAAATACTTCACATAATTTTATTCATTCTGGTGTGGATTTTGCAAGCAATAAATTGGACTCGTCTCATGCCAGTGGTAAGGAGGCTACTAATTTTTAGCAGGGTTTATTCACTCATTCCTCCTCTTCTCCTATAGGAACTTCTTTTGTCAAGGCTCGCCTTACCACTTACTAGGCTAATCCCTGATTATTAAGGATGAAGTTTATCCAACTGTTATATCCTCTCCAGCAAATAAAGCTCCAGGTTCTGATAGTTATTCAAAGCAGTTTTTTGTGAGATATTAGGATATCACTGGTGTTGATTTCTGTAAGGTTGTCCTATATGTTTTCAACTCTTGTAGAATGTTAAGAGGCTTAAATAGCATCTTCTTAACTCTTATTGCTAAAGAAAAAGGTTCAAGCTCTTTCCATGAATTTTGGCCTATCTCTATGCAATTGCCTTTAAATGTTTTTACAAAGATCATGGCAAATAGGTTTTCTAGAGTACTTGCTTCCATTATCAATGATAATCAAACTGCTTTTTTGGAAGGAAGGCTTATCTATGATAATATCCTTCTTACTTATGAATTGTTTCACAGTTATCACAGTAAGAGACGTTCTAAAGAGCTCTGTATTAGAGTGGATCTCAAAAAAACTTATGACAATGTGCATTGGGATTTCAGTTTTCAAGCTCTATTAAATATTAGTTACCCTTCTATTTGGATTTATTGGATAAAAGAGAGTATTTTAACTGCCTTTTTTAGTGTTCTTATTAATAGATCTAAATATTGATTTTGTCCAATAAATATGGTTTCTCCGAGGCCTGTCCTTTATCTCCTCTTTTGTTTGTCTATTATGTAATTTATCACTAATATCCTCATAGACTATCATTCTGAAGGCCACATCAATATTCCTAATCACAGGAATACTATTGGAGTTTCTCATTTGTTTTTCCGAGATGATATCCTACTATTTTCACTTTCATCATATGCCACAACTATTGGTCTCAAGGAGGCTATTGATTTATTCTCCTAATTAGTGGTTTTTTGATTAATGAATCTAAAGAAAGCATGTTCTTCTCGATGAGCTATATTCAGAAGAATCCGTTTCTTCAACTGTTTGGTTTCAAAGAAGGTACTCTCCCTCTCTGCTACTTGGGACTTCCTCTTTTTACATGTAGGCTTCATGCCATATGCTCTAAGATTATTGTCCACTGCCATTTATCTTTGGCAGGTTGGAAAAAGAAATTA
This sequence comes from Saururus chinensis, assembly GCA_035235625.1. Taxonomy (NCBI): domain Eukaryota; kingdom Viridiplantae; phylum Streptophyta; class Magnoliopsida; order Piperales; family Saururaceae; genus Saururus; species Saururus chinensis. The sequence goes on from CP141146.1 coordinate 38,723,880, forward strand.
CTCACTTATGCTAGAGAATTAGAGCTTCTTAAATATGTTTTTTCTATCTTACATATTTATTGGTCTCTCTATTTTATGCTTCTTTCTAGTGTCATCAAGAAGTTAGAATCTTTAATGTCTAATTTTCTTTGGAGTAACTCTAATGATGGTCGTAAGTTTCATCTTCTTAGTTAGAAGAAAGTTTGTCTTCGTAAAGAGGAAGGAGGGATAATTATTAGATAAGTGAAAGATTAATGTATTATCGGATTATCCAAACATTTCTGGAGGCTTTGCATGAGAAGGATTCTTTGTGGATAATATAGTTATTACAATCAGAGGAACTCTGTCTGGCATTGTAATGTTCCTTCATATTTTAATTATTGGAGGAATATCCACTCTCTTAATAGTATCATGATTGACTTTATTTCAACTATGGTCAGCGCCTAGCTCATCAGATGAAGAATCATCAACTTGTTTTTATCTCAGACTGCTTGATCAATAGTCATTGGAAGTGCTCTCAAAATATTAATTTGAGAAGTGATCATCTACGCCATGTCATTGGAGATCATATTCATATTCTCAATCAAGATGCTGATGTAGTCAAATGGAAGCCAAATTCCTCAAGTAAATTTTCAACAAAATTTGCCTACAGGGTTCTATCCAAGCACATGTCTAAGCTAAAATGGACCAACCTTATTTGGTTTAAGCATCATATTCCTTACTATTTCTTTATATGTTGGTTAATAGTACATGGTCATCTTCTTACATTGGAAAAACTTTAAGCCAGAGGCATTCAAATTGTTAATAGATATTATTAATAGATGTATTCTTTGCAAGGTAGATCTTGAAACAAAAAACCACATGTTCTTTGCAAGCGGCTATTCTAAATGGATCATGTGCTCTATTTTTAGATATTTTAGAGCGAATATTTCTTGCAATCATTCTCAAGAGGCTCTTCAGCTCATTCACTTTTTTAGTCATTTTATTCCTAACTTAGGTGTGCTATTAAAGTTGTTCATAAATTGTGCAGTTTAATTCTTATGGAGAGAAATAAATAATTATATCTTCAAGAATGAATGTAATCACAAAAGATCTTTTTATATACAATGTGTCTTATGTCAATGTGAATTCTCATCTTTCTAATATTGTTGGCGAATTTCTTTTTATTAAAGAAATATGACATTTGTAATTTTTTTCTCTTGTACTTTTTGACTTTGTTACCCTTTTGTTTTCATAGAAGGGAGCTCACTCTCCCTTTTTCCTCGTAAAAAAAACTTATGAGCACCTAACAAATTCTTACTTAATAAAAATTTTTTCCATAAAATTTATTTTAACCAAACTCAAAAACTCATTTTCATTTAATTATTTCCAGACTAGCAACCTTACATCAAAGCAATGAATGGATGAACCTAAATGACTTGTTTGGTTCCAGTTCCACAGTGGATCGGTGGTCCGGGTTGAGCATCGAGTGCAGCTCCTCTGTGAACCTTTGCATTGCAGGAGCGGGCAAGTACACGGGAACAGCGATCCCGTCCACCCCCTCCTCGTTGCGGAAGGGGATGAAGAGGGTCCAGCAACCGGGGGTCGCTCCCAATACCCCTGCGTAGAGGGCCCTTCCCCAACCGTAATCCACCTCTCCGAATCGGGCGCGTGTGTGGTCCGAAACGAAGAACGTCCCCGCTGCTGTCGTGAAGCGGGGCCGACCCTTGAGCACCAGCAGGTCCGCCACCGATCGCATATACTCCTCGGTCACTTCCTTCTTTGCCTTCTTCACCAGCTCCACCGCGTATCCCAGAGGGCTCCCAGTCAGCTTCCCGGCAGTCGTGATGACCATGGGAAAGGCTACCACGTTTCCGTAGTAGCCTGCGGGAAGAGAAGGGCTGAACCGGCCGCGGACATTGATGGCGAATATCATGCGCACTTGCTCCTCCGGGCCGGGTCGCAGCGCGATGGTGCGGCAGCGCCAGGTGCAGGCGGCGATGATGTCGAATGTGGAAGCGGAGGTACCGAGGTGCGGGGGTAGGCTCTGCCGCAGGCTGGACACATCGGCGGGGCTGATGAAAAAGAAGCGCTGGACCGTGTGCGCGAAGGGAACGACGGTGTGATTGTCCAGCTCGTCGTACTCAGGGTGGACGCAAGTCACCCGGGGTGGGTCCCTCGCGTTGAGCAGCTCCCGTTGCCACACCGGTTGCACGGCTGGTGCTGCTGCGCCTCGAGCCAGCTCTCCCACAGCCGTAAAAAACTGGAGCAGGCCGGCGGCGTCCCACATTACGTGGTTGAAGCGGAGGGCAGCTATGAATCCCCCGCAAGCGAGCCGGGTCACCTACATCATGCAAACCAATCCCGTCGTCAATACGTTATTAGAGAACATGTGGTTGGAGGGTTTATATCGGCCGGGTAGACACTTACGCAAAATGTATCTGGCTCTATGATACGGAGTTAGACGTGGCTCCATGACACTGAGTTAGACGCGTTTGGCTCTGAGTCGACATTCCTATCGTAATGGGTAGGAGTGCCCACCCAGCCGATCTAAACCCCGTGGTTGGAGCCCATCTAGCTTAACCAGAATAAATGTGACTATGTTATATGGGTGGGTTCATATAGGGTTTCTAACATAGTATATAGACCTTGTGATTTCCTCCCCATATCATACTAAAGTGTTCTCCTCTAAGATAATATAAAGAGGTTGTTTCTAAGTTGGAGTGGCCCACAAATGATGTGCTATTATTGACTAGGTTGTTTCAAAGTAGGAGCGACCCACAAATTATTGACTAGGTTGTTTCAAAGTAGGTGTGGCCGACAAATGATGCGCTATTATTGACTAGGTTGTTTCAAAGTAGGAGTGGCCGACAAATGATGTGCTATTATTGACTCCGTTTACTTCTTATTGTTATTTGTTCACCTCTATGTATTATGTATTATGTTGGTACCTATGGCAGGTGCTAACTATAGAGCCAGTAAAAAAACATTAAATATATATTAAGACACATCTAGCTTTATTAGGCTTCATGCCTAAATTCTGCGACTATGATACATAAGGGACCGAGTATCTAAGTATTATGTTATACTTCATTTTTATGTACTATAAATACAAATTATGATTATATATAGTAAGATGTTCGAGGTAATAGGTGAGAACATTTATGATGATTGAATCGATTTGATAAGGTCAAAAAAGTAACAAACATAATAGAATATTTTTTGTATTTTTGGAGAAAGTCAGACATTCTTCTAGTTCTATAATTTAATTTTTAGTTTTTTAATATATTATTTTATAATATTCCTTCATTCTTAAATTAATAGCTCTATATAATAAAAAAATTATTTTATATTAATATCTTTATTTAGTTCAATTTAAGTAGTTGAGTATTTAAAAAATAGAATTATAAATTTATTTTACCTTATATTATATGTGGGTTTCACCCTTTAATAAAAGAATAGTTCGATTTAGACCTTAGTTTTTTTTTATATCCCCCAAAGAAAATTAAAAATATGTCTTTTTTTTTACTTCATTTCTCTATATTTTCTCCCTTGTTTTGCTCATACTTCCCCTAGTACATAGACCCCACCTCTTTTTCTTCTAGCAACAGCTCCGACTTTGGCTCTGATGGTGAGATTTTGCTGCGGATGTCGAATCTGGCTTGGGCATCCAAATTTTGTCGTGCAGGTCAGATCTAGCGTGCAACTGGATCTGATTTGCCAAATCCGGCATGCGACCGGATCTTATTTGTTAGATCCAGCGTTGGCTAGACAAATCTAGCCAACCATAATCAGATTTAGCCGCTCCAGTTGCGACCGACTTTAACTGCCGGCTATAGTTTATGCGGCCAAAGCCCAGCCTACCCACATGGCCGCCATGGCGAGCTAGTTGAATAGCGCAGCCATGGCCCAAGCAGTGGCGTCGGTGCCAGATTATCAATGTCGGTGCCGATGACTAAACTCCCGCCAGAGAAAAAAGGGGAAACGGGGTAATTTTTTATTTTTTAAAAATAAAAATAAATAAATAATTTTAATAAAGAAGGGTAGGGTAAAGAAAAAAATGAGGGACACCAGGAAAACATTGGGTATGAATAGCCACATTTTTAATAAAAAATATTATTTTTAAATAAAACTATTAATATAAGACATTAAAATAAATAAGTCTCGCGTGCCAGTAAAAAAATACTTTTTCTCTCTACCATTGAAAAGATAAAAAAAGCGATGCTATCTTTCATAATAAAGTTGTAAAAAGGGCACTCCATGCTAGCTGGACGTCAACTGTTTTTCTTATTTAGTGAAGGTACACATCACACCTCCTAATATCCACGCCTTGCTCGCCTTGCTCGCCTTGCTCTTCTCAGCAAAACAAAGTCAGCAAAACAAAGCTGAAAGAAACATGCAAGCTATGGAGCATCACCTGAATCAAGAGCAAGGGGCAGTTCACGATCCCATCTGAGCCAGGAACATCACAGAGAAGACCGTCAACGCCGAGGAAGGGTGGCTTAAGAGCCTCCTCGAATTGGGCTATCTTTACATCGGCGTCAGCCTCGATGAAGAGGATGCCTTCCCCATTACACTCCACAACGAGTTTCCCGTGAGCCCCTTCCCTCAGCCTACCGGCTAAGGGGTAATAGGGAACCAGCGACCTCGATAGGGCGTTTCTGATGACAGCAACCGGGTCTCTCCCCTCCATATGGGGATCCACCCTGTAAAACTGGACGACTGTGACATGGAACCGAAGGCCCTGTTGGTCGTCGATATCCGATAGCTGCTTCCACTCATGTGGGGTGGGCGAAGCAGGTGTTACAAGCACGGGTTCTTGCCTCCTGATACAAATTTTTAGCTGATCAGAAGAGGCCATGGATTATAAAGAGGACTAGTCTTTGATCTCTCACCTAAGTTGGAGATTGATGATAAGATGAATGCTTGCATGGACGGGCTGGGCCTTTATAGAGCGACCGAAACAAGGCAAGATAGCAACGGTGAGTGTTGTAGTCCGTTATTAAAAAAGAAAGAAAATTCTATTTCATTTTCTCCTACGACAAATTTTCTTCAGAAAGAAAAAACATGTTCTTTAATGTCACAATCAAATTACAATCGGTCTACCTAGTGTCAGAAAAGTGCTAATTCCTACATTGGATAAATGTTAACGATGCCATGTCAAAGTGATATTTCTATTCTATTTTTTTATATTAAAAACCTTTAATTAAATCTGGAAAAATAAGTCTCCCTATTATCCGGTATGACTTGTTAATTTTGTACTTTTATGTAATTGTAATTTGGAAAACTTATAGAAATTGAAGTTTAAATAGAGCGTCATTCACATTCACTCTATCTTTAATATATATTTATGCCCTCCTAAGTGTACTTTAGATCTACCTCATGCTTTAGGAGCACCTCTAGACATTGCAGGCATCGAACCACGATAATGTAATTACCCGATTTAAGGGCTCCAAATTAGGGGCTTATGAGTGGATTTAAAATTAAAAAAATGTGTACCTTAAATAGACGACCTTGTTAAATACCAGAAAAATTACTCAAGCTCCATGACATCAAAGAGTAACCTTTAGCTTAGTTATATACTCATTAGATCACTACAACAAAAGGAACTATTAGTGACGCATTTATGTGTCGCTAATAGTCCACTAAACGTCGCTAATGACTATTAGCGACATATAATAAATGCCGCTATAAACGTCAAAAAAGTATCGTCAATATTATGTATTTGCAACGTCTAAACAAAAATGTCGTTAATATACTCTTTAGCAATGTATATAAAAGTGTCACTAATAATTGATTATTAGTATCGCTTATAAATTGATTTCATTTTTTTAAAATAGTTATTCTATTAGCGACGCATAGAAAAGCGTCTCTAATAGTTATCATTAGCGACGCTAAAAAATAAGAGTCGCCAATACTTACTTATTAGCAACATATTTATATGTTGCTAATAAATACGTATTATCGACATTTATTTTTAAGCGTCGTTAATGATAACTATTAGCGATATTTTTCTATGCATCACTAATAGAATAACTATTTTTTTAAAAATAAATTTTTAATAATTATTAGCAACGCATATGGACGTGTCGCTAAAGAGTAATTTTTTTTTTAAAAAATCCCTGGTGGGCCACCGGGCCCAACAGGGAAGGGAAAGGGGAGGAGGGGAGTAGGGGGTCTAGAGCCGGGGAGGGAGGATCAGAGGGAGAGAAGGGGAGGAGGGCTGCCGGAGGGGAGGGCCTTCTTCCTCCGGGCAACCCCCATTCCCGGAGGGAATCGATGGAGAGAAGGGGGGAGAAGGGCGGAGCAGGGGAGGGCCGCCTTCCTCCCGGCAGCCCCTCACTCGGCTCCGCTTCTTCCCCCCCTCCCCTTTTTGATTTCCCTCTGAAAATTAGAGGGAGAGAAGGGGGAAGGGGGAGCAGGTGGGGCGAGGGGAGGCAAAGGCGGGGCTGCGTCACAAATGGGAAAGGGGGACCGGGAGGGAGGAGGGGGAATCGGAGGGGGTGGAGTCCGGGGCAAGTGGGGCGAGGGGAGGAGGAGGAGGAGGAAGCGGAAGCGGCCGGGCGTGGAGGCAAGTGGGGCGGCGGAGGTGGTGGGGTGGCGGAGGCGGGGGTGCGTAACAGAGGGAAAAGGGGGACCGGGAGGGAGGAGGGGGAACCGGAATGGGCGGGGTATGGGGGCGGGGTGGGGCGAGGGAAGGAGGAGGTGGCGGGGCAGCGGAGGCGAGGGTGCGTCACAGAGGGTAAAGGGGGACCAGGAGGGAGGAGGGGGAATGGGAGGGGGTGGGGTTCGGGGGAAGGCCAAGCGAGGGGAGGAGGAGGCGGCGGTGGAGGCGGTGGGGTGCAGAGGGGTCCGTGGGGGCCTTAAAAAGAAAGGGGCAACAAAATTTCAACCGCGCACAAAATTTCGCCGTGCGGGCGTTAATTCGCCCGAAATTTTTATTTTTATTTTTTAAAAAAATACATTAGCGACACTCACTGAGTGTCACTAATATAAACTAATAGGGACGTATAAACTCTATGTCGTTAATAAAACTTAGTATTAGCGATGTATAACTATATACGTCACGAATACTTACATTATATTAGCGACATATAGTTTATACGTTGCCAATACTCTTATTTTTAAAAAAAAAATTCATATCCCCTCCCCGCTCTCTCTCTTCCCTCTCCTCTCTCTCTCTCCTCCCTCTTTCTCTCTCTACCCTCTCTGCCTCCCCTCTTTCTCTCTCCCTTCTCTCTCTACCCTCTCTCTCCCTATCCCTCTTCTCTCTCTACCCTCTCTCCTCTCCACCCTCTCCTCTCTCTCTCCTCCCTCCTCTCTATCTCTCTCACCCTCTCTCTCTCTCCTCTCACCCTCTCTCTCTCCTCCACCCTCCTCTCTCTCTCCACCCTCTCCTCTCTCTCTCCTCCCTCCTCTCTCTCTCCCCTCCCTCTCCTCTCTCTCCTCCCTCTCTCTCCTCCTCTCTCCTCTCCCCTCCCTCTCCCCTCTCTCCTCCCTCTCCCCTCTCTCCTCCCTCTCCCTCTCTCTTTCTCTCTCTCCCTCTTTCTCCTCTCTCTCTCTCTCTCTCTCTCCCTCTATCTCCTCTCTCTCTTCCCTCCCCTCCCTCTCTCTTCCCTCCCCTCTCTCTCTTCCCTCTCCTCTCCTCTCTATCTCTCTCTCTCTTCCCTATCCTCTCTCTCTCCCTTCTCTCTCTCCCTCTCTCTTCCCTCCCCTCTCCTCTCTCTCTCTCTCTTTTTCCTCTCTCTCTCTCTCTTCCCTCCCCTCTCTCTCTCTCTCTTTCCTCTTCTCTCTCTCTTCCCTCCCCTCTCCTCTCTCTCTCTCTCTCTTTCCTCTCCTCTCTCTCTCTTCCCTCCCCTCTCCTCTCTATCTCTCTCTCTCTTCCCTATCCTCTCTCTTCCCTCTCTCTCTCTCTCTCTCTCCCTCTCTCTCACTCTCCCTCTCTCTCCTCCCCTCTATCTCTCTTCCCTCCCCTCCCTCTCTCGTCACTCCCTTCTATCCCTCTCTCTTCCCCCCCTCTCTCTCTTCCCTCTCCTCTCACTCCTATCTACCTACACACTATCTCTCCTCTAATTTCAAATTTTTAATATTTTTCTTCTTCTTTAAAATAAATTTTTAAAATAAAAATACTAATCGTGATGTATAAATATATACGTCGCTACTAGTACATGTATTAACGACATATACATATATATATATACATCGCTATTAGTATTTTATTTTAATTATTTTTTTTATATTTTAAAAAATAAAAAAATTAAATTTTTTAAAAAATCAAAATAAAATTCCTCTCACCCTCCCTCTCTTCCCTCCCCTATCTCTTCCCTCCCCTCTATCTCTCTCTTCCCTCTCCTCTCTCTCCTATCTACCTACACATTATCTCTCATCTAATTTCAAATTTTTAATATTTTTTCTTTAAAATTAATTTTTAAAATAAAAAATAATTAAATAAAAATACTAATAGCGATATATAAGTATATACATCGCTACTAGTACATGTATTAGGGACGTATATATATATATATATATATATATATATATATATATATATATATATATATATATATATATATATATATATATATATATATATATATTTATATATATATATATATATATATATATACATATATATATATATATATATCACTTATACATGTACTAATAGCGACGTATATATATATGTCACTTATACATGTACTAATAGCGACGTATAGAGCTATACGTCGCTATTAGTATTTTATTTTAATTATATTTTTTATTTTAAAAAATAAAAAAATTTAAAAAATTAAAATAAAATTTAATAAAAATAAGTATTAGCGATGTATGTGACTATGCGTCGCTACCACCAAAGGTAATAGCGATGCATTTTACCATGCGTCGCTACTACTATTAGGTAGTAGCGACGGATAGCATATGCGTTGCTATTAGTTCTTATTTTTTAATTTTTTTAAATTGAGAATTATTAGCGACACTCATTTTTAGATGTCACTATTGTTGAGACTAGTAGCGACATTTGTTAAAAAACGTCGTTGATAGTTTTAATTTTTTTTAAAAAAAATTAAAATATATATCTTTTAGTGACGTTTATAAAAGCGTTGCTAATAATATAAGTATTAGCGACGCATAAATTAAAGCATCGCTAAAAGGTTACGTATTAGTGACATTTGCATTTATGCATCGCTAATAGACTACCATTAGCGACACTTAGTATTATGCATCGCTAATATTGTTATTTTTGGTGACGGTTTATTATATGTCGTTATAATCACTTTTTAGCGATGCATAGTATTGCAACGCTTATATAAGCATCGCTAATACCCAATGTTGTTGTAGTGAAAGTTAAGAAAAGTCTTAAACAAAATGATAAAAATACCCTAAACCCTATTAAACTATTTAAAAAATTAAATATAATATATTTAAATTAATATTTATTATTTAATATATAATATATAATCAATTAATTAAATAAAATTTTCTTACTTTCTCCCCACTATGCCTTAGAGTTGGGGCTCACGTTCACGCGTGAATGAGAAGGAGGAAGTAAAGAGGAGTGAAGAGAAGAGAGAGAAAGTGGAGAGAGAGGTGAAGAGAGAGCTAGAGGAGAATGAGAGTGGAGAGAGATATAGAGAAGAGAGTAGAGAGAGAAGAGAGAGAGAGTGAAGAGAAAGAAAGAAAGAGAGAGAGAGAGAGGAGAGAGGAGGAATTTAATTTTAATTTTTTACATTGTTTATTAAATATTATATTTTAAAAATAAAAAATAATAATAAATTTTTTTAGCAATGCATAGACATTTGCATCGCTAATACCCTAGGTATTAGTGACGTATATGTCTATCCATCGCTAGTACATTTATTTTATTTTATCTTTATTATTTTTAAAATATAATATATAATTACAAAATCACAAAGAATTAAAATGAAATTCTCCTACTCTCTCCCCCCTCATCCTCAAAGCTGGGGCTCACGTTGATGCGCGTGGGAGAGAGAGAAGAGAGATCAGAAAGAGGAGAGAGGGAAGAGAGGAGAGAGAGGGGGAGAGAGTAGTGAGAGAGGGAGGGAGAGAGAGAAGAGAGATCAGAAAGAGGAGAGAGGGAAGAGAGGAGAGGGAGAGAGAGTAGTGAGAGAGGGAGGGAGGGAGAGAAGAGATAGAGAGAGATATAGTGAAGAGAGAGAGAGCGAAGAGAGAGAGAGAGATATAGTGAAGAGAAAGAGAGTGAAGAGAGAGAAGAGATAGAGAGGAGAGAGGAGAAAGAGGATAGAGAGAGGGGGAGGAATTTAATTTTAAATTTTTTAGATTCTTTATTAAATATTATATTTTAAAAATAAAAAAAATAAAATAAAAGGTATTAACAACGCATAGAAATTTGCATCGATAATACGCTAAGTATTAGTGATGCATATGCCAATGTGTCGCTAATACCTTGACGTTTTTTCCTAGGCATCATTAATAAATTTATTTTATTTTATATTTATTATTTTTAAAACATAATATATAATTAAAAATCTTAAAAAAGTAAAAATAAATTCACTTACTCTCAACCCTCTTATCCTCATAGCTGGGGCTCACGTTGACACGTGTAGGAGAGAATAAGCAAGAGTAGAGAAAGAAGAGAGAGGAGAGAGAGGAGAGAGAGAAGAGAGAAAGAGAGAGGAGATAGAGATGAGTGCAAGAGGGTAGAGTGAGTGTGATGCGAGAGAGTGAGGAATTTAATTTTTTAGATTTTTTATTAAATATTATATTTTAAAAATAATAAAATAAAATAAAATAAAATGTATTAGCGACACATAGGAATTTGTGTTGCTAATACCTTAGGTATTAGTGATGCATATGACTATGTGTTGCTAATATATTTATTTTATTTTATATTTATTATATTTTAAATATAATATATAATTAAAAAATCCTAAAATTCTAAATAATAATAAAAATCCTAAAAAATTAAAATTAAATTCTCTCACCTCATCACTTGCCTCCTCATAGTTGGGGCTCATGCTCACACACATGAGAGAGAGTGGAGGAGAGGAGAGAGAGATAAGAGGAGAGACAAGAGATAGATAAAAGTGAGAGAGAGAGAGTAAGAGAGAGACATACAGCAGAGTGAGGAGAGAGAAAGAAGAGAGAGTGAGGCGAGAGAGTGAGTAAAGAGAGAGAGAAGAGAGAGTGAGCAAAGTGAGAGAAAAGAGAAAATAAGGAGAGAGTGAGATAAAGAGGAGAGAATAGAGAGAGTGGGTAGAGAGAGAAGAGAGAAAGGGTTTTAGTAAAAATAATAGTATTAGTGATGCTTATGAATAAGCATCACAAATAAAAGTATCTTTTGCAATGCTTACCTATAAGCATCGCAAATATATGTTTATTTGTGACACTGATAAGGAAGCATCGCAAATATATAAATATTTGTGACGCTTCCTTGTAAGAATCGCAAAAATAGATGTTTTTGCGATGCATAGCCAAAAGCATCGCACATCGTACTTTTTGCGATGCTTTTGACAAAACGTCTTTAAAACAATGGGTGCGTGCAAAATTTCATGCGTGTGCCATGTGATTTCATCCATGTAGACGTAAATTTCACCTGTTCATGAGATATTTTGACTGTGTAGTAATTATCACCCTGCTAGCTTTCATTTCCCACTATTGCTGACCACCTAGCGCCACGGTTTCCGCCTACCTCCCCACCGGTTAGGTTTTCGTTCTGGCATTGCCCCACTGCAACTCTCTGGCTCCCCTCCCTTGGGCCTGGCTGCCCCTTTCCCCTCCTACACCACCGCCAGCCGCCCCTGGCTCTGCCTTGGCTTCGTTTGCCAGTCTAGAATCCACCTTGGTTCCACTTTTCAGTTTGGCATCCGCAAGCCGCCACCTTGTCTTTGCCTGCCATCCTAGAAGCTGATTTCCCTCCCGCTATTTCTATGTAATCCCCCTTCCCTGTTTTTTCTGTGATTTCCCTCCCCCCGGCCATCTCCGGCCTCCATCACGAGAGGAAGAGGACCCTCCTCTCCCTGTCCTTTGCCCCAATTTCCACCCCAATGCCGCCACACTCCAGCTCCCCACCCCTGCCTACCTTCCCCTTTCCCTCCCCCTCCCTGTTTTTTTGTGATCTCCCCTGACCACAGCCAGCCTTCATCACCAGAGGAAGAGGACCCCCTCCCCCCATTCTTCGCCCGATTTCGCCCCGGTGCCACCATGCTTCGGCTTCCCACCCCGGCCTGCCTACCGTTTTCCCACTCCCCTATTTCTCTGTGATCCCCCTCCCCATTTTTTTGTGTATCCCCCCCGCCACAGCCGGCCTCCATCGCTGGAAGTAGGACCCCATTCCCTCATTCTTTGCCCCGATTTTACCCCCGGCCCAGCCACGCTCCGGCTCTCCACCCCCGGCCCGCCTATCCCTTTCCCTCCCCCCTTGTTTCTCTATGATTCCCTCGGCCTCTGGTGTTGGAGGAAGAGAAACCTCCTCCCCCCGTCCTTCTCCCTCTTCTACTCATTCTTCTCCCTCCTCCTTGTCTGCTTCCCACAATCGGAGGAGGGACTCCAGCCAAAGTCCCTTCCTCCCTCTTTGCTCCCCCCTTCTCCTCCTCCTCCTCTTCTGCTTCCTCCAGTGGGAGATGGAGGGCCTCTAGCCTCCACTACCCCTTCCAGAAATCCTACCAAAGGTGGGATTTTTTTTTTCCATTTTCAATTAGCGACGCTTTTAAAAGCTTCACTAATAATTATTTTTATTTTTTTATTCATTTGCAACACTTAAAGTGTCGCTAATAGAAAAAATTGAAAAAAAATTTATTAGCAACGCTTTTAAAAGCGTCGCTAATAAATTTGTTTATTATTATTTTAAATAGCGACTCTTTATAAAGCGTTGTAATAATTTTCTATTAGCCATGTTTATGAATAAACATTGCCAATAATTTATTATTAGCAACATGTTTTAAAACATCGCTAATAAAATTATATTAACGACATACAAAAAAGCTTCACTAATACACATTTATGAATAAGCATTGCTAATAATTTATTATTAGTGACATGTTTTAAAATGTCGCTAATAAAATTATATTAGCAACGTACAAAAAAAGTGTCGATAATAGTAGATATTAGTGATGCTTTTCTAAAAGCATCACTAGTTGCGATGGACTATTATTGACAATTTTAGCGACGTTTTTTAAATGTCTCTAATAGTCATTAGCGATGCTTGAAAGCTTTGCTAATAGTCTTTTTCTTGTAGTGTTTGTTGTACCTGCAAACCAAGAAAAAAAGTTAGCAAGCCTTCAATATGTATTTCAAATTCCTTATCTATTCTATAAAAGCTTTGGCAAACTTATTATTTGTAGATCCAAAAATAATGTCATCTACATAGATTTGTCCCATCACCACATGTCACCATATGTTTTCCATATTTTTTGACAAACAATGTCTTGTCAACACCTCCTCTTATATAACCCTGCTTTGTCGGTTACTATATCAGTTTATCATACCATGCTCTTGGAGCTTGTTTAAATCCATACAAATCTTTCTTCAACTTATATACATAGTTAGGATGGTGAACTCTTATGTTGTTCGACATAGACTTCCACTTGAGACTTATTGAGTTCACTATTTAGAACTCCTCTACTGAGTATTTTCCTATTGAGTACAAAAATATTCATTACCCTATTTTTTAGCCCCGTTATTCAGGAAGCTTTTGTAAATTTGTGATGAGAACTTCTAGAGATGGATGCTCATTTCTGTAGTGAATTAATTCCCTTTGACTTAGGTATATATTTGACTCACTACAAATATTATTTTGTGCCACGATTTGAGAATTAAGGTGTTTGTGTTTTTTGGACTTGTAATATGGATTAGATTGTGGATTGTTTATGAGACTTGCACTCAGGGATGCCTGAGATAGATTTATATTTAAAATCCATGATCATAGTATTTTAAGTAGTGCCTAAGGATGTTTGGTTTGGCCGTACAGTGTTTGATCGAATGAACAAAATATGGATGGAAAAATTTATGTGAGATGCTTTTAATTAACTTTCACATGTTTTGTATTTTGTCATTTTTCACTATTTACAACTATTATATTGCAAAACTTTTCCTTGCAATTTGACAAAATGTGATAAAAAAATATTGGGTGTTACAATTTGATTTTGCATAAATATTTGCAATGTGTCTTCAAGAGTCTTTTTATGGTAGAACAGAAGTTGAAGAAGAAGGAGGTACTTGCACATTAAACTCATTTCTCCAACTAAAGTTAGGATGATTTCTCTAATTATGAGTATAAGTTTCAGAATAAGGAGAAGAAAAATATCTTTTGTAAATATTCATAACATTTGTTTGAGTATGCATCACCTCTTGAAAAGAAGGGATTATTAGACAATCTTGTGTTTGGTGTCCATCACTCACACATATACTACATATATCTTGTATTTTTTTAGAAACTTTAAATATGTTTTCCTTATTAATTTCATTAACCTCAACTTTTCTAATTAAAATTGTGATTTTTTCTTTCACATGATCTTCTTTTTTAAGAAGTTACATGCCCCCCTTAGTTGTCACATTATATTTTGTTTTATTAGTACTTTAGTGGGTTGGACCAAGTCACTATTCATAGTCCAGTCTAGTTGTACTGGAATAAAATAATAGAAGATTAGATGGTCAAATGGATTGACGTCCACCCACACGGACGTGGGGGCCCACGGTGGGGTCCTCTCCCATAATTAAAGAAAAATTAGGAGAAAATATAATTAAATCAGTAGAAATTTAGGTAAATTAGGTTTGACACTGATACTCATAAAATAAAATTACTCTTAATAAAATCATGATTAACTAACTCATAATCCCAAAAATCAAATTAAACCAACAAGCAAAAGCACACAATTCACACAATTAAAAAATAATTATATACAATTAAATTTAGAGAATTTACATTAGGGGTTTGACAAATTAAATTTTGTGTTAGTGCCAATTGGCAATTGGTCGGCTATGTGTTTTCCTTGTCCAGCCATAGTGTTATCTTACAAAATGTTGTTTCGGTGTTGTATTTAAGCCCAGACGTCCGATGCTCTATTGAGAAAGTTATATGTTTTGTCAATCTTGTATTGGTGTCCTAATGATTGTGTACTTGACTAATATGTTTAACTACCATTTTCATTACTTGTTAGCTTAACTTTTTGTTTATTTATGTCAAAAATTGAAGAAATGATTAATGAAAATTAAAGTGCCTATCTTTATACTTGATTGTACAGTACTATCCAAATTTTTTTTATTTTAAGTGTTTAGGATACGTATAGGTTTATACAAGGTTTTTTAAGAAAAATTCCAAATTATATGTGTTTAGTCTTAGTGTTGTTAAGTCAATTGTACAAACTGAAAGTCAATGCACCATGCCAAGAGTTGTAATTTTATTTTAATTTGTAATTATGTAGTGTTTTGATAAGAAATAGGCAAAGAGGAAGATTGTAAGAACATGTGTATTATATGTAAGGTTAGGTTGCTAATTTCTTTGTTAAAATTATGTCAGAAACCTTGAGTATGCAATTATACTTTTAAATCAATTTAGATATAGTTGTGGTCGAGTCAGGTTTTGAATTGATAAACTTGAAAAATAAGAGCAAGCCTGTTCTTATAGATCAAGACTGAATACTAAAGAATGTCAATGATTTAAGAGGTTTATTTAGTACACATTCTCATATAAAAATTACTTAGAGAAGTTTTAGAAGTGATTTAAGGTGTTTCAAAAGGATTTAGTGTAAAAAGGGCAAAACTATTTTTAAATAGTACCATCAATTGATTTTTAGATAAGTGCACTGATTGTATCCATTGATTGTTGATGAATTGTAGAATGGAATAGAAGAATTGATCGATTGCCCATGGAAAAAATTGATTGACACTTGAATTATTCATTTATTAAACAAAGCCGAGAGTTTATTGACTATTTGCATCGTATGCCGATTGATCACTCAAGGAGTCATGTCTTAAAAAATAGTGAATGATTGATCACTATTTGAAACCATTGATCGCTAGCGGTTTTAGTTGCTCTAAATACGCCTATCCAGAATAGTTTTCTTACCTTATTAAAGTCAAAATGTCAATTCAACTTGGAGAGTTATATAAAGGCTAAGAAGTGATGAAATTAAAGAGAGGAAAACTTAAAAAATATTTCAGAAGAAAGGAGAGTTATTTTTTATATTATTTTCCTTTAGAATTACAAAGGAGCTTTAATAGATTATCCATGGTGAATTTATAATGTTAATGCATAACTAAGAAGAGAGGATTTTCATATAGAAATTTGATAGATGAGTCAACAAAGTTCTTCAAAGGAGTTGAAGAATCTCAAGAGGTAAATTAATGAACAAGGAAAGAGTCATTGGTTGAGTAGTTAGAATAAGGAGACAAAGATTAAAACATGAAGAGGGAAAGGTTAAGGCCAATATCAAGAAGAGAAGATTGAAAAAAGAAAATTGTGTCAAGTCTTAAGGTTAGTTAGTTGTTTTGAATTTTGTAAGATCTATATCATTTTAGTGTTTTAATTTAGCCTTGTTTAAGGCTACCATGGTTTTTTTCTCGAGTTTGGGTTTTCTATGTATAAATCCTTATGTGATTGTGTAGAATGCATGTTTTTTTTATGATTGTTTGATCATGAATGATGATTAAGTAACAGGGTTTGTTTATTATTTATTTTGCTTCAAAATAATTTTCTACGCTAAAGGCTAGAATTCTTATTGCTTACTTGTAAAAGTATAAAAGTTAGGAACAATATAGTGATTCATTATCATCAGTAGATATTAAACTCTTAGTTGTCACTATCAACACCTCATCAATATGTCCAGCCACATGTTGAAGACCTTTTGACACCATAACCGACCCATCCAACCTCATCTTGGATCACATCACCATCCTATCGACATGTCCACACTCATGTCATATCTCTTATCCTCCTTCACTGCACAACTGATCCCATGGAGTTTCCAACCCTTGTTAAGTAACCTCCAATCTCAGTCCAACCTTAGAAATTTAACTCCACTAAACCCTCATTGGAATTATTGAAACTTCCCTAAGGCATTCTAATTATGTTGCACTTACACCCACTTGTTACAGTTTAGAATTTTCACTGTCACACACTAGCCAAAAGGTTGCACACATGTCAACCAATTCCGATACTCCTCCGACATGTCTAAGTCCATGTTAGTGATTTGAGAATCATTGTTTTATGTAATTCATGTGTTCCACACACATCTAAACCATCCAAAACCTTTTCAGGAATCTCATATGATCTCTATGACCTTGTTTCCCTCTCTTTTTACCATATTTATATAACTTTTATTATGATTGCTCCCTCAAATTGAACTTACACCACTCACCCAGACTTGTGTCAAGTACTGTGTTGACAAAACCCTAAAAAAATTCAATTTTCCTCACTTTCATCCTTGAAAATTACCCCAAAAATTTGAGGATTTCATGTTACACAAGTCGTCGATCCCCATGACCGACATGCACTGGTACAAGTGAGAGCAGGGGTAGTAGACACAAGATTTTTAGTGAGGGTCATAATATAACAAAACTATAAATTTTTTTCCTCTATATTAAAATAACTTGGAGACATGGATCAAAAAGTTAGAGAAGTAAAAGTGCACACAATAAATAGAAGAGAATTATTAAGCCCAATTACACAATTAATAAAGCATTGAAGCAGTAGACACTTGAAGAGAAGATGCAGTGGATGGGAAGATGCTCCATGTGCAAAAGTTGTGAGAGGCGGATGTGGGATGCAACATGCAGGATGCCAGTACGGAGGGAGGAGGTGGAACCACGGGCAGCAGTCGGAGGCCCGAGCAGAGGTGATCTAGTTGGGACTTAGGAGGGAGGAGGTGAGAGCATCACTGTGGGCCGCAATTCGAGGATGAAGGCCAAGACTAGAGGAGGAAATCAGTTGGCAGTCGAGACTCAAGGGGAGAAGTGTTGGTTGTGTCACCTCTGATCGGGAGGTGGTGTGTGCGTCATGGCCTCAGACTAAGTGATGAACTAGGGTTTAGTTTGAATTGGAAATTTAAGGAAGAAAGGAGGCAAATCAATGAAGAAGTAAGTCTCGACAGAGACAAGTTACTTACTTTCCAAGTGACTAAACCCCAAAATCAAAATCAACCCAGAGTAACCCAAACTAAAAATTACAATGTGGGTGGGGTTGGTCCAAGTTGCTTCTTCAATTTTGGTTATTTGGTGGTTCTATGGGTAATTTATTGGTTTTAATGTAAAGTTAACAGTCCCAAAAGAAGGGGTCAATAGTTAACTTATTTTTTCCTTTAGTATATTTAGGAGAGGAGTATTAATAAAAAAATAGGAGGGTCATCTAAACCATACCTGTAACTTGGGTTCGTCCTTAAGTGAGATGTCCTACTTAGTCTAACGTGTATTAATATGTGTACCATTAATCATGATATAGTCGACTCATATAAAAGTATAGCTCTAAGAGGGTGCTTCGATAGAGAAATACTTTTATGCTCATAATTTATAATAGAAAAAAGTTTATATGCACCTAGGCTTTGTGAGCCTCGGCTCATTTAGCCATTAGATTTATATCTAATAATCTATAATATTGATGAGATTAAATACCTCTTAATATTATAGACTATCATATGTAAGTTCGATCGTCTATAGAGCTCAGGTTCACACAAGTGCGCATAAGCCCGAGCTTATTTAAACGAGACTCTTTTGTAATAAACCTAATATAAACTATGCATCAGATCCCTTAATATTTAACATTAAGATTGTTGTATTAGAACATATTAACGTCTCATGGATGAAAGGCTCCCTGCATAACTTGAATTTACAATCTACAATACCGTTCCGTGAATCGTTGGCGGCTCCAAACCTTACCGTGCGGCGTGCCGTTGACCGGCACGGAAACGGAAACGGCCCGAAATCCGTCCGTTTCCTCTTTCCCGTCTGTCCCCGTCTTATTAGGGCTTTCCCCATTTTCCGATACGTCACGGTTTTATTCCTCCTTCCCCCTCCGAGACGGATTCCCCCATTTCCGATTCCGATCCACCCGGCACTGCTCCGGTCGGCCGGACCGCCGCCGAAATCACCAAAAGCTACCGGCTTTCTGCATCCTAGTTTCGTGCCCGATTTCTTGTTTCTCTCTCGTTTCGTTACTTCTGTCTTCCTTTCTTTGCCGGTTTCATTTCTCCGGCACTGATTCAAACTTGCTTTCTTTTTCTGATTGCAGTCGGACCCATTTTGCCGGAACCTGTGTCGGTGCCGTTGGTAGTAAGTTTCGGCGCCTAGCTCATCTCTAGCTTTTGTTTTTTTCTGCTTCTTTTTTTTAAAATAATTCCCAGAAGTAAAAATTGGTTCTTTCTGTAACTTTTGCTTTATAATGCACTAAGATTCCCATTCTTGCTGACTTTTGTTTTGCAATTGGAAGTGTAATAAGAAATTAACTCAAGTATCAGTGTTTTAATCACTGTGGGTGGTGTATGGTGAGAATGAACTGCTTTAGTTGCTGGGGAGTGTGAGCAAACGTTGTGAGGATAAATGGCGATAGCTTAATTTTGGACATAAATGCTAGGTGAAAAGGTCCCTTCCACTGGAGTTTCATGGGGGTATGTTGGGGAGAATCGAGGTGTAGGATGAGAGTGGTCTTAGGTATCCTCATGTATCACAGTTTCCTTGTTTGGAAGAGGAATTGAATCTTCACAAAACACAATACTACTTTGACTGTTGTTGTGGATGAACAAAGAGCAGCATCAAGACGTTAGACTATTTACTGTTGAGCTTGGGCTTGCGGATTCCTTAGAATAAACATAATTTTCTACATAGCGACCATAAAAAATAATATACCATGTTTTTGTTTTTCAAAAAAGGAAACGGAGAAAAAAAAGCACCTCATCATCTCTGGGAAGAAATGCTTACTAAGAAATTCAGCCCAGAGAATATCATTGCTTTATGTTCCCCTCGAGTGATGAATTGTAGATTATTTAGCATTTATTTGTTATTTTGCTCTCCATAATTAAAAATTAGCATTCATGGATTAACAAGTATTATGGCCATCAGCCTCTCATGTTGATTGAATACTGTCCACATTAAAATGTGTAGCCATGACATATGCTACCACCAACAAATTGAAATATATGTTTACCCGTTTCAAAATTTTGAATCGTAGTATATTCGTGAACAGAAGAACAGAATTAATTGCTATGGAAATATCAAGTGGGCACACTTGAAGATTTTGGCACACCAAAACGCATATTAAAATATTAGCCTGTGAAATTGATTAGTTGATGAACTGAGAACAACTTGTCATTAGCAGATACAAGCATTGAGGTATACATCCAAGGTAGTTATGTGAGCTGTGATAAACAATGAAGTTCTGACTATTCTTAGCATGATAGAGAGAAGCTCTGTTTCAAGCATATATATATATATATAGCCACCTCTGGTTGTGTAGTCTATCATGATGTTGTATTTTGATATCGGAGGGCCAGAGAATGTGTCCGTTCTCCCCTCCCCCTCCATCACCACCATGAAAAAAAGAGATGTCTCCACTGATACTTTTAGTGCTATGGAGCAGAAAGTTCAATAATCAATATGATGCATGGATAATGGAACAGTGGGTCATGAAAATCGCAAAACTGAGGATGAATATTGTCAGAAATGAAACTTTTGGAACTTGTGATTACACTCTTATCATCCAGGATGTTCATCTCAGTTCTTTTTATCAGTTTTGAAGTTTATAAGTGATTTGTTGAAATCCATATGAAAGACCTTAGACACTTCAGACCAAACCTCTTAGGTCTACTGCTCTTTCTTATTCTCTTTAATAAAGTAGTCCCTTGGTTTTAGTTAGAGTCAAAGGTGGGGCTTTTTATGTTCAAAACAAATATGTCTTTCTATGGTTATTAGTATCTATTATTATTACTACTACTGCTACTACTAATGGAACTCATCTCTGTTTTTTCATCATGATTTTTTTATTTAAAACTTACACTTGGATTTTGTTGTAATTTTTGCAAGGATAATTAAGCAGACATTTATGCAAAGAAACTTGGAGAACGGAGAAGAATATACGATTTCATTCTTTTGATAGGAATACCTAGTATTGCAAACTTTCAAGTCTAATGCCACGTGAGCCTGACATTGGTTGGCAACATGGGAAAATGGTTGGAGGCCTGAGGCATCATGTACAATGTAACTATTGCCATCGGACCATAGTTGGTGGTGTTACTCGCTTCAAACAGCATCTGGCTAGTAAAAAGGGTGAAATCAAAGGTTGTGATGCTGTTCCTAAAGAAATAAGGGAGGCGATGAGAAAAAATTTGGCTACTGGAAAAGCAAAAATGGAGTTTGCTAAAAAGGATTTTAATTCCAGTATGGTTGCTTTTAATGCATCACTGGTGGATAACAAGAATATAGAATCAGATGAATCAGACCGAGAAATGGCTGCTGCTAGACTGGAAAGCTTGAGGACAATGCATGAAGATACTGCAGATATTAATGGTTCATTGTCTTCCTTTTACTTGTATACTCAATTGTTTTCTGTTTTAGTTTCGCCACAAGCAGAATGGAAATTTTAATTCCCATGGTAGACAAAAAACTAATACAGACTAGGATCAATTGGAATTTCATCGCCCTATTGCTATGCGATATATAGACGAACATAATGACATGCTACTACGATCTATCTAATGCTCATTTGCATGCTAGCTTCAATAACCAAATGAGTTATGGAACGAAAAAGGTCATATGGATAAGGGGTTCACAGCCTGAACTTATTTCTTTATTTGCTTTATTGTCACCACTCTAATAAACCACCATAGAGGCAAACAAACAAGTGGGTTCAACTTCTGGAATGAGGTAAAGCTTGCAGAGTGCCTTATACAACATTTTTGTGATACCAAGCACTTGCCAATTACAGCTGGCCATGGACATACTGTGCTGATAGCTTGTTGCATCGAGTCTACAGCTTGTAGCATGAGAAATTTTTTTGATTATTGCAGTGAAATAAATGTATAGGATCTCAGATCTTGAAATTAATGGTCTCTCTTTTTCTCTTTCCCGCCATATCTTCCTTTTTGCATACTGGATAAATGTACTCTGTTACTTAAGTGCGTAGTGTAATTATAACCAAATTCTGTAACTTGACTTAGCTTTTGGTGGTCAAATTTATGTTTTACATCTTAGTCATATATTTTGTGACAGGAAGTAGACCGAAGGACAAAAGAATATGCTTGAATTTCCCTTTTTTTTTTGGGTTGGATATGGTGAGGATTTGATAGCACAGTAGCTGTTGGGTCAGTATTTGACAAATAGTTTATTGGAAGATTAATGTGAGACGGCTCAATTGTAAGGCATATGGACAGGTCAAAACTGCTTGAATGAATTATCCAAGCCAAATGCCAATAGAGATTTTTGTCTAGTCTATTGATTTCTTTGAATGATAAATTTATCCTGCATGATTCCACTTTATAGTCTTGTTACACTTTTCATGTATGTTCAACTTGGAAATTTTATTTGCATTATATTTCATGATGTTATGGACTTATGGTGCTACTTAATAGAAGTGTTTGAGTGAAGAATTCCTTATGAGGAACACTGTCAGACAGAAATGTCTGAAATAGATAACATGTCAATAATATGAAACCTTTTGTATATTAGTGCTAAAGAATTTTATTCTTTATCTTGAATAAAATTAGCATGGGGGTGAAATATGAAATTGAGTGAACATAAAAAGTACAGCTGAAGAAATTAACTTATTTCACAAATAAACTCTGCATGGAGCTCATTCTTTTTTCAATTTGTCAAAAGGGGAACATATTCTGAACATATTCCATGTTGATAATGTTTAAAAAAGACATTGTCTACGCCTCAATGACTTTGTTAATTCTTGCTGATCTTCTTCTCATATATTCTTTATCCTTCATTCTTTTGAAACATGCTGCAGACTCGCTCAAAACAAGGTGGGTAGTTTTGAAGCTATTAATGACAGATTAGATGCTGTGTTTTCCAGAATATAAAATGGACCATCAAGAGTCAATGATGGGGACTCGCGAACTTTTTGATGCTTTCTCAATGGTCTCATGCAAGGATGAGCAGGTAGCTGCACTATTGTCCCGGTTTGTCAGATCAGTTTCTCTAGTGTACCTGTTAATCGTTGCAGTCTATGCTCTTTTGTACTAAAATGTGAACACATTTTCCTTTTGTATTTATAAAAGGGATTGGCACCTCCAAGGGCCACTGACCCTGGATGGGCCCATGGTACTATGGTGAATGGGGATCGGCAGAAAATTAAATGCAGTTACTGTGAGAAAGTAATCTTAGGTGGTGGAATTTCTAGACTAAAACAGCACTTAGCTGGTGAAAGGGGGAATATAACCCCTTGTGAGAGGGTTCCTGAAGATGTCAAAAAGCAAATGCAGCAACATCTTGGATTTAAAGTTTTGGAAAGGCTAAAAAAGCAGAAGGAATTGGGAGCCTTTCAAGGTCCTGCAGAAGAGGGCAGCAATGAAGGAAATAGCAATGGTCCATACAGGATTCCACATACGACTCTATCACACTTATGTGCTAGCAAAAGGAGAGGAAGATCAGTGGATGAAGAGAACTCTAGTAAAAGAAAGAAAAGAAGGAAACTGTCTGTTACATCGCCTGCTGTTATATCTCAACCTGGTTCGCACCTAAATTTGACCTCAAAAGAAAATGTGGACCAAGCTGACCTTGCTGTAGCAAAGTTTATGTTTGATGCTGGAATTCCATTCAGTGCAGCTAACTCATCTTTTTTCCAACTAATGGCGGATGCGATTGCTGCAGTAGGCCCTGGATATAAAATGCCCTCTTATCATGCCTTGCGGGGGAAGTTATTGAACAAAATTCTCCACGAGGCGGGAGATTTGTCTCAAGAACTACGCAAATCATGGGAGATCACTGGCTGTTCTGTTATGGCTGATAGATGGACGGATATAACTGGCCGTAACTTAATAAAATTTTCAGTTTATTGTCCAAAGGGTACACTGTTCCTTAGGTCAGTGGAAGTATCTGAAATTTTAGCAAATCCTGAAGCATTGGCCAATTTATTCGATGGCATCGTGCAAGATGTGGGATCGAAAAATGTTGTGCACTTTCTTACAGATAGTTCGTTGTGTTTTAAAGCAGCAGGAAAATTGTTAATGGGTAAGCACAGAACTCTTTTCTGGAGCATTTGTGCCTCCCATTGTATTGAACTGATGCTTGACGAATTGAGGGAAATGAATGAAATGAAGGAGGTTTTGATTAAGGCAAAAAGAATCATTCAGTTCATATACAACCAAGCATGGGTCCTCAAATTAATAAGAAAGAGGACTGGAGGGCGGGATATTATTCAGCCTGCCATGTCAAAATCGGCAACAGACTTCCTTACTTTGCAAAACGTAGTTCTGTTGAAAGACCATCTTCAGCAGGTATTCACCGGAACTGCTTGGGTTCAGTCAACATTATCCAAACAGGGAGCAGTGTTACATGTGACAGAAATTGTGGTTGACCCACAATTTTGGTCCTCATGTGATGATGTTTTGAAGGTCACAAAACCTCTTTTGATGGCCTTGCATTTGGCAGGTAGTGAAGAGCGGCCATCCATAGGTTACATATATGATGCAGTTGAAAATGCTAAAAAAGACATCAGGTTGGCATTTGATGAGGTGGAAGCTGACTACATGAAATATTTGAAGGTTATTGATCTTATAAGTGAACAACTTCTGCATAGCCCTCTTCATGCAGCGGCATACCATCTCAACCCATCCATTTTTTATAATTCGAAGTGTTCAAACAATAAAATTCAGAAAGGTTTACTTGATTGTGTTGAGACCTTAGAGTCTGATTTTACAGCCCAAGACATGATTACAAAACATATGTCTTTCTATGAGGATGCTGTAGGAGACTTCAGTCGTCCAGTTGCATTGCGGGGTCGGTGCTCACTGCCTCCTGGTCTGTGCCAAGCGAATATGTGAAAGCTCTTTCTTCTTTCAATCAAAAAGATTTTTTCTAATTATTTATAATACTACTAAAATATATTTTTTTTGGGGTCAAAATTGCAGCTACATGGTGGTCTTTGTATGCATCAGATTACCCTGAATTGCAGCGGTTTGCTGTTAGAATCCTAAGTCAAACATCCAGTATAACCAGGATAGAGAGAAGTTCAAGGCTCTTTGAGAATCTTTACTCTAGTAGGAGAAACCGACTGGAGCAGGAAAGGATGAACGACCTTGTCTTTGTCCACTGTAACTTGAGTCTTCAACTGAGGTATGGTACAAAAGATTTACTAATTAGAATATCTGTGTTAAACCCCTTTTCGGACAACAGTAAGCCTCACTACCATAAGTTGATATTGAATCAGACAAGCTACACCTGCGGGTGGTAAAGTTCAGATGAGAGGAGCCTATGATCCATTGTGCTTGGAGGGTATAAATGCTAATGCTGCAGATTGGGTTGAAGACCCTGGGGTGCTTGAAACAGAGGATCTGGGTTGGATGGATGTTGCTCTGCCCACTGATGTAATTAACTATGCGGGTAATGAACCTTGTGCTGACGAAAGAACTAACAGTCTCAGTTACAAATGTGAAGATGTCAGCAACAAAATCTGACCGTTGTATTGTTTTTTCTTTAATAAAAATATGGACTCTGATTTGTTGTAAGATTGTCAACACACTGTTGAGAACAAAAAAAATGCCCATTATAATACATCTCAGGCAGAGTCATGTATAGGGCCATCGATGTGTAGAATACTAGAATTTATGTACATTTTTTTCTCAAATTTGACTCTGAATTGACTATTGATATGTTATGTTCTTTTTATGTAGTCAATTGTGATGAAGCTTTGCGTGAACTGACCATAACAGGCTGTCAACTTCTAAAAAACTTAACCTTCTAAATATTTGTCGTACTTGATAACTTGTTTACAAATTAGTGCGCTGTTGAATTAAAAAAAATTGCTTTTCCTAATGTTGGTCTTACGGTGTTTTAGTTGAGACCTTGAAAGAGGGGTTGGTGCTCTGGTTCGGCAACTGCTATACGTTTTTATGTCAAATAAATAGAGCCATGACTAAGAGGTTTTGATAATGGAGATTTAAAAATGGAAGGTTAATAACGGTAGAAGAATGTGAAAAAAACCAATGAAATCTAATCTTTTGTCTTCCTTTGATTTTCTCATCTACCCTTAGCTTTGGCCTATTGAGGAGATTTGACAACGAACCTTAATTTGACATTGTACTGCAGGAAGAACCCACCTACTTCTCCCCTTTTCTATTTTCTTATGACCAAACAAAATTTAGATTTATTAACAAACTTTGTGAATTAAATTTACGTTAATTAATATTCAATATATCACTAAACAAGCAGCCCCTTAGTCCCAAAATTGTACGCAGTAGCACAATGTATGTTGCCAATTTCTTAATTCCATTTTTTTAAAAGCTTATATTCTTTCTCCACATTCTCTATACCAAAAGCTTACTCCATCTCATTAGATAGAGAAAGTTAAATCTCCATGTTGTTAAGTGTGACTCACCTTCTCTATTCAAGAGTTTTTTCTATATTACCTGGCCAAAGAAGTTAATATATAATTTTTCTTAGTTTTTAAATACAAATGTCATATTACCTATTTTAGGACAAAAACATATCCTCATAAATAAATACTTGAATAGTGTGGCGTCGTTCTGATGGAGAGGATTGATTGGCAGCAAGTAAGAATTTGTCGGTGGGAGGTGGCCAGTGGTGACTCATCGGTGAGTTGCTGGAGATAGTAAAAACTTGTTTTTTCTATGACAAAAGTTATTCAAGGTAAAAAAGGCTTTATTTCGGTGGATCCGATCATCCTTTAACCCCCATAATAGAGAGGATTGGTATTTACATACATTACAATGGAGAGGTAGGCAATGAAAGCATGTATGTAGGTAGAAATGTGCTGTTGATGAACATTGATCTGTCAGTGAGGTTTGGTGAGCTACTGGTTCAAGTCAAAGAAAGACTTGTCGTTAATGGTAATGTGACTTTGAAGTATTTAATTTTATCTTCGCAATCATCAATTCTATATGAATTAGAAGATGATGAAAACCTGCAATCAACGTTTTTCATTCATAAGAAGGCAAATAAAGAAGTGCTATCATTGTATGTAGAGATGAAAGAGCCCGACAACAGTGATAAATCACCATCAGTGGAAAGGAACTAGACTTTCAATAGAGATAAATCACCGGTGGTATAGGCTCACCCCTAGCTCGAACTTTGGATTGCAGATGGGAGTCAATGATACACAATTCACTTGTAAAACTATTTGGTATCAATGAATTTTAGATTACACGATATTGTACTTTATTATGTACTCAAACATACAATATTATAACCTATCGTCTTCAATACAAAGAATATCGTGTTAAGCAAAAACACGATATTTATAATATCACATAACTAATGATGTAAAATATAAAAATGATATACCACTAATTCATTTTTATGTAGATTGAATAACACGACTTGTATAAATATTGTATCATCGTTAACATGATATAATTTGTAAGAGTGTAACCAAGTACACGATGTCAAGATATCACATTGATTAACATGTTAAAATCAGTCGTAGATTGGGAGAACTGGGAATTTTCAACTCAACAAATCCATGTCACACATCATAAAACAATCCAATGCCTACGGAACCTATTAAAGAAGTCAATCAGACTAGATTGGAAGAAATGTCACCCACAATGGTTGCAATAAGGACTTCATTTGATAACTATGTTTCCCCATACAACCATGGAAATTATAAAGGCCAAGAATTTGAAGAAATATGGTATGATGAGAAATGGAACGAGAATAACATAATTAACATGGAAAGTATGTTTAACCATGAAAAATTCAAATATAGTGAGGTATCTAGTAATATTGACATTGAGGCTAAGGTAGAGTGGGAGACAGTCAATGATCTCAACCTACTCGAACCAAATATTGGTAAAGGCAAAATAATGACCGAAAGTTTGCAAGCAAAGGACTACCACAATCTACTCCAAATGGGTCCACGTTTCCTAAGCTTAGTACATTTTAAGAGGGTTTTGATCGACTTTGCAATAAAAGAGAATTTTATATATTGTGTTGTGGATGAGAGCAAGAATGTATATGCTGCAAAGTGCTCCAACCAGTCTTGTAAGTGGTACATAAGGACTTCAAACATAAAAGATCATGTGACTATGACAAGGTTAGTGTCTGACCATTCATGTGGAACGCAAAGGAAGTTAATTGACCATCCTTTAGCATCGCACCTTTGTATTGCGAAAAAATATTATGGGCTATTTAAAGATTCAATAGACATTACATCGAAAATCATAACAAGATATATTTCAAAGCACTGGGTATAACTGTGAACTATAAGAAATGCTAGCGTGCAAGTAAAGCGAACTTATAATATTCCTTGAATTGTGTTTTAAAAAATATGACATTTGAATATGCATGTTATTGGTCACACGAGGCTGTTATAGTTGCATTTTCTTAAAACACTACCTATTTACCTATCATGTTAAAATGAACATGATGATTACATAGTTCAGGTTTATGAAAACATGACTACTAATCTTGTTGTTTTCTTAGGAACACGACTTCTTAACTTGTCGTTTAGTCTTTTTTAATGTTAACTACTTAAAATCTGGTCGTGCAGGTAAAGCACTGTGTGATTTAATAGATGGGGACCCAGATGAATCCGATCACATACTTCCTGCATACAGAATTCAGATAGAAAAGATTAATGCAAGAAGTATAGTAGTTCTAATTAGATCATGTGATATTCCCAAACCTATAAGGGGATATGATTTTGAAATAGTCTTTTGGATGCTTGGGTTGGTTGCCAGAGCCTTTGGAACAACATTGAGGCCATTGCTGACCATAGATGTGATTTTTTTAAAGGGAAAGTATCATGGTCAACTAGTGATAACAAATACACTAGACGAGAACAATAATATCTTATGCATCACATTTGCAGTGGTCGAGAATGAGTGTGAGAAAACTTGGACTTGGTTTCTTGAATTGCTTAGAAATTATCTATTTTTGATCCTCCAGCCGAGTTGGATATAATTGTTTCTGATAGAATGAAGGTTAGGCAAATGCTATTAAGCAGTATTTTCCCTCTACAAACCATGATATTGCATCCATATCATGCAATAAATATTTTAGATAGATTCAATGACAACTACCTAAAGAACAAGCTCCATGTGGTAGTTGAAACTTTCAGATAGAACGTATATGATGACATAATGCACAACATTAAAGAACATGGTCCTGAAGCATTTGTTTGGCTAAATAAGATAGGTTCTTAGCACTGGGCCAATGTTGTATTTCTAAGCAAAAGATATGGAATACTCAGCTTAAATAGATTTGAAAGTGCTAATGCAATATTTAAAAAAACCAAGTCGATGCCTATTATTTTGTTAATTGAGCATACAAGAGAGCACATAATTGCACTCTTTGAGCAACGTTGGGCAGATGGATAAAATATGACTAAAGATGTAACCCCATTTGCTCATAAACACATTGAAAGCGAAGCAAGGAATGTGCATGTATTATCGGTATTCATGCATAAATTCTAGGTTTACTCGCTATATCACCAAGCAAAATCCAATCAATGTCGTGTGTATGGGTAGATGCTATCGACAATAATGTGCATATATAGCGGTTAAAATAACACGATAATTGTGAGCATACAACATGTATTGATTGGTTGTAATTTTTGTAACACTATAATATCACTTATCATGTTCTTATTCACACGATATTTATTCAATAGGATGTAGTGAAAGTTTCAGCATCAAGGGCTACTGTGCAAACATGCAATTGCAACAATTAATCATAAACACTTCTGTGTCTGATTACTGCGATAAATGGTACTCCACAAAAACATATAAAATGACATATCAAGAGCCATTATACCCAATGACGGATGGGCACCAGTGGTCACTAATTGGAGTATTGCCTAAATTCAACCCACCTATCCCACTCAAGCAGCAGGGGCAACCAATGAACAACTGAATAGAGTCACAATCTAAGGTCAAAGCCCCATGCAAATGTGGAGCATGTGGGCAGTTGTGTCAAAATCGTAAATGTTGTGGCAGTGCACAAGAAGACCCTCTGAATGTGGCTTTTGGTCCAAGTACATGCTAAAGGATGGCAAAGACAAGAGTAGGAAAATGACATACGGACAGGGAACTTCAAACGGGGTTGCCTTTTCCACCCCCTTTTTTTAGCCAATTGGAGGAAATAACATTTTATAGTTGTGTTCTTAGAAACACAATTTTTGATGAATGTCATATTACCATATATGTTATTGCCTGTACATCGTGTTATCGATAATATGACCTTAAAGAAGTTTGTGATATCGATAACACGATATGTTAATCTATTTACTGTTAATATTGTCATATATACATATTGTGTAATCAATAATATAACCAAATATATTACATGTTACCAATTACACAATAAAAAAAGATATTACCATGAATATTACAAATGTTTTTCTTCACTACATGTTACCAACTACACGATAACTGTACTTTGTGTTATCGATACCACGACCATAGCAATAAATAAATGATCTTGATTTCCGATGCATCACCAATTTTGAAATAGACACCAATTTTTGGCATAGCAAATTAAATTTTGGTGTAGAGAAACAAAGTGTCATCCCATTTTCCAATGTGGACTTTACTTCACATCTGCTTCCATATCGGCATATATAAATCTGTGCCTCCTATTAGATCAAGTGACCATTTAGCGCCCACCTCCTGCTGCCTAAGCAACTTTATTGCCAGGAGACTGTCAATGGACGAATTGCACACCATCCATCTCCATGAGCATAGCCTGGTGTGACTTCAAGAAAAAAATGTGGCAGCCATTGGGATATTGAAATAATTCCCAACTATGACTCATCCCCCTTCGAGGGTAATGAGAAGAGTAGTGCGGATGATTAATGACGTGTATTACTTCGTGTTATTGTTGACACAACCTATGTTTGGGTGTGTTGTTGATAATATGATCTGCAACCATATATACATGACCTAAAATGACTTCATGTTATTGGTGACATGATTTACGTCTGGGCGTGTAGTTGATTACGCAATCTGCAACCATGTATTACATGACCTAATATTACTTCATGTTATCGGTGACACAACCTATGTTTGGACGTGTTGTTGATTACACGATCTGCAACCATATATTACACAACCTAACATTACTTCGTGTTGTCGGTGATACGACCTTGAATAAATTTAAAACAATAATTTATATTTTATAAATTGTGCATTGTAAGAGATAACAAAAAAACACTACTACAACTCCTTCGATGAAGGATCTAAGTCCCGATCAATTTACCTTATATTTCGCTCCATTAGTAGTTGGAAAAACATAGGGCTGCATCTCGGTTCGGTTCCTGCAGGAACCGAACCGAACCGAATTTAAGAACCAAAATTTAAGAACCGAACCGACATAGGAACCGAAACCGAATAAAAACCGGATATTTTAATTAAATTACTTTAATAAATCAAAATCAAGTAAATATAATATAAAATTACATATTTTTATATAAAAATTTGATTTTTTTCCTTAAAACTGAACCAAAATGGAATTATTTTAATTAAATTGATTCGGTTTGGTTCTGGTTTCGGTTTTTTTTTCTTAAAACCGAACTGAACCAAAATTTATTCGGTTTTTTTTATAGGAACCGAACCAAAACCGAAACAGGAACCGAACCGAACCGAACCGCTAAATTTCGGTTCAGTTTCACCCGATTCGGTTTGGTTCTGGTTTTTCGGGTGCAGCCCTAGAAAAACATGTATATGACCTAAAATCATCAACAAAATATTAATGTGTTAGTGGTAACACGACATACGATATGCCATGTAAATACAAACACAACATGCTAATTCATCATGTAACCGATAACACGATATACGTGGTCATGTAAAGACAAACACACTAAGTACACATGATAATATAGTTTTATACTTATAATGTTATTGATACAGCATGTGGCATTTTCATGTTATCAATAATGCGAACTTCAGAGGTGGTCGGAGCATGATTTCACATTTCGTGTTAATCAAAACATGATATGTTAAGAATCATGTGGTCAATAACACGAAAAAACTATGAACTAATTATTACCCCATTCGTTATGCACTCTTGTCTAAGCAAAGGTACATAATATGTATGGAGAAGCATTGCCATAAGCCTTTGCTTGTGTGGGTTGGCCATAAAGTCCTTGATTGCCCCTGATCTTCTCCATGTGGAACACGTATTGGCTGGTGATCAAGAAAGTTGTACGGCACCACTGTGACCTCCTCCTTGTCCTTTTGCTTCTTCTTAGCATGCTCTTCAATGTCTATCACACTTATGATACTCTCTTGTAGTTCTTGATCAACTAGATCAGGAGTATCCGATATAGTGGCTGAGCTGGAAGCAAATTCCTCTAGGATAGGGGTAGGAGCCTTGCAGCAAATTCCTATGGGGCAAGGATAATGTATGTAGCAGGGATGCCTGCCAACTGAATGCCACTAGTCTTGCCACCCCCTCCTCCCTTGCCAGCTGAGTAGGCTTTCCAATTTTCTTGGCCAGGAAGTTGTTGAATGCCTTTCGACAAACCAAGCTTGACACCTCTTGGCTGGATCATCCTTGGCAGCCTCAGTAGGGGCTGGATCCTCCCTGGTAGCCTCAACAGGGACTAGATCCTCCTTGGAAGCCTTCATATTCTATGTGTAATCCTTGTCTACCTCTCCCTTTGTAAGGACTCTCATCTCTAAACTAGTTTTTGTTTTCTTTTAATTATCGGTTATCATGAGGTTAACACGTTTTCTGATTGAATCAGTGGTTTCAAAGATAGATGGTGTTCATGATGGTTTTAATCAAAATCAACTTTAAGATTAGTGGTTTTAAGTGATTTAGAATCAAATGTGAATTTTTGGGATTTTTTAGAATTTTTACTATTTTTCCAAAAATTAGGGTTTTGGCGGGACCCCTGTGGGCCCCACCGTCAAAATTTTGGTTTTTGTGCCAAATGAACCCAGACATCAACTTAAGATTATACAAAAAATTTTAGAATTTTCTCAAATTTAATTAGTGCTCAAATTTGTAAAATACCCATTTTTAGCCTATTTTTCTATTTATACCCCACAACTTACCCATACACACCCCAAAGCTTACTATAAAAGGCCAAACCTGAGCCATTCCCATTTTGGAAATAGGCTGAGGAGGAGAGGTCAGGCCTAAACCCCAATTAGGCCCAGATTAGAAGGTGTTTAAGGTAAGTCTATTCTAATTAAGCACTAAATCCTAGCTTTTCTCTTAATCCCTTATAAATCTATCATTTCCCCTTGATTTTGATTCGTTTTTAAACATCAAAACCACTGATTTGGATTTTTACTACAAACCCTAGCTCTCAAAATCCAATTTTTATGTTCAACAAGCCCTAGATCTAAGTTTTTAATTAGGGTTTTCTTTGTTAAATCGGTTTTAATGGAGTTTAATCCAAACTCTATGTCTTTGTAAGGTTTTTAAGAAGGGTGACCATCAAATCTAATCCTAATCAAGGGATAAGGTAATGGACTTTCAAAATTTTAGTCTTTATATGGTAAAACTCTTGATTTTGTGGTTTATTTTAAATGGAGTTACTTATTTTAGCGTTCTAATGGCATGATTAGAAAATGGTAATCTTTAATCCCGATTTCATAGGGTTTTATCTTGTTATGATGTGGTTTAGCATTCTGGAAGTCATGGTGGACTTTTAATGACATTTAGGTTGTTAGATGGTGATTTAGAGCTTTATCAATGGAGTTTCGGTTTGAAAATTTGAAAGGAAGAAGAAGGTCGTTTCTGCCTTGTTGGCGTTTAAATGGCCCTTCTGGGCGTTCGAATGGCAACACTGTTGGATCGATAGATTTCCAGTTTAGCCGATCAAATGGCCCTCTTGGGTGTTCGAACGGCAATACTGTAAATTCAAAATTTTCCTGTTTAGCCGATCAAATGGCCCTTCTGGGCGTTCGAACGGCTACACAACAGAATTTTATATTATTTACATGATGTTTATTTCGATGATTCTACTTCAATATGCCAATTTCATATGAATGTGGAGTGTTTTGAGTTATATTATGCTACTGGAAAGGCATACTATTGAGGTTATGAAGTTGAGATGTATATTTAGAGATTTGTGGAATGACTTATGGGTTGCGGTATGATGTTGGAATTGTCATCTTAAAGTTATAAATGATTGATTCTCTATGGTTAAATATATTTTCAGTAGAACTACAACTTACTAATGAACTGATTTGTCATGATAGGATGTGGTTAATTGATGTGTGGATGTTAGTGAATGTCATGGCTTAAAGATGAAATGAATGATCTTATATGTGTTTAGCCTTTATGGTTGAGCTTTGATTTGAGTTATGATTTCAATGATTCTTCTTCTATGATTTTCGCTGGAATTCATGATTAAATGTTAATTCACATGTGTAGTATGGTAGTGAGTTAATTTCAAGCATGTTGAAATGCATTGAGTGAAGTGTTTTTACTAGGTACACACACATGTGGGGATTTATGATGATGTTGAAGCTTGATATTATGATTATGAATGATGCATTAGGGGCTGATGAGAGCACTTATCATGAATTAGGATTCATGTATGCCTTGCCCACGTATGTACCATGCTGCATGCATCATGAAAATGGATTTCCAATTGAGGCTTTATCGAGGTTAATCGAATTTGATCGATTGGATGCAATGTGGTGAAATTGTGTGCCGGATTGATCGGTCGTGGATTAATCGAAACTTGATTGGTCCGAAAGGACATGTTTTGATTTGAGTTCCTGTGTGGAACGAGTGCACTCCCCGGGTTGAGTCTAGAGAAATGGAATTATGTGGGGACGAGTTGTGTACTTGTCTTGCGGATGTGAGATTGTTATTATGAGTGTCATCTGGACCCTGAGAATCCAGTGTGGTATGCCGTGTGCACCCGCTACCACGTGTTCCAGGGTTCCCTATGTGGGAACTCGGGCTCTCCCCTCTGCGGGAGATGTCCCTGGGCGAACACCCCTGCTCTAGATTCTCTGTGTGAAAATGGGACATCCTTGGCCAGGATCGTCCAGGGTGAGCAGATTTAGGGATTGACAACCCCGAACTTTCTTTAATTCTTGTGTAGAATTTTGGACTATGACACGCCTTCGTGGCCTTGTCTGTGTGACGCTAAATTGTGATTACTCCTTGATGGAGGCTGATATGATGTGATGCATGATTGGATATGTATGTTAGAGATACATTTCATGCAGATTGATAGGATGTGATGCATGATGGGACATGTATGTTAGAGATACATTTCATGCAGGATGATATGATGTGAAGCATGATTGGATATGTATGTTAGAGATACATTTCATACACGTAGTTATGATGTGATGCATGATGGGATATATATGTTAGAGATACATTTCATGCAGGTTGTTATGATGTGATGCATGGTTAGATATGTATGTAGGTTGATATGATGAAATGCATGGTTGGATATGTATGTTAGAGATACATTTCATGCAGGTTGATACGATGTGAATGGCATCATGTGGATTATATACTATGATGCAGGTTTAGGTGATGTGTATGTGTGATCAGAAAATGATACATCTCGTCAATCTTTGATCTGAATGATTATATTGTTATGCTATTGTATTTCCAATGATGATAGTTATATTAAAAACCATTGCTGAGTTTGTTAAACTCACCCCTCTTTCTTGTGTTCTTGCTTTGGGGCTACGTGGTGCGACACGCAGACGAATAGGATCTCCTCTTTGAAGAAAGATCGGAGATGACGTGGATGAAATTGTGGAGATTCTTGTGTGACTTATTTTCCTTGCTTTATGCTTTATGTTTAGAACCTTTGTGTAGGGTTCTCTGTTGGATTTTTATGTCACTTTATACAGTTGTGTTGCTTAAGACTTATTTTGAGCCAGTGTGGGCTATGGTTGACTAAGTATGTGGGTTTGAGACTAGTTGTTTACTTTGTGTTAAGCAACTCTCTTTCTTTTCTTCTTATTTACTCTTGCTCAAAGGAATGTGCGGACTCCATAATTCTGTTAAGTCACCCGTGGTTAGGGTTAAGTCTTCTGCTAAACCGTTTCTCAATTTCCCTTTGTCGCCTCAGCGCACTTGACTGGCCCTTGGACCGGGTTCGGCTCGGGTCGGGCATCGCCGGGGCGTGACACCCTTGGCTGTATGCGCTAGTGGATTGGCCACCATATACCTCATCCTCCAGTATGGATGGTAGCAGGGATGCGATGGGGCCAGCATCTGAAGCTTTTTGTTTCTTTATCTTTAGCTTCATTTTCTTCGGTGGCACCACTTCTACCTGAGCTTGCACCACTTCTTACTTCTGGGCATGCACCACTTCATCTTCTTGATCTTGTACCATTTCTTCTTCCCGGGCATGCACTACTTCCTCATTAATTTTCTTGAGGAATTTGGTGATAACGGTTCGTTCAACTTTGGGACCCTTATTCTTCTTTGGGACACCAATTTTGGGCTCCCCTTTCTCTGCATAATACAAGTAACGTCATATAAATATATACATGAAAGTCAAATGAAGTGAGTTATTGATGACATGACTATTTCAAAAGTAGAATTAAATCTAATACATTAATACAAACAATTGTGTTATTGACCACACGACTACTACAAAGTCATTTTTATATAATACGATATTGTATACGTTCATGTTATCAATGATATGATGATCTCGAAGTTGTTTTGAATCTAACACAAGAATACGAAAGGCAGTGTTATCAATCACATGATAACACACCTTTCCAAGTAGGTCATATCATTGAATATAATACGATAATACTCACGCAAATTGAAATCACCTTCTACAGATTGAGGAACATATTTTCTTTGCTCTTCATGAGCAGAATGATGAACAACTTCACTTGATTTGGAAGCTCGAGCCTTGACCCTAACTGACTTCTCTCCTTTAGTTGTTGGTGAAGGGGTTTTTGCGTGACGTTTCTCCAGTTGAGGAGCTTCGTGTGGATGCTCAATTTTTGGATGAGATACTCCTTCATGTGGGGGTTGCATCTATTCGATTAACCGCGTGGCCACCTCAAGACTATTTTTAACTCTCTGTAGCATAATTTGCACATTGTCGGTGCTCCAACCCCACTCTTCATACAAAGCAGCCTTCTCCAAAACAGCGTCAACAATCTCATCATGATATCTAGTGGCATGACAAAACTCTCAATGACGTCTTTGCCAGAGTGATATTATCCTGATGTCGACCACAATGTGATTCAACAACAACCATTTTCCTACATATCGTATAATATGTGGTTGTCTTCTTTGCCATCTGGGCCAGCCTTTGGGCCCCAATTAAGTGCTCCTCTTTGGTAATTGGAGTTATTTGCAAAACCACTTTTTAATCTACCTTGAGCTCAACGAGTATATCCTCGTACAACTTCCTCATTATGTGATGATCCAACAACTTCTTCCTCGACTTTTCATCAGTTGGGTCAAGTTTAGTGGCCTTCTCCACATCCGTCAACAATTAGGTAAACTCGGGCCACCTCTTACAACTCGGACTACATGGAAGAGAACTTGAAGCCCATATAGACGTATGCTAAAAAACCCTATAGCACCCCATTTTTTAATTAACTTAGGAGTCGAAGTACCGCCAATTCATAATAAAAAAAGGGCCAAGATCAATCGTGTACAGAAGAGTTATTATTTATTAATTTACATAATTACAAAAACTTTACAAAACAAGGCTTATCATGCCTTAGAAAAATCAAAGCAGTGCAATGTACATATTTAATACATAACAATCGGACTTTGACAAAATAAATCCAAGTGTAGATCTTCTTAAATTTTATGACTTATCTTCTTTAAAATCATCTTCATTGTTTGGACCTGCAGCGTCTAGGGGTGGGTGAGTATAATCATACTTAGTAGATAAAGTTAAATTCTATTAGCATGCTAAAACATAAAGCATAAACAAAGTTTCATAAAATATTCTCCTAATAATTTATATTCAAAAGTAAACTTAAAATAATATTATTGTCTAACAAAATCCAACACACTTCTTATACAAAAAAGTTAGACAAACAGTCATTCACGTAATTTGAAAAATTTTGATAAAACATTCATAACCAGATTCCGATAAATAATTCAAAATCTGATAAATCATCATTCATAGAATGTTGTCAATACTTACATGACATACACCCATGCTTGTGGGGCAATGGGACAAAACGAAGAGAATCTTCCTACTATATCTAACTTCATTGGTGCGTATATCCTCAAAGGCAGTATCTAGGGGTTATAACTCCAATAGCTTTTGGGCTTTATACCAAATAACTACCCTTCAAATCTAATAAAAAATAATCATAATATCAGTAAAATAATACTAATATTTTAAAGTCTGTATCACAATGAAATCCATCTTAGAGGTGTATGATACGTTATTACTTTAGCGTTCGCCCAACCCCAAATAAATATCATCTTTTTTTCAAAATAAAATTTTATGAAATAAATATGAAATCGTACAACATATTTGGAGCATAGAATTAGAGTTTAAAATCACCTACTTTTCGTTCTTGAAATTGACTAGAGTAACGGCCGGCAGTCGGAGTGTTGTCTTGTTCCCGGGCTTAGGAGTGGTGAGTAGAACCTCCCCTTGCATCGGGATAGGATCTCCTTCTAGGATTGGAAGCGATGGACGGAGCCCCCCTTGTGCTGTGATGAATTCTCCTTCTAGACCAGATGTGGTGAACATAGTTTCCCCTTGAACTAGGATATTTTCCTCCTCCCGGCCTGAAAGCGGTAGACAGAGCCTCCCCTTACCTTGGGTCATTTCCCCCTTTAGAGTAGCTAACTCAAAAATTGGACCCCTCTACGACATAGAGCACCCTCAAATTAGCTAGGAATGATTTTTGAATAGAAGAAATCGTGCGAGAAATGACATAGAAATATGGGTTTAAAGTTTCATAGCATGCAGAGGTCAAAAGAAGGGTGTGAGGCGAGTTTGAACCTCCCACCCTCCCCTATTTATAGAAAATGGGGGTCGTCAGATGTATGACATGTGTCACACATCTAATGGTAGCTACAGGAGCTAGGCTGCTCCATTTCGAGCAGCAAGCTACAAGCTAGCCTGCGCTAACTTTCTATGGTAGGTTGACCTATCGCAGTAGGTGGCGTCAACTTGTTGACGTCAAAAAAATATTTTTTTTTTCAATTTCGTATTTTAATTTTAAACAAAATTTAAAACTTCAAATGAGCGTAACTCCTTACCCCGAACTCAAAATTGAGCATTCTTCATACCATTGCACTTATATAGATGAGCTCTTCGAAACAAGACCACACAAAGGTATGTTTTCTTACTAATCTAATGTGGGCCCCACCCATGACATGCTTCTCAATGTTGTAGTCTATGATATACCTAAAATGTTAATATGCTATTGTGTTATCAACTTAAAGCTCATAGGCCGTAATCATGTTATTGATAATACAAAATCTATGCGTAGTACAAATGAAGCCTAAATTAGAATACTGGTTATGGTGGAGCACTCATCTTCTTTGCTCCTAATGTTGCAATGGGCTAAAGATATGCCTCGATGCAACATGTCATGCACAGCTTCCGCCCATATGTACTTCCCAACAACAGCTAAGTCATTGATGAAGTCACATAGATATGAGAGAATAGATCTATTGCTCTATGTGAATAATATGAGGACCCCTATGTGCACGATGGCCAAGCGTGCTAAGTCTTTGCTGGAGACAACACGCCTGTTGTCTGCCACTTCCTTCAAATTTTTGTTAATAAGATTCTTGTCCAACCGCTTCCCTCTGAAGAACCTTTTGAAGAATTGCCCCTTGCCTTGGGCAACCTTCCTATCACTAATGTCCAACTTCAATGGGTTTACTTTAGCCTTCATGCCCGTGATAAGTGTGATTTCTTCCTTCATGAGGTGTAGCATTTTACCCCGAATGTTGAACACACCTCTTGTGAGTCATCCTAGCACACAACTATTATAATGTCCAAGAGTGGCTTGGAGATAGTGATTTGCTCGCAATCGTATATTGGGAAGAACCCAGTCTCCTCCAAAATTGCCTTGCACTCTAGCCTTGATTTAATGAGGTCTTTTGATAGTAAAATTCCAACAGGGAAACTATTAATTACCAGACTCGGTCTCCTCCTGTAAATTTTCTTCTTCTTTTCTTCTAAGGCCTTCATTGATTCTACCATTTGACTATATTCTTGTTGCCTTCATCTGTTATATATATATATATATATATATATATATATATATATATATATGTATATGTATGTATGCATGTATATATATATGTATATGTATGTATGTATATACATACATACATACATACATATATATATATATATATATATCAGCAATGGGTCGTGACCAAAATCAAACATAATAAGCTCAAATACACGATGTAACTAACATTCG
Source organism: Saururus chinensis (assembly GCA_035235625.1). Classification (NCBI taxonomy): domain Eukaryota; kingdom Viridiplantae; phylum Streptophyta; class Magnoliopsida; order Piperales; family Saururaceae; genus Saururus; species Saururus chinensis. The sequence goes on from CP141146.1 coordinate 38,764,307, forward strand.
AATAAACACTAAGTTCATATATTGTGTTATCGATTACACAATAGGATGCCATCTTGTACATGACAGCACAATAATTGAATGTTGTCTATTGCATATCGTGTTATTGATATCACGATATGTATGCCACCAATACATGATAAGATGACTTCTCAAAAAGCCATGTATTGTATTATTGATAAGACGATAAAGTCAATATTGTAATATATGATAATGCGACCATGTACTATGTATGCAAGTACTACCTATTCTGTGCTTCATAACACGATATATGAAAAATCGTGTATATGATTATATGATTTCTAACTAGAACTTGAATAATAGGCCATTATAACAGAAGTCGATGATTGGTTGATGTCAATGAGATTCACTGGAGTAACCCCTCAATGGGTCGCTGATCTTTGTCAAAGATCACTTCTTTAATGGGAGTGCATGAGTAAACACTCAGGCTAAGCCTCACTTCACTGCCAGAACTTGCTTCATGATTAAAACTTTGAAAATTTCTGATCCGATAAGATGGAAATCAGGCCTCCCACATTGTTTTTGCTTCTCACTAGTTGGACTTCGGAAATCACCGGTTGGATGGGTCATTTCTAGGTAAATGCAATGGTTTGATGGGTTTACACGATATAAAACCCTATAAACTAAGACATGAATATTTTGGTCGAATTTTCTTATAATATTGTGTAAGTCAAGGTTTTGTGACTTTTTTACTTAAAACTAGGAACATGAAATATTGACTTCTTCGACCAGTTAATATGAAAAAAACTCTCTATTCAATCAAATTTAGAGTAGGCTTTAAATGTAGAGAAAATGGAGTAAGAATATCATTTTCTATTTTTTAAGCCTTATTTTTTACTTTATTTTAAGATGAAAACTTCATACTAAGAACAAGCCAAAATACTAAAAGAAGTTACTCATGGCATACGAGGGTTTAGATACATCCACTTGCCCCGTGATACATGTCACCCAGATTTTTAAAAGCCTTTTTAAAACACATGAATGACAAGTCACAAATCTTTTTTTTCTTAAGTGTAAAACAAACTATTTAATCAAATATCTAGGTCATGATAACTGGTGTTCATAAATATGAATATCAAATCATATGGTATTATTACATGTCTCAAAAATCCATAAAGAATAGCTCATCCATCTAAGTATAAGTCTGTTATCAGTTTGAAAATAAATAACCAAGTTAGCTCTCGCACAAGGTTACAATTACTTACCAAAATGGTGAAAATAAGGAACTACATCCCACACATCAATCCTAATCTTACTAGTCTTTACTTGAAGAACCTGCAAGCAACCAAACTAAACAACCAAACAACAGAACCTCTCTACCCTCAAGAGAAGAGTTTCCAAAATAATAAAAGGATTTATTAATGTTTTTCGGATTCAGCCAACATCACTTGATGTTAGTTGCCTACAAACTCATCAAACAACATCTCCAATGTTACTCCAACAAGATCAGATCCAAATGTAGTTCTACCTAGAAACTACAACATCACAAGAAGCATAGCATAAAACATTCAATGCTTAAGTATTTTCAATCAACCTACATATTATGTAAGTCCTTTGATTATTCTAGTTATATATGCTAATTAACAATTAATGTTATTAATTATCTCACAACTTTTGTTCAATAAACAATAACTCTGTCTAATCTCTTAGACAAACAGACACATCATATGCTAACTAAAATGACACATGATACTAACCACCCTTCATTGTTCTAATCCAACTCTACGTTTAACATAATATAACTCGCGATGAATGTCAATACACTATTATTGCAATGTAAACAAATAAGAGTACAATATAAATATGTATTCGCCTAGAGAAAACTTGACTCTCCAAGAAATCTCCAAATACCCAACTCTAACATTGGAGTAAACTGCTTAACAACAGCTTGACCCAAATCCCCAAGGCTCTCAATAGCCTAGGATAATTCATGATGAGACAAGCAGTCATCCATATTTACCGATAGGTCCACAACAAAATTATATTGTACATAATAGTACAATTTTACTATTGTCCTCTTGTGACAATTGTAAAATATGGTAACCAATGGGTCCTAATAAGAGATTGAGCCATATATATTCTCATTTATTATAGTTATACCTTTTATACTAGATATCAGTACACAAACTACTTTTTTCTATTTTTTTAGAGAAATAGAATTATTTTATGATAGGTTCGGGGTTTTGGGAAGTCCTTGGGATGACTTACTAGTCACAATTGGCTTCACAAGGGAATTCATCGTAAGTGGACAATAGTAAAATTATATTATTGTGTAAAATATAATTTTACTATGGACCTATTGGTAAATTAATTGGGTTGTTTGTCCTTATCAAGAAGAACCCTCAATAGCGTGCCATGAGTTTAGAGAAATAGGTCTCAATTGTGCTCATGAACACAGATTGGCGAGAAATACAAGCCTTCCATGATGCTCATAAAATTTTATTTTTTGCATGCACTATATGGTCTTGTGAAGACCTACGAGAAACCCACGATAAAGGCCTCGCTGGCCAATACACAAACCATCGTGGTAGTGATGACAATGTACAAGTATCACAATCTCCACCCTCCCAACTTTGGGAGAAATGTCTTCAAAGAAATAAAACAATGTAACTCATAGACCGCTAAGGTCTTTATGATGACCAACTCCCCCAAACATTCAAAACTTAGACTCGATTATTTTTATTTAGTCAAGTATTCACCCAACAATTTGGGCCCTCTTCACATTGTGAATTGGCCTAATAAATAGAGCATCCAATGTGCTATGTTCTAGAGAACATCCCAAACCCTAATAGTCACCATGAGACTAAGGTAAACTCCCAAAACTACTTGCGGTCCATTAACCGATGCAAGTTTCTATGTCAGGTCCTTGTTCATTTTATGAACCAGTCCCAAATCCTATTGAAGGAATTTTAATTTTTATCTTGATTATGTATTCTCCGTCCAATCTAACGGAAATCAATATCTCTTGATTAATCTTCATCAACCTCAAGTTACCACTATAAACTAACACATCACTAATAGAAACATGCATCATAGTAATCAACATAAATAACATGAAGTCATACAAATCCATTAATAATAAATGAATGTAATGCCCGAGATTTTTCATCACATTTTTTAAAAAATTCACGGAAAAATTTTGCAATATAATGACTGTAAATCAGGAAAAATGACAAATACGAAATCCATGAAAGCAGTTTTTATAATTTAAAACATCACACATCAATTTTTCGCATACAAATTTTTAATCATTCAATCAAACATCGTATGGCCAAACCAAACATCCTCAGGCGCTACTTGAAAACAAACATACAAATAAATTGTTATGATCATAGACTTTAAATACAAATATCTCTTAGGCATCCTTGAGTGCAAGTCCCATTACAGTCCACAGTCTAATCCAAATTACAAGTCCAAAAAACATAAACACTTTAATCCTCATCTCACCCAATACATCAGATCGTGGCACAAATAATACTTGCAATGAGTCAAAGATATACCTGAGTCAAAGGAAATCAATCCACTGCAGAAATGAGCATCCATCTCCCAAAGCTCTTCACCACAAACCTACAAAAGCCTCCCGAACAACGGGGCCAAAAAATAGGGTAATGAGCATTTTATACTATGTAAGAAAATACCGAGTAGGGGAGTTTTAAATAGTGAACTCAGTAAGTCCATACATAGATGTGTTCATGCAACTCAAACATGAAGCAGACACGCATATAATAATTATGCACATATGCATACAATCATGCCAAATACATACCATCAAGCTAACCTTACACATACACTCTTAATCAGAGTCTTACAAACTTACTCGTACAATGTACGATTACTCATACAACTTATACATACTTATACGTGCTAGAGATGGTTAGTGAGTACGTTGGTAAGCTATGTATGTGGATTGTGTGTGTGCTAGTGATGGCTGGCGAGTATGTTTCTATGTATGTGGATTTTGTATGTGCTAGTGATGGCTAGCGAGTATGTTTTTATGTATGTGGATTATGTATGTGCTAGTGATGGCTAACAAGTATGTTAGTAAGCTACATATGTGGATTGTGTGTGTATTAGTGATGGCTAGCGAGTATGTTGGTAAGCTATGGAAGTATGTGTATGTTGTACATATGTGTGATGGACACGTATGTATGATGGTTATATACCTATGCAATGGATATGTGTATGTGCGTGGACAAAACTATGGGTGATAGACAGTAAGAGGTTATAGAGGATATGAGTTTGATGGGCGAGGATTGGAATGGATTGGTTCATATTAGAGTGTATGGTTGGGGGATTGTCAGACAGTAAGAGTATTGAATAATTGTACAAGCATAACGTACATTTTATTAAGTGAAAATGAGCATAATAAATGAGGTATAAGTAAGAGGGTGATAACTGGGATTGGCTCTAAGGAGCTCAATTTGATGACTTCGGTGTAAGATGATCTGGCCATAAGGTAGATGGTGGAGTATATAAGACTGTAAAGATTTGTGGTACGGTGAGTTTTGTTGTGAGTTGAATTGGTTAAGTGAAGTATGCTGCCCTGATGAACTAGGGTTTTGGATTGGGCTCGTCTTCAATTTGATCAGTGGAACACAGTATGTTTGAGAGTTTTTGTGGCACAATTATACCACATAACTTAATTCAAACTTGAATTATAAGAAAGCTAATGATAGCTTTGTGAGTTTGAGATCTAAGGGTTCGACGGATTATGTTTTGTGTTTGAGCTAGTAGATAATGAGTCGGCTAAGCATTTTTCATGTCTTGCCATAGTGTTTATCCTGTGGGATGCTGTGTGTGTGTTGTATTGAGCCCTAGATGTCTAATGCTCTATTTAGAGCGATACATGTTTTTGATTTGGTTTGTGTGATGTATAAGCCCATACGCTTGATGCTCTATTGAGAGCATTGTATTATTCTGTCCAAGAGTGGCACTGTATGATTCATGCCCAAGAGTGGCATTGGCACTATAAGACCTATAATAGTGGGCAATTATATAGCACTATAAGACCCATAATGGTGGGCAATTGTTGTCACGACCTGGATTTTTAAATAGCACGAATGGTAAGTAGAGATAATTTTTTTTCTTCAATACAAAATAAATAATTTATTTAAATATTCAAGCCATGATAACTGGGGTTCACAAATACGAATATCAAATCATATGATATTTACACATCTCAAAATTTCAACAACAGCTCATCCATCTAAGTACAAGTCTGTCACCCGTCTAAAAATAAATAATAAGTTGACTCTCATGCTAAAGGTACACTAATGTACTGGAGTTGCAAAAACGCAGAATCTTCTTCTTGTGCTCGCCTTTCTTGGTCTCACTTGTCGTCTCCTGGAGAATTTGTACCCAACCAAACGAAGCAACCACAATAACAACAATGGAATCTCTCCGCCTTCATGAGAAGAGCTTCCAAAGGACAAAAGGTTTTATTAATATTTTTCGGATCGGGCCAACATCACCTGATGTTAGTTGCCTACATACTCATCAGACAACATCTCTAATGTTTCCAATAAGATCGGATCCAGACGTAGTTCTGCCTAGAAACTACTATATCCTACGAAGCATAGCATTACACATGCAATGCTTAGGTATATTTAACCAACCTACATTTTAGTAAGTCATTTAATCGTTCCACTTGTCTAATTAATAAGCAATATCAAACAATGTTATTAATTATCTCACATCCTTTGTCCGATAATTAAAACTATCAAATCTATAACTTAGAGATAACTCGCCCCTCGAGAAATCTCCAGACAAAGGACTCCAACCTTGGAGTAGATTGCTTAACAACAGCTTGATCCAAACCCCCCAGGGCTCTCAATAGGCTACCATGAATCTGGACAGGAGGATCCCAACTATGCTCATGGACAAAAATTGATGAGAAGCACAAGCCTTCCATGATGCTCATACAACTCCGCTTTTTCGTATGTACTAAATAGTCCTAGGAAGACCTACGGGAGACCCGTGATAAAGACCCTCTAGTCAATACCCAAACTGCCATGGTGATGAAGAAGCATATTTCAATCTCCACCATCCCAACTCTGGGAGAAAATGTCTTATAAGACATTACTAATGTATCCATAGAAGCCTCAAGTCCTTATGACCATTGACTCCCCCAAACATCTGAAACTTAGACTAGATTATTTTCATCCAGTCAAGTATCCACTGAACCATTTAGGTCCTCTTCACCTTGTGAATCAGCCCACTAAATAGCTCATCCACTGAGCTATGACTCGAAGAACATCCCAAAATCACCCTAGGTTCATTAACTAAGGTAAGATTCTATGTCAGGGCCCCGTTCACTCCATGAACTGGTCCCAACCCTAAAGATGGTATTTTAGTCATTATCTTAATTAGGTGTTCTCCCCACAATCTGATGACAACCCATGTCTCTTGATTAAATTCATTAATCTTAAGTTACCGATATAAATCAAAACATCAATAATAAAACTATGCATCAGCATAATCAACATAAATAATATGCATTCATAGCAATGCATAAATAATGAATAAAGGCCCGTTGCACTCAATTGCAGGGCTAGGGCTAAGCTAGTTCAAGCCCAAGAGTGTAAACAACTCTAACGCATCCCGCGAGTTACATATAAAACACTCTAGTCATTCCATGTACTCGGTTGCAAACACTTGTAATGCGCTGCCTTAAACCTTGAGAATTAGGGTTCTTTCTCTTGTTTCCTATGACACTATGATTTGACATGGTCTTCATGTTACGTACTAGTCACACCCCTTCCATTTGAATCCATTTAGCATCACTATAACATACCCTTGATAGTTAGGTTATCCATTTCCGCAAAACAGAACGTACTACCCCCTAAGGGCATTAGCGTAAGTCTACAACTTAGGGTATGCTACCTCCCTTAGATACTTTGGTCACCTCACTACCCTTTTATTTATTTTAAGTCATAACCTTCTCAAGAGGTTCCACCCTCAAGCTAATCCGCGCTTCCATTCACACGAATGTGGGCGAGTCTACTTAAAGGGGTATTTTTGTCATTTGGTTTAAAGCCTTATTGACATCCAATGAGTCCAAAATTAAAATCAAGGGTACTACTTGACTTCATAGACTCTGTGTAATTTTCCTGGCATATGACGGGGTGTGAACCCCTTGAACCGGCCCAGGTTTTGACTAACAGTTTACTATAAAACCTAAGGGCAAAAGGGTCAATTTACCACTCATTGGGATTTTTACTCACTAAGTAGTTTGGCCTATAATTAGGTTACACATTAAAATCACACTGAGAATTTTTCCAATTTTTAGATCAACTCATAGGCCCTTGAACCGGAGCCTCTAAATCGGGTAAGTGATTTCCACACGATGACTTAACTACCAGGGGTAAAAAGGTCATTTTGCAGTCTTTGGGGTTTTTCCCAAGTCTGAAACTTTGTCAGAATACTCCTACACAACTTATGTCATTATTATTTTTTTAAGGACCTGGCGGGTTGCATAATGGCAATCCGCCGCCGCAAAGGCCATCGGAGCTAGGGCTGCCGCAGCCAGGGCCTGGCCGCCACTGTTCCGGTGACTGGAAAATCAATTATTGTTCACAAAATTCCGTGAACAGTAATTGCAAAGATCAAAATAAATTTTAATAAAATTAATTAACAACTTCTCTACGAGTCTCAATTCGAAATCTTACCTCTAAGGTCGAGTGGTCTTCGATCCAAGGCCACCAACGTTTTGCCAGAGTCTTGCCAGAAAAATTCTAATCATGGCTCATCCTTTGTAAAAAAGCTCCCCAAAAAGCCCTAATTCTCTATTTTTATAGGCATGGGATTAGGGCTCCTAATCCCATGAGAAATTGGGCCAAAAATCTCTTCAATTAAGCAACCAAATTGGGCCCAAAAACACAAATTCGGAATACTAATTAATCAGGCCCGTATAGTGACTTAAATAGACAATTCGCACACCCAATTCTGGTAAACGGGCCCTGCACGATATGTTCAACTTCGAATGGTAGTATCTCCCTCATCCGAACTCTGATTCGCACGTTCTTGGTGGCATTTCAAAGCTCTTTCTGTCTACTTTCCATCCATATAGATTTTAGCTACCAATTCTAATCACTGATTAAGTTATTCTAACTAGAAGGTCAAGGGGTCCAACACCCTAATTTCCCATGGTCAACTTCAGGAATTTAGAAAATTCCCGGACGTTACAATTGTATATCCCCTAAAGTGTGGACATTTATGTTTATGTTTGCGTGCTCATGTAAGCAGTATCATGGACTTGCTCGTACCTGTTTGATCATGTGTCCCATGAGCATTTGTGTGCCTTGCATTCGGAAAAATCCATGACGTCTAGTCACTCCCCAGAGGTTAAGGTGATGCCCTAGTGGCATTCTTTTCTATTTCGATGCTAGAGCTTATTAGTTGTAATGAGCTTCAGTGGTCGATAGTATATATACAATTGTATGAGTGAGTATGTATGTTTCTGAGTAAGAGTATTTTTGTGAGCACAACTGTAAGAGTATGTTTATGAGTAAGACTATAAGAGTATGTTTTTGAGTAAGACTATTTGAGTATCCATACACATAGCTTACCAACATGCTTGCTAACCAACACTAGCACACACATACTTCAAACATGCTTACAGCCCACATGCAGGTCATATGCATTTCAACATGGCATAATTTGTCCTCTTACATCATGCAAACATATCATAATTTAACATAGCATGCTGCTACTCATTCAAAGCATGCTGTTATGAAATTACGAGTTCAAAGCTCCCCTACCTAGTAATCATGTCATTTGATGGCGAGCACATGACGGTGCTGGCGTCGGCAGCAGAGTTGGTAGCCAAAAGCTTTGCCAAGTTGAGAGACCTATAGTCCCGAGGTTTTAGGAAGTGCCATAAGACTCACGGCTAAACGGAGTGACATAAATCAACAAGGCAAAATCCACGGTCCATGGCAGCACACTAGGGTAACTGGGAGAAAGGTTGTGCCAACATAAGTGGCGGTGTGACCAGAAGTTGAGGGTGTACTCACTGAAGGTCAGCCAGCAGTTGAGAAGTACTAGACAGGCCGCAAGACATCAAAATCGGCCGTGGACAACACCCAACGATGGTGATTTCTCATCAACAAGGGCCCACATAAGGGTAGAGGGAATGAGGCACACTCTAGGAAATAGGAGAGGTGGAGGGCTTTGATGTCAACTCCATTCGGTGGTAGAGCCACCCAACAGTCAAGCGGCACAAACACGGCCCCTATACCTAGAAACTCATGCATGGCCACATGCATACGTGGCCAAAAAGGGCCACTCTAGGGGAGATGGGTCGGACGGTGGTTGTCCAAGGCCCACAAAAGGGAACTGAGCTAGGGTCAGGAGGTGGTGGCCAACCAAATCAACAACAACGGCGATCGCCACCCACAATCAACATATTTGGTGTGGGCAGCTGTACATCTCACACAATATAGGGCAAGGGCAAGCGGCCCATTCCAGGCGGAGGTGTAATTGGCCAAGTGGGGCTGGCCCTCACTGTCGCCGAGCCAGGGCAAAGTCCATGATGGCCAAATGGTCCACGACTCGCTAATGGCAACGATCCGAGATGTACCCAAAGTGTATAAACGGGTGGAGCAAGACAATAGGGGTGATGCGGGGTCAAAAACGGCAACCCCCAACTAACACCGAGTCGAGGTAAGTTGGATAGAGTTCGTCCGGTGGCTGGATGACGACCGGAAACACACTGGCATCAAAAATACATATCACGGACACTGAGATGAAAATAAGAACAAAACCTGGCCAAAGTACTGGTAGTTCACAGAGGAGCAAAGAAAGCATGGCAGCAGCTCTAGCCAGCGCCTCTGGGTTCGTAGCAGCCAAACAAAGATAAGTCTAGTTGAGGGCGGCCGCAAGCAGTAGCAAAATCACCCTCCTATGGTCCAAAAACAAATTTGTAAGGTGAGAAAGACAGAAGAAAAGACCAGTACGTCATGGAGGAGCGAAGAGGACATAGCGGTGGTCATAGCCGGTACCAATGGACTCATAGCGGTAAGGCGAAGTAGATCCCAGCAAGAACCAACAAAATCCAACGATAGAGGAGGGACAATGGAGCGACCGAAAATGCACTCGGGTTTTCTCACATCTTACTATACGTAAAAAAAAACTTATTGGACGTCGCTTTTGGAATTCAGTCTTTAAATTTCATATTTTTATATATCTTTCTTTTTTTTCTTTTATGTCCCCAACACGTGTCAACCTCCTATTTATGCGTTATACCCCCAAAATTTGCATCAAAAGCACGTGGCGAGGCCTGCGGCTTGTGATTAAGCCCTACACCCAACTCTACTTGTAATAACCTCGACTTTTCGGTGGTTATTTATCTGCTTCTTGGGAAATTAATTTTTGTTTAATCCTCTGTGTTATTTTCTCGATAATTATGTGTTAGTATTGTACGTAGCCTTGGTCATAGGTGGAAAAAGTTTGTACATTTTCAAGAGTTTAAATGCATAAGTTAAGGTTACGGAGCTTAAATTATAACTCGGTCCTTAAGATAGGGCTCTCGGATAAAAAATAAAGTTGTTTTGGTCACGGTGGGGTCTTGTGGGGAATTCACCGTGCGTCGGGAGTTCTCATGCTGGTAAAAGAAATTGAGACGCGTGTGGTAGAGGTGCACGAATGAAAATAAATTGTTTTTTCTAAAAAGGAATAAAACAGAACGTAAAACGCGTTCATTTTGAGTTCTGCACAGTGATTCTGCCAACGGCAAGGATAGACCCCCACCCCTCTTTTCACTGGGAGCTCTATCGCCGCCCCTCCCCTTCGCCGGAGTCGGATCGTCCGGCCACCGTGGGGCTGGCTGCGCCGCCTTTGACCGCCGTCACGCCTCCTCCGCTGCAAAATAGTTTGCCGGCTAACTTGTGGAAGGTCTTTTTGGTTAAAACACTGCCGGAGCTGTTGGAAGTCGCTGGAATCCGCCGGAGCAGTCGCCTAGCCACCACAAACCGGGAGGTACCACCCCTTTCCCCAATTTTAATCTGGTCGGCCCTTTCTCCAGAAATTTTGTTTGCGGACAGTTTTTGGGAATTTTTGTTGTTCTGGGCCGAACCACCACTATAGCCGACGGGGTTTGCTGTCATGAGCTATTTCCGGCCAGCGACTACTTTGCCGACCCTTTGGGCTGCTGTAGAATCGCCATGCACCTAGAGTTTTCACTCCGATCAACCACATCTCGCGGACCTACCCTGTTTTTGGGCCAAAATGTTGCTGGGACCGGCGAAAGTCGCTGTTTTGATCCGTTTTCTGCCGGTCCCGATGCCATCTCTCCCACTTCGGGTCCTCCTCGCATACCCTTTTCCTCTTCTCCAATTTTATCTCGCCCTTTTTGCATGTTTGTCCATTAGAAAATTTGTAGAGAGATTTGCCCAGTGACTGGTTCACCTTGCCGATGTCCAGGACCACCACTACATTTCTTTTCCCCCCTCGTACTATGCACCTAAACCCTACTCATGTTGTTGGGCTCATATCAATTCTTCTGTGGGCATGCAGGCATCTGAATCACCGGTGTGGGTGTTGTGAGAGACGCTCATAACCGCGGGCATTAATTGGAGACATGAGCATTAATTGGAGACTTGCACTGCAGTTTCCACCCCAGAGCCGTCTCTCGTAGTGTAAGGTGCGTGGGCTGCTGGGTATGCACCAACGCAGCCTCCGTGGTATGCCTTGACATCAATTTTGGCCTGGTCGACAAGGTAGGAGACCTTGAACCTTAGAAATTCACTCTAGTGTGCTTTTCTGATAGAATGCATGCTAGGACTAAGGTGTTTAATTGCATAATGTTTAGATGTACATTAATGTGGAGGATGTCAAGTGCAAAGGTTAATTATAGTGGCCATATGCATGTATATTAAAATTATTTGTGTTTTGGTTAGTTGATTAGTTGGACGTTTACATTATAACTTATTCTTGATTTGGATAGATGGATGAGCAGAAGACCTATGTAATTAATTATATTTCTTGCTAAATGCATGAGTAATCGTTATGCTTACGTAAGAATTATGTTTTCATGCTATGGAGGCTATAAAGCATGTTGTAAGATGTATGTGTGGTGGATAGTTTAGAACTAAGAGTAGTTATACATGTGCAGATGATGTACGTATGTTTGATAAGTGACGATCAGTTTCGACTGATTCGAATTTTTGAAAAGTGAGGCAAAGACTTCAAGGTTTAGTAAATAGGCAGATTAGGGTTCGAAGCTTAGATATAAGCTACTAGTAAAGGTACAATCATAATGGTACCTACATAACGTATAAACTATAAACTTCAACATAATTAAAGTATGTAGGTTGATAATAAGAGTGAGTCCCTAGCTAGATTGACGGATTAAATTCCGTATTGTTTGACAACTGACGGATGGTCAGTTTCATCTGTAAGATTAACGTTGTAAGATTAGCGTAGTTCATACCTTTGAGGTGATGTATGTGTAAGTTAGGATTTTTGATGCTCTGTTGAGAGCACCGTAAGTTTTCACCCTAGAGAGGCATTGTAAGTTTTCTGCCTAAGAGTGGCTCCGTAAGTTTCCCTGCCTTAATTGGCACTTTTAGGCCTTTGTTGGACCTGTATGGCCCCAGACAGTGGGCATTTGCGCGCTTAGGTAAGTAGTATTATGGATCTACTCTTACCTGTTTGATCCTGTGCCTAATGATTACCGGTGTACTTTGCCTTTAGAATCTTTTTAATGCGTAGGATTCTCCCTGAAGGCAAGGTGACGCCCTAGCGGCATTCTTTCCTTTTGACATTAGAGCTAATTGAGATTTAATTAGTTCTAATCATCGAGTGTAAGTGTAAGATAACAAACTTAAGATTATAAGTGTAAGTAGTATGTATGTGAGAATAAGAGTTTGATAGGTTGTGATTTGTTATAAGTAAGGCGGAAAGAAAATTTTGTAAGTCTAGGAAGCTTAGAGGAATTGTAGTACTCTGATTGAGATTGTATTTATCTTCTCCTGGTTCATGGTTTGCTACTGTCTTGCAGAGTAGCTTTGGTGTGAACTTTTATGGTTCACTAATTTTGATTCTCCTACTGGGTATGAAAATACTCATGTTCTTTTTCTCTAATCCTCAGGCACTCCAGGGACTTCCGTGGAGCCTAGCTCAACAACTGCTTAGCATTTGAGGATACTCTTTTTGGACTGCAAGTTGGATTTTGATTCTATTGTTCCTTGATTAATTCATGCCACGATCTGTTGTAAATAAAATTTGAAGTACATGTATTAAGTGAGCTGAGCGCTTTTACATGTATTATTTTGGACTTGTACATGGACTGTATTATTACTTTCGACTGTTATGGAACTTGTACCTAGCTACGCCTGGGAAAATATATTGAAAGCCCATGGCCATGGCAAAATTTGTCTTTTGTTCGTTATTCACGCTGGGGGATGAAAAGAAAGTATTGAGATGGATTTGATACAAATGAATGAGAATTATAAAAAAATGTTTTTCACAGGTTTCGTATTTTTGTCAATTTTCACCAATTTACAACCGTTACATTGCAGAATTTTTATTTAAATTTTATAAAAATTATTTTGAAAACCACGGGCATGACATTACTGGTATAAATACTAAGGTAAATATGTAAATATGAATGCACCGAAGTGTTACATTTTCCCACCGAAAATGACCAAAAAAAGAGTAGGAAAATTATAGAAAAATCAGGGACATTACATTCTTCCCTCCTTGGAAAAATTTTTGTCCCCGAAATTTCATATCAACTTACAACGTATAACTGAACTAAAAAATGCCTCGGGGTATCTCTCTCTCATATTTACCTGAACATCCCAAGTTGCCATCTCGGGAGTATGATATTTGCCACAAAAACTTCATCACAGGAATGACCTTTGTCATCCAAAACTTACCTTGTCCATTGAAATTTTTGATTGCAATGGTTCGCAACTCAAATTGGAGATCACTTCACTTCCAATTACCATAACTCTCTTATGGGCTTTGAGCCGTCTATTGCTTGGCTAACTACAACTTGTCTGCACAGTGTCGTACAATTCACATTTGAGCATCTACAGCTCACTTACTGATCGTTTATAATTAAACCCTTTGCAAGTGTACAAGGTTATTGTACTAGGATGAGTATTTAAGAGTTGTCGAACCTCAGGGACGGATGAATTATTACTAAATCTAAAGAGGAATTTGTTGATCGAAAACTAAAACAAACTTAAACTTTAATTAAGTAAAGGAAAGAAATCAACTAGTTTAAAAACAAGAGATTAATATAATGAAAATTACTTAGGAAATTGAATCCACTATAGAACCATAATAATTTCTTAACTTTCAATCTAAATCTAGTGTGACTATGAACAAGTATTCTTAGCTACAAGCTAGAATTACTTCAAAAAGAATAATTAATTAAATTCCATGGCATGAACTATCTTCGACAATAGCACAAATCATCTACACTAAACTAGCTATAGACATGACCCGTCTAATCTTAGTATAACTCATCCAAGTCATTAATTATCTGAACATTAAAACTATTGCATGACCATCTCATCTAAATCACAGAAGTTAGAATCGACGAAAATATCAAAACCACATCAATCTATCATCTACAAGACAATAAATCAATATAAATTTGAATAAACATGAAAAGCTCTTCTATTAAAAAGGAAATCTTTATCATACAATTGTCATCATTCATAACTGAGATCTAAATTAAAAAGAAAAGAAACTGAAACTTATCTATAGTTTCATCAACTCCTAAGTAAAAGAAAAGTCTAGCCTTCCATTGTAGAAGAAAGTACTTAAATCTCCATTAAAAGCTTTGAGTTCTCTTCCATCTTCTTCTTCTTTTTTCTCTTCAGAAAATCTACTGGAATCCTCTAGTTTTAAGCCAAATATGTCTTTTTATAGGCATAAGATCTGTAGGAAGAAGTCCACTATGAAAAAGATTAAAAATTGGCAAAAACAAGGAAATTGCACGTTGTGCCGTTCGAACGCCCTGCATGCCCGTTCAAACGCTTGAACTGTATTTTCTTCAAAATCACGTTATCCCGATCGAACGGTAAGTGACCATGTTCGAACGGCTATAGTGTTTCTGCAATCTGGACAGTTTTTCTGGACAGTCCATATTCTATTCATTAAGCTTTTCTTCATGTCCATATTAATTTCCAACTTGTTTATAACTCCGAAAAGTTGTCCAAATCACTTTAAAGCATGTCAAGACTATTTTTAATTATTTTAAACATCGTCCAAGTACCTCTATAAGCATACTTTACCTACAAAATATAAAATATCATCCTTTAGACATGTATAATATAATTAAAATCCCAACTTTGTTCAAATACATATCTAAACTACTAATAACTATAAAATTATTAATAATTAAACTAAAATACTAATTTCTATATTAATCTAAATAAACTATAACTAACTCTTAATTAACCTAATCTATACTAGCAAATAAGGTAAAAAGGCATATAAAATAGATATATATTTCATGCTCATCAAATACCCCCAAACGTATATTTTGCTAGTCCTCGAGCAAAACAAAACAAAACAACTAATCTAGAAAAATAAATAAATGCCACTTTCGTAGGGAATCACGATTGCATTTAGCGTATGCAATAAGCCTTTAAACCCCTAGGTGTCCCTAGTTGGATGAGTTGTGTCTCGTGAGGGTTTGTAGTAATGATACCCACAAACATCGAAACCTAAGAAAAATAAAACAAACAAACAAGAAAACAAAAATTTGAAAAACAATCTTCTCTTAAAAGCACATTACTATTTTTAAAAAGAACCAACCGCAAATACTTGAAACAAGTAAACAATTAAGATCTGATCACTTTCAAGTAAGGAATAATCCATTCTATAACCCCATCTTAGAAATAATTGTGCAACTACATATATCATTTCAAAAACATAAAGTGTAGAAACTTTGTAGTCATAGAATTTTATTCTTTATTAACAAGCATATCTTATGTGACCCATTAACCAAGCTCATTAAAGTTCACTAACTCAAAAATATAACAATGACAATCTTTCATCTTTAATATCTCATAATAAACCCTAGTGTAATAGCCTTCAAATTCAATTAAATTCAGGGAATAAGAGCATAATATACCTCAAAATACGGCTTGTGCAATACTTAGTTCTATTAAGCTTTCTAAATAGTCCATGTAACAAGCGTTAGGTCAGTGTCCCTAATCCAGTTGGCTCAAGGCACTAGGTGTTGAAACACCCCTCAGGCTTAATAACTCGAACTATAAATGCTATAGAACCAAGTAAGTCATAAAAGAATTTATCTAAACTTTAAACCTTTTGACGCGATCCCTTATACTTTCCTAGGCACAAGGTCCGGTTACTCAGTAAAAAGAGAAACAAACCTTTACTTTTTTTCATCAATTTTTTTTCATTCAATTTTTTTCAACTTTTTTTTTCATAATTTTTTTTCATTCTTTTTTTCTATACACACTTATCCCATTTTTTTTTCAAATAAAAGCTAAGCATAAAGATCTATCATAAAATATTAAAAATTACTCAATTGCCAAGTTTTCAAAAATATGCTGAGTTAAAGATATCCCACTAAGATTACAAGTAATAAATCATAAAACTATATTCCTACAAGTTGTATGTGTGTGAAATGTGATTTCTAAGTATAAGCACAATTATCCAAGATAAAGAAAATAAAATAGAAATTATTCACTTAATCATTTTCATCACTTAATTCATTACTTGAACTTTCTTCATGAAATTAATCTCTTTAAAAACAGATATATACTTTTAAAAGAAAATAAGCGATAAAACCCACTTAAAAGAAAAGAAAACAAAAGAAAATACTCTAAAACATCCTAAAAGAAAAATAATAAAGAAAAATATCTTTCTACACCCCAAACCTAAATTGAACATTGTCCTCAATGTTAAAGAAAATATATACTATAATGACAAGAATAAGTAAGAGAGGGAAAAAAGATATCACCTGAAAGCATAACTAATTCACTAATCTGAAAATAAAGTACATAGGATTGGAGAAAAGAAATAAATATAAGTGATGAGCATTTCCCCAAACCTAAAGTATTATATCCCATAAAAGAAGATAAACTATAATGAGAAAAAAAACTGAGAAAATAAGTAAATAAAGCCTAAATGAAGCAAAGAAAATAAACAAAAGGAAGAAAAGAAATATATCAAAAACATGGGTTGCCTCCTAAGAAGCTCTAAGTTTATTGTCTTCAGCCAGACATTGCTAACATTCTCAAATATATCAAGGCGGCTGGTAGATATTAGCATTGACTCTTCTCTTAAGTCTCCAAAAAGATGATGCAGAAAAATTTGAAGGCATGACATGATTATGGGCTTATGCTACAAAAGATGGACCTATATCATAAGCAGCAAATCTAAAATTGTCTACCTTAAAACATTCAGCATTAGAAGTTGCAGGCAAATGGTTAGACACATCAAAAACATTTAGTTGCACTTTCATGTTCTCAAAGGTCATCTCCATTACCCCCGTCCTACAATTTATGCATGCATTGTTGTGGCAAGAAAAGGACGACCTAAAATGATAGGAATCTAATATGTGGGGTTGGCACCGGTTTCCATATCTAAGACAATAAAATCAACAGGGAAAAAGAATTGGTCAACCTTCACTAAAACATCCTTAATGATTCCTCGAGGCTCACGCACAGAACGGTCGGCTAGCTGCAAAGTAACTGATGTAGGCTGCAATTCACCTAACTCTAGTTTCTCATACACCGAGTAAGGGAGTAGATTGGCACTCGCACCAAGGTCAAGGAGGGCTCTATGGATGGAGTGATCACCTATGACACAAGAAATAGTGGGTACTCCAGGGTCCTTATACTTAGGTGGGGTGTCAAACTTCAAAAGAGAGCTAACTTATTTGTGAGAAAGACCTTAGACACATGGGTCTTGGATGTACCATTTTGAGTGCATAGGTCTTTCAAGAACTTAACATAAGCAGGGACTTGCTTAATGGCTTCTATGAGGGGGAGATTAATTTTGACTTGTTTGAAAGTCTCAAGAATCTCATCAGTCCTAGCTGTGCTCTTTCTAAATGGTGGGGCCATGTCAAGATACTAAGGAAAAGGTACCCTAGGGATATAAGATCCCTCAGAAGTGGTCTTAGACTGTGGCTCTGAGGAAGGGGAAGGAGATACAAACTCCTTCTCATGTGGTGCACTAACTTCTACTTGAGGTTCATTAGGGGCTGCCTCTCTAACTCCTCACTCCTATCATCTGTCACTGGTGTCCCCCCAACACTCTTGTCAACAATCCTCCCACTCCTAAGGGTTATCATGGAATTAACTTATTTATTAGAGGGAGGATCTCCCTCTACCTGAAATTGACCTTTAGGGTTTGGTAGGAGGTTGACTTAGCAACGTCCCCATCTCTCTCTTGTAAATAACATTAGCTAGTTGTCCAATTTGGGCTTCTAACTTTGCTAAAGATTGTGTGTGAGAGTGGAGGAGTTGGGATTGAGATTGAAGACCTTGCAAGGCACTCAATACCTTTTCTTCAAAACTTGGACTCCTATTGGGTTGGACATACGGAGGTTGCACTTGAGGTTGGTGGATAGGGGCTGGTAAGACTTGGAATGGTTGCCTAGGGGGTTGATTACCCATAACCCCTTGGTTTTGTGTCTGCCAAGAAAAGTTAGGATGATTCCTCCACCCAGGGTTATATGTGTTTGAAAATGGATTGTTCTCAGCCCTAGGGAAGGGTTGGGTGGCATTCACATGGTTTTGGACAAGCTCAGGAAATAGAGAGGCAGAGGGGCACTCAATGATAGTATGGGCTTGGCAAAGGCATATGGTGCATGCATCTTGAGTGAAGGGAGTGGGCTGATGGGTTGAAGTCATAAGGAGGTCCAGCTTCCTACTCAAAGTATCAACTTTAGAGGATATGTCTAATGAGTTTTTGACTTCATACAAGCCACCCCTAGAGGGGGCATTGTTCAAGGTAGATATTCCACTCTCATTTCTGTTCAATGTAGCATGTTGAAGAGAATTTTCACTCAAGTCCTCAAAAAGTTTCCATGCCTCATTTTTATTTTTTAGCAAAAAGGTACCCCCACAACTTGCATCAACAAGATGATGGTTTTGTTCAGTAAGACCCTTATAAAAACGTTGCACTAATTGCCACTTAGGGACAGCATGATGAGGACACCTCCTAAGAAGGTCCTTAAGTCTATCCCAACTCTCATGGAACTATTTAGTGGGAAGTTGGGCAAAAGTGGTTATGGCCTTTCTCATTTGGTTGGTCTTACCTATGGGGAAGTACTTTTTAAGGAACTCTTGTTGCATTTGGGCCCATGTTATGATAATCTTTGGCTCTAATGAGTGAAGTCATTCCTTAGCCTTATCTTTCAATGTGAAAGGGAAAATGTGAAGTTTAATAGCTTCATCGGTTAAATTTGAGAGCTTAAAAGTTGTGCATATTTCGAAGAAGTCATCTAGGTGCCTATACGGGTTTTCATTATTAAGCCCATAAAAGGATGGAAGTATTTGAATGACATTGGGCTTAATTTCATAATTTTGAGCAGCAACCGCTGGCAACCTAATGCATGAAGGAGAGGTGTACTCATTGGGAGTGTAATACTCCCTTAGAGCTTTGAGTGGTGCATCTACTAACTGATGTTCAACCATGATGGGGGTAGTAGTGTGAGTTGAGGAATTGGTAGGAGAGTTTGGGGGTGTAGGGATGTAGGTCGAGGGAAACTCAGCTCTCCTAGATGTCTACTCAGGCTCAGGGTCAAATGGTACTAATCGGGGGAGTAAGGAGCGACGACCATGCATACACCACAAACACACCACACAATTTTAAGTGTAAAAAGGAGAAGAATAAGCAAAAACTAACTAAGAAAAGAATTAAAAATAAAGAGAGAAAAGGGTCTTGCAAACCGAAGAGAAGCACTATGTTTGTCGATGTCCACTTGTGGCCACAAGTGTAGAGAGCACGATCTTCAACTCAGCCTACAAGATCAAATTAACAAAAGGTAAGAAACTTAGAATTAACCTAAAAACTAAAGTAAAGTGAATCTAAATTAGATAGAATTATCCTAATACTAATTTAGTAACAAATCAAAACCGTCCCCGGCAACGGCGCCAAAAACTTGATCGTTTATAATTAAACCATTTGCAAGTGTACAAGGTTATTGTACTAAGATAAGTATTTAAGAGTTGTCGAACCTTAAGGACGGATGAATTATTACTAAATATAAAGAGGAATTTGTTGATTGAAAACTAAAACAAACTTAAACTTTAATTAAGTAAAGGAAAGAAATCAACTAGTTTAAAAATAAAAGATTAATATGATGGAAATTACTTAGGAAATCGAATCCACTATAGAACCATAACAATTCATTAACTTTTAATCTAAATCTAATGTTAATATGAACAAGTATTCTTAGCTACAAGCTAGAATTACTTCAAAAAGAATCATTAATTAAATTTCATGGCATGAACTATCTTTGACAATAGCACGAATCATCTACACTAAACTAGCTATAGGCATAACCCGCTTAATCTTAGTATAACTCATCCAAGTCATTAATTATCTGAACATTAAAACTATTGCATGACCATCTCATCTAAATGACAGAAATTAGAATAGATGAAAATATCAAAACCACATCAATCTATCATCTACAAGACAATAAATCAACATAGATTTGAATAAACATGAAAAGCTCTTCCATTAAAAAGGAAATCTTTATCATACAATTGTCATGATTCACAACTGAGATCTAAATTAAAAAGAAAAGAAACTGAAACTTATCTATAGCTTCATCAACTCCTAAGTAAAAGAAAAGTCTAACCTTCCATTGTAGAAGAAAACACTTGAATCTCCATTAAAAGCTTTGAGTTCTCTTTCATCTTCTTCTTCCTTTTTCTCTTCAGAAAATCTACTGGAATCCTCTGGTTTCAAGCCAAATATGTCTTTTTATAGGCATAAGATCTGTAGGAAGAAGTCCACTATAAAAAGGATTAAAAATTGGCTAAAACAAGGAAACTGCACGTTGTGCCGTTTGAACGCCCTGCATGCCCGTTCAAACGCTTGAACTGTATTTTCTTCAAAATCACGTTATCCCGATCGAACGGTAAGTGACCCCGTTCGAACGGCTACAGTGTTTCTGCAATCTGGACAGTTTTTCTGGACATTCCATATTCTGTTCATAAAGCTTTTCTTCGTGTCTATATTAATTTTCAACTTGTTTATAACTCTGAAAAGTTGTCCAAATCACTTTAAAGCATGTCAAGACTATTTTTAATTATTTTAAACATCGTCCAAGTACCGCTATAAGCGTACTTTACCTACAAAATATAAAATATCATCCTTTAGACATGTACAATATAATTAAAATCCCAACTTTGTTCAAATACATATCTAAACTACTAATAACTATAAAATTATTAATAATTAAACTAAAAAACTGATTTCTATCTTAATCTAAATAAACTATAACTAACTCTTAATTAACCTAATCTATACTAGCAAATAAGGTAAAAAAACATATAAAATAGATATATATTTCATGTTCATCACTTACCTCAGCCCAACATGCCGGGAAATCAAAATGTCATTTCATACTTGTAAAGGTTTTCGTGTCACCTAATAGTCACTTCTTTTCCATTTGAAGTCATTATTATACATAAGGTGCCCCGTTTCTCCTTGGGCTAGGGTATCTGTTTTAGTAAAAAAAGGATAGACTGTCAAAGGGAATTAGGGTAATTCTACCACCTAGGGTATAGTACTCTCTCTTAGGTCATTTTGGTAATCTCACTACTCTTCCATTGATTTTAAGTAATTGACCTCTCCCAAGGTTCTACTCTCAAATTGACTCGCGCTTCCATTCGCACGAATGTGGATGGTCCACTCAAAGGGATATTTTAGCTATTTTATTTAGGGCTTTCTTGAATTCTAATGGGTCCATAACTGAGATTAAGGGTATTCCTTGACAGCATGACCTCGGGTAATTTTCTTGGCTTTTAACTGGGTTGTGAGCCCCTTGAACTGACTGACGGTTTATCTTGAATCCTAGGGGAAAAATGGTTAATTATTCACTTAATGGTATTTTTATTCATTATGTGTTTTGGTATATATTTAGGGTACACATTAAACTCTCATTGGAAATTTTCTAAAATTTCTAAATTTTAGCCCCTAAGTTGAGTAAGTGAATATTACATTACAATTTAACTATAAGGGGTAAAAGGGTCATTTTATAGACTTTGAGATTTTCCCCCAATCTGAAAATTACTCAAGACACTTGTACCCTTCTTAGGATACATTAATAATTTTCTAAAAAAGTTTGGACACTTATACCCTTATGAATTAGACCCGGTTCATTTCCCTCTTTTTTTTTATAATGTACCCTGGCTGGGTCTTGAACCATGTGGTTCAAGTCACCCGACCTGAACCCACTCTTGATGACCCGCAACACTAGTCATCGTCTCCACGTTCGGCTAGAGGTGAGGTAGCCTCTCGCAGTGCCACCCCTAGCTGCCATGGCAGTGCGGGGGTTGAACCTCACTAGATCGTCGCCTAGCGGCTATTCTAATGGGTCTGGCCTCGCTGCTCCCCAATGGCTGGTCAGGATTAAAGATTCCTCCACGACCCACTAAAGGCTTAGCCTCTGGCTGTGCCATCCATGGCTGCAATGGTAGGGCGAGGTCTAACTGCACTGAATTGCAGCCTGGCTGCGATTCTAATGGGCCTGACCTAGCCGTTGCTCGGTGCCTGGCCGCATGTTGCACCTTAGGATTTTGGAAGCATATAAAATTCTTTCCATAAAGATATCGAAGTTAACCCAGGCCCGCGATGGGAGCTGCTTGCCATATGCGATAATAAAATAATAATATACCCGGAACCATGGTTTGTGTATAAACACACAAGAAAAAAATAATGAGAGTTCTTACTCGTTTCGGTGCGGTTGAAATCCTTGAAATCACATCGATAAAACTTAGAGTAGGCTTTTCTACTTGAACACTAAGCTTTGTTGAGTCTTGCAAAGTCTGGGGGTGGTGAGTATTTTAAAATACCCATTAGGAGAGTTTATATTATCAAGCATGAAGTAAACACATAGCAATTTCATAGCACATATCATATATAATATTTTTCATAAAATAGGGCGTGCCTCTCACCCAAAACCACCCCTAGAGCTTCTTTCTACGTATCGAAGATGCTCGTAGGGTTTACAAGCTCTCACGGCTCGCTACAAATGTCCTAGACACACACACACACACACATATATATATATATATATATATATATTAGTAATAGGAATTTATTGTGGGTACAAAGCAACGACCTCTTACTCCTCCACAGATGTAGAGAGAAGAGAGTTGTCCCATGATACTCTCTACCCTAGTTTGCGTAGCCTTGATAGATGCCCTTCGTTAAGGGCTCACTAGGCTAAAATAAGTATTGTGCATCCAATTCCGAATCGGATTAAAATTATGCCCTCATCTAGTCAACAAAGCTCTATTGGGGCGCCTACCAATAGCTCCAGACAACCAAAACACTCTTGAGTCCTAGACTCATAATCCTCAGTCCCAGACTCATAATCCTAAGTCCCAGACTCATCATCAAAATATCCTAGAGTTCCCAAACCCCAAAAAGGGCTATGTTCCTTTAAAACATTCTATCCCAATGTTTATCCTTTTGAAAACTCTAACTCCTCCTCTACAAGCCATTGGAGCGTCACTATCAATGACTACAAAGGCAAGGTTGGTAGCTCATTCCAATGAGATAGTTACCCCTTCTTTGTCTTGCTTTAGTGACTCGATCACTATGATTATACATCTTTTCAAAAATATTCTTGAGAATCCTCCTTTAAACAAGGACAAGTTCTCTAAATCTGTCTTTCAAACATACTGTATTCAT
The DNA here is from genome assembly GCA_035235625.1 of Saururus chinensis. Taxonomy (NCBI): domain Eukaryota; kingdom Viridiplantae; phylum Streptophyta; class Magnoliopsida; order Piperales; family Saururaceae; genus Saururus; species Saururus chinensis. The sequence goes on from CP141146.1 coordinate 38,788,199, forward strand.
TTGCAATGAAAATAATGGTGAAGCTAGTTTGTCTCTATCTCATACGCTTCAACGTGTATAATTTATATCAAAATACATGGATAAACATTCGATCAAACTATTATATATGAGGCAATCACAAAGCCTGCAATATATATAACATATCCGCTTCCAACGGAATCATATATATGAGGAAATCATAAAACATGTAGTATATAAAACATATCGGCTTCCAGCAGCTAATCATTTGACTAATCAAATATACATAATAAAATTATAAACACACATTATATAATTCATATTCTCTCTCAATGATTAATCATTTAACAAATCAAATATATGCACGAAATTCATAAATCATAACTTGAAAGTAACTCTAACACATAACATGCAAGAGTAATATAATTATTAAGTTAAAAACACAACCATCATTCATAATCATGCCATAAGAAAGGATAAAAGTCCCTACCTCACTCTCTGCACAAGTTCTAAGCCGATACACTGGATGCCACGAAATTGGATGTCCACTATTAGGGTTTTGGACATATCCAACCAAAAAAATAACCTTGCCACAATATCCAACATGCTCGATTTAGGTAAGAACACCTCAAGAATTACTAGAATCGGACTTAAAATCAGTGAGAAATGAAGTTTGAAGAACGTAAGAGAAAATGAAGAACCGTGGGAGAGAAAGAAGAACTTGAAAACTGGATGCTCTGGATGCTATTTATAGAAAAAGTGGATAGACATGAGGTTGACATGTGGCAGATAGATGTGTCAATCCTATGTGAATGCAACTAATCTTATCTGCTACGTCATTGATCTTATTCGCTTTGTTGTCAGTCTTATCCACTGTGCCATTGATCCTATCTAGAATGATATTATTTTATTCAAATAATATCCCAACCTCAAAATGCGATAACTTCCAATCTTGAAGTTGGAATCGTACACTCTTGTTACCAATGGACTTGTGTTGACAAGCCATTTGAAACAAGACCACACATGGGTAGGTTATCCCGCACTTTTTATGTAGGTCCCGCCCATGTGGCATGCTTCCTGAAGTCATAAATTTTGACTTGTATCCGATTTAGACATTCTTGGGCTTGTTATGTTCATCTCTCTGAGCTCTACCACACCCATACAAAAACCCACCGAATATCTATCTCTAGATAAGTTAAAATCATTAAAAACTCATAAAATACTTTTATTAGAGGCAAGAAATCATACCGAAAATTCACGGTCGTTACACCACAGTTGAAAGTTTTGCCTTTTTTTGTGTTCATTGTTTGGCCACTGCCAATGTGGTGGCCGGTTGCCACGGCTGGGCGATGGGCCAGGCCTAATTAGATCGCCATCATCTGGTGACCTTGGTCTTGTCTATGGCCGAAGGCTACCCTCCTGCTGCACAACCCCAATTCCTTAGTGTCTCAATCCTCTCATTGTTGTGGGAGGAAAGAAGAGAATGGTTGCAGCCAACTCCCCAACCTCCTTCAGCTTGCCTTGGTGCCTAGTGCTTTGGCAGCATGTCAACCAGTGGCTAGCTAGCCCACCTGACAGATCCCGCCGATGTCGGCTTATCACCTCCTCTCTCCAATAATGAACCCTAAATCTACCATTAAGCATGGATTACTAATAATGAAACCTAAACATCTACAAATTAATAGTAATAAACGATCATACCTCATCAAGACTATGGACTTCATGCTCATTCTTCTCCGACTCCATTAGTGGCTTCTTCTCTCCCCTCCCCTTAGAGCCAAAAAGCTTCCCCTAGAAGCCTTAATTAGCCCTTTATATGATAGAGGGATTAAGGTTCCTAATCCTCTAAAAGGTTTTGGCCAACTAAACCTCTCTTATACAACCTAATTGGGTCTCTTAAACTAATTTTTATCACTTTAATTAGCTGGGCTGATAGAGCAACTTAAACAGCCAATTTGTGCATCTAATTCAGGTGAACGGGCCCTGCACACTATGTTTAACTTTGAACGATTATATGTCCCTCATCCGAACTCCGATTTTCGAAGCTCTTTCTATCTACTTTCTATCCACATAGGCTTCAACAACAAATTCTAACTACTGAGTAAGTTATTCTCATAAAAAATTAAAAAAGCTAAATACCATAATTTTTACATAGATAACTTTAAGAAAATTCATGAACATTACAATACACATGCTACTTAGATCTCGATTTAACATTGTGTAAAGCTAGGCATATGCTAATTTGTGTGGAGATCGGCACTCATTAACTTTTCCCCAAAATTTGAATGATTAACTATCTCTATCTTTTTTTATATATACATTAACTATCTCCATCTCAGCATTATATATCACACACATACTTGAAGTAGACGTGGAAATATAAATTATCGGTGCAAACTTGAAGTAGAGTAGCTCATGTGAACGGAAGCATTTTCTATGCTCCACTCGGAGCATGAGCCGAGCGTAAGGAACGCCTGGGAGCCGTCTGATCTCAAGATCGGTGGTGTACATGCTAATGAACATTAGCATATGTATGTGCCACTAATCTTAAGATCCGATGGCTCCCAGGCATTTCTTACACTCGGCTCACACACACTAAAGAGGGAGCATGAAAAATGCTTCCTATGTGAACTGGTTTACCCCTCAAAAGCGATGGTTTACCCCTCAAAAGCGATTCTGACTCGGCCATTGCAACTTGTACAAATAAATTTAAATAACGAAAGTACCCCTACTAGGAGGGCTACAACTACAAGCCTACACAATTCGGTACTTTTGTAATAAGAAGAAATCGGAAGGGTAGAAACGTCGGAGGGGAGAGACGAGGAAAAAAGGACAAACCAAATCCTCCGTTGCCTCCTGGTGTTGGTGGCCTCTGCCGCTGCCCACTTTGGTTTCCGCCGCCGGATCCAATGGAGACGGCCAAGTCATCTGATGCGTGCCCCTCAGGCCAAATCGCCGGACACCCATCTGGGAAAGAGCCGGAAACGCTTGAGGAAACGCTCTCCAGGCATAGGTATGCTTTGAGTTTTGTGAGAAAGTGTTACTCTTTTTGTAGCTTTTTGCGAGTTTTTAGTGGAAATAACACTGAAATCCGTCTGATGTTCATGTGATTGTTTGATTTTGCATATGGGTTTCGACCTATGTTTGTTATCATGTGTGTGCAGGCATTCAAGCTCACGTTTTTGGGTTGAATTTTGTAATCTCGTTGCTATACCTTCTGTCTAGAATGAAGTGTGGTGTAAGGGATTTTTTTTTCAGTTAGCTCGGTTTAAATAGATGAAAAGTAGTCATTGCTGATTGGAGTTGGATTGGGGCGTGCTTATGGTGTTATTTCAAACTGTTTTGATATTTTCGAGGAAGAGGCTACTTTTCCTCGGACGTCCTCAGGAAGTTCTTTGGACGTGATAATTTGAAATCCGTTCACGTACAAGAGTATAAAGTCAACAAATTTGTGGATATCCTTCAATCGAAATGCTTTTTTCTATAAATATTGCTGAAGATATTCTTTTCATGCCTTGTGCTATCGAAATCTGTTTTCTGTGTATGTGAGAGAGCTTTTACCTCAATACCCCAATGCTGGAGGACATGGTTTTGTTCATGTTGTCCTGGTTTCTGTTATGACTTATTTATAAGGCCCTTTAGGAATAGTTTACTTTATTACTCCCTCTGTCCCACATTAATAGCTCAATTTGGATTTTCGAATTGAACTAGAATTCGTTCATTTTGAAAAATCAAATGGAACTATTCATATATAACAAAGGGAGTAATAGTTAAGCTAAGTGATTAGGGAGTTATTTGTAATTTATATTTAATCAGTTTTAATAGGCTTTTAGGCTTGTGAAAGAGTTCTATTTAATGTAAAGGCTACGCCCTAATTTCCGTCAGCATATGAATGAATTATAATTCTTTTAGATTGATTATCCTTCTTTCCCTTGTCTGACCTAATCTATTTCCCTAATTTCCCCCCTTTTGTCTAAATTCTTCTCTCAAACTCTAATTCCTTCTCCTCTTCGTCTAGCCTTTGCTATCTTCCCCTCTTGATTCTACAATTTTATCTAATATTTGCCTATAGATCTGCTGATCTACAACATTAGTATCAGAGCCTGGCAATTCCTGGAATTCAAGATGTTTTTCAATAGCGTCTGAATTGATTTTTAATCATTAGCTTCGGCATCTCACAAGTTGAAGCAACAACAAATGGAGACTCGTCATATCCTTTTGGCTTCTCAAGCACACCTAGTGAAGTCACAAAAAATTCCCCTGCCCTCACGAGGACTAGCACAGGCTCCCGAATTCCATCCCTGCCAACATCCAGTCACGGAAGGCACTGTCTTCCCCAATTTTGCTCTTGGTGCAGGGTTACTTACCGCCCCTCCACGAAACAATTTTAACTGCTCTCACAATGCCTCCACCACCACCTGAATCACTGCCTGGTGTTACTTGTGGGATAGCCTCATTCTCTGGCGGCGACCACTTCTTCTTAAGCAGCGGCCATGAGCCAAACCCACATAAAAGAGAACTTTCATCAACATGAAAGCATTTTTGATCTGTCCAGAGCCACCACCTCCTCTAGAACCTCCGCCAAAGGCTACACGTGCCCAAGCTCGCCCAAGAGCTCCAGAACATCTGCCAGATCTCAATCCCCTGGTGACTCCATCCGATTTCAACACTGACAATTGCACACGACCTCTGATCCATTCCCACTTTTCTCCATTGCACAATTTCCAAGCATTCGAGCTGTGGTAGGGAGGAGGTGCAAATTGATGTCGGCATGTCCTGGGGGTAAGAGAGCACAATGGAGGATCGGCGCGGCACCAGATAGTGTGTGACTCGTGGGTGGTGACGATAAGTATTCATGGCGAGATTTTCGTCCAATTATGCAGAGAATCCTTGCAGGCGTTGATGCGAATCAGTGATGAGGCGAATCCTTTGGGCCCTCGATTTCCAATGTTCTTTCCGCAGTCTGGTTTTTTTACGGTGCTAGGGTAGCCGACTGAAGAAAGGAAGACGTCTACGGCAGATGGTTATGGAAACAGGGACTCACAGGAGACTTTGGTCAATGGTTCTGGTCAAGCTGGTTTTAACAAATGGAGCCTGGTCTCACGAATTAAAGTCATTCAGACCACAAATCGGGTCCAGCTATCTCAAGCCATTTTCTTTTATTTTTGTGTGGCTACACTCCAGCTTCCATTGTTGATGGATCATTTCATAATATTTGTTTCCTTCAAGATCCGTCGAGCCATGTCTTTTGAAGCTACAGACTAATGTGCTGCGGAGCAATCATGACCGCACACCACATTTGTAGGGATTTCTTTGCTCTTATTTATGACCCAAGTGCCGCTTTTCACCTCAACAATGAGGTGACATGGAAGCAGTGGTGGATTGTTATGAATCATTTAGAAGCCCTCTTAGGAATAGTTTACTTTGTTAATAGTTAAGCTAAGTGATTAGGGAGTTATTTATAATTTATATTTAATTAGTTTTAATAGGCTTTTAGGCTAGTATTTAGGCCCGTTTAAGAGTTCTATTTAATGTAAGGGCTGTGCCTTAATTTCAATCAGCAAATGAATAACTTATAATTCTTTTAGATTGATTATCCTTTCCCCCCTCTTCTGACGTAATCTATTGTCCTAATTTCCCCCCTTTCGTTTAAACTCTTCTCTCAAACCCTAATTCCTTCTCCTCTTCGCCTAGCTTTTGCTATCTTCCCCTCTTAACTCTACAATTTCCTCTAATATTCACCTGTAGATCTACCGATCTATAATAGTTTGAGCAATTATTTGCAATACATCTAAATTGGTTGTCATATAGTTATATAAATCTATTTCATTAATTATGAGGACATTTGCAGGTTTTAATCGTTTTATTTCAATGACCTTTCATCTTTTTCTCTTTCTTTTTCCACTTATGGTAATGAATTTATTGAGAATAGTTGTAGGATTTAACATCCTAGGCGAGTATATTGTTTTAATCTTTAATAGGAACGGAGAATAATTTGGAGGATCGGGTATGAGAATGAAGACAACCTTCTCCTGCCCTTAATTGCACGGGGATTGGGAAGAAGGTTAACATTTGGGAACATGGGACTATTAAATGTTGGGTAATATAAAAGATATTTGGTCTAAGAAAATATTCTAGATTTGGTGGTTATTTATGGTGGCAAGAGTGTTAGGGGAACTTGATATAGTTGAAGTAGGTTATATCATAAAAAGAGCAAAATCAGTTTACTGAACAGAGCTAGTAGGTTATTCCAATGAACAAAAGGAAAATTGGAATCCAAATGCACTAAGAAATAGTGAGGAGATGGGAACGGATATTATGGGTTTTCTTTGGATTGGGTCAGCTGAAGTTAAGGGGAATGAACAGGAAACCCAAAGTTGGGGTCTTTTTCTACTCGTGGGTGAATTTGAAAGGTTTCACTTGCAACATATTAGACGTACAAAAATGAAACACGGAAAAACGCTGAAATCTCTGGTCTTAGGATTTTGGAAAGAATGACTGCTAGCACCTAAGATCTCTATCTAAGTTTAATCGTGTTAAAAAAAATACTCTGTTATTGATTAGTGCAAACTGCCTACAATAAGACTCATGAATCATGACTAAATCAAACTCATATTGAGCATATCCACTCCAGTTTCCTGTCCAGGATTAATGGGCTGACAGTATTGTTAAATTACAAAATTGTCCTTCCTGTAGCTGTTGAGCAAATTTCTCTTCATTATTCATTTTATTTCATCATATTTTGAAACTTATTCTAGTTATAACTAAGTTAATGATCATGTTGAAAAAGCCCACGGCTGATATAAGCTCTAGTAGATAAAATTGTTGTATGTCTCTGTAATATACACAATAGTTAGAATGCAGGGTACGCCAATTGCAGCTTCTGAACTCATCTCAAGTACTTGAACTCCATTCATATATTAATAATACACGGATCCCAAACAACTGGGATAGTAATAGACATGGCTGTAACAGTTTTGCTGATTTTTTGATAACCGATACCTGTTTTGCCATACTGTTGAGATAAATTAACTTGATATTGTTGCATGCATCTTTTTGTGGTCCTTGTTATATAGTTGCTTCGACTTGTCAGCATATAAGTGGAAAAGATTACGAGTATAATGATGGTAATAATAATGGTGCGCTACATAAACTTGAATTACCGATATGAAAATGTTCTGCTCTGTGTCTTCTAATCCAGAAAATGATGAGTTGTTGAAAGATGTGCATTATTTGTGTCTTCCAGGAAGGAGACAAAGGATCTTCAGAACAAGGAAATGAGCATGAAAAAGGCAGCAGCTAAAGGCAGTAAGGCTGAACAAAAAACCAAAAAGAAGCAGGTGGAGGATGAAATTTCTAGACTGTCAGCGAAACTTAATGCCAAACATGAAGAGGAACTTGCTTCATTAGGCTTTAAAAATAATTTAAGCAATGGGACGGGAGACGTTAATAATATAATTATGGCTATGTCTAGCATGTCCACGTCCCAGGGGGATCACCCTTCAAAACCTAGCAAGAGTCTTAAGAGACGAGAGAAAAGAGCACAACAAGAAGCAGCACGTGAACAGCGGATACAAGAGGAACAAAGCCACATTGTTAGTGACAGAATGATTGAAAATGAAAAGTTAGAGGAAAAACTTGAGCCTCTTGGACTGAAAGTTAATGAGATAAAACCTGATGGGCACTGCTTGTACCGAGCTGTGGAGGACCAACTGTCTCATCAATCTGGGAGTTCTCCGTATAATTATCAAGAGCTTCGGGTAATGACAGCTACTTATATGAGGAAACATGTGTTGGATTTTCTACCATTTTTCTTGTCTGACAAAGAAATAGAAGCCGACTCTGAGATTTCCCTCTTAGAGAAATTCGAAAGTTACTGTAGGGAAGTGGAATCCACAGCAGCTTGGGGAGGGCAGCTCGAGTTGGGTGCTCTGACGCACTGCTTAAGGAAACATATAGTCATCTTTTCTGGGTCCTTTCCTGATGTGGAGATGGGAAAGGAGTACAAGTCTGAAAGTGATAATGAGCTTTCAAATCCTAGTATCATGTTGTCGTACCATCGACATGCATTTGGGCTTGGAGAGCACTATAATTCACTTATTCCCAACTCTGTGAGGTAGTATATGTCCTGAAGGCTCCTGCCAACACAGATTTTTTTCTCTTTTCTTGTCTTGCTAATTTATGGGTATGTTTGCACCAAATTTGATCTCATTGACGATACCGGTTTTATAGATTAAAGGCTGGAAAAATGTCATACTTAGGATTATTTGTCTTTAATATATATATATATATATATATATATATATATATATATATATATATATATATATATATATATATATATATATATATATATATATATATATATATATATATATATATATATGCAGACTTTTGAAGAAAAATGTTGTATTTGAGAAAAGTGCCTGTTATGGACGATGCAAAAAAGGTTAGTTGTTTTTAATGTCTTGCTGTAGCCGTTGAGGCGTAAACGGTAAACTCGTGGTTGCTCTTTTTGGCTAATTGTGCCATCTGCACCCAGGCCACATTGGTCCTCTGATATAGCAAGTCGTGAAGTTTTTTGGCACCGGCTTTAGCAAAGACTGGCTGGTTTCCCACCCCTTAATTTTTGTCCTCATTTCTCCTAGTTTGCCATGGCGCTGCTAGCTGTTGACAAGAAACGAGGAGGAAACTATGGAGGGCGAGGAAGAGGAGAAAATGGAGGAAGAGGAGGGGGAGGGCATGACTGGATAGAGCCCAATTGGGGTTGGGTTGTTGCCTTGCCGACAACACCAGTGTCGGCACAAAGAAGGTGAAAAGTAGGGAAAGAGGTATAAATGAGATAAGTGTTTTTTTTATTTGGTATAAACTTAAGAAATTTTATAAAATTTGAATTAGGTAAATAAGAAACGAGTTAAGGAGGAGTTTTATGGGATCTATTTAGCCACATTCTTAGAAAATCCTGGATGTGGTAGCCTTTCAGGTTTTAGCAGTAAACTTGTGGTTAATTGCAGCTTGACCCTATTACCTGTTTTTTCCTTTTTGGGGAGGGATTCGACTCTAGAACCTCTCAGGCTCTCCTTCAACGAGGAAAGATCGAACCAAGCAAGAGGCAAAAAAAGGTCCATAAGCATTAACAAACAATTATTGAGAGGAAAAGGAAAAAACCCAGTACTAATTAAAGAGGCATCTCCTTCAATCAGAACTTGGTGCTTCTCTCTCACATCATTTTATTTCATTTAAATCCTATGAATAACAATCGCAATGCATGATATAGTTAAAAATAAGATCATCAATTCAAATTCTATTCGGAAAGCTTTTGCTCTATTTGCGGTTAAGTGGGCTCTAACTCCCAAAGGATTCTTGAAAGTAAGTTCTAATGCCTCCATCATCATCGACTCCATAAATTGTCCAATTGGTATATACATTAGGGATGATGAGGAGGGGGTGGTCGTCGCCTGCTCACATAGCGGAGAGATCTCAATTTCGGAGGTGGAAGAAGCCGAGGCAATGGTAGCCTCAAGGCCTATTACCTTAGCTCCTCATTGGAGTAGAAAACATAATTTTGGAAGGTGAGAATTTAAATGTCATTCAGGCCTTCGAAAATGAAAAAAAATTCCCATTCTGGGATTGAAATTTGATTGCAAATGTCATCTAGACCTTGTCTTCTCTCACATTAGTTAGAACAGGACGTTCATCTAATGTAAACGAAGTATGGACTGATTCTGTTCCAACTTTAATTGCTATGGCTATCTTATCGACTAAGCCTAGTTAGGCTTCTTACGTTTATCAATCTATTCTCCTTTCGGAAAATATAGGTCATTACCGAAGAAGAAGACGTACAAAAATAATAATGTAGATGTGTTTATCGATGGGTGAAACTTTGGAAAAAGGACAGTATTTCGTCTGAAACTTCCTTGGGTCTCTCTTGTTGGATGAAGTGATGGCCGTCAAGTATTGTTACTTGGACATTTGGAATGGCGTTCTTAAAACCATCTCCAGCGATGTAGCTCTTTGTTCCCATAGAGTTAAAGCCAATGTCTTTGTCCCCGACAATGAATTTAGTGGGAACTGTGATTTTAGCTCCTTGCAATGCTGCCAGTAGCTCCCAGCTCCTAACATCAGAATTCCATAGTTTAGACTTCTTGAAAACAAAGCTATTTATGCTTAGAACGTGTCTATATGCACCCCAATGAACCACCTTCGGGGTATTAAGGGGATTTTAGGGTGCATATAGACACGTTCTTATGCTTAATTATCATACAATGTGGTATGTAAATAGGAAACTCGTGCTTTTTTAGAGAGAAGGAAAAAACAGAAGTTTCTTAATCATGCCATCTTCTAGGATTGTTGGTTGGCTCTGTTTGCATTGATGGCTATGCTTCCAACTCATGAAATTATTAATTTCTTAGTAAGAACACAGTGAATTGATATTTGTTAGTATTGATCATCTGGTGTAAAAACAAGAATAAATACACGAGAGCATGCAAACTTACAAGTCCATTGCACGATAATAGTTGAGGGCGGCAGTGAAGCCTGATCTCTGGAACTTGCTAGCATAAAACTGGAGCTCCTCCTCGCTCAGCCATTCTGGAAGTCTCATTGGATTATCCAGGAAGTCGATTATCTCCACTCCTTGAGGTGCATTCAACTCCTCTGCCTGAGTAAGAAGAAACTTCTTGATCACTGTGTATTGACAATATCTGGCGAATGATCTTTCTGCTCTTCCTGGCTCCTGCATATGGATATCCATCTAATCAGTAAACTTCCGACGATCTTATAAGGGCTGCTTCCTATTTGTTGAATGGGGTGAACTGTACTGATATCCTTGCTAATTGTAGTAAAGGAGATAATAATTACCTGGAACTGAAAGATGTAGAATCCTTCTCCAAACATTCTTGTTAGCATCTCAACTGGTTTCATTGCCGGATAACGTGGCCGGAAGGGGACACCGATGTTGACGAGTGCCCTGACTCTGTCCGGCCTTAACATGCAGAGATGCCAGGCGACCTCCGCCCCCACATCATGGCCTACTACAAACACCTGCTCATGTGTTAAAACATCCAAAAAGTTTAGTATCAGGTTCAAATGTGTTAAGACATGGATTCATCGAAGCAGTTACCTGGTGGTGGCCAAGGGCGTCGAGGAGGCCGATCACGTCGCCGACCAGGTGGAGGATGGTGTAGGATATTGGACTCGGTGGTGACTCGGTGTCTCCATAACCTCGCATGTCTGGAGCCAGTACACGGTACCCATGTCTTGCCAAATGAGCTATCTGATTTCTCCATGAAAACCAGAATTCAGGGAAGCCGTGAAGGAGGACGACCGTCGGCCCCGTTCCTTGCTCGACGGCATGAATCTGGATGCCGTTGGCTTGGACCATCCGGTGAGTTAACTCGCTCCCCATCTCTACAGCCTCTCTCTCTATCAATTTTCTCACCATTAGCACCCTTGTACATGCGCTTATATGCAAGTTGGAAAGAATGGCAATGGAGTCAACAGCGGTGGCTTTATGTGACAAGTCTAAATTTGAATGAGTTGGTCCAAGAAAACGAGTTGAATCGCATGAAATTAATTAAGAGTAGTCCCCCGAGGTGGGACATGGGCTCGAACTTGACGAGTAAGAAATTGACTCGGTCACCTACGCAGGAAATGAGATGGAACTTCCAGGACGGTGGAAATGTTTAGATAGATTTTTTAATGGGTAACCGGTAGCCTCAACAATATCTTCCATTTTACAGAAACGTTGATCAATAAAATCGGACACATACGTTAACATATTCAATGTCACTAACGTGTGTTAAGTGTATGCAGCATCATCAATATTCCACGGTGCATATACTAATTTAAGTTAACAATGACCAACTTTTATAAAGTGGGAAGACATGTAAGAAGGCAAATGAGTCAAGCTCGGGCTTCGTTTTTTTCACAATACGTACCCATCATACCCTTCTCTAAGCCCATTCCCGTCTCTGAGATTCTTCACTGCCGCCGCTCCAGTGCCCCAGCTTCTCGCAACTCCTCCGCCGCTATAGCCAGTGGTCGCCCCACTTCGCCCTAATTAACAGCGCCGCCCTGATTCCAGAGGAAGAGAAGCCCCAAGTGCCTCCTATTGTCCAGCTCCGCTCAGGCCACAGAGACAGCACGACCCAACGAAGACAGATTTTCCCTCTCTGTCACCCTCTCCTCTCCTTCTCCGCTCGCTTGAGAGTCGATGTAATTTCTCTCGCTCAGGTTTGTAAACATGAATTATATGTACTTTGTTATGGATTTCTTGGGGCGCAGTAACTCTGCTTCTTATTTAATAAAAATTATATGTACTTTGCCGGACTAAATGCGCTTATTTCTTATGCCTGATGTTTTAATTGGTTTTTATTTGTGAGTTTTCCACTTTTCCTGCCTGGATGTATCAGAATGTTGTGGTTATCCCAACACAGAAGAGTCAGTTGATCTGTCTCACTTGCGGGCTTTTGTAAATTTGGTGCTTGAAATCTTGGAGATTCTGTTGTAAACGACAGATTGGTGGGTCCTGGCCGTCAGATAAGCCGCAGCTAGATGTTAATGAGAGAGAATTATGTTAGAAAAATGCTTAAGTTACCTTGAGAAAGATACGTCAACAAATTACTTCATCCTCTCAAAAACCATTAATGTCATCAATAGTTACGTGAAGATGAAGTAGCTTTTAGACTTTGCTTTTTAACGTGCGTATGAACTCTAGTTTCTTTATATTATTCGCAGTAGTGTTGCTCCAAGAACAGACGGGTATTGGTCGGTCATATGTGGATTTACAAATGGTGGTCAATTTACCAACCTGTTGTTCTAAATTGAATCCCATTAACATCATTGGCTTGGCTATTAAATCAGTAGCAAATGTATTTATTCATGTTACTGTTGTCAACCTTCTCAATAAAATAAAAGACATGGTCCAATCCGTCCTCTCAGTATATTCATTTGAGTTTTATTTAGTTGCTTGTAGATTGGTTGGAGAGGACTTTAACATCATAAAAAAATAGACGGGTCCCAAAGTTTGTTAGCATAGATAATCCAGGCAACCCATCTGGGTTCTACATTCCAGAGCCTCTTCTCATAGGGTACTTGAAGTCTCTCCCTAGCTTATACATTATATTGATCTATTGCATATTTTTATGGATGTACTTAGTTTCCTCTAGAGAATTTCAGATCCATGCAGAAGTGCTGGTTCTTGGCTTGTAGATTGGTTGGAGGAAGGACCGCCTGGTCTTTTAATTCTAATTACAAAAGGGTAATATTAGAAACTAAGGCTTTGTTATCATTCCAATAATATTGGACCGCCCATGTCACCTGCACTATTGCAGTTCAAAGACGAGTATTGCAGGCAACTTCAAAACATGATACTCGGCCATTCCATGAATTAAGAAATGGTGTAACTGTATAAAATTTGAAATTAGTGTAAATTTTTGGCAACTAAGCTAGTCTTGATGCTCAATTATCTGTTACATTTTGTGCCTCATCAAAGTTGTCAACCTCGATAATTTAATTCTAGACAACGGAAGTTAAATGAGTCTATCTATTCATGATTTTGTAAAGCTATGTACAATCGTTGAGTAGGTTAGGTGCACCCCAACTGACATTTTCGATCGCGCTCGGTAGGTGCCAACATAGCTATAGTCATTGCAATTACCGCCCACAGTCTAATAACTACAGATGCTTTGCCCATTCATCCATATTTGACCCTTGCCCATGCTCCCCATACCTAAAGCCAATGGGGCATCACCCTCAGGGGTATCAAAATAAGCCTACAATTTTTATGACCATGAGAAAAAAAACTAATGCCAGACTTTAGTATTGGTTATAGCTAGCCTCTTTACCTTGTGCCATATCAATGGCTGTTGTTTTTTAGCAGCTAAAGACCCTTGCATCCACTCCACATGGGGAATTTGATATTAGGGGAGCCCTAGAACAATTAAGTAGCTGAAAGCATCTAATTGAAGCCATGGATATTGAGAAATACATGTAAGTGACAAAGAATGCAGAGGGAGTATTGAACCCATGGAAAGAACCTTGGAACTTTAGTTTTGGCCCATGTTGCAAATTCGTAGGTTTATATGTAATCAATCAATTGAAACTAGAAATTGAGGAGAGCAATAAGGCCATGACGTTCACTAAATTAGGTGAGCCGCAATAAGAAAAGGTGCTGATTGGTACCAAATTGACAAAACAAAAGGCCATAGACCTCCTAGCCTAGAATAACCATTATAGTCACTGAAAACTAAGGTATGATAAACCTGAATGCTCCACCACTTTTTTTCTGCAGTCATTTATTTATATACAACTCTCATCTACCAATTAAATATAATGCATAAGAAATAATGATCTATTTAATTTTGCTTGCCCAAGCAGTAAAAAAATCAAATTCTGGCCGTTATAGTCACTAAAAACACAGGTATGATGAACCGAAAACTTGTACCAATTAAACAAATTAAACAGTTGTTTGATATTTCCCTTTTTCAACATGTGGTGCCAAAAACCAGTCACCCATAAATTCAATATGGGATAGCTAATCACACAAAAGGAAAAATAAATCAATGTTGTCATAACCAATTAAACAGATCAAAGAGTTGTTTAATATTTCCCTTTTGCAACATGTGGTTCCAAAAATCAGTCACCCATAAATTCAATATGGGATAGCTAATCACACAAAAGAAAACAATCTTGTCTGAACCACTTGGCATCCACTGTGAACAAACAAGGGCCCTTTTACATGATATTGATATTTTGAATTACAATAATAATCATGCTTGCAGCATATGAGTCCATATCACAATGAGAACATCTAAGGAACATGTAAGACTAAAAGACTATTCTAGAAGTATAAAAAGTCCCTATGTTAAAACTTAAAATATGAGTATACATGAATGAAATTACTTTCTAAATGAATCCCCATGAGCAATGACCCCTAATTTGTCAGTTTCTTTTTTTAATATATGCCACATGCAAAATTTATGATAGGCTTGGGGGAAGACTATTCCAATTGCATTTCCTATGCCTACATCTTGATTTATAATAATTGATCTTGGGTGTTTATTAAACACACATTCTAAGAACTTCTTAAATAACTACACAAAATATTCACTTTTTTCATCTTTCATAAATCCACACTCAAAGCTAATTTATTGTTTGTGGTGATTGACACACGTAAATGGGGCAAAAATCAAGTAATATTGATTTGTGTCATAAGTGGTGTAAAAAACAACATCCCCAAATAAGTGAGTCACGCCTACAAAGCCCATCTGCCCAAAAATAACAAACTAATTTTTTTCATTTTCATCAACTTCATATGTATAATAAAATGATTCATTCATTTCTTTTAACTCCTCAAAATTACACAGAAGATCATGCGCATCAAAATCTTTCTTTTATTTTATTGTTAGGGACACATTATTTCTTTTATCTCTCTCAATAAACCTAACATTAGAAGGACCACCAGTTTTAATTTCAAGCATACTCATGAATTGTGAAGTTTTTATATTGGCATCATAACAAGTTTTGAATAAAGCCTTTTGTTCTCCTGATACTTTTCAATGTGATCTTAGATAATATACATTCCTAGGTGATGTACATAAATGACTATGCTCCTCCACAAACCTGGTTATTTTATATTTTTCATCTTGTCCTTTACAAACTCTCAAGTAAGTAGGACATTATTTCCTCACAATTTGATGACCTTTCCTCTTCCCTTTTTCTTTCAAACATGTTTCTTCTCCATCTTGTTTGGTATATTGCTTTAGAACAATATCTCCTTCTTTGAAACAACACCATGATTTGCCAATTACTTCCTAGGTTGCCTTGTCCAAATGTCTTACAAATGCTGAACCCGACATTCTTAGCATACCTATTATAAAACATATGTACATCATTTAATGATTTAAATGGCATTCCAATGATAGGTCTTAGTTCATCATCAACTAGTGGGACATACAATGTTTTTCCCTTGGCAGGGGACTTGTTTGTCATATACGAGTGCTTCACATTATCCATGTTTGTAGGACCCTACTAAAGAAACATCTCATTTCAATTTTCAAAATAATTAACATAAAGAATCCAATAATTTAAAACGTTCTTAAAATTTTAACTACTAAAAACAATAAAGAGTGGTAATTAATTTATATCTCAACATAGGAAGCAGAGATATCAAACACACCATACAGTCTCTAGGAAATTAATTATGAATAAGATAATTAGGTGGTGACAAGCTTACACACCTCTTCTCTGCAAATAAATAATCAAATATCCCTAAAAGGACACTACAACAAAAAGGACTATTAGAGCGTTTTTATTAGCAACGCAATGCAGAGTGTCACTAAAAACTATTATCTACGACACATATAAAAGTGTCACAAAATTTATATTAGAGACACTTTTAAAAGTGTCGCTAATAGTATAACTATTAGCAATGTTTTTTTTAAAAACATCGCTAATATAATAATTATTTAAGATGATTTTAAGAAAGCATTGCTAATAGTTATAAATTTAAAAAAATAAAAAATTTAAAACTATTTACGACACTTTTATAACAGCATCGCAAATAGTATTAATTAATAATAGTAAAACTTTTTTAAAAGTGTCCCTAATAGTTGTACTATTAACGATGCTTAAAAAAATTCGTCGCAAAAAATATAAGTTAAAATAAATTATATTAGCAACACATATGCATATGTGTTGCTACTAACTACGACACTAGCCACACAATTCCCTATGCATCACTAATACATTTTATTTTATTTTTTATTAATTTTAAAATATAATATATAATAAAAGAGAGAAATGAGAGCAAGAGGGTAGAGTGAGGAGAAAGAGAAGAGAAAGATAGAAAGAAGAGATAGAGAGAGGAGAGAGAAAGAGAGAGGGGGGAGAGAGAAGAGAGTATGAGAAGGAGAGAGAAGAGAAAAGAGAGGAGAGGAGAGATAGATCGGAGAAGAAATTAATTTAAATTTTTTAGAAATTTTTATTATATATTATATTTTAAAATTAATAAAAAAAATTAATTAAAGTATATTAGCGACGCTTGAGAAATTGCATTGCTAGTACCTTAGGTAGTAGTGACTCATATGTATATGCATCGCTACTACCTAGAGTATTAGTGATGCATTTTTCTATGCGTCGTTAATATATTTTATTTTATTTTTTTATTGATCTTAAAATATAATATATAATAAAAGAGAGAGTGGAGAGAGATAGAATGAAGAGAGAGAAAAAAGGAGAGAGAGGATAAGAGAATGAGAGGAGAAAGAAAGAAAGAAGAGAGGATATATATATAGAGAGAGAGAGGAGAGAGAGAGAAAAGAGAGAGAAGAGGGGAAAGAAATTAATTTATATTTTTGGAAAAAATTTATTATATATTATTTTTTAAAATTATTTAAAAAATTAACTTAAAATATATTAGTGACGTTTAAGAAATTGCATTGTAGTACCCTAAGTAGTAGTGACGCATATGCATATGCATTGCTATTACCGAGGGTACTAGCAATGCATTTTTTTGTACGTCATTAATACATTTTATTTTATTTTTAATTAATTTTAAAATATAATATAATAAAAGAGATAGGAGAGAGAGAAAAAAGAGATAGAGAGAAGAGAGAGGTGAGATAAAATTAAGAGAGGATGAGAGAGGAGAGAGGGGGAGAGAGAAGAGAGGAAAGAGAAGAGAGAGATAGTGAGGAGAGAGATGAGAGGAGAGTGAGGTTTTGTTTTAATTAAAAAATACTATTTGCGATGCTTACAGGTAAGCGTCGCTAAAAATGAATTTTTGTGACACTTATATACAAGCATGGCAAATATAAACAATTTGCAATGCTTTGTAAGCGTCATTAATATATAATAATTTGTGATGCTTTCTTAAAAGCATTGCAAAAGTGTTTTTTTTTTCGATGCTTAGTTGAAGAGTCGCAAATGTGTATTTTTCTAGTGTGGGTATGGTAACGACCCGCCCGAGCTGGGCCCACAAAATCACTTAATAAAAAATTTTCTTTCCTTAAGCCAAGAATCATCGTCTGTGTGTGAGAGGTACAACGTTAGTCTACGCACTACGGAGCTTCAAGGATTCCTCATACATAGACTTAGGTTGTAACGAACACATACACACAATGAAGCTTTATAGTTCGTCGCGTGTAAAACAAAATAAAATGTATATTTATAATTAATTTGGATCAGGCCAATGTTGCCTTGTCGTTGGTTGCCTACATACGTATTGGATATTATTCCAATACAATCGGATCCAAACGTAGTTCTACCTATTGGCTATTACATACATTAGGCATACCAAAAATATATACATATAAAATATGTATCTCCGAATATTTAATTAAAGTTATACAAAAACTCGATAAAACACCGGAAACACACATCTTACTCTATCACCACATGCCTCACTCTATACCAGAGTGGATACATCACATCATTCACACATCTCGCTCCATCACTGAGCCAATACCGAACGCACACCACACGTCTCGCTCTACCCTAGAGCGAGACAGCACACATCATGGTATATAAGCACATATCATGACATATAAGCATAGCAAGCATATGGATCATAGAATAACACACATCATAACTAGCACATGCCGTTCTATAATTAAAATAAGAGGTAAGAAACGCTTACTCCCCTTATGTCTGGTGAGGTAGCGGCATTCAGGGTTGCTTGTTTCTGGGCGTCCTCCTCTTTAGATCCGAAGATAGATGACAGAGCCTCCTCTAGCCTCTGTATGTTCATTGCCTTGCGCCAAAAGACTACATACAAACGTTCTCCTTCTCGTTTTCTATACCTGTGGGTGGTAGACAGAACCTCCCCTAGTCGGGGATGTTCCTCACACATTGTTACTCTGCAGTGGAAGACAGAGCCTCTCCTATTTTAGATTGCTTCTCTTGTTGTGGACCGACAGCTTTGGATAGAACCCCGTCTTGCTTCTAGTCCCTTTTTCTTGTTCTGGTGCTCGAGGATACATGATCAGAAAATAGTATATCAGGCCAATGGTGAATCTTATTTGATATACTGTTATGTCATTGTGTTTTCTGATGATTGCCATTGTATTAAAACCATTACTGAGTTTTTATACTCACCCCACTCTATTTTGTTTTGGGGCTGCATGGCGTGACACGTAGACCGACAAGATCCTCTGTATGAGGAAAGGTCGGAGGATGCTTGGGAGTAGTCATGGAGGCTTCTAGTCGTGCATGTTTCTTTGTTTATCTTGTTTTGGATGTTAGAACCTTGTGAAATGGTTCTTGTTTTAGATTTGTGATATATTATATCTTGAGTTGTTGAGACCTTGTGTTAAGCCCAGTATGTGGCTATGGATTATTTAGTATGTGGGTTGGAGATTCATTATTTGAGTTAGAGTTAAAGTAACTCTT
Organism: Saururus chinensis; assembly: GCA_035235625.1. Lineage (NCBI taxonomy): Eukaryota > Viridiplantae > Streptophyta > Magnoliopsida > Piperales > Saururaceae > Saururus > Saururus chinensis. The sequence continues at coordinate 38,807,549 of CP141146.1, forward strand.
TGATTTTACTTATTTACTCTTACTCAAAGTAGTGCGTGAACTCCGTAAATTTTAGATTGCCCGAGACTAGGGCATAAGTATTTCACTAATCATTTTCAATCTCCTTGTCGCTCCCGTGTGCTTGACCGGCCCCTGGGACAGGTTCGGCTCGAGTTGGGCAATGCCGGGGCGTGACAGATATACTCTGATCTGTTCTGATATGATCGGCATGGTCGGATAAAATCTGATAGGATCTGATATGATCCAACATGCTCTGTAGTGTGTTCTGCTCCGCTCTATGATAGAGTGTAATGTGTGATTTTGTTAGTCTTTTGCTCACCTATGTAAGATATGTGTATCACTGATTTATTGACTTCCATTTGACTCTGATGATTTATAAGATTTTCGTCTGATTCCAAAAGATTATTTGGATATAAGGATATATGTATTTTAAACATATATGATTTTGTGATGCCTGATGCACATATTAGCCGTTAGAAAGAAATACGTTCGGATTCAATCGTATTGGAATAACATTAGAGACGGTATCCCATACATACATAGGCAACCAATGATATGATAATGTTAGCCCGATCCAAATTAGTTATAAAATTATGTATGTTGTGATATATGCGCAACAGAACGTTATAGCTTCGTAGCACGTAGAAGAATGTCATAACTCTTGCACTCAGAGTCTGCAGCTCCTGGTTAGTGTGGATTTTAATGCTTTTCTCTTATTTCAGACACTTCGATTCCATCTTCTGAACTAACCCCTGGTCCGGGTTAGGTTTTTTGGGTCGGGGTGTTACATCTCCTTTGTCCCTCTTTTTCCTCTGTTTCAGCTAGGTCTCTTATCTTTTTTAAGGAATAATTCCCTCCTAAACTAAGAATATGTGAAGTTTAGCCTCTATGACATTCTTATTTATCTAAACTTCCCAATTAAAGTAATTTCTAATTTAGGTCTTTTATAATAAAGCTAAAATAACTAAATAAATAAATAAAATTTCATACTTAACAATTACTCTGATTACAAGTGGGTTCATAATTTAAAATTTGGAATAAATTTAAAATAAATATCTAAAAAATCGTATATCTTTCAATCAAATGAATTTTGTTTTTCATGTTCTTGGTACTGCTACGATAGGCTCAAAGTTTACTTTTTATTTGAATAGGTTTCAAAAATGTGAGGAAAGAAATTGGCTTTTTGAGGCTTGAGAGTCCTTATATTTTTATGAAATTTATGTATGTGAATGACTAAGATGTTTTATTTAATTTCTTTTATTTTTTATTTATTACTTTTGCACAAAATGAAGTGCTACATACTTCGATGTAACCTGTTTTGGGTTAGAACTCAACTCGTTACACCTTCGTCATTTCTTTTTGGCCGGGTTCAAGTCAAGGGGGTATGGCAGGTTGTGATATGCAATGGGCCACCAACTGATGCTAGGATTGGATTAAAGAGATTCACATTAGTCAATGAATATGGCACAACCTTCTTCACTCACAATTTACAATAGTAAATATACGAAAAAGAGGACAAAGTAATGGAGAAAGAAGTTCTCTATTCTTTTTCAATATCTCATAAAATCTTAGAATTATGTCTTACATGAAAGAGCCAAGTTTCTATATAAGTCCTAATGACGTAATTGTTAAAAGATGTTCAACTATAACAAACTAAACATTAGCCAGGAAAAATAGAGAAAATAAGTTAGAAAATGCCTAAATAAATAAAAGAACATAGATCAACAGAGAATCTTAAGAGCTAAAAATACTCAAAAGAAAGCAATTTGGGATAAAAATAATCCAAAATAGAATTGAACCTTATTAAGGAAACATGTCAATCAATCACTTGAATGGCTGATCAATTGTGCAATGGTTTTATGTGCACGATTCACTAGATCAATCAATTGCCCGTGGTTTGATCGATTGCTTGGGGCTTCAGCTTGAACTAAAATTAAATAGAAGGAGGCAATTGGTTGCTCCTAGGGACCGATCTATCACTTAACATAAAGTTGTGCATGTTACTTCTCTGGCCCTATTTCTTTGTGTACTTCAAGGCCAATGGATTTATATCATTAATTCCAAGTCAATCTTCAAGCTTCTTCTTCAAGCTGGAAACCTTCTTATCAATTTAGTACAATATAGATTTAACTTGGCTCTTATACCCAATTTGCAGGCTCTTATAGTTTACATAACGTAGATTGGTAAATTCATTACCAAATCAGTGTAAAATATTCTCACGCAGCATTGTTCTACTTGTGAGTAGCATCATCTAGTTGGTTTAAGATCACATTCCTTGTCATTCCTTCATTTGTTAGCTTATGTAACACACGTGTCCAAATAGTAGATAGACTTCAGAAATGCAGTTTTGCCTTGGTTAATAGATGCATTCTATGTAAGAATAAAGAAGAATCAATTCATCACATTTTCTTTGATTGTGATTATTCCAAATAGATTCTAGTTGCTCTCCTAAGTGTTCTTTGTTCAGATCCACTTTGCAGTAGAAGGGGAAATTTTATTGAAGACATTTCTTTCATCAGCAAGCATCATATTGATCTTGGCGCCATCCTTAATGTTTTCATGTCTTCAGCTTTAAATCACATTTGGCAGGACTGTAGCACCCGTGTCTTCCAAGGCATTTCATTACAAAGAAATCGATTATTTAGTGATATCAAATTTGAAATCCGAATATACTCATCAAATTCTCCTTCAAGTCTTAAATGGTTATAGGAACTCCCTTAATTGCTAACTCGTTGGAAGTTGTAGTTTCCACTATCTCCTTATGTTTTGTTGTTTCATTTGGATTAACTCTCCTTAAATTAGTATATATAAGAGCCTTTACCAGCCATGTTTCTCTTTTATTACTCCTTATCAGCATTGCTACTTTATGTCCGATGACTTTGATTGTGTGTTATAAACTTACATTCTTATAACTTAAATATGTAATCCGTACTTAGCCTTTCCGAAAACCCAATAAAAATGACCCAATGAACAACTCACTTACTATAAGGGATATAATTTTATACTTAAAATATTTCATATACTACCTACTAAACATAGCTTCTTCTTTCTTAGAATTTGCCGTCTGCACAAAGGCTATATTAATTATTTCTAAGCCAATAGAAACCTCGTAAATTAAGCTCCTCTCACATAACTCTCTCAATTTTCTTTCAATTCCGTGAATCAAGAGAGCACTTTATTTCCTTTCCTAAAACAACTAGCTCTCCTATCTCTCTCACCCTCGCTTGATTTTATAGGTCACTAATGTTATTAACTTTATTTTATACTATTTTTTATTTTTAGCATAAAATTAATTTTTATAGTACTTTTTTTTGTTTGAAAATATTTTAACAGTAAATATGTCTTTTAAACATGTATATGAGTTTGAATATTTAAAGCATAATCAAGTAGATACATTAATTCAATCACAAATATAATGAATAGAGAATGTAAATTTAAATATGCATGAATATGAGAAAAACGAAAAACTGAAAGATCATTATTTAATTAAAATATATATTATATTAAACTAAATATACACTCCATCCATTCTATACTAATAGTTAAATTTGGAAACAAATTTGCCCTATATTAATAGCCTTTTTATAAGCTTATTTTCTATCTTCTTAACCGTAGGTTTCACTAAATAATTTTTTTATTTATAATAAAGCTATTAATATAGAACAAAAAGAATATAAAAATAATTTATTTAAAATTCATCTAAGGCCCCAATTGAATCAAGCCGGCCCAGTCAACCATTTAGGTACTCGAAGATGATCAAAATCCCATCCCCTATAATTATTCAACCCACACTACAACAAAAAAGACTATTAGCGACGCTTATAAGCGTCGCTAATATTAATATAAGCGTTGCTAATGACTATTAGCGACGCTTATAAACCGTCGCTACTTACGTCGCTAAAAACTGAGTCGCTATTGATTATTAGCGACGCTTATAAAAAGCGTCGCTAATAGTGCACATTAGCGACAATTATATATACGTCGCTACTAATTTTAGTATTAGCGACGCTTATAAAAAGCGTCGCTAATAGTGCACATTAGCAACAATTATATATACGTCGCTACTAATTTTAGTATTAGCGACGCATTCGAAAACGTCGCTAATAGTATAATTATTAGCGACGTATAATAATAAAGCGTCGCTAATACTTGCTTATTTGCGACGCTTTGCTATACGTCGCTAATATAAAAAAATTTGTAAAAAAATATTATAACTTATTAGCGACGCTTTATAAGTGTCGCTAAAAATTTTAATTTTTTTTAAAAAATCTCATTAATAAAAAAATTTTAAAAATATTTTTATGTCTTAGCGACGCTTTGTTAAGCGTCGCTAATACTTTTTATAATTTAAAAAAAAATTAAAAAGCGCGGGTAAAATTTTGCCCGAGCATTAATTTACTTCGGCCGTGCGGGCAAAATTTCGCCGTGCGGGTAAATGATCAAACTGGTAATTTTAGCGACGCATATTTTGCGTCGCTAAAATATGCCATTTTGCGACGTTTTCCAAGGAACGTCGCAATTGGTAACGTTTAATTTACGATGTTTCACATATTCTGTCGCAATTAAGGCATTTATTTGCGACGTTTACTTATAAGCGTCGCAAATACTATTTTTTAAAAATAAAATATCTCCTCTCTCTCCTCCCTCTTTCTCTCCTCTTTCTTCCCCCCTCTCTCTATCCTCCCTCTCCTCTCTCTCCTCTCCCTCTCCCCCTTCTCCTCTCTCTCCTCTCCCTCTCCCTCTCCCCCTCTCCCCTCTCTCTCTCCTCCCTCTCCCCTCTCCTCTCTCTCTCCTTCTCTCTCCCCCCTCTCTCTCTCTGACTACCTCTTTGTATCTCCTCTCTTTCTCTCCCCCCTCTTTCTCTCTCTCCCCTCTCTCTCCCACTATCTCTCCATATCCCCTCTCTCTCTCTCTCCTTCTCCTATCTCTATCTCTCCTCCTCTCTCTCTCCTCCCTCTCCTCTCTCTCTCTCTCCCCCTCTCTCCTCCCTCTCCTCTCTCTCTTCCCTCCCTCTCCTCTCCTCTCTCTCTCTTTCCCCCTCACTCCTCTCCTCTTCTCTCCCCTCTCACTTTCTCTCTCTTCCCACTCTCTCTCCTCTTCTCTCCTCTCTCTCTTCCCACTCTCTATCCTCTCCTCTCTCTCTCTCTATCTCCTCTCTCTCTCCTCCCTCCCTCTCCCCCTCTCTCCTCCCTCTCCTCTCTCTCTTCTCTCTTCTCTCTCTCCTCACTCTCTCTATCTCCTCTCTCTATTTTATATTTTTTATTTAAAAAGAAATGAAAAAATATATATTAGCGACGTATAAGCATATACGTTGCTAATACCTTGCGTATTAGCGACGTATATGCTTATACGTCGCTAATACTTAAGGGTATTAGCGACGTATACTCATATATGTCGCTAATACGCAAGTTATTAGCGACGTATATTTGTAAGCGTCGTTAATATATTTTTTATTTTTTAATTAATTTTAAAATAAAAATTTTAAAAAAAATTAAAAAATATTTTAAAAAAATTTAAAATTTTTGTTAAAAAAATTACTCTTCATCTCCCACTCCTCTCTCCCCCCTCTTTCTCTCTCCCCCCTCTCTCTCCCAGTGCCTCTCCGTATCTCCTCTCCTCTCTCTCACCCCTCTCTCTCTCCTCTCCTTTCCTCTCTCTCTTCCCTCTCTCCCTCTTCTCTCCTCTCTCTCTCCTCTCCTCTCTCTCTCTTCCCTCTCTCTCTCCTCTTCTCTCCCCTCTCTCTTTCTCTCTCTTCCCACTCTCTCCTCTCTCTTCCCTCTCTCTCTCCTCCCTTTCTCCTCTTCTCTCTCCTCCCTCTCTCTCCCTCTCCTCTCTTTCCCTCCCTCTCTCTCTCCCCTCTCCTCTAATTTCAAATTTTTATAATTTTTTATTTTTAAAAACTAATTTTAAAAATAAAAAAAATATAAATACTAATAGCGACGTATATTTATATACGTCGCTATTAGTATTTTATTTTATTATTTTTTTTATTTTTTAAAAAATAAAAAAAATTAATAAAAAATTTTAAAAAATTAAAATAAAATTCTTCTCTTCCCTCCCCTATCCCCTCTCTCTTCCCTCCCCTATACTAATAGCAACGGGGCGGAAGGCGGCGAAGTGGCTGCGAGGCGGCGGAGGCCGACGGGGTAGTACTTGCGGAGGGGGGAGGAGGGGCCGGAAGAAGGGCGACCGGGAGGGGGACAGAGGCGGAGGATGGTGGGCAAAGGCTGAGGGGGGCGGAAGCAATGGCGCGGCAGTGCGGCGATGTGGTGGTGCAGCAAGGGCCGCGCGGCGGTGGGCAGCGGGTGACGGGCGAAGGGTGAAATGCGAAGGACGACACTGGGGGGGATTTATACGGCACGGGGAAATTTCGCTCGAGCGCGAAATTTCCCCGCGCAAGTATTGTTTGGTTTTTTTTAAAAAAACTTTAATTATTAGCGACGGTCACTAGGACCGTATGTCGCTAAATATATACTTTTAGCGACATTTACTCAAATCCATCGCTAAAACAAATTTCTCTCTCTTCCTCTCTCTCTCTACCCCCTCTCTCAGCCCTCTCTCTCTCTCAGCCCTCTCTCTCTCTAACCTCTCTCTCTACCCTCTCTCTAACCCCTCTCTCTCTACCCTCTCTCTCCTCCCTCCCTCCCTTTCTCTCTCCTCTCTCTCCCTCTCCTCTCTTTCCCTCTCTCTCTCCCTCCCCTCTATCTCTCCCTCCCCTCTCTCTCTCCCTCTCCTCTCCCCCCTCTAATTTCATTTTTTTATAATTTTTTAAAATTTTAAAAAATAATTTTGAAAATAAAAAAAGTAAATACTAATAGCGACGTATATTTCTATACGTCGCTATTAGTACATGTATTAACGACATATAATTCTATACGTCGCTAATATGTGTACTAATAGCGGCGTATAATCCTATACGTCGCTATTAGTATTTTATTTTAAATTAATTTTTTTATATAAAAAATAAAAAAATTAAATTTTTTTTAAAAAATAACAAAATAAAATCCCTCTCTCTCTTCCCTCCTCCCTGTCCCTCTCTCTTCCCTATCCTCTCCTCTCCTCCCTCTCCCTCTCCCTCTCTCTTCCCTATCCTCTTCTCTCCTCTCTCTCTCTCTCTCTCTCTCTCTCTCTCTCTCTTTCCTATCCTCTCCTCTCTCTCCATCTCTCTTTCCTATCTTCTCCTCTCTATCTTCCCTCCCCCTTTCTTTCTCTCTCTCTCTCTTCCCTATCCTCTCCTCTCCTCCCCTCTCTCTCTCTTCCCTATCCTCTCCTCTCCCTCTCTCTTCCCTATCCTCTCTCTCTCCACCCTCTCTCTCCTCCCTCTCTCTCTCTCCACCCTCTCCCTCTCTCTCTCTCTTCCCTCTCATGTCTCTCCCCTTTCTCTTTCCTCCCCTCTCTCTCTTCCCTCTCCTATCTACCTACAACACTATCTTTCCTCTAATTTTAAATTTTTAATATTTTTTATTTTTTAACATTAATTTTGAAAATAAAAAATAATTAAATAAAAATACTAATAGCGATGTATAACTATATATGTCACTATTAGTATTTTATTTTAATTTTTTTTATTTTTAAAAATAAAAAATAATAAAATTTTAAAAAAATTAAAATAAAATTTTAATAAAAATAGGTAGTAGCGACGCATATGACTATCCGTCGCTACTACTATGAGGTAGTAGCGACGTATAGCATATACGTCGCTATTAGTTCTTATTTTTTATTTTTTTTAAAAAAATTGAGAATTATTAGCGACACTCATATTTAAATGTCGCTATTGTTGAAACTATTAGCGACGTTTGTAAGTATACGTCGTTAATAGTGTTGAAATTTATTTTAAAAAAATTAAATATATATCAATTAGCGATGCTTATAAAAGCGTCGCTAATAACGTAAGTATTAGCGACACATAAATTCAAGCGTCGCTAAAATATTACGTATTAGCGACGTTTGGAGTATTGCGTCGCTAATAGCCTATTATTAGCGACACTTAATATTATGCGTCGCTAATATTTATTTTTTTTGCGACGTTTTGTTATATGTCGTTATTAGCATATATTAGCGGCGCATAGTATTGTGACGTTTACATAAGCGTCGCTAATACTAAGTTTTATTGTAGTGCCAGGACAAGTAACAACCGAGGACAAGTAACAATAAAGCTCAATAAACAATGATGATTCAAGCCAATCCAACTACCCATGACGCTAGCCTCGATCTTTATTACACAAGAAAAGTCCAAGATAAAACGACATGAAAAAACTTGTGACACCAAAATAAGATAGACCAAGCTTTATATGCTAATGCAATTAGAAAGAAAGCATTTTGTATGTACGAAGTGGCACCTTCCTAAGGGTGCACCTAACGAGATCCACGTAGAGTGGGAACTGGGCCAGTGCAAAGAAAGTGATGGGCAAGCATGTGACTGCATATATAGGAAATGCTGCATACTTGAGCTTCTCTCGAAGGACAAAGAAATGGCCGGCACAGAAGGACACCAACATGGCAGCTAAGGAAACATAGAGGGAGGTGAGTCCCGATATCAGCTTCAACGGTAAATCCTTGGCGAAGTCTTTCTCCTCGTAGCTGGAGGTGAGGATGGAGAGGAACATGACTAGGGAGGTTACAGAGAAGCAGAGTGCCACCAGGGAGGAGATGGCAAAGGCCTTGAAAGGGGGCTCTGTTTCCAGGATTGGGAAGCCAGTCTTATCATCTATTCCTCCCGGGACGGTGGTGGCGGTGGCAAAGGCGACTGTGGCGATGAGGGCAGCAACGACTGAGCAGGACTGGGAGGTGTTGGTCAGCCATTTTCCTGCTTCATCAACCAGTGCTTTGTGAGTGTCGGAGAAGACCTCTTTGGGTGTCTTACCCTCATTGTTGAAGCCGCCAAAGAAGTTGATGGGCATGGAGTCTTCAACATACTGGAACAATTACGGCAAGTGAAAAAAAATTGTTAACCACAACTTGGTCAATCTCTACTTACATCAGATTCCCTAAAATCTATCTGTAAAAAAAATAAAATTGAGTCTATATGCACCCCACTTATCGTCTTAGTACCCTATTTTATTTATAAATTTTAAAGAGGTTTATGGGGTTATTGGGTACCTAGAGGTTTATTGTAAGTGCATACAGACTCATTAAAAAAAGACATAACTTATATTTCTTGGATACTCAATTACTAGGTCAATATATTTTATATTTTAGAATAGCTCTATTCAGCCTTCACTGTTTTCCCGTGTCTCCTGAAGAAAATAGAAAAGAGGTTTTTTTTTTTTTTTACTTCATCCCCTATGTTTTTTCTTTCATTTTGTACATACTTCCTCACTGTATTAAATCTACCCTTTTTTCTTGACTTCAGCACTGACGACAGCTTCGATGGTGAAATCCGGCCTCCGATATGGCATGCGACGGCCAGATTTGGCTGTGGCAGGCCTAAGCTGGATCCTGGCCAACGATAGCCAGATCCCGCCGTGTGGGCCGGATCTAGTCAGCGCAGGCTAAATTCTGCGCATCCTACCAAATCCAGCGAGCAGATTTGAATCTGGCCTAGCCTGCCAGATCGAGCCTGCTGCAACCAGATCTGGCCGCGCACCGGATCCGGCAAGCCAGGCCAGATCCCGGTGGCATGCAGGCTAGATCTTGCCAATCTATATCTACCCTTAGTCGGGCTGGTTAGGTTTCTTGTGGTTGTAAAACAGGTCCAACGATGAAATCCTATTAACATACAATTCGTAAGTACGAGTGAATCCTATTTATTTGAGAAGGTTGTCTTGGTGGGTAATCGCTCTATTGAGGGAGAGAGGTCTCAGGTTCAAGGGGTGTGTGTAAGCTGTACCAAATAAAAAGAGTCTACTTCAAGGACGTATTTTAGTATTCAAATATCATTGATGGGTGAAGTTTAGAAAAGTAGTCCTTATTAATCAATAATATTTAGAGGATGAAATAGGTTCTTTACGTATCAAACTTAATGTTACGAAAGTATTTTTTATTAAAAATATTGTAATACTTGTATTTTAACACATTTTTTGGTCACTTAGCCCATTAGCTAAATCCCACAATCAATAAAACTAAAATCAGTCCCGGTTACATCACAAACAAACATTCTTTTTACTCTTTTGGTTATGAAATGAGTGTTTTATTTGAAAAAATAATTTATCTTGAAATAACCGTCTCATTAGTTGCCAACCACCTTATCCTTTCCTATGCAATTATATATATATATATATATATATATATATATATATATATATATATATATATATATATATATATATATATATATATATTAAAATACCCTCTATCATTTTTGTGTTAATGGAAAAATAGTAATTTTTGAAACTTTTGAGTGACATAACTTAAGGGGGCGTTTGGGAGGCAATTTGAAGTAGAAAGACAATCAATTTGTAAGAGAATTAATTTTTAACAAAAAAAACAAAAGTACATGATGCTTGGATAGGGTTTTTATTAGATGATTTCAAAAAGAAAATATATTTAACTCACTTTTGATTTCCATATAAAAATGATAAAAATATCCTTCAACATAATGGGTAAAACATCTTTGATTAATAGGTAAAATGTCTTTTTACACCTTTTCAAACTAGAAATGGCTTTCTTCAAGAACTCGCCTCAGGAGGTGAGTTCTTGAAAAAATCAGATTATGGGTCAATTCAGTTTGAATTGACCCAAAAGTTGACTTTTATTAGGAAAACCATTTTAACATTAAATAACCCTTCCATACAGTTTTCAGCCCAGAAAACAATTTTCAACAAAAATAAATCACTTTCCACTCACAAAAATTGCCTCCCAAATAAGCCCTAAATATTTGACTTTTTCCAAATAAATCACTAATTTTAGGACGAATGGGGTATTTTTCAATCCTCACAATGAAAACATCTTTTTTATTTAATTGCTCACATTAAAGTACACCTCTAGACCTGCTCCAGCGCTAGCCCCCTGCCACCACAGTATAGGATAGGGGCTAGCGTTGGAGCATCCTCAACCATCCCCCTCATGGTGTCGCTAGCAAAGTGGACCATTAAATCCTAGTGAGGATGCCCGAAGGGGAATGGTGTTGTCTCTTGCTGTCCCAACTTGGGATGTATATAATACTATAGTTGGGAAAGCTGGAAACAAACTCCTCTTCGGTATTGTTGCACTCACCCTCAAGGAAAAATCAGGAAGAAAGCCCAGCTATGGTAAGACGGAGGCGGAGCAGAGGAGACATTAGGGACTAGAAGGGAAGGAAGAAAAGGTACATTATTTTTATTCAAGTTGTGAGTTAATGAGATATAAAGTGGGGGATAGAAGGGGTGAATAAATAAATTAAGAATTATCAAAATTTCTCATTTTTGGAAGAACTGAGAGATTTATAGGGTAGAAGTAGATGCATTCTATTCTACTCATTTATGCCATAATGTGTTCTATTTAGTCGTTTTCTAACAAACTAAATAGGACACTTATTATGGCGCAAATGTAGTATTTAGCTTTGCCACCATCTAAAAATGTAAATCAAATGAAACTATTTTTTTGGCTAATTATATATACACTTGTGTATGTAAGCATAGGACTAACTTGAGCTATGATCAACATGCCTTACTCTGAATAGTTATATATATATATATATATATATATATATATATATATATATATATATATATATATATATATATAAGAAAAATTTAAATGAGCCCGAGCTCATATACGCCTACGTGAGCCGGGCTCTATGGGCCGTCGGATTGACATTCGGCTGCCCATAACATACATATATATATATATATATATATATATATATATATATATATATATATATATATATATATATATATATATATATATATATATATATATATATATATATATATATATATATATATATATATATATATATATATATATATATATATATATATATATATATATATATATATATATATATATATATATATATATATATATATATATATATATATGAGTCCCGTTTATATGAGCCCGGGCTCACGCACGTCGGCGTGTGCCCGGGCTTATTCGGCCGTCGGATTTACATCCGACGGCCCATCAAACTCATGGGGCATTTAAACCCGTGAGTTTGATGGGCCGTCTAATATAAATCAATGGCTCAATGAGCCCAGGCGCATGCCAACGCGAGTAAGCCCGAGCTCATATTAACTTTTTTCTATATATATATATATATATATATATATATATATATATATATATATATATATATATATATATATATATATATATATATATATATATATATATATATATATATATATATATATATATATATATATATATATATATATATATATATATATGAGACCCGTTTATATGAGCTCGAACTCAAATAATCCTACGTGAGCCCGAGCCGTCAAATTTACATCCGGCGGCTCATAATACTCATGGGTTATACTCATTGGTTAAACCCATGAGTATTATGGGCCACCGGATGTAAATCTGATGGTCCATAGATCCCGGGCTCACATAGATTTATATGAGCCCGGGCTCATATTAACTTTTTCCTATATATATATATATAAAAGGTTATAAAAATTTTTTTGAGGTTAATTCTTCTGTTGTCATGTTTATAGAATCGTCATCAAAGGTAGGCATGAGACAAAGGGGAGTATGTACTAAATCATGAGGGTAAGTTCTATGTAAATTTTTAGTCAATTTCGATAAGTGGGATTAACTCATCATTTTTAACCTTAAATCAATGACTCAAAATTGATGAAGTTAAATGAATGAGTCTTATATATTAAAATGACATAAAATTTGGCTCACCCATATCATCAAAGTGGATCGTTAAATCCTAATTGGTATCACTTTTTTTTTGTGACTTTCATAAATCTAAATTAGAAAATATAATATCAACTGTTGATTTAATGATAAGATTATGTAGTGTAAATCAAGGGGGCTCACACATTCAAATGGCCTCAAATTTTTTCGACCCATATTTTATATGGTACTTTTTCAAATTCTCATGGTCCCTTCCTCTAAAAATATTGCCAAGGCACACTTAAAAAATCAACGTCACGAAAACTTGCATGAGGTTAACCTTATATTAATTTATATATATACACACACACCTTGGATTATAAGTAAAGTGTTTTGCAAAAAGTTGATCCCTTAGTAAATCATATCTCGAAGTATATTTGACGATATACCTCAATTTCCCACTTAAGTTTTTTTGTCAGAACAGGACAAGGCAATTGTAGTATTCAATAAAAAAAAGACAAGAACTCGGAACACTACTATTTAGATGGAGGATAAGTGTTAATGAACATTAGTTGTGGTAGTTGTCAATTCATTGGTAGTGGCGTACTATGTTCCACTACTACTTACTATTACTTTTTCGGTTCTAAATTAATAGCTATATTTGGTTTTTCAAAATAAATTAAAATTAATTTATTTAAAAAAATTAAATGCAGCTATTAATATTTGACAGAAGGACTATTATCTTACTTAGTAGCAGTAGCAGTAATAGATACTTTCATGTCATGTATGAATTTGTTTACAAAACTTTCTAGAATATTGAATGGCATAGATAACTGAGTTATAAGAGTGAGGGAATTGCTCGTACCTTGAACCATTTAATCTCCCACTGCATTTGCAAAGCTGCACCAGGAATGAGCCAAGGACGATTATGGCCCATTGTTGCTGCCAAGTGAAGAGCACTATTCCCTTGATCATCCACCTCTTGGAAGACGGTCTCATTCATCACTTTTATCTTCAACAAGTACTGATACACTTGTGGTTGCCTGTTTTCAACTGCTAAAAGAACTGCATTCTTGTTATTTTGATCCATGTCTTGAATCGCCACAGGAAATGTTTCAAGAATGCCCTCAACCATCTCTACAATCCCCATCCTCGCTGCAGTTAGTATTGCTGTCTCCTTTGCACCTGATACACAGTGTAATACCTTACAAATAATGGCCAAATATCATATTATTTTGACAATTATTTAACCATAATCTTGAAGAGTTACCGTCTATTGATTTTTTGTTGTTTTCTTCATTTGGATGCTTCGCAAATCCTGCAAGAATATCCTTAATCATATTTGCAATTTCCATCCCAGCTGCAGCCAGTGTTGAAGTTTCCTTTGCACCTGATACGTACGCAGTGCAATACTTTATAGATAACTGCCAAATATCTTGTTATCTTGAAAGTTCTGCAAATTAAGCTAGAGAAGTTACCTTCTGTCGGTTTTTTGTTGGTTTCTTCATTTCGAGGTTTGGCTTCGTGGCTTGAAGCTTGGTCTTCTTGTGGTGGGGATTCTGAGCCTATGTCATGCGGCTTCTCTCTTTTGTCATTGGGACTCATGCCAGTGTTGTCATATTCGTAGGAGGAAGCATTCTTGATCAGTTCTCCCATAACTTGGGCAGCCCAAATGTGCTTCTCTTTCTGCACTCTAATTCTTTGAAATCTTCCAAACTCTGTCAATGGAAAACTTAATTAGGATGTCTTAGCTGATTCTATCTTGTTAGAGTCATATTCTGTTAGTCATATTCATGCTATGTACTCTCATTTTTGGAAAACATAAAGAACTCGGCAATAACACATTGTATTAATTTAATCCAACAAAGAACAAAATGTTAATGAAACTAAGTCTATTCTTGTAGGCATGCCCATGTCGTTTTGGTTTATAAGCTTTTAAGAATGTTTGATATCAAGTATTTTTCTTTGGATTAAGTATAAGGCTAATCCTACTGCAAACCTTTCTTAGTTATGATAAAATGCCAATTAGTATTGCCGAAAGTATATTTTTGACAGGCTATTTAGGGGCAGGTTTTATGCTCACCTCCATGTAACAAACACATTTGTTCTAGCATTTCTAAAAGTAATATGCATGCCGAAATTAATCACAACAATATCTATATATGGAGATAATGGAAGTGAAAGTTGGACTAAGGGTGCATATTGTAACAAAGTGTTGATACAACCACATGTAAATGAAAAGAGAAAAAAGCATAATTTAAATATTAACTAAACTAAGTGAAAAAAAAAGGGGGGGAAAGGCCCAATAGGTAAGCAAAAGCTAGTTAAAGAATCCGGTATGGACCTTTGAAGAGTGAACAAATGGCAAAACATGTCAGGTAAGTTTTGAGGGCCGATTAGACTTAGGCCTTTAAGAGCTATTTTGAGTCCTTTGGGAGCTACAATTGCTATGAAATTTGTACTCCTTCCGTCCCAAATTAATAACTCCATTCAGTTATTTAAAATAAATTAATTTTAATTTATTTTTATAAATTAAATCAAGTAATTAATCTAAGACAGAGAGAATAGTTAATTGGTCAGTCAGGATTTGTAATGGGTTGTTAGGTGGCTTGTCTGAAAAACCTAATTGGGCTGGTTTGTTGCTAGTTCGGGTTGATGGGCACTTTTTGTGCCACTTGAAGAGGCTTTTTAACTGAATTAGCCACTAGGAGGGTCAATTGGAGCTAGTTACAATAGACTGGGTTGGCACGTGCAAGCACATGGCCAACACAGCTTTTCATCCGCATATGACTGTTTGCGTATGGAGAACACTGACACATGACTGCTCGCAAGTTTTCCTTCAAATATGACTGTTAACACATAGGTGCACATGACCAAGTACCAGTGCAGGCTTATTTTGGAACCAAATTTGAAATTCAAATGTAAAATGGTAGAAAAACCTCCTCTAAGGAGTATAAGCAAGTCTTATACCTTCATTTTCGTAGGAGTTCTAGAACTTTGCATTTCAAATTGTGAGTTTGAGATATATGCAGGGGGGATATTGATGAGAAATAATTTAGTAAATGAATCCAGCTATACGCGTGCACAACCTTCATATCTAGCGAATTACAAACATTAATCTCATATAAAATAAAAGGAAAAGAAAGTGAAAGAAGCTTTCTTCTTCTTCAATAGAATTTTAGAGAAAATGACAAAATTAAAAACTACCAATAAAGTACCAAACACTTATATAAGTCATAGTGACACGAACTACCAATAGAAGAATCTAATCTAAGATCAAATAAAAACTAGTCAATTAAAAGAAGAAATATAAGACTAATAAAGCCTAAATAACTAAGAACACATGAAATTAAGTCTCCTACCAAAGAAAAAGACCTTAAAAAGGAATGATGGCATAAACATCCAAATCTAAAACATAATTCTAACTCATCCCTAACAGTGCGTTCTTGTTAGGGTGGATCAATCGTTTGAGTTACTAGACAATCTATTGAACACTTTGATCGATCATTGTTAGACCTTGATCAAATGTTCGAGGTATAGACCACTATGGGAAATCTCGCTGGCAAATGATTGATCACACATAGGACCTGATCGATCTTTGATTGTACTGTTACGAAATCCATGTTTCTAATCCTGGTTTTCCAAATATTCCAAAGCTTATTGACTTGCATCAAAGATTTGAGAGGTGGATTCTTCTTGCTCTTCTACTGTGGATTCAAAAGATCACCTCTTGGAGTTGTGGATTAAACTTCATTTACCTGTGGATTGAGATCACATCTCAACAAAACCCTCTTCTCCTTCTCAGATCATCTCTATGTTCTTCTACTTTTATTCTAGATAGAACTTGTAAATCTTGTTTGTTGAGATTTTAAGCTAGTTTTGAATATGTAGTTTGAATTGTCCTTGATTTGAAATTGTATTCGTAGTTTGTTTGAATTTCGAATAAAGATTTGTAGTAGAAGATCAATTTGTCTTTCTTTTGTGATTGTAGATTCATTTGATTGAAGTTGTATAAGAAGTTGTATTTGATTGATTTGGAGTTGAAGTAGTAGTTCGAAGAGATTTCTTATTGTTGGAATTTGAATTTTGATCCTCGAATTTTGGATTGAGCATCTAAAGCTATAATTTAATTTTTAGCTTGTCATTTGGAATTTTATTACGTTCAACCATCTTTTGGAAATTTGGCTGCACTAAGCATCATTTACCAATTTTTATTTTCAAGTCCCCACATGGGTTCCCCATGGGATTAGAAGTGGTTTTTCCTAAATTTAAATTTAGATACATTAGATTGTTATTGTCATTTTCTCATAGTGATGTAAAGATAGAAATCTCTTTTAAATTAAGTATATTCTTGGCTTTCAAAGATTTTTGTAATAATTTCGGTCTAAAATGCAATCAACTTTGGTTGGAGTATTTCTTTTTAGAGACACAATAACATTTAGCTTTGATGATGTCATACTTTTATTAGTATGTTGGCATTTTATTATTTTGCATTCATGGTTTACACAATTGAAAATTTATTTATTAGTATTTAACATGTCAAGGTATGTAAGAAACAATTGTGAGTGCTTATGATTACTGACATAATAAGTTGAATTTCATTTAGCATATGTTTGTCTATTGCTTTTAGAAGGTGGAAATTAACATATGAGTGTCTATTAGGGGGACAAACTTTTGCTTGAGAATTCACCTCATAGTGGCCTAATTGCGCCACGCAACCAGCAGCCTACTCACCTAACTTTCACTTAATGTTTGCATACCAACACGTAGGTTAAAGAGCCTATGCCCCAAAACCTTTATTCCAACAATCCTATGCTCAAATTATAATTAGCAAGACACTCTTCCTTACTTCCAAACCCAAAATACAAGCTTGCACTCGCACAAGACTTGCACCACTTCAAAACTAGGACATGCCCAACTCGCCCACAAGTCTTGAACCCTCTGTACAACTGATTTTTGTTAGTACATATGCGATATATTTTTTATATTGAATTTATTTTGTTAAAAAAAATTATGCCCACTCTATGTGTGTAGTTGAGTCATATGGAGTTTGAATTGATTGTTGATACGTTATGTCATATTTGGAATTGAAAGACTTAAAAATTACAGTAAACATGCTTTGAAGATTTTAACGTGTAATACTTAAGGAAGTCATTGAATTTCATTGGTATAATAAGTATGGAATCATGTACAGACGTCACACAAGCACGTAGGAATGATATAGTTTCATATGAGAGTGTGGGAAAAGAATGAGCAAAAAAAAGAGTAAAAAATTTAAAAATTTCATCCGCAATTAGCTGCAGTTGAAATGGAATCGATCAAGAATAATTTTTTGCATTTTACACTGAAGTAGTATTATAGCAGGTTATTGTAGCAATCGATTGACTTTATAAAATCAGCAATTATTGTAGCAACCAATTGACTGGTTAATGTATCAATCAATTATTCGAATATGATTTTTCAAAAAATAGGTTAGATTCCCACTAAAAGTCTAACACCTTAACTAACTTAGTTATCTATATAAGTGGTATTTGAACTTGGTAAAACACAAATGGAAGTCATAAAAACATGAAGAGAGATTTGTAATTCTTCTCTAGAATGCTTTGAGACTAATGCTTCCATGGCTATTATTCTTTGAGAGATTTATTAAATAAAAGTGGGAAAGCTTGATTCATAATTGTTTTATGAATTGAGTTGGGTGAGTTGGGAAACTTGCCTCAACAAAGTCCACTTCTGCATCTACCTTTTACATGGAGTCTGAGTTATTTTAGGATTTTGCTATCTTGAGTAGTCCATACTCGCATGCTACCACTTTTTATACTTGCACTAGGTTTTCACCCACACTTCTAGTCTTGCTAGGTACCTTACTAATAAACCAGCCAGCCAAGCCTTCAACAATGCACACTAAGTCTCGCACAAACAAATTGCATGTGCGTTCGAGCATGGCTACCTACATGTGCCCATGATTTTGGTCTTCTGCATGTTTCTTATACCAAGTGGGAGTCTCCCGACATCCATCCCTCTTGCATAGGACTATTCCTATGTTGATGGCTCACAACATGCCATCGAGTCCTACTCTAAATAGGAATTTCACAAATTTGTTCACCCAACACACCAATGTTGTCGACACACACACTCACCCTAGAATTCACTTGCCTTGGCTGACTGTACACCAAAATTGGGGTGTTGCCCGGCCCCTTTAGCTATCAAGTGGCTAAGGCTCTAAAAAGCCTCCCCCACTTGAAACCTTTGAAGTATTCATTGAGCTCTTAATTTCCTAGGTGCCTTGATTAAAGTTCTTAAGTCTCTGCCTTTAATGAACCCATTAAACAAGTAGCCAACTCTTCCTGTCACACCACAACTAAGTATGAACATGCTTTGGCCAAAGACTCTACTTCAGCCTTCTCTTTTGATGGTACCCATTGTCCAAGTAACTTGTACACTGCTCCAACAATGAACCTCCTTGGCTACTTCGATTAGTCAAGTCTTTGGGAGAAAAGATCCCCCAAGTGCAAGTCTCATTCATGGACCCACATCAACCCCTCTTTGAAAGGGATTCTAGCACTTGAATGCACCTCATGAGCTATGAAGAACCTATGTAAACTAAGATCCGAATATGGAAACTAAGTCCTCCGGATTTGACTAAGCTTGATCTTCATTCAAACAACAATTGCATTAAGTTTTTCTTTCTTTGGGTAGTTCTTAGCACGGTGTGGCCTATGTAGATGAAGCAACCAACATCCTTCTTCGGCTTGCTAGGCTACTCTATACTTCCCTTATATTTTCCATTGTTTGTGCCTTTGTTGCCCTTCTTCCCTTGACTAGCAAAGTTTTGTTTGAATTTGCTAAACTATATGCCACTATAATGGACACTGGAATGTCCTCTACCTCCCGTGTCTACAACTCGATTTGTGCCCAAGTTTGCAAGCTTGACTTGAAGTAGAACATCTTGCCATCCTCTATCATATTCGTCACTCCCAGTATAAGTGACTGAAACTCCTTCACACCATCTCGAGCTGCACCCGCATGCTTGAAGTTTCTCAGCATCTCCCTTGCAATTGATGCCATATTTTTGGGAAATAGCTGGGCATACAACTCCTTAAACGTGTACCAATTCACAATCTTTGGACATCCTACTATCGTATCATCCTCCAACAGTATCTGCAACCACAACTTTTGCATCCTCTCTAGATACATCACTGCAATGGTGATTTTCTCCTCATCTAGGGTATGGACACCTTGTCTCAAAGATAGTTGTCAATCTCTTTGGCACCTTGCATACCTGAATATGTCATCAGCTTATGTACCTTTACCTTCTTAGCTACTTGTTGGGATAGTGTCCCTTTGAGTTTTGTTGATGATTGCCCACTACAACACCAACTCTTTGTCCATCAACTATTGGATTTTTGCACCCACATCATCCACAACCTATTGAACTTTTTGCTTGAGAAAGTCCAACATTGCCATCACATCTACTGCCAAAGTTGTGAATCGACTTACTCCTCTAGTAGAACTACCTTCCTCTGCCACATCCACTAGCGGAGCGATCTCTAGAATGGACAAACACTAGCCAAAGGCAGAAAGGCACTCCTCTATTTGGCATAGGGAGGCTTGAACTTCAATTAATGTGCCATAGACATTGCATTCACTTTGACTTCAAGCTCTAACATATTGGTTAGCATCTTGTTTACCATCTCTGAGCAATAGTCTACCTTCTGCAACCCACTAGGTCTGCACGACCCCAATGAAATTCTCTAGTTTTTCTCGCTTGAGTCTGTCCAAGAGCCCTCGAACTCCTTCAAGTATCCTGACAATGGAACTAATTATCACATGGACAAACTCTAGTTTGAGAATTTGACACCATACAATTTTTACACATCAATACATAGGAAAAAGAGGCTTTACCCCCAAACCTTTATTTTAGCATACCCAAGATACAAGTTTGCTCTCTCACAATAGTTGTACCTTAGTAAAATTAGGCCTTGCTAACTTGCCCACAACTCTAAGTCCTCTCTAGACTTGATTTTTACCCACTTCAAAGTCATCTCTATCAGTCACCCACCCGTTATATAGAGGAAAGGGTCCAACAAAGCCTAATACTACCCAAACTTCATTTCCCCCCATTACATATCATACAACTGACCCCCATGTATAACCAAGAAACAAGCTCACAAAGACACTCAGGACATCTATTTGGAGTCCCAACCCTACTAGGATTTAGCTTGTGCCCAAGAGTCTTGCCTTCATCCAACCACCTTCAAGCTCCTAGTCTAGCTTAAAGTTTGTGATTATGCCACTTGCCTCAGCAACGTCCACCATACATCCATCTCTCATATGTAGTTGAATTCCGTTAATATTTGGCCATCTTGATCTATCCCTGCTCACATGCAATAACTTCCACCTCATTTCCCACTTGCATGAGGCTTCCACGTACACTGCTTGTCATGTTAGGATCCTTACCGATGAGTCAGCCAACCAAGTCTTCATCAACATACACTCAACCAACCATCTTGCACAAGCACACTGCTTGTGCATTCAGGTGTGGCTACTTGCACATGCCCATGAATCCGGTCTTCTGTATGATTCTACACCAAGTAGGAGTCTCTAGACATCCATCCCACTTGCACATGACTCACCCTATATTGTTGATACCTAACTTGCCAATGAGTTCTACTCCGAGTATGATTTCCAAAAATCTATCCACCCAACACACCAACGTTGTCAACATGCACATTGAACCTAGAATGCACTTGCTTGTCTGCATGTCAAAGCTAAGGGGCTGCCCATCCCCTTTGCCTATCAAGTGGCTAAGGCTCTTATAATGCCGCAATGGCATAACTTAGTGTATAATTTGTATTTTATCATGAAATTGTATTATCTTATCAATATTTGATTGTGATTCATATGACATAAATATATTTTTAGATATTGCTTATTCACAGTTGTCTGCTAAAATGTAAAATACCTCTTTGACACCCATGTCTAATGGCATACCATATTGTACAAATTGAATTTGATTGTAAAGCTTTAATACATTGTTCAATTCACACTAGTATTACAGAAAGTGATATTACTTTTATATTATTATTATAATTATTATATTTCTATTAGTAAATTTACACTTTGTTGTGACTTTGACACGATTAATTTTTATGTTTTTTTTTGTAAAGAAGCATGAATGATATCACATTCTATCTATTTTTGAAGAAAGGTGTTGCGAGTTAAAACTCATCTTTGGAAATGGTTTTTAAAAGGCTGGGCATACATAGTGTGATTGGAAAGTTATAAACTTAATTCATTTTCATACATCAATCACTTGTAGAAAGTAAGGTTGTTTATGACATATTTTTTGTTTTAAACATCACTCATCCAATCTGGGTTGTCATAAATTCTTTCACTTCTCTTAATAAAAATGCTTTTTATTTTATTAGTAAAAGGCAAATTCATTCCAAGCTCAAATGTAGGTACAAATAAATAAACATAAGAATCGAAACACCTACCCCCAATAGCAGAGCCAGAATTGAAAGAAACTAAGCCTCTAAGAAAAAGAAGAGCAACAAGAACGCATTAGGCTAACAACCGACATATTAAAAATTTATTAACGAAGTAATAAACTTGAACCCTACATTACTATGATGTATCAAATTAGTTAAAATTTATCATCCTGCTATAAGAAAATGGATAGAGAAAGTTACCAAGACCAAGTGGAATTAGTGGAATCTTTGCAAAACATTTGATAATATACACCAACGTTTTGTAATTTTTAGGGTAGTACAACTTCTGAATATCATTACCACCATCACCTAAAAAATGAAATCAAATGTTAAACTGGCAAGGAAAGAGAATGAGAATGCATAAGAAACATGTGAACACTATAAAATGTCAACTTAAGACAAATCATATTAATTGTTAAATAAATCAATTTGTCCTTAAGCTTAGCATAAATTCTCATACAGGTCATGTGTCCACCTATAATTCATCAAACAGTTGAAGATCATTGTGTAAATTTCATCGGAAATCTTGGATTATTACAAACTTTACTTTTATGGTTGGCGCACCAGGAATATTGTCTTTTGAGAAATCTCTAATAGAAAATCTTAAATCTAACAAAATATTGTGCAAGAAAATCCCAGTTTGGAAAGAAAATACCTCTTTGACACCCATGTCTAATGGCATAAATAAATAAACATAAGAATCGAAACACCTACCCCCAATAGCAGAGCCAGAATTGAAAGAAACTAAGCCTCTAAGAAAAAGAAGAGCAACAAGAACGCATTAGGCTAACAACCGACATATTAAAAATTTATTAACGAAGTAATAAACTTGAACCCTACATTACTATGATGTATCAAATTAGTTAAAATTTATCATCCTGCTATAAGAAAATGGATAGAGAAAGTTACCAAGACCAAGTGGAATTAGTGGAATCTTTGCAAGACATTTGATAATATACACCAACGTTTTGTAATTTTTAGGGTAGTACAACTTCTGAATATCATTACCACCATCACCTAAAAAATGAAATCAAATGTTAAACTGGCAAGGAAAGAGAATGAGAATGCATAAGAAACATGTGAACACTATAAAATGTCAACTTAAGACAAATCATATTAATTGTTAAATAAATCAATTTGTCCTTAAGCTTAGCATAAATTCTCATACAGGTCATGTGTCCACCTATAATTCATCAAACAGTTGAAGATCATTGTGTAAATTTCATCGGAAATCTTGGATTATTACAAACTTTACTTTTATGGTTGGCGCACCAGGAATATTGTCTTTTGAGAAATCTCTAATAGAAAATCTTAAATCTAACAAAATATTGTGCAAGAAAATCCCAGTTTGGAAAGAAAATACCTCTTTGACACCCATGTCTAATGGCATAAATAAATAAACATAAGAATCGAAACACCTACCCCCAATAGCAGAGCCAGAATTGAAAGAAACTAAGCCTCTAAGAAAAAGAAGAGCAACAAGAACGCATTAGGCTAACAACCGACATATTAAAAATTTATTAACGAAGTAATAAACTTGAACCCTACATTACTATGATGTATCAAATTAGTTAAAATTTATCATCCTGCTATAAGAAAATGGATAGAGAAAGTTACCAAGACCAAGTGGAATTAGTGGAATCTTTGCAAGACATTTGATAATATACACCAACGTTTTGTAATTTTTAGGGTAGTACAACTTCTGAATATCATTACCACCATCACCTAAAAAATGAAATCAAATGTTAAACTGGCAAGGAAAGAGAATGAGAATGCATAAGAAACATGTGAACACTATAAAATGTCAACTTAAGACAAATCATATTAATTGTTAAATAAATCAATTTGTCCTTAAGCTTAGCATAAATTCTCATACAGGTCATGTGTCCACCTATAATTCATCAAACAGTTGAAGATCATTGTGTAAATTTCATCGGAAATCTTGGATTATTACAAACTTTACTTTTATGGTTGGCGCACCAGGAATATTGTCTTTTGAGAAATCTCTAATAGAAAATCTTAAATCTAACAAAATATTGTGCAAGAAAATCCCAGTTTGGAAAGAAAAACTACTTTATTTTTCAAAACTAATATTATGATTTATAATGTATTAAACTATTTAAATAAGAAAATATGGGAGGAATCTATAGAGGGTAATGTAAATATTTATCAATTTTCTTGCAATTGAGTTTAGGCTGCTCCTCATCCACAGTAACCCTTATTATGCCTTTAGTGTATTGTTTCATTAAATAGTAAAATAATTTTGTTGATTAACGGCTAAAGTGTTGTTATAAAGCACAATATTTTAATAAAGAATATGCTAAAATATTTTCTTTTTGCATTTTAAATAAAAGCATTTGTAAATGAAAGAGCTAATGTCACGAGCCCACAAATGTAAATGCTTCAATAAATGTTATACTAGGCAATAAAGTTCTTTGCATTTTTTTTTTACTTTTGGTTGTTTCATGTCCAACTCCATGACTAGTAGAAGAAACACCTACTTCAAAAATGTCACATTTAAAATAATGAATGACATAAATAAGAAGTCAAATTCCTATTACAAAAAAATAAAAGAAGAAAAGAAGTAAATGTTCAAGAAAACAATAAACTAATAAAGCTATTTTACTATTTAATTCCATTATCAAGATCCAAACAATAGCTGCAAAAGTCCACTTAAAATTTAAGTGATGATATTATTGAATAATTGTAACTACTTTAGTAGGTCATTTGTTTATTGTCACCACCATGTCATCTTTGTTAAATCATGTTGTTCTAGTTATTCAATGTCTTTTTTTTTCTTTCCAAAACTCACTTTTATTCTATTTTTTAATTCTCATTTTTTTATAATGTTATATTTGAAAAAAAAAGAAAAAATTTTCTATTATGTTAACATTAAAGAGGGAGGCAAAATCGACTTCATGTGCTAACTCCTCATCGTCAAAGTAGACCTTATTCTACCACTAGGGCTATGTCATTAAATAGTAAAATAATTTTGTTGATTAAGGGGTTAAAGTGTTTATATCAAGAAAAAAAGAAAGATTTTAAATACATAAATGACAATAAAATATTACGATGAAGCATGTACTTTTCACATTTCTAGGAGTAAACAAAAAGATTTGTAAATGAAAGAGCTAATGTCGCAAACAGTCCACACAATTTAAAAGCTTCAATAGAGGCTACACTAAGCAATAAATTTCCTTGTATTTTTTCTTCTACTTTTGGTTGTCTCATATACCTTCTTCGACTTAGCTTCGAGCGATATCCTGACCAACTCCATTTGGAGTAGAAGATCCACTTATTTCTATTATGTCAACACCTGAAATGGAAGGGCACAAATAAGAAGTTGAATCCTTCTTGAAAAAAAAGAGAGAGAAAAAAATTGATCAACCAAACAATGATCCAATAATCTCTTACTATTTCATTCCATTATTAAGTCCCCAACAAAATGTAGTCAAGTTAGAGCTTAAAATTTAAGTGGGAAAATTACTAAATCACTGGAACTACTTTGGTAGATCATTTGTCTATAATCACCACCATGTTGTCTTTGTAAATTTGTATGGTTCTAGTTCTTCAATGTCTTTGTTCCAAAACTCACACTCATTCTTGTTTTCAATTCTACTTTTTGTTTGTTCTCTTCTATATGCTTGACTTCATCTCTATATTTGAAAAATTATTGCTAGAGGGTCCAGATAAATCTACTATAATTTCATGGAATGGAAAGAAAATTGAAAGGAATATAAGATAAATATCTAATATGTGAAATATATAATATAAATAATTTGATCTATCTGTGAGGGGATATCCGTATATAATTGATAGCTATACTAGCTCATTGCAAGGAGTAGTGCATTGTGCAGTGTGAACTCCCTAGCCATTTGACATAGTCTAATTACAATAGGCTTCTCAAGGGATGGTTCTAATAACAACCACATGAATTGTAGTGTTGGGATGACTGCTTTTAACTATACATAACATGAATATATTTTTTCTTTCATAACATAGACTACTCAATCGATTGAATAAGTTTCTAGGCTCAACCCCCTATTCAAAACATTTATAAAAATTAACTCATGAATATATTCTTTGATCCTTTACTTATCATGAAATTAACGTATATGATGTATGAATTTAAACTTTTCGAATGATGTATTTAAATATAAGGATATATGAATTTTAACGTATATGATTTTGTGATGTCTGGTGTATGTAATAGTTGTTAGACAGAACTACGTTCGGATCTGATCGTATTAGAATAATATTGTGAATGTTATCAAATATGTATGTAGGCAACCAATGGCAAGGTAACATTGGCCCGATCCAAATTAGTTATAATTTATAAGTTCTATTTTTACCTACATGCGATGAGTTTTGAAGCTTCGTCGCGTGTATGTGAATGTTACAACTTAAGTCTACGTACAAGTAAGCTTTGAGGCTCTGTAGTGCATAGATAAACGTTATACCTCTCGCATAGAGATGATGATTCATTGTTTAAGGAAGAAAAAATTATTCGAGATTTTTTGGACCTTGGCTCGTGTCGGGGCATTACAAATTTATAGGAGGCCATTGCAACCATGACGACCTCTTCTTGTGGCTTGAATTGGAGGAATTTTTTTCCTACCACTTCCAAATCTTCTTCCTCCTCGTCTCTTCCCCATTTCCTGGAATTACTGTCCAAGGCCTCCATCAATATCCCCATTGATCTTTTGGAAAGAGAGACTTTATAGTGGCAAAATTTGCTTGTTGTCTATGTTCTTGGTAAAAGTCCATATTTTGTCTGGTTGAAAAATGCCTTGTCAAAAATATGGAAAGTCTCCTACGAGATGCATTCTTTGGCTAATGATTACTTCCACTTCAAATACTTGAATGAACAAGATTGTAATCTTTTGAACTCAACAATTTGGATGATTAGAGGACAACCTTTTGTTCTTCCAAAGTGGCACCTAGGATTTAAGCATGTTTGTCACATCATTAAGATTGTTCCCATTTGGGTGAGACTACCTCATCTCCAAATTCAATACTGGTCAAAGGAAAGCTTAGGGATGAATGCAAGTATTTTGGGTGTTCCCCTTCATAGAGATCATCTTACGCCAAATAGATCGAGGTTGGAGTATGCAGGGTTGTGCACTGAAATTTCTCCAGGTTTTAATTTCCCTGGTCATTTAGACATCAAATGTGATGATGCTTCTACATTTTCTCAAAAAGTTGAATATGATTGACCACCGATCTCTTACTTGAAGTGCCACACCTTTGATCATGTAGTTAGTGATTAATTAAGACTCTCTAGTTGTTGAAATCAATCATGGGAATCATTTGACTAATTAAGACTCTCTATTTGTTGCTTCTCCTACTATTCATGGAAACCTGTCAACACCTAGGTTAATAAAAGATATTCAAGTTCATCAAGATCTTCCCCATATCCTACCTTCCAATCAGCTTGTGATTTCACATCCTAGTAATATCTAGCCTTCTGGTCATCATGTGTCCTTATTTCCTAATGAAATAGATTTTGATATAGCCAACCAGCCTATAAATCATGTTTAGCTAGCTCACAACTGCCATCCTTTGATGTAAACAATAAAGTGGGCACCTATAGAGTAGGAACCTGAAGATGCACCCATAGTACCTTTTGGAATAATGACACGGACTTAGTTATGAAGTTCTTTGGGCCAAAACAAGTGCCTCCTCAAATTCTTTTGATACTCTTTCAGCCATTCATGATGGTTCAGATAGAGATCATGGAGTGGATGATGATGGAGTGTATAATGTTACTCTCAATAAACTTATAAAACATACTTAATCAAAGTCAAGAGAAAATATGAACGAAAAAGGTGGTTGTAGGAAGAATAAATTCTAGTCCTATTTTTCTTCATTTGATTCTTTCGTGTTTCTTTTAGTCCCTATATTTTATTGTCTTAAAATGTAGGGCAATTTTCAGGTTCCTTTTGTGTGTGTTTTTTCCGTCCTGGCTCCAAGCTAGGGAGGGTTCTTATTTAAATGTATCTCTTATGTACCTGCGCTTTGAGCTAATATATTTTTGATTTACCAATAAAAAAAGCATCTTAAATAACAATAAGGTAAAACTCTAATGAACTTAGATTCTCATAATTTTAACTAACTCTACTAACTTGGATTATCATGCTCCGCTTATTATAGTAAGAAGAATATCAAAAGCGAGAAATAGGACAATTAAATTTTTTGAAATGAAACACATACGATGGGACAAAGAGAGTATTATGTAATAGTATTGTTGAAATACTCTTTCACTTTCATTCTTATGAATAAATTACATGCAAAATGTCAAACAATATGGAAAATTGGATGTAGTGTATAACAGCAAGACCATGACATGTAGACAATAGAACATATTTTACATCTTGCAACAATGATGAACTCACCACTTGTGACAATTTGTTGGAGAGGCTGAGACGTCTTTGATTCTTTTGATGTCCAATTTTTCAAGTTGAGAACTACAAATAGAAATATTATACAAATTTTAAGTAAATAACAAATAGAACTTATTTGTAATATCATGATTTTGTAATTTGAGCAAGTATAATATGAAAGTATGAAATAAGCACTAAGTGTATTGACACGGGTCTCCAACACCTGGTATATTCAAATATTAAATGCCTCAACTAGTATAGGACATGCTAGTCATTGAAAATTTCATCATAGTGTAGAAGAGAGTAACAATTCATGCCAAATAAATATATAGGGGATCATTTCACTCACAAAAATGCTTAAGAAAGCTTTTAAAGATGTCTGCAATCCTGAAACATGTTTCATAGTTTTGTGGTATATTTGGATGCCAATTAAGGTTTTGTTCCTTCTTGATGCACCGTTCGAGAGAAGAAGACTCAAGTGGATCAACCCATGTACCTATGACAAAGAAGTTCCATAAGTAAATTTTCTTACTAATTAAAGTCACAAATTAGAATTATAAGAGAAAGATAAGTCCAACTTAAGTAGGAAATCTTATAGGTATTTGACCCTCTCATGTAATTAAATATCATAGTCCGTAAGTCCATATCCCGAGATGAAAAGCTCTAGCTTCTACTCCCTATAAGTTTTCTCCAAATTCATTACCTTGTCCCTCTCATCCTTAACCTATAAGTTAAATTTATACACTCTTACCTTTATAAAAACTACACAGACACCTCAAATATAAAAAATTATGGTTATACCTATGGGTCAAATTTTTAAAGGCTGTCTCAGTCCTACTTGACCCATAAAAATATGGGTTTGGGCTAAAATTTTCAGGCACACTTGCCAAGGATGAGAGCAAAAAGCCCGTAGTCCCATTTTACCCTTCCCCAAGTATACAAAAATTATTTTCAAGCCTACTTCAACCTTTAAATGGATAAAAAAGGTGAATCACACATAATAAAAAGAGATTTACCTTTCCTAGCCCAATCAAAGGATATAGTAAACTTTTGGTGTAGAAAAAATAGAGTAAGAATATCATTTTTTTTTTTTAATATTGGGAAAAATCAAAAGGTGTAAGTGTAGTTTTTAAAAAGTGTAGGTGTCCATGTCTAGTTTTAATAAGGATAATGATACACCCTATGTCTCTACACCATAGGCCTTACACCACTTGGGATTGAATAAGGAAAAGTGATTCTTATATTGTCAGGTGGGACCTACATTCTCTTTAAAATCCAAAATAGTGTAATGTAGAGAAATAAGGTGTAAGAATATTATTTTCCTTTTCACAAAGATCAAGGTATACACTCCTTGCATCAGCTATGCATCTCCTACAAATGGTCTAGGTTTAAAAATTCCGTGTTACATCTTAGTAGTCTGATTTGACTATTGTTGCATCTTATATACTTCTTGTACATTGTGCACAAGGGCATATGCTACAGTATGCAGGCCGCAATGTGGAAGGAGTAAAATGGGTAGTGAATGGAGTAAAAGGGGGGTCGCTTCTCAAACTAACACTTCAAATATGCTTTTAAAAGACCAAAATGCTTTGTACGTGCGTAAAGTGAAAGGCATAAGTGGATGGAGCATTTTCCTTTCTCCAACTTGTGGGCCTTATATTCCCCTAAAAGTTATCCAAGGACGGAGGGAGTATTATATATGCTTATGTAGTGAAGAGTCTCAACAATGGTTGTCAAGCGTAAACAAATGTATGCATACTCACCATTTCATTGGTAATGTGGCATCCTCCCATTATTGGTCACCAGGGCTTGGTTATAAAAACTAATCTTTAGCAAAGGGAACCCCAAAGAGGTTCTACAACATTAATGCACATATTTCCTGCTAAGAGAGTATAGAATGGGGACGTGAAACCTCAAACATATTTCTAAGAGAGTATAGAATGGTATTAACTTCATCATGTTATAATTGATTTGACCATAGCAAGTACTTATGCCTTTTACATTAAAGGATGTGCACAAGTTCTATAACGGACCATGGTATAAAAATTTAGGGTAAATAACATTTACATGCTTCCACCATTATTAAAATTCTAAAGGGTACCCTGATCGCTTTTAAAATACTATACTTACACTCCTTGACCTTTGTCACATGGACCTCCTCAATTTTAAAACCTACGTATATACCCTTTGACCTTAATGAAACTAAACATAGAATCCCTCACTTTTAAAAATCTATAGTGTACCATTTTTCAAATGAGGAAAGTACCCAGCCCATTCTTTATTCATTGGCATTAGTGTAAGCTATCCAGCGGCCTTACCCCCCCGGGCCTGACTTCCCCAATATGGCAACAATGATGCTGAAACTAGGTGGGTTGAGGCGAAGCCAGTGTCAAGCCTTGTGCTGGTGAGGCTAGCCAAGGGCATTGGTAGGTGGGGGGTGTTGGCGTCAGCTTGCGAGAAGACCTAAGCCTGCTGCCAGCATTGACGAGGTGTGACAGCACCACGGGGGGTTAAATGGGTTTGAGTATTTTTATCTATTGGGAAAAGTAAAAGGGTAGCAAGTGTATACTTTGAAAGAAAAATGCTTACTTTACGTTAAAAAATTACGTTAAAAGCCCACTTCATGAAGTATATTTTTGACCTACATTTTTTAACGTAAAGTTAGCATTACTCATTTTAAAAGGTGAAGGTGCCTATGTCTACTTTTTACGAAGGGTAGAAGAGGGGTGTATGTCTAGGTTTGGCAAAGGTCAAGGGTATAAGTATAATTTTTGAAATAAGAGGGCACCTATGTTACATTTTAAAAAATGTCATTTACCCTAAATCTAATTAAATGTCACCGTGTAATTTGTTGACAACATATATAGATCATAACAGTGGCTTCTTCTTCAAGGAAGAAAGATAATAAAAGTCCTAATAAATTTGTCCAACAAATCCTTCCAATGTAACACGGCAGATTTTGGTTTGAGAGATATACCTTAAATGGTCCACTTTTTTGCAGTTCACCCAAAACTTGCCATCTTATAGTTGGAGGAATTTTTTTTTTTTGACAAATATCATTTTCCACCATGAAATTGAAAATTTTAACCTTCATGTGGGGAAATAAAAATGAGAATCAACGTGCCCCAAAATGTGTGGTTGTTATATGTGTGGAGGGTAGAAGCTTGGCTTTTACCCTTGTGTACTACTTATTATGAGGGCACATTGCTTAATATTACTCTATATCCTGTCCCGGGAAATAATCTTAATCTAAAAGGCAAATCAAAAGAATCAAGTTAACTAATTAAGTCTAGGAATTAATTTTAAGTTTCTAATGGTTTGAAAATATATGACGTCATGGTATTATAGAATTATGAGGCTTACAAGCATAGATGAGATTGTCGGTTCTTTTGAGGCGACTCCCACTTTTGAAGGCAGAAGGATGCTTCGCTAGAATTTGTAATGGCGACAAGCCTTTCTGGTTGACCGCATTGGCGAGCATCGGGAATTTATTAACTATCCAGAAAGCAATATCTGCATACATTATGAAAACTCTGAAAAGATTAGGAAGCTCTTACAATACAATGAGGAATGAGCAGGTGAGCTGAATTTCGTCATCGATTCTTATCTGGGGGTAAAAATAAAGTATTAGGGTGCTCCAATCAACTTTATAAGAATAAGGTACCTAAGATTCCACTTCCTCTTATAGGGAAGCTTCTTTCATATTCCCTGTTCATCATAATCCAGCATAAAAGTGCTTACGAAGCATCAATTTTTTACATAAATAATGCATATACTAACACATATTAGCATAAGTAATATTTACACTAATGTATATTAGCATATATACAGTTTATCTTAAAAATAGATATTTCACAGGCATTCTTTACGCTCTCCTTATTGTCATAGCAAGCATAAAAAATGCTTCTAGCCCAATACTATATCATCTCTCTTTATATATTTCCCCTTACATTGATAAATTTATTTAGTTTTTCAAAATAAATTTATTTTATTTTATTTTATATACACACACTCCACCATCACCTGTTAACAGAAATCCATACTGAAATAATTAAGAAAAGCATATGCTACTTAGGCATTTATTAATTAATAATAATTCATGCAAAGATTTCGTAGAGGGTGACTACCAAAGAATTCGGAGCCAATGCTGCAATGGAGAATTGTGTCACCATCATTCCTTCTACAAAGTTGCATTGCGTGGTTCTGGTCTACCGGAACATGGCCTGCAAGGTAGAAAAAGACATCGCTGCGGCCGCGGAGAGCCGCAAGGAAGAACGGCGTCTCGCCATTCTTATTACGGGCAGCAATCAGCCCCTTATCATCTCCCACCGGCAGACTCATACTTTTCTCTTTAGTCAGAACCTCCTCTTTTTTCATTATGTTCCTGCACATATCTACAAACCCCAGAAGTGATGCTAAGTGTAGAGGTGTGTTGTCTCTCTCGTTGGGAACTTGCAGCACTTTCACATCCTTGATGAGGTTCACCAGTCGCTCCACGTATCATCTCTTCCCACTGGAGATAGCTACATGAAGGACCGTATCACCGGACTTTGTGATGCTCGCTTTCTGGCCCTCTTTGTCAAGGTCACCATAGGCAGTGACAACAGCTTCCCAATCGCCTTTCATGGCATTTCTGAACATGAATTTGTTGCTGCAGTTGTTGGCTGACTGTGGTTGTGTGTTGAGATTCATTGTGTTTGTGTACTTTGTCGCCCCCCTCCTCTTCTCTTTGCAGACAAAGGAGTGCGGCGAGTGCAAGTGCAACTTGAGTTATATGTAGGCCTATGGATGATTCTTAGCTTCTGCTTGTCCTTCACCCTCATAAATGAAGCCTGACATATTTCTATTTAATTACTTGCACTTTTCTTATCACTTCAACTGAAATTCACTTGGTCGATCTCATCTTGCTTTAAAGGAGCCCTGTTATAAGCTGGAAAGCCTAGAATAGCTCATCAAAATGTGATTTGCAGTCTTACTGCTTACTATTAATAAAAGTGGGTACATATTGTTGGGATTGTCACTTAAAAGAATGACAATTGAATACTAAAAATAATTATTAAGCAATCAATCTCACATAAATATATATCTTTATATAAATAAATAAAACCAGAGAGATAGAAGGAAATTTGAACCCAGTTCGAGGCGCGTTACACGCTGGCCTTGAAACAGATACGCCGCCCTCCGTGCACAGGCGTTCGATTGCATTCCGTTCCCGAGATACAACGAACCACTCTATCAGATTAATGGTGCACTTCCAATCAAACTAACTGGATCTCGATCAGAGGAGATTCTATTGCTCAATGACGGACTCCAAGATCAGAGAGAAATAAAACAGAGGTCTTTCAAAGTTTTCTCATAGAAAGCAAAGGGAGAAGAAGAAAGTAGTGTTTACTTTCTTATGATTTCGTTCTGGTATTTATAGGACAAATTCCATCGGTTATGATCATTAATACGCTCCCATAAAGTCGAAACGGACGAAACGTCTAAGACTTAAATCACCCATCGGTTATGATCATTAACACGCTCCCATAAAGGCAAAACGAAACTGGTGGACCACTTATATCAATCAAAAGTCGAAATGAAACGGCTGGACCATTTATATCAATTAAAATACAACAATCCCCACCATGATTGATATAAAACACATCCACAACACAAAATTTTATAAAACACAAAATTTTATAAGACACAAAAGGAGACACTGAGCAATAGTACTCCAAGTTTTCGGCGATAGGTACCTTGCGGGTTTGAACCTACACCTAGTTTGGTAAGCCGCCACTCTCACAAGTTCGAAGTGAACTAAGTCTTGAACTTGAACCTTAAAGCAAGAGCTTTGACAAACCTAACACTTAGAATAACTCCCTTTTCAAGATCATTCTGGGTAGCGCTTTATGGCCATGTGCCTTGTATCTTTTCATGAGTTGCACATCAGAGAACAAGCCCTCGTTCTCTTTAACTGCGACCTCAGTGGCACTCATATAGGTGACAGTCTCCAAGGGTAATATGCATCACAATATCCTGCTATTTAAGCCTTAACTGCATTAAGACTTTCGTCAACCTGTTCCATATGCATTAAGAGCACTCTCATCATAACAAAGGAATGAGCATATTAATTTTAATAGTGCTCTCTCCAAGTCACGCATCAGCTTGTTTTTACCCATTGAATCTTCGTAGTGGGATCTCCATGCAGAGAGATTGAGTTGCTACTAACGATGACTTAATCATAGGCTTTCAACCCCATTCCCCTAGATGAGTTAAGGATTTGCCCTGCCGACAACCCTTTTGTAAACGAATCAGCCAAATTCTCTGCTGATCATATAAAACTTAAGGTAATGACTCCTGAGGTAGTCAACTTGCGCAAGATTTTATACCTTAGTTCAATGTGCCTGGAGGACCTCTTATTATGATTCTTACTATTAACCTTATCAAGAGCTGATTGGCTATCACAGTGAATCAATATTCCAGGAATTGGCTTATTCAACCAGGGTATATCTATCAAAAGATCCCTAAGCCATTCCACCAGTTTTATCAAGAGCTACCAACTCTGCATCCATGGTAGACCTTGTTATCACTGTTTGTTTAGAAGATTTCCATGCAATAGCCCCACCACATAGTGTAAACACATAACTACTAGTAGCCTTGGTTTCATCAGAATATGATATCCAATTTGCATCACTGTATCCTTCTAATACAGCAGGGAACCCGGAATAATGTAAACCGTGGTTTACACTTCCCTTCAGATATCTAAAGACTCTCTCAATGGCAGTCTAATGAGATTCATTAGGGGTCTTAGTATATCTACTTAGTCTTCCCACAGCATAGGATATATCTGGTCTACTGCAGTTAGCCAGATAACTCAAACTTCCTATTAGCTGTGAATATCTAAGTTGTGATACACTTTCCCCACAATTTTTCTTAAGTCTTACACTTGCATCATATGGCGTATTGACAGGTTTTCTATCGAAGTAGCCATACTTCTTTAGAATTTTGTCCACATAGTGTGATTGAATTACAACTATTCCTTGAGAAGTCCTATCAATCTTCAAGCCCAATATAACCTTTGCAAGACCTAAATCTTTCATATCAAAATTCTCATTAAGGAAGCCCTTAACCTTATTGATATGATCCATATTATCACCAAACAGTAATATATCATCCACATACAAGCATAACATTACATAAGAGTGATCGAAAGACTTCTAATACAAGCATTTATCAGAAGTACAAACAACAAAGTTATGAGAAAGAAGAACATCATCAAACTTTTGATGCCATTGTTTAGGAGCCTGTTTTAAACCATAGAGAGATCTTACTAACTTACATACTTTTCTTTCTTAACCAGGAACTACAAAACCTTCAGGCTGCTCTATATAAATTTCCTCCTCTAATTCACCATTTAAAAATGCTGTTTTAACGTCCATTTGATGAATTTCGAGGTTATAATGAGCTGTCAATGCAAGAAGTACTCGAATTGTAGTTATCATGGACACAGGAGAATATGTGTCAAAGAAATCTTGACCTTCCTTTTGACTATATCATTTAGCCACTAGTCTAGCTTTGTACTTTTCAATGGATCCATCAGGATAATATTTTCTTTTGAAAATCCACTTGCATCTAATTGGTTTAAACCCTGGAGGTAGATTCATTAGAACCCACGTCCCATGTGCAAGTGTTGAATCCATCTCACTCTGTACCGCTTCCTTCCATAAAGGAGCTTCACTAGACGACATAGCTTCATTAAAAGTCAAAGGATCCTCATTCCCCACCATGAAAGTATAGAAGTCACCCCCAAAGTTCTTCTCTATCCTAGTTCTCTTAGATCTCCTAACATCCACATTAGTTCCCGAATCTTCCATTCTAGGAGTTGAAGAGGATGTAACATCTTCTTTATGCACTACAGCCTTATTCTTTTCCTTCAAAGGAAATACATTCTCAAAGAATGTTGCATCATCGGACTCCTTAATAGTATTGGGAGCATAATCTTGCCGATCAGAGCCAATTACTAAAAACCGATAAGCTCTGCTATTTTGCGCATAACCAATAAACACTGCATCATAAGTTTTAGAACTTAGTTTGTCCATCTTCACATTTGGGATTTTAACTTTAGCAAGACATCCCCAAACCTTAATGAACTTTAAACTTGGTTTTCTTCCTTTCATTAATTCATAAGGGGTTACAATTTGTCCTTTATGAGGCACACGGTTTAAGATTATACATGCTAAAAGAATTGCTTCTCCCCATAGATTTTTAGGTAAACCCAAAGAGGAAAACATAGAATTTATCATATCTATAAAAGTTCTATTCTTTCTTTCAGCCACACCATTAGATTGAGGAGAGTAAGGGGCTGTGGTTTCATGTATTATTCCTTGATCTTCACAAAATTTGCAAAATTCAAGAGAACAATACTCCCCACCACGATCAGACCTTAGTCTCTTGATCCGCCTCTCAGTTTGATTCTCAACCTCCATCTGATAAACCTTAAACTTATCAAAAGCCTCATCTTTAGACTTAAGCAAGTATACATGACAAAATTTTGAGTAATCATCAATAAAAGTAATGAAATATCTCATACCACCCCTAGTCAATAATCCATTCAACTCACAAATGTCAGAGTGAATTAAATCAAGCAAGCATGTAGATCTATCAACAGATTTATATGGTTTCGTAGGTTATTTTGCTTGAACACAAAGTTCACATTTATCAAGAGATTCAACATGCAATTTAGGAATCAAATCACAATTCATCATTCTCTTTATAATTTAAAAATTCACATGTCCTAGCCTCATATGCCACATATCAAAAGAATCAACATGACAAATAAAAGAGTCATTAACTTGAAATAAAGAGTTATTACAAGAAACTAAATTTAATTTAAAGAGACCATCACACACATAGCCTTTACCAATAAAAGTACCAAGTCTAGTTATTACAACTTTATTAGACTCAAACACTAACTTATATCCCTCTTGACTAAGAAGTACTCCACTAACAAGGTTCTTCCTCACACTTGGCACATGCAAGACATTATGGAGCGTCAACGTGTTCCCCGATGTAAACCGGATGTCCACATTTCCAACTCCATAAACTCTAGCCACAGAGGAATTCCCCATCGTCACTGTCCTATCCTTTACTTCCTGATAGAAAGAAAAAGAAGAGACATCAACACCGATGTGAATAGTTGCCCCTGTATCAACCCACCAATCAGTAGGTTCATATGCCAAGTTAATTTCAGAATTAGTTATTACTAACCTGTCATCTGAAATAACCACATTAGCCTGAGTAGAAGATGCAGCCCCACCATGACTCTGGTCCTGGCCTTTCTTCTCCTTGCACTTGTTTGCAAAGTGTCCAGGTTTCCCACAGACACAGCAAACTTTTAACTTCTTGTCTTTTTGGATATTAGAACTATGTTTGAGAGGCTAATTTTTAAACTTCTTATTCTTCTTCTTGTTACCAAAGTACTTGGGTTTCCCTTCCACCATATTAGCTTGAGCACTATCATTGGCCACAGACGAAGTACCTTGCAAGACTTTCATCTTGCCCCTGTGCTTCTCTTCTATTTGAATGGCCACAATCAAGTCATCAACGGACATTGTGTCCCTCTTGTGCATCAAAGTAATTTGAAAATCCTGCAATGAGGGTGGTAGTTTGTCGATAAGAGCAGGAACTTGGAGCCTCTCGTCAACGGGAATTCCTTTCCCAATGATCTTAGCTACCAAATTCTGTATTTCAACTACCTGGTCTCTAACAGATTTGTTATCAACCATCTTATAGTCAAAATATTCTCCCACAATATACTTTTCTTCCCCTTCATGTTCTTTTCCAAATTTTTTATCAAGGGTATCCCATAATTCTTTGGCAGTTTTAGTGTTCACATGCAAATCATACAATTCATTGCTCAAAACACTAAGAATTTGACCATGGCAAAGTTCATCATCTTGTTTGAATTTCTCACTTTCCTGAGTCTTATCAATTCCAATGTCAGACGAGCTAGCCGTCTTGTCAGATTCAGAAGAAACAGTCTTATCAGCAATAGCATTAGAAACCACATAAAATATGTTTAATTGCGTCAGCCAAAACTTCATTTTGGTCTGCCATCTGACGAAATTTTTCCCATCAAACTTCTCAGGTTTTAATGATTTGTCAACACCCATTGCAGTATTCAATCAACGCAATCAAACGATATCTGTTTCAAGATTGTTGGGATTGTCACTTAAAAGAATGACAATTGAATACTAAAAACAATTATTAAGCAATCAATCTCACATAAACATATATCTTTATATGAATAAATAAAACCAGAGAGAAAGAAGGAAATTTGAACCCAGTTCGAGGCGCGTTACACGCTGTCCTTGAAACAGATACGCCGCCCTCCGTGCACAGGCGTTCGATTGTGTTCCGTTCCCGAGATACAACGAACCACTCTATCAGATTAATGGTGCACTTCCAATCAAGCTGACTAGATCTCGATCAGAGGAGATTCTATTGCTCAATGACGGACTCCAAGATCAGAGAGAAATAAAACAGAGGTCTTTCAAAGTTTTCTCATAGAAAGCAAAGGGAGAAGAAGAAAGTAGTGTCTACTTTCTTATGATTTCGTTCTGGTATCTATAGGACAAATTCTGTCGGTTATGATCATTAACACGCTCCCATAAAGTCGAAACGGATGAAACGTCTAATACTTAAATCACCCATCGGTTATGATCATTAACACGCTCCCATAAAGGCAAAACGAAACTGCTGGACCACTTATATCAATTAAAAGTCGAAATGAAACGGCTGGACCATTTATATCAATTAAAATACAACACATATCAGCTTAGTACAGGGGAAATGAGGCTTTGCTATCCAATCTACGAAATTGAATAAAACCTGACATTATGTGTCTGAACAAGATTGATTTCTGATTCCATTAATGTCCCTCCTCGTCAATTTTTTATCTCTTGGGGAACCCCTTTGGTTCTTTTAATGAAAGCTTCATGGTCCAAAAAGTTGATTGATTAGTCTTTATAAGGCGTGAATTGGAACTATACTGATCACCAAAGATGCTGTCTCAAAGACAACCAGTATTTCGAACCTAAATAATTATAAAGGAATTTTTTAATTTCCTGAACCGGTTATTTATAGATATCAGCCTTCATTGGATAAATATTCAATGAAAGGAAGAAGTATTTTTCGTCTCCATATGGCTTGGTGGAAATTGTAATATCATAAATAGTGCAAAATAATAACAAACAAACATGACCAAGTATAAGTTGTTTGATCGACTTTTTTTTATTGGTTACAAACGTACAGCACTCTATTCCATCTTGCAAGTTTCAATCATACAGAATAATGATAGGAAGCAATTTTTTTTTATTACTTTTCCATTTTAAAGAGGCACTCTAAGGAATAGAGGCTTCTCTTTGAATCATGGCTCCATGTCTTTTACTTTACTAAAATTATGTTTTTCAAAAGAAAAAGTAAAAGAAAAAGAAAAAGCTTATGTAAGATGGTAGAGATAAAAATAAGACCCAAAGTTCAACCAATACCTTCTACTTAAAGATTGCTTATGACGCACTCTTATGCTTTGAATCACAGATGCAACTTATTGAGTACGCTTGACAAAAGTAAGATTATGGATGCTGAAAAAGCACTGTACTATATTCTTATCTCACTTAAAATTGAAAGGCTATAATTAAACATACTGACGAAAAAATTTCAACTTCCAGTGTAATTAAAGACAAACGCGTAGAGGAACTTGCTTAATTGGGCTATAAAAGTAATTCTACCAAAACATGATGATCAGCCACAACCTTCCAGCAACCAGCCATTGAGCGAGACATTGTCATGAGTTTGAGTTTTCCCAATAGCTCTTTTGGGCGCATTTTTCATCATTGGCTGCCCCTTGTGCATGTTGACTGGACGTTTGGAGACTGACAGGTGTTGAATCAGAACCAGACTATACTACGCCTAAACCCCAACAAGCCTTTCAACACTTTGGCACTCTGGGCCAGCTTTATTTTATTGAAGGGGATGCCTTGGTCCACCAAATTTATCGCCGATACCACCACCGTTGTATACCCTATTATTAATCTTTTTTGGAAAGCAAGGAACTGTACATATGTTAGTAGGGAGAATTTTTTGCATGCTAGTAATTTGATTTATCTACATGCCTATTGATGAAGGTTGTAAGAAGAAATCAATAAACATGTGTAAGATTACACGATAAGCTAATATCAGTTATTTAATTAATAAACATGTTAGCTTATGTGGCCAATTTGATTTATCTAATTTGAAGAAACATACAGATATGCTCAGAATTGATGATGTAAATCAGCTCAGTTGGAAATACATGGAGCAAGGTGATCGAAAGAAGAAAATATGCCGAGTTTCCTTAAGCGGTTGATTAGGCTACAAGGGCTAACAATTGCCTCCAATAGAATTCCTTTGTAAAAATCAAACCGAGCTAAGGGCGCGCGATCGATCAGACATATAGGTGATCGACAATTTGTCATCACATTTTCCTTGCAATATAACGGTTGTAAATCGGGAAAAATGACAAATACAAAACCCGCGAAAATAGTTCAAAAATTTAAAACATCACACACTAATTTTTCCCAAAATTTTTTTTACTCATTCAATCAAACATCGTACAATCAAACCAAACATCTTCAGGGGCTACTCGAAAACAAATGTATGAATAAATTGCTATGATCATAAACTTTAAGTAAAAATCCCTCCTAGGCATCCCTAAGTGCAAGTCCCATAACAATCCACAGTCTAATCCAAATTTTAAGTCTAGAAAGCATAAACATCTTTTATTCTCATCTCACCCAATACAAGAGATCATGACACAAATAATACTTGCAATGAGTCAAAGATATACCTGATTCCAAAGGAATCAATCCACCGTGGAAAAGAGCATCCATCTCCAGGAGCTTTCTATTACAAACCTACAAAAGCCTCCTGAATAACGGGGCTAAAAAATAGGGTAATGAGTATTTTCATACTCAATAGGAAAATACCTAGTAGCAATGAACTCAGTAAGTCCATACATAGATGCGTTCATGCAGCTCAAACATGATGCAGACAACATATAATAATCATGCACATACGCATGCAATCATGCCAAATATATACCATCATGCCAAATACATATCATCAAACTAATCTTACACATACACTCTTAATTAGAGTCTTACAAACTTACTCGTACAATCATATGCTTACTCATATAACTTAAACATACTTGTACGACTTTACTCATACAACCTTACACTTGTATGACCTTACTCATACAATCTTACTCATAAACTTACGCTTATTGTCTTGCTCAGAATCATACTCTTACAGTCTTGCTAAAAAATATATGCTTACAATCATGCTCATACTCATACTCTTATAGTCGTGCTCATACTTAATACTCTGGCAGTCGTGCTCTTACTCATACTCTGACAGTCGTGCTCATACTCAAACTCTTACAGTCGTACTCATACTCTTACAATCATGCTCATACTCATACTCTTATAGTCGTGCTCATACTCATACTCTTACAGTTGTGCTCATATTCATACTCTTACAACCGTGCTCATACTCATACTCTTACAGTCGTGCTCATACTCATATTCTTACAGTTGTACACATACTATCGACCACTGAAGCTCATTACAACTAATAAACTCCAGTGTCAAAATAGAAAAGAATGCCACTGGGGCATTACCTTAACCTCCGGGGAGTGACTAGATGCCATGGACTTTTCCGAAGGCAAGGCACACTAATGCTCATGGGGCACAGGATCAAACATGTAAGAGCAAGTCCATAATACTACTTACTTGAGCATGCAAACATAAATACCCACACATAAGGGGTCATACAATTGCCCACCATTATGGGTCTTATAGTGCAAGTGACACTCTAGGGTAGAAATCATACAGTGCCACTCTTGGGCGGAATCGTACAATGTCACTCTTGGGTAGAATCATACAACGCTCTCAATAGAGCATCAAACGTCTTGGCTTAATATAGCACACAAACCAAATCGAAAACATGCATCGCTCTCAACCGAGCATCAGATGTCTAGGGCTCAATATAGCACACAGACAATATCCCACAGGATAAACACCATGACAAGATATAAGAAATGCTTAGCCGACTCATTATCAGCTAGCTCAAACAAGGAATTTAATCTGTCGAAACCCTCTGGTCTCAAACTCACAACACTATCATTAGATTTGCTTATAATTCAAGTTTGAATTAAATAAGTTATGCAGTATAATTATGACACACAATTCTCAAACATACAGTGCTCCACTGATAAACCAAAGTTGAGCCCAATCCGAAACCTTAGGTTGTCAGGGCAGCAGACTTCACTAGTAGGTGACATCTAAACATGATTTTAAAATATTTATACTTTCGAATTTAATCTAAATAATTTAAAATAAAAAAATAGATTTTTGACACAATACATCATCGTTCACATATGCATATCTATTAAATAAAAGATATATACCCAAAATTTGTAAAAATAAAATAAAATAAAATGCAATAAATAATTAAAGTAATCGTGGAAAATACGTATGATAATTTTTTTATTTAGCCTAAAAGACTTAGTTACTCATCTGTAGATAGTGGAACCTCGACTTTGATACGAATTATTACGCCCCGACTTTTTAAATTATTTTAAAAGTCAAAGCGCCAACAATTCGTAATAATAAAATATAGGCCAAGATCAACTGTGCACAGAGAGTAACTATTCATTAATTTAGGTAATTACAAAAAAACTTTACAAAATAAGGCTTATCGTGCCTTAACAAAATCAAAGTTGCGCACATACAAAATTAATACATAACAAAAGAACGTAATAAAGCATAGATCTTTCAAAGTCGAAGGGTAATCTTCATTCATATCGTCACCTTCGGTCAAACCTGTAGCATCCAAGGGTGGGTGAGTATAATTTACTCAGTAGATAGAATTAAATTCTC
Organism: Saururus chinensis; assembly: GCA_035235625.1. NCBI lineage: Eukaryota > Viridiplantae > Streptophyta > Magnoliopsida > Piperales > Saururaceae > Saururus > Saururus chinensis. Next base: position 38,851,103 of record CP141146.1, read on the forward strand.
ATAATAATTAATATTCAAAAGTTGACTTTAAAATAATAATATCAACTAACCGAATCCAACACACTTCTTACACGAAAAGTCAGACAAAATAGTTCTTCGCAGAATCTGGTAAACTCGGATAATTCGTTCGTAGCCAAAATCCAATAAATAATTTAAGTAATCAGATAAAACATCATTCTCATAATATCGCCGATACCGAAGTGACATACACTCGTGCTCATGGGGCAATGGGATCAAAACGAAGAGGATCTTCCCAAGATATCCAACTTCATGGGCGCGCCATATGCCATAATAGGCGGTACCTAGGAGTCATAACTCAGATAGCTTTTGGGCTTTATACTAAATAACTACCCGTCAAAATCGATCGTAGTTTTTGGACTTTATACCAAATAACTACCCTTCAAATGTGGTCAAATTATTCGTAAATATATTCTAAATAATAATAATATTTTAATAGACATATCACAACAAAATCCTACTAAGAGGCGTACACGACGCTATTATTTTAGTGTATGTCCGACCCCCAATAAATACTATATTTTTTGTAATAACCTTTTATGAAAGGATCACAAAATCATACTATGTAGTCGTAGCATGAGATTAGAGTTTAAGGCCACCTACCCTTGTTAAGCCTATGTTTGCGGTCGGCTTAAAAGCGGTGGGTGGCACCTCCCCTTGTGTGGAGATAGTTTCCATGTTTGGCTCGGGTGAGGCGAACAGAACCCCCCCTAGCACTGGGACAGTCTCCTTATCTGGCTCGGGTGAGGTGGGTAAAACCTCTCCTAGCGCTGGGACAGTTTCCTTGTATGGCTCGGGGCAGAACCCCCCCTAGCACAAGGATAGTCTCCTCGTTTCTGGCCCGAGGGTTGCAGAAAGGGCCTCCTCTTACCCCAGGTCATTCACACCTTTTAGAGAAGCTATCTCGAAAAATGGACTATCTCACGACGTTGGGCACCCTCAATTTAGGTAAGTTTGGTTTTTGAACGGATAAAAACGGGCAAGGGACGGTGAAGGAACGCATGTTTAAGTCTTAAAAATGCACGTCACACAAAGTAATTGAGGGGAAGAAAGGATGGGGCGAGTTGGACCTCCCCCACCCCTCTCCTTTTATAGGCCCAAGAGCCATCTGGATGCGTGACACATGTCGCGCATCCGGTGGCCCAATTTAATGTCGCATTGCGGCAGTTCAACTGAACTGTCGCAATGCGGCTCCTTACCGAAGGTGGCTCACGCAAATGCGTTAGCCATGGCTGACGCCAAAGCTGACACAGATATATATTTTTTTAATATATTTTTTAAATTTTAGTTTTATTATTAAAACAAAATTTAAAACTTTAAATGGGCGTAATTTCTTACCCCGAAATCAGAATCGTGCGTTCTTACTACCATTGGACTTGTATTAATGAGCCCTATAAAACAAGACCACACAAGGCATATTTTCTTGCAAATTTAAAGTGGGTCGTGCCAATGGAACGCTTCCCAATGCCATAGTCTACTATCCCAGTATTCATTTAACACGCTCTTGGGCTCGATACGATCATCTCGCCGAGCCCTATCAATTGTCTTAAGGCTCCTTCAAACGAACAAAGCTCAAAATGGTCTAATTTTAAGAAAAAATGTTAATGGGCCCAAACGCCCTAATTTCAATACATAGAAATTTTGGGGCGTTACACATACAATCTCCGCCATCCACCTTATGGCTAAGTCATCTTACACAGATGTCATCAAACTGAGCTCCTCAAAGCGAACCCCAATCATCACCCTCTTACTTATACCTCACTTATTATGCTTACTTTTCACTTCGTAATTTATACATTATGCTTGTACAATTATGTAACACTCTTACTGTCTGACAATCCCCCAATGTACGCTCTAATCCAAACCAAACAAACTGCTCCAATCCTCGCTCATCAAACTTACATCCTCTGTCTTCCGTCATATGCTTACACATCCACAATAAATCCAGACAAAACCCTCTGTAACCTCTTATTGTCCATCACCCATACTTTTCCCCCCACACGCATACACGTATCCATCATATAGGTATATAGCCATCATACATGCGTATGTCCATCACACATATATATATAACATATACATACTTTCATACATATCTTACCAACATACTAGCTAGCCATCACTAGCACATACATAATCCACATACGTAGCTTACAAACATGCACGCTAGCCATCACTAGCACATACATAGATACATACTCGCTAGCCATCACTAGCATATACGTACACATCCATACATGTAATTTACCAACACACTCGCCGGTCATCACTAGCACATACATACACATCCATACATACTTCAAACATACGTACGACCCACGTGCACGTCATATGCATTTCAACATGGCATAATTTATCTTCTTACATCATGCAAATGGATCATGATTTAACATCCAAAGCATGGAATCATACAATCCTAACATGTTGCTACTCATTCAAAGCATGTTATCATGAAATTACAAGTTTAAAGCTCCCCTACCTTGTAATCATGACGTTTGATGGTAAGCACATGACGGTGGCAGCAGCGGAGTTGGCGGCCAAAAATATTGCCAAGTTGAGAGAGCTGTTGTCCCAAGGGTTTAGGAAGTATCAGAAGTACTCACGACTAAATGGGGTGACATAGATAAAATGCCAGGTGAAAGGTCGTGCCAACATAAGTGGCGATGCAACCAGAAGTTGAGGGTGTACTCACTGAAGGTAGGCCGGTGACTGAGAAGTACTCGGCCGGCTACAAGACGTTGAAATCGGCCGCAGACATCACCCAACAGCGGGAATTTTGTGTCAACAAGGGCCCACATAAGGGCAGAGGGCATGAGGCGATGCTCTAGGACAGAGGAGAGGTGGAGGTGGGCTTTAATGTCAACTCCATTGGTGGCAGAGCCATCCGACGGTCATGCGGCTCGAATGAGGTGCCTAGACCCTAAATCGCAAGCGTGGCTACATGCACACGGGGCCAAAAAGGGCCACTATAGGGGGAGATGGGTTGGACAGTGGCGGACCAAGGCCCACAAAAGGGCAATGGAGCTAGGGCCAGAAGGTGGTGGCCGACCGAAATGGCAACATCGCCGATTGGCACCCACAACCAACACATTTGGTGCGGGTAGTTGTGCATCTTGCATGGTAAAAGGGTGAAGGGCGACTCAAGGCTGAGCAGTGGCGCGGCAAAGACTACGGTGAAACAAGGCCAACCCCAAGGGCAGCCAGAGACCAATCGATGACCGAAGGTGTCATAGTGGCAAAATGGCCACAAAAGGTCGTACCGATATGACCCAAATTGAGGCATAAGGGCAAAGCAAGACAATAGGGGTGAAGCGGGGTCAGAAACGGCAACCCCCAACCAACATTGGATCGAGGTAGGCTAGACGGAGTCTGACCGGAGTTTGTCCGGTGGCCGGACGACAACTAGAAACACACTGGCATAAAAAAATGCATCGGACAGTGAGATGAAAAGAAGAACAAAAACCGAACAAATTACCAGTAGCTCACAGAGGAGCAAGGAGAGCATGGTGGTGGCTTTAGCTAGCGCCTATGGGTTCATAGTGGCTAAACAAAGATAAGTCTAGTTGAGGGTGGCCACAAACGGTAACAAAATCGCCCTCCTATGGCCCAAAAATGAATTTAAGAGCTATGATAAATATAAGAAAAGACTAGTACTTATTGGAGGAGTGAAGAGGGCATGGCGGCGGTCATAGCCTGTACCTACGGACTCGCGGCGGTAAGACTGAGTGGATCCTGGCAGGAACCTGTGGAATCAGACGACGGAGGAGGGACAATAGAGCGACTAGAATCACACTCGGGTTTTCTCACAAAGTTACTGGACGTCAAATTTTTTTTTACGACGTCGAAAGCTTCTAGAAGCCGGTTGATGGATTTCATATTTATACTCTTTTTTATTTTCCATATATGTCCCCAACATGCGTTAACTTACTGTTGACACGTTATACCTCCAAAATTCGTGCCAAAAGCGTGCGACGAAGCCTGTGTCCTACGACTAAGCCCCATACCCAACTCTATGGGTATAAATATTGGGGTAAATATGCAAATACAAATATACGGAAGTGTCACATTTTCCTGCTTAAAATGACCAAAAAAATAGCAGGAAAAATCACTGAAAATCGTTAAAAAACAGGGACATTACAGAGTAAGAACAAGAATTGTTGTTGCTACCATAGTTACATTGACGTACCATTAAACTACAATGATTCCCTTATTGTTTGTTCAACATCCCTTTTATTAGAAGATCTGCTACCCCGCCAAATCTTATCTTTTCTACAAGAATTAGAGTGGTTTACAAGAAATCTTCCACCAAGAACATTGTCCATCTGTCAGATGTTTGAGCCAATACCCCTATGTTTTGGTAACAACTTCATGGAAATCTCTTTTCTTTTTTAAGATTGTGGGTTCCTTGAGCTCATAGAATTTGATGTTTGAGTTAATGCATGGTGCGCTATGATACAATTTAGATTGGCTACGATGATGAGAATTATTTTGATACATAATATGTGTGGTCAAAATTCAAAAATTCAAATTGTTCATTTGATGTGTGACATAAAGCCTCATTTGGATATTGTAAGATGGAATTCAGAAACATGTGGTAAATAAGATTTAGAAATGTTGTGTGATATGAAGAAAGAACATACTTGTCTTGTGGTTAAATCATAGGTTGAATATTGTCAACAAGTTAATGTTGTCCAAAACATGCATGGTGTGTTTTTGCAGTCACAATATTCTATTTACAAGACTTACAATGATTTTAATATGGTATACCTTATTCTTGAGAAAGTATTTGGTTTCACCCAAGGAGAAGTGGTAATCATATTCATGGGCGTGATCAAAGTGATTTTCTTCATAGTGATTGTTTGAAGACTGATTTTTTTGTCTTGTACATTGATTATTACTATGTGCATGAGACAATCTATGCATTGAAGGAGGTCCTTTTGGAAGATTTATTTTGCCTATGTCAGTTAATTAAAGGTGTGAAGTGTTATGGATTGATTACTACACACATTATATATATTTACCACAACATAGCCATAATTAAGGTGTTTATTGTTATGGTATCTTATTTGAAACTTCCAAAACCGCTATATCAAGATGCTACTCTATGTGGGTCTTTACTTTTTACTATTTATAGTTCACAAGTTTTGAAGAAGACAATTGGCAATGAGCATTCCGTGAATATTACTTCACTTTTTCTAAACTCGGGGACAAGTTTTTTCTCACCTAAGGAGAATGATGATGGCCGTAAGAGGCTAAGAGATAAGGAGATTCATAGCTTAAAGAAACATGCACATGTTCTTGGAATTGATGATGTGAAACAGCTAATTTCAAAATACATGGAGAAATGAGATCAAAAGAGGAAAATATGTCAAGTTCCCTTGAGTGATCAATTAGGCTACAAGGGTGATTGGTCACCTCTGATAAAATTCCTTTGTAAAAATTAAACTGAGCGAAGGGCGATTGATATGGCATATAGGCGATCGATCAATCGAGTGATCAATCGGGCTACCGAAGTGATTGATTGGCACTCTACGCAAACTCGTGTAAAATTAAGCCAAGGGAAATGGCGATATATCGGCTTGGAAAACGATAGATCGCTACAACAATGGGACAATTTCATGTTTCATTTTGCATAAGAATTATATTCCAAATTAATTTCTTTCAAGTCTTTTGCTTATCTAGGAGTCTTTATTCTGTGTCATTTTGTTTATTTAGTGATTTTCCAATTTATTTTCCTTATTTTTGTTTGGTTAGCCTTAAAGTAGTTAGAGATTGAATTCCTTTATTTTCAATTATGTTATTAAGACTTTGTATAAAAACTTGGCTCTTTTATGGAAGCCATAGCTGATAGTTCTACATTTTTTTCAAATATTCACTACAATAAAAGGGATTATTAGCAACGCCTTTATTAGCGATGCAAATTCAAACGACACTAAAAATAACTATTTGCGATGCATATTAAAGCGTCGTAAATTTTTTAACTATTAGCGACACTTATTAAAAAATGTCGCTAATAGTACTACTATTATTTATGCTTTTCTAAAAGCGGCGCTAATAGTGTTAATATTAGCGGTGCTTATATCAAAGTGTCTCTAATACTAATACTATTTACAGCACATTAAATAAAGTGTCACTAATAGCTATAATTTTTTTAAAATAATAAAAATTTTATAACTATTAGCGACACATATTAAAAAATGTCTCTAATAGTACAACTATTAGGGACGTTTTGATATAAGTGCCGCTAATATTAAGACTATTAGCGACGCTTTGAAAAAATGTGTCACTAATAGTTATGCATGTGCATTGCTACTACTTACAGTACTAGCGACACAATTTCATAAGCATCGCTAATATATTTTATTTTAATTTTTTTTTTAATTTTAAAATATAATTTATAATAAAAGAAAGAGAGAAGAGAGAGAGGGTAGATAGAGAAGATAGGAAGAGAGAGGAGAGGAGCTAGAGAGAGAAGAGAGAGGTGAGAGGAGAGAGAGGGTAGAGAGAGTGAGAGTGAGAGTGAGAGAAGAGAGAGAGAGAGAGAAGACGAGAGAAAGAGAAAGAAGGGAGGATGAAAGAAGAGAGAGAAAGAAAGAAGAGAGAGAGGAGAGAGAGATAAGATAAGGGGAAGAAATTAATTTATATTTTTTAGATTTTTTATTATATTATTATATTTTTAAAATAATTAAAAAATTAAAATAAAATATATTAATGAAGCTTATTAAATTACGTCGCTACTATTTGTAGCAGCGACGCATATCCGTAAACATCGCTATTACATAGGGTACTAGCAATGCAAATTCACAATCTTCGCTAATATAGTTTATATAAATTTTTTTATTGATTTTAAAATATAATTTATAATAAAAGAGAGAGAGGGTAGAGTGAGTGGGTCAAGAGAGAAGAGAGGAAGATAGAGGAGAGAGAGTGCATAGAGTGAGAGTGTGAAGAGAGAGAATGGGTAGAGAGAGAAGTGAGCAAGAGAGAGTAGAGAGAGAGTGAGAGGGTAGAGAGCGGAGAGAGAGAGAATAGAGGAGAGAGAGGGTAAAAAGAGAGATAATAGAAAAAGGGTAAAGAGAGCTAGAGAGAGGATGAGAGAGAGTGCATAGAGGGAGAGGGTAGAGAGAGAAATATAAAGAGAGATAGGAGAGGATGAGAGAGGAGAGACAAAGGAAAGAGGAGAGAGAGTGGGAAAAGAAAAAAATTTAAAAAATAAGGCTACTAGCGATGCTCGGTAGAAAGCGTCGCTAGTAGCATAAGTATTTGCAATGCTTAAGATTAAGTATTGCAACTACTTATGCTACTAGCGATGCTCACAATGAGTGTTGCTAATAGCCTTACTTAAAAAATAATAATTTCTCTTCCCTCTCACTCTCTCTAACCTCTGCCCTCTCCCTCCCTCACTCTCTCCCTCCCACCCTCTCTCTTTACCCTCTATCCTCTCTCTCTACCCTCTCCTCCCTCTCTCTCTCTCCCCCTTCTTACAATGCTTCAAATTGAAGTGTTGCAAAAAGGGGAGCACAGGCAAAATTTTGCCTGCCTTACTTAAGATCTCTGCCCACGGTGCACGCGGGAAGAGGAAGAGCAAGGAGGCGGCTCCGGATCCAGCTCTGCCCTTGTATTCTGGTGCTACTCCACCCCCTGCACCCTCCATTTCCTCCCCTCCCCCTCAATTTCTCCCTGCCCCCACCCCCACCCCGCCTTCTATGCCCCTTGGAAGCTAGCGCCCCCCTCCTCGGCTAGAGGAGGACGTAATTGAGGGGGCGGCGCCAGATCTGGTTCTGCCCCCAGATTCTGGTGCCACCCGCCACCATCCATTTCCTCCTCCTCCCGCCCCCTCCCCACCTTCTCTGCCCCTTGGAAGCTTGCACCCCCTCCTTCCCCAGTGGAGGATGTGATCGAGGTGGAGGCGTTGGATCTAGCTCTGCCTACCCACCCTCCATTTCTTCCTCCCCTCCCCACCTTCTCTGCCCCACGGAAGCTTGCATCCCCCCCTTTCGCTGGTGGAGGTAGTGATCGAGGGGCCGGCTCCGGATCCAGCTCTGCCCCCAAATTCCAACACCACCCCTGCCCCCTGCATTTCTACCTCCCCCTCTCCGCTTCTTTGCCCCCTGGAAGATTGCCCCCTCCTTCGCCGGAGGAGGTGGTGATCGAGGGGCCGATCTTGGATCCGGCTCTACCCCCGGATTCTGGTGCCACCCCCACCCTCCTCCATTTCCTCCTCCCCGCCTTCTGTGCCCCCTGAAAGCTTGCACCGGCACCCCCTCATCCATCGGAGATGGTGGTGATTGAGGGGCGGCGCCAGATCCAGCTCCATCCCCGGATTCCAGCACCACCCCCGCCCCTTGCATTTCTTCCTCCCTACCTTCTCTGCCCCCGGAAGTTTGCATCCCCCTCCTCCGCTGAAGGAGGTGGTGATCGAAGTGGCGGCGCTCCTCCCCTCCATTTCCTCCTCCCCTCCCCTCCCCCATTATTTCTTCCTCCCCCACCCCCCAACCCACCCTGGCTCCGGCTTCCAACCCTTCTCGACTGCCAGAGGAGGAGGAGACTAGGGGAGAGGCAGCGAGATTTTTTTTAAAGTTTTGTGACACTTTAGTAAGCCTCGTTAATAAGGTTTTTAGAGACACAAATGTAGCGTCACTATTTTTTTAATATGAAGTGTTATTAGCGACATCTTAAGAAAATGTCCTTAATAACATTTTTTATATTTTTTAAAAATTAGTTAACGTATTAGCGATGTTCTGGAAAGTGTCGCTAAAAAGTGTATTAGCGATGCTTTGCAATAAGCGTTGCTAATTGTCTATTATTAGTGACGCTCTCTAAAACGTTGCTAATAATTAATTTGTAGTGACACTTTTCAACATTCCTATAAATGTCTCTAATAATCTATTATTAGCGACATTTTTGAAAGCATTGCAAAAAAACTAATATTAGTGACAAGGATAAATCATCGCTAATAGCATACTATTAGCGACGCTTTTAGAAAGTGAGAAGTTGTGATAAGACTATTAGTGACGCTTTGGGAACTATTAGCGACACTTTGGGAACTATTAGTAGACGGACTTAAGATTTGAGCTTACTAGGAAACTGTATGGTAGTATGGTTTCAAAGGATAATTATATCAGCATAAAATATTTAATTCAAACATGAATGTCAAGAAAAACTAATATGCTAAGCTTCTGAGTTTGAGATTTTAGAGGTTCGACGGATTAAGTTCTATATTTGAGCTAGTCATTGGTTAATCGGCTGAGCATTTCTTATGTTTAGTCATGATGTTTATTCTGGATGTTGCCTTGGTGTTGATTTTATGCCTAGACGTATGATGCTCTATTGAGAGCTCTATATGACTTTTTTGACTAGTGATAACATTGCATGATTCTTATTAAGGCAACCTCCTCCATTGCCACCATGGCAATCCTGGACTCCCCTCTACTTGTAATCACCACCGTCCATGTGTTACTACACCCTCTCCTTGTGGAAATACACTCCTGTATCCCTTATGTATTCCCCAATAAGAAATATATACATGTATCTATAAACAGATGTATTCTGTGAATGAAATACGGTCTTTTGTCTGTTTACATGGTATCAAAGCTCTTCTACCTAACGGCTTGATCCCTTTCTATTTCCGGTTTCCCGTTCGCCGGCAAGCCCTCTTGTCTGGCGAACTCTCCGGCAAGCCCTCCCGTTCGGCGAACTCTTCGGCGCCCTCCCTCAAAGACCGACGCCCTTATCCAGTCCGTCCCTCTCGCCGGCCAACCTCCTTCCCCCTATCCCATGCTCTTCCCCGTCACCAGTCTCCCCCTTACTGTTCGGTCTCCCTTCCCGCCGGAAGCTTCCCCTCACTCTACCCGTCGGCCTCCTAACCTATTCGCCTCCTCCCTGCTTTGTCATCGGCGCCCTCCGTCCCGATCAACTTTGCTCCTGTCCAGATCCGACCGATCCGGCACTGCCTCATCCAAATCTGACCGATCCAGCGCCGCTAGTCTAGCTCCGCTCCGATCCAGCGCCGCCCCGTCCACCTTTGCTCCGATCCGGCGCCTCCCGCCCGGATCCGCTCTGATCCCGTTTAGATCTGACTGAACCGGTGCCGCCCCATCCAGATCTAACTGATCCAGCGCCGCCCCATCCAGATCTGACCACTCCGGCACCGCCAGGTCCAGCTCCACTCTGATCCAGTGCCGCCCCGTCCACCTAGATCCGCTCCGGTTCAAATTTGCTTGCCAGCGCCGCCCCATCCTGATCTGCTCCGATCCGGCGCTACCCAGTCTCGATCCGCCCCGGTCCGGTGCCACCTAGTCCAGCTTCACTCCATCACTTGCGCCCACTATCCCGGCCCAGGCCTAGATCTCCCTTCCAGCAAGCCTCCTCCTTTTTTTCCAGTCGCCCGGATCTGCCCCTCCGCACAGCCTCCCCCATCCCCACTTATGGTCTCTCCTAACCACATCCAGTCTCACCCCGGGCTCCCCCTCTTCCCCACCCTCCTCTACGACACTCGATGACCTCTTCGCTCCTGTGCCGGCGGTGGTTCGCTTCCTCAGCTCTTACCTCCCTCAACTTGTCACCATACGTTGTGACTCCAACACCTTCCTCATTTGGCGGATTCAAGTTCGCGACCTCCTTGAGGGTTACAGTGTTATGGGCTTTCTTGATGGCTCCACCCCGTGCCCAGCCACAAGCGACCTTACTGCCTGCCCCACTGCCACCCAATGGCGCTGCATTGATCGCGTACTTCTTACTGTCGTTCGTGCCACCATCTCCCCATCCTTGCTCGGCTACTTCATAGGCCTTGAGTCCGCCGCTGCCCTTTGGATCGCAGCCGAAGATCGCTTCCTCTCTACCTCCCTGGCTCACACCCTCAATGTGAAAGAACGTCTTGCCGCACACGTCCATGGTGATGGCACTATGTGTAAGGTCCCTAATTTTTCTACGATTTTCTAGGATTTTCCTGCTATTTTTTTGGTCATTTTTGGCAGGAAAATGTGACTCTTTAGCGTATTCATATTTGTGTATTTTTCCCCATATTTATACCCGTAGAGTCGGGTGTGGGGCTTAGTCGCAGGCCACGGGCCTCGCTGCGCGCTTATGGCGTAAATTTTGGAGGTTCGATGCGTAACCAGTGAGTTAACACGCGTTGAGGATACATTTGGAAAAAAAAGAAAAAAATGTGGATCGGGATCACCCGATCCAGAACCTCCTGGAGGAGGAATAGTGCGACTGCCACCCCCAGTCTATTTTTCTGTCCCCGCCGGCCGCCGGCAAGCCGTAGGACGCCAGCACAGGCTCTGCCCCGGTGGTGCAACGCCGAAGGACCACTGCCCCGGCTGCCCACAGCCGCACCGCCTCCTCCCCCAGTTTGCCCTCTCTCCCCTCTGTTTGATTTGTACCGCAGTCGTCATGGGCCGGCGAGGGCCGGCCGGCCGCCCACAGTTCCGCCCTGGGCCGTCAACGGCGGGAGGACACCCCTCCCGGCCCCACTTGGCCTCCTCCGCCGTCCCACTCCGTTTTCCGTCTTTGCCTCTGTTTTCCGCCCCCCTTCTGTCGACCTAGCTGGCCGGCTTCCGCCACTGTTGGACGGCCTGGCTGGGCTTCGTCCAGCACCGCCTTGCTCAGGTGACGGCGAGGAGCCACTCCTCCCGGCCGTAGGGGGTCTCTGCACCGCTGCCCTAGTCATGTTCCCCCTTACCCATTGTTTCTGCCGGCGCTCTATTTTGGTGAAACGGAGGCCGCCGGCGGTGAGCCACAGCCGTCTTGACCTCCCTCCAGCCTCGCCTTGGTCCGGCGAAGGCAGTGGACCACACCTCCATGCCCTCCCTCTTTTCTCCGGCCAGTATGTTTTACCGTACGATTTTCTGGTAGGTTTCTGCTGTCGCAGTTGGCTGGTGAGGGCAGCCCGGCTGCTGTGAGCTCCGCCCCGGCCTGGCGATGGCCTAGGGACGGCCCCACCTAGACCGGTTCAGCCTCTGTCTCTCCCTTGCTCAGTCCAGGCGTCCCCCATTTTTGGTCTACGTCTGTTTTAGACCGTGTGACTGACATTATCAGTCGGACGCCGGATTTGATTTAGAGGATCTGTGTCCGGCTCCGCCCCAGCCCGGTGACACTAGTGGGTCACCCTAGCTTGGCCCCACCTAACCCGGTGTTATTGCCTCTGACCTGTGCCCTTCCTTGTGGCCCATAGCCACAATTAGTTCCGCTCACCAGCATATTTGCCGTTGACCCTTCTTGCCCATTTTATGTCGTCGGTACCGGACGGCCTCTGGCAAGAGTTTGTATGACTTACCTTGACTGAAGGTGGACGAGTTCACCTGCACAGGCCTTGGCTAGTGACAGCCTCGTGGCCTTTGCTTGACCCTGAACCCTCCCCTTGGTCTTTACCGTGCGAGATGCACAACAGCCTACACCATGGGTATTGGTTGTGGGTGGCGATTGGCTATGTCACCACTTAGATTGGCCACCGCTAGGGCCTTAGCCCTATTGGCTTTTGTGGGCCTTGAGTCACCTTATTTCAGCCCTCTCCCCCGCCCCTTTGGGTAGTGTGTGCATGTGGCCACGCGTGTGCTTTTGGGTTTAGGTGCAGCATTTGCGCCGCCTGACCATCAGTTGGCTTTGCCACCAAGTGGAGTTGACACATAGCCCGCCTCCACCCTTCCTTCATCCTTGAGCGTTACCCCACGCTCTCCGCCCTTATGTGGGCCTTTGTTGACCGAAATCATCACCGTTGGGTGCTATCCACAGCCGATTTCGATGTCTTGTGGCCAGCTGAGCACGTCTTAGCCACCGGCCCATCTTCAGTGAGTACACCATCGACTTCTGGTCGCACTGCTACATATGTTGGCTTGACTTTTCTCCCGGCTGCCCTAGTGTGCCGCCGTGGATCAAGGATTTTACCGCATTGATTTCTGACACCCCGTATGGCCGTGACTAGTTCCGGCACATCCTAAAACCCTCGGGACAACAGCTCTCTCATCCATGCAACGGTTTTGGCCACCAACTCCGCTACCGATGCCGCCACCGTCGTGTGCTCGCCATCGAACGTCATGATTACGAGGTAGGGGAGCTTTGAACTCGTAATTTCATGATAGCAAGCTTGAATGAGTAGTAGCATGCTAGGATTGCACGATGTGCATATAAGCATGATTATATGATATGTTTATATACATATGGCATGCACATGAACTGTAAGTGTGGTTGATGTATGTGTAATACGGGTGCTAAGTATGATTGAAATGCATGAGATGTATGCACATTTTATGGATGTGGATTATGTATGCGCTAGCGATGGCTAGCAAATATGTCAGTATGCTACATATGTGTTATGCATGTGCTAGTGATGGCTAGCGTGCATGTTTGAAGTATGTATGAATGTGTGTGCATGTGCTAGTGATGACTAGCGTGTATGTTTGATGTATGCATGCACTAGTGATGACTAGTGAGCATGGTTGTAAGCTGTGTATGTATGACCGTATGTGTATGTTATACGTATGTGTGAGACATACGTATGTATGATGGCTTTTTGCCTATGATATGGATATGCGTATGTGTATGTGGGCAGAGGTATGGGCGATGGACAGTAAGAGGTGACAGAGGTTTTGTCTGAATTTGGATACGGTTGTGTAAGCGTATGACAGAGGACAAAGGATAAGAGTATGACGGGCAAGGATTAGAATGAATTGGTTTGGGTTGGATTGTATGTTGGGCGTTTGTCAGACAGTAAGAGTGTGCATAATTATACAAGCATAACATACAGATTATGAAGTGAAAAGTAAGTATACTAAGTGAGATCTAAGTAAGAGGGCGACAACTGGGTTGGCTCTGAGGAGCGTTATTTGAGGATGTCAGTGTAAGATGATTTGGCCATAAGATGGATGGCGAAGTATGTAAGACTGTAAGGGTTTGATGTACGATGAGTTTTGTCCATGATGTGGACGGGTAAGTGAAGTCTGCTGCCCTGACGAACTTGGGTTTCAGATCGGGCTCAACTTCAGTTTGATCAGTCGAGGACTGTGAGTTTGTGTGGCATAATTGTACCGCATAATTTACTTAATTTAAACTTGAATTATAAGCACAACTAATGATAGTGTTGTGAGTTTGAGACCTGAGGGTTCAACGGATTAAGTTCCGTGTTTGTGCTGACCGATGATGAGTCGGCCAAGCATTTCTCATGTCTTGCCATGGTGTTTATCCTGCAGGATGTTGTCTGTGTGCTGTATAAAGCCTAGACGTCTGATGCTCTGCTGAGAGCGATGTTGTTTCTGATTTGGTCTGCGTGTTGTATAAGCCCAGACATTTGATGCTCTATTAAGAGCGATGTACATTTCTGACTTTGTCTGTGTGCTGTATAAAACCTAGATGTCTGAAGCTCTATTGAGAGCGAAGTATGTTTTCGATTTGGTCTGTGTGCTGTGTAAGCCCAGACATTTGATGCTCTGTTGAGAGCATTGTATGATTCCGCCCAAGAGTGGCACTGTATGTTTCTGCCCAAGTGGCACTGTATGTTTTCTGCCCAAGAGTGGCATGGAACTATAAGACCCATTATGGTAGGCAACTGTATGACCCCTTATGTGTGGGTGTTTATGTTTGCGTGCTCAGGTAAGTAGTATCATGGATCTACTCTTACTTATTTGATCCAATGCCCATGAGCATTGGTGTGTCTTACCTTCGAAAAAGTCCATGGCGTCTAGTCACTCCCCGGAGGTTAAGGTGTTGCCCCAGTGGCATTCTTTTCCTTTTTGACGCTGGAGCCTATTAGTTGTAATGAGCTTCCGTGGTCGTTGATATGTGTACGATTATGTGTATGAGTACGATTGTATGTGTATGAGCAAGACTGTAAGAGTGAGTATGAGCAGGACTGTAAGCGTATGAGTATGAGCACGACTGTAAGAGTATGAGTACGATTGTGAGAATATGTTTCTGAGTAAGACAGTAAGTGTGATTTCATTTAAGCTGTATGAGTGAGCATATGATTGTACGAGTAAGGTCGTATAAGTATGCGTATGTTGTACGAGTATGCAGACGATGGTAGGAGTAAGTTTGTAAGACCCTGGATAAGGGTGTTTGTGTAAGTTTGATTTGATAGTATGATTTTGGCACGATGGTGCCTTTGGTATGACTTTGGCATGATGGTGCATTTGGTATGCTTGCATGCGTATGAGCATGTTTATGATTATATTATGTTGACTGCTTCATGTTTGAGTTGCATGACGCATGTAATTATGAACTTAGTGAGTTCACTGTGTTGGATTTCCCCTACTGGGTATATTTCCTACTGAGTATGAAAATACTCATTACCCTACTTTTTAGCCCCGTTGTACAAGAGGTTTTACAGGTTGTGTGGAGAGCTCTTGGAGATGGTGCTCATTTCAGCGGTGGTTTAGTTCCCGTTGACTCAGGTATATGCTTGACTCACTGCGAGTTTATTTGTGCCACGATCTCTTGTATTGGGCGAGATGAAATGCTAATATGTTTATTTCGGACTTTCATTTGGATTAGTCTGTGGACTGTTATGGGACTTGCACTTAGGGATGCCTGTGAGGATTTGTATTTAAAGTCTATGATCATAGCAATTTATTTGTACGTGTGTTTTCGAGTAGCGCCTGATGATATTTGCTTTGGTCGTATGATGTTTGACCGTATGATGAAAATATTTAGATGGAAAATGGATGTTTATTGTTTTAAATTATAAACTGTTTTATCAGGTTTTGATTTTGTCATTTTCCCTCCACTTTATAGACGTTATATTGCAAAAATTATCCGTGAATTTTAAGGAAAATGTGTGAAAAATCTCGGGCATTACACTATGACCGCTTATCTCGATGACCTTAAAGCCTATGCGGATCAACTCGCCACCGTTGGGGCTCCCATCTCGGACCTTGACCTCTTTCATAAGACCTTAAACGGCCTCTCCAAAGTGTACTTCTTCTTCTTTGCCGCCCTCTGTGCTCACAGTGTTACCATTCCCGTCCCGAAACTGTGGACACTTCTCCTTGCCGAAGAAGTCACTCTCTCTCGCGCCCCTGCTGCCCCCACCATAGGCCTACCCCCGACGACGGCCTTCACTGCCCTCCACTCATGGCATCCCTCTCCTTTGCCTACCTATGGGCTACCTCCTACCTCTCCTTATGGCATCCCACCTGCTCCCCTCAGCGGCCTTGCTACTGCCCCCGTGCTGGGGGCCCGGCCCTTGCACTTGCTGCCCCATATGGGGGAGGGGCTGCCCGGGGCCTTCTCCCCACCCCTGCTGGCTGTGGGGCACCCGGCCCACGTGGTGGTTCTCCTTGTGGACGTTGGCGCTCTAGTCCTCACAGTCGCGGTCCCTGCCCCCCTTGTTAGATTTGCGGTGGGACCAACCACTCTGCCAAAACGTGTTGGGAGTGCTATTCTGGCCCTGGGGGCTCGTCCTCCGGTGCTCTGGCCCTCTCCGCCAGCGCCTCCTCCTCAGCAACTCCCACGGAGTGGCTCCTTGACAGTGGTGCCTCAGATCACGTGACAGTGGATCGCGGTAACCTCTCCTTCCATGTGCCTCACTCAACGTCCGACCACATCAACATTAGGAACAAGGCGGCTTTACGCGTCTCATCCATGGGTCACACCACCCTCTATCTTGGCCCCTCTACCCTTTCTCTTCGCACTGTCTTACATACTCCATCTATCTCTCATAATCTTCTTTCTGTTCATAAACTTACTCTTGATAATAATTGTTCACTAACCTTTGATGCCTCTCATGTTACCATCCAAGACACTAGCTTTCATCGCATACTATTTTGAGGACCGTGCCAACATGGTGTCTATCCAGTGTCCTCCGCCTTTACTGCGTCTCCCACCGCCCTACTTGCTTGTGCCTCCTCCCGCCTTTGGCATCATCGGCTCAGACATCCGTCGTCTACTATGTTTAATTTAGTTGCTTCTACTTTGTCGCCTCCAATCCAAAAAATGTCATCCTTAGATTGTAATAGTTGTCTCACTAGTAAAGCGCACAAACTCCCCTTCTCACCCTGCCCAAAACGCTCCTCACGCCCTCTTGAGCTTGTCCACTCGGATGTTTGGGGTCCCTCTCCGGTCCCCTCCTTTCTCGGCTTTCGCTATTATGTGATCTTCGTCGATGACTTCTCCCGTTACACTTGGCTCTACCCCCTCAAACTCAAATCCGATGTAACCGAATGCTTCTGCCTATTCCATGCCATGGCCAAACGGACCCTCCACCACACCCTCACCACCCTCTGCACCAACAATGGCGGTGAATACCTCAACCACCACCTCTCTTCCTACCTCTCCTCTCATGGAATCTCCCACCAAACCTCTTGTCCTCATACCCCCGAACAAAATGGCGTTGCTGAAAGAAAACATCGACACATCATAGAAACTACCCGCGCCCTCCTCTCCCACACCTACATGCCTCTCTCCTATTGGGTAGATGCTACTTGCATCGCCATCTACCTTATCAACCGCCTACCCTCTCCCTCCCTACAAAACCTCTCCCCCTACCAACTCCTCTTCCACACACCCCCCGACAACTCCCACCTCAAAGCCTTCGGTTCTCGCTGCTTCCCCTGGACCCGCCCCTACTTGTCCCATAAACTCTCCCCCCGGGCCATCCCATGTATCTTTCTCGGTTATTGCCCTAACACCAAAGGCATCCGCTACCTCGATCCCATCTCCCATCGCGTCTACACCTCCAGCCACGTTCACTTTATCGAAGATGAGTTCCCTTACCACGACCACCTCCCTACCCCACACCCCCCCACCACACTCCCCTCCCTATTTCCATCACTCCCTCCCCTCCCCCATCCCTCCCCATCTCTACCCCTTCCCCCACCCGCCCTCACCACCCCCTCTCTCCCCTCCCTTTCTCCCCTCCTTCTTCTCCCCTTCCTCTCCCCACCCCACTCCTCTCCCCAACACCCCCTCCTCCCCCTCCCCTCCCCCTTTCCCTCCCCTCCTCCCCCCACCTCCCCTCCCCTCCCCTCCCTATGATCACTCATAGCAAAGCTGGGATCGTATGTCTTCGTGTCCTTTTCTCCATCCTCACTATCTCTCCACCTCAAACTGAACCCTCTTCCTTCAAAATTGCTTCCTCCATTCTTGAATGGCGTGCCGCTATGGATGATGAAATTAAAGCCCTCCACAAACAAGGTACTTGGATCTTAGTGGTTCCCCCGCCCTCCTCCAATTTCATTGGTTGCCGCTGGACTTATAAAGTCAAGCGTGATGCCCATGGGACTATCTCTCGCTACAAGGCCCGCCTTGTTGCCAAAGGTTTCCATTAAGAAGAAGGCTTTGACTACAATGAGACATTTAGCTCCGTGGTCAAACCTTACACGGTTTGGATTGCTCTAAGCCTCGCCGTCACCCACTCCTGGCCCATCAAGCAACTCGATGTCTCCAATGCCTTCCTTCATGGCACTATCTCTAAAGAACTCAACATGGCACAACCCCCCGGTTACCATGATGTCACTCGGCCCAACCATGCTTGTCGCCTCCACAATGCCCTCTATGGTCTCAAACATGCCCCTCGTGCCTGGTACCTTGGCCTTTCCACCTACCTTCTCTCCCTTGACTTTATCTCTTGTCATGCTGATACCTCCCTTTTTCTTCACACCCAAGGCTCCCACATCACCATCCTTGTCCTAGACATCGACGACATCCTCATCACCGGTAAGCATCCCCCCCACATCCACCAAGTCATTTCCCTCCTAAGTTCCACCTTTGCCATTAAAGACCTCGGGACCTCAATCACTTCCTTGGCATTGAAGTTACTCGCACCCCCAATGACCTCTTCCTCTCCCAACCCCCACCACCTACAAATGCCCTCCCCCTGATCCCCATGACCCACCCTTCCCCAACCCCTCTCACTACAAAAGCATTATTGGCGCCTCACAATACCTCACCTCCACTCGTCCCGACCTTGCCTATGCCGTCAACTTCGTTTGCCAACACATGCACAACCCCTCCACCTCTCACTATATGGCCGTTAAAAGAATCCTTGGCTACCTCAAAGGCACCTTCACTCATGGGCTCCTCCTTCGACCTGGTAATCCTGCTCTTTGTGCCTTCTCCCACTCCGATTGGGTAGGTGACCCCATTGATAGCTGGTCCATTTTTGGTTATTGCCTCTACCTCGGTCCCAACCCCATTCTTTGGAAGTCCAAGAAGCAAGACACAGTGGCCCGCTCCTCCACCGAAGTAGAGCATCAGGCTCTCTCTAGCACAGCCACTGAGATCACATGGGCCCGCATGATCCTCACCTTCCTTGGAGTGTCCCTCCCCTCCACCCCCATCTTATGGTGTGACAACAAATCTGCCATCTCCCTCTCGGCCAACCCGGTGTTCCACGCCCGCACCAAGCAGATCGAACTTGATCATCAT
Organism: Saururus chinensis; assembly: GCA_035235625.1. Taxonomy (NCBI): domain Eukaryota; kingdom Viridiplantae; phylum Streptophyta; class Magnoliopsida; order Piperales; family Saururaceae; genus Saururus; species Saururus chinensis. The sequence continues at coordinate 38,870,483 of CP141146.1, forward strand.
TATGTTCGGGAGCAGGTTTTAGCCGGCAAGCTTGATGTCCAGCATACTCCCTCCGCTCAGCAAGTGGCTGACGTCCTCACCAAGCCTCTCTCCATCGAGCGATTTCAGCAGTTATGCTCCAAACTCATGGTTCTACCTCCACTATGAGTTTGTCAGGGGCTATTAAGGCAACCTCCTCCATTGCCACCATGGCCATCCTGGACTCCCCTCTACTTGTAATCACCATCGTCCATGTGTCACTACACCCTCTCCCTGTGGAAATACACTCTTGTATCCCCTGTGTATTCCCCAATGGGAAATACATACATGTATCTATAAACAGCTGTATTCTGTGAATGAAATACTATCTTTTGTCTGTTTACAATTCTAACCTATGTGATTATTCGGCCTGAAGTGGTATTGTATAATTTTTGCCCTTAGTATGCACTATATATACGGCCCTTAGTTGGCACTGTATAGCCTTAGAGACGCTTAGGTAAGTAGTATCGTGGATCTTCTCTTACTTGTTTGATCTTGTGCCACATGTGAATAGGTGTGCCTTACCTTTAGAAAAGTCCATAGCATCTAGCTACTTCCCGGAGGTTAAGGTAAAGCTCTAGTGACATTCCTTTTCGTGGACACTAGAGATGATTAGCTTAATAATGGGCTCTAGTTGTTGATCGTAAGTGTAAGTAGTTGAGCAAGATTGTAAGTGTATGTGCTGAGTAAGATTACAATAGCATGAATGCAAGTGTAAAAGTTTGAGTATGACTGTAAATGTGAGTATATGTGTAAGACTATGTAGTAAGATGGGACATACATATTTTTGTGATATGTGTACGATTATGAGCATGATATTTTAAGAGACTGTTGTTTTACTGCTTCATGCTATGTTTCATAAACACAATTACGTATGGACTTACAAAGTTCACTGGTTAGAATTCTCCTACTGAGTATAAAAATACTGGTTTTTCCTCTCTCGAATTTTAGATCAAGTAACTTCTGGAGGTCCCAACATGAGAGCTTCGTAGGTGGGACCTAGTGAATTTAGGAGAGGATGAACTTATTGACTTGAAGTCAATTTTTAACCATTCATTTTCTTTTGTTTAGCTATGCCATGACCTGTCGTATTGTTTTGAGTACACATGAATTGGGAGAGTTGAGAGCGTAGAAATGTATTATTTTGTACTTGTATACATACCATTTACCTTGGGATTGTTATCGGACTTGTACTTGGCTATGCCTGGGAGATTTATGTTTAAGCCCATGGTCAAGACACTCGTGGTTTATATGTTTTTGGTTGATTTCACACCTAGGGTTATTAGTCTATGTGCTTTGAACATTCACAAAAATTCAGACATATTGTTTTGAATTGATGGTGTGAAAAATATAAAATATTTTCAAAGTTTTTAGATTTGTTTAATTTTGCTAATTATAGCATTATATTACAAATATTTTTATGAAATTTATGAAAAATGGTTTGAAAAACCCGGGGCATGACACCATATATTTCTAAGTTCCAACTTACAATATCCAAATCAAGCATTATATTAAACATCAAGTGATTAATCTCAATTTGCCTATTCTAACAACACATCATGTATCCAAATTCTCATCATCATAGATAATTCAAACTTTATCATAATGCACCTTGCGTCAAACTCTATAAATTCAAGGTACCCATAGTCTTCAAAATGAATAAAATAAGATATTTCTGTGAAGTTGTTACTAAAACATGGAGGTATTATGACGCAATGCCGTGAATTGAGACATGTGCAAACTGTAATGAAAGAGGTTCACTAAAGCATTTGATCAAACACCTGTTGTAAGGTATTAATACAAAGGGCTATTTCTGGTAATCACTAACGTTTCAATTCTGGCGGTGTTAGTTTGATGGGTAAATACGTGAAACAATGAAGGGGCATTTGTGACATCTTACATCTTAGTTTAACCAAAATGACCAGTAATGTCGTTAGTCATCTTCTCAAGCAGGGGGTTTAGAGAGTGCTGGGAAAAAAAGAATTTGGTTTCTGGCGGGGAATTTTAAATGTGCTCGGAATCATCCGGATCTGGAAGACTACAACTAATCAGTATAAATAAGTTTGTGAAGCTGAATTGGGGACCTTTTTGCCAACTGATGAAATTTCTTTCCCAAAACTTTTGGATCTGAAGTTCAAAGTCTCTGTTCTCATGGAGTTGAGAACTTCTCGTTGTGGATTCAGCGAGGTTTCTTCTGTTGCTTGTGGATTCAAGTAGCTCAAGTGGATTCCTGCTAGTGTTTAGTTTTTATTTGTCATTTGTTGCTATTAGTTTGAATTCAGCTCAGAATGTTTGAATTCAGCTCAGAATTGGTTAATCTGTTGTTCTGCTGAATGAATGGAGCTGTAAGAAAACTTGTCAGTAAATTCTGTCAAGTATATTTTCATCCTTAGTTTTCTGGATACAATTCCGGTTATGCCACATTAAATTTTACATCTCGAAGTGTTACTATTGGGTTGTGAAATTGTGACTGTGTCATATTAGCTCAAACCTTTGACTGTGTAAATAGTGTTTTGGTGGCGAATCTCTTGCAATCCACTTCAAATCCTGTAACAAAGAAAAGTTTTTCCACGGTTGTGAATCTTCCAATAGAAGGGATGGCGAAGCAAAAACAACATCATTGTAGTTCAGTAGTGAATGTAACTATGTCACCAACAACAACTCTTGTTCTTACGTCGCTTGTAGAAATTATCCTACATCCCATAGTTCTGATTTTGGCGCGAGTATGCCACATGATATAATATATGGCTCTTGAGGGAGACATAAATCAAACCCCTCTTGCACAATAAGAAGGGAATAGTTGATATCCTGACATCGGGTGTATTTATGGGATAACTAGAAGCATCCACAAAGTGATGCTCAACCATGGTCTTGGCATTAGTATGATATTGGCAAGCAACAACATCTGCCAAATCATCCATCTGCTGTCTCAATTGGTCAACCTAGTTCCACAACCTTGCTCCTTCATCGCAATCATTAATGTCATCAATTCTTGCAACACATCCTCCACAACATTGGTGCAACATGTTGGAGCTGTGATGGACAACCAATTGATGTAGGGATGAAATTGATGACTCATGTCACTCAATAACTCTATCTATAGGTGCACACAACCTTCCTCACTAACAATTCATAATAGTAAATACACAAAATAAAGGACAAAATAATTGAGAAAGAAGTTGTCTATTCTTCTTCAATATCTCAGAAAATCATAGAATTATGGCTTCTATGAAAGTGTAAGTTTTTATACAAGTCCTAATAACATAATTCAAAATAAAAGATGTCCAACTATAGCTAACTAAGTGTTAGAGAATTAAAAATAGAGAAAATAAGCTAAATAATGGCTAAATAAAAAAAGAAGAATGGAGATTCTTAGGAGTGAAAAAGACTTAAAAGAAAGCCATCCGGAATAAAAATCCCAATACAAAATAGAATTGAGACTTATCTCAGAAACAGGATGATAATTCACATGAAATGTCAATTGATCATGCATTGCCCTTGTGTGCATGGTTCACTGGATCGATCAATTCCCCATGGTCCAATCGATAGCTTGGGGCTTTGGGAGGTGATCGATCGCTTAACATAAAGTTGTGCATGTTACTCCTCTAGTCCCATTTCTCCATGTACTTGAAGGCCAACAAATTTATATCATTAATTCTAGGCCAATCTTCATGCTTCTTTAAGCGGAAAACTTCTTATCAATTTGGTTCAATATAGATTTAACTTGGCTCTTATACCTCATTTGTAGGTTCTTACGGTTTACATCGTGTAGATTGGTAAATTCATGCCGAAATGAATGTATAGATGTTCTCAGGCAGCATGATTCTACTTATGAGTAGCATCATCTAGTTTGGACCCAATGTTACAGAGTTGATGTAAAATGCACGAAAGGAAAATCAGTACTCTCGGATCAGTAATCGGTGATGGAACTACAGAACAAAGCTGAAAAATAGGAAGAACGAATAATCTGCAAAAGCTAAAATGTGCAACGGATCAGTAATCATTGAGAGGTAATGTAGGACAAACTCGAAAAAACGGGAAGATCCAAAGTGGTTTGAGAATTCGAGGCAGCAAAATAATCTGTAAGAAAACATTGTCTTATCAGATTCAGCAAGCACAAACTCAGATTGCAGGAAATAAAAATCGAACAAGGCAAATAAGCGGAAAGGAAAAAAACTTAGAAAAAACCAAGGAGATTCCGGGTGACGGAGCTTGAAGAATGCGTTGCAGCGCAGACGGAAACGAACGAAGAAGAGATAATAAGCAGAACCAGTTGGAAAAGTGGAGACAAGAAGGGAAGCGTAGAAGAGGGATGTTACTTGAACGAAGCAATCATGGAAGGCGAGGCGGAGGATATCGAAGATTGGGCTGAGGGACCGGCAGTTCTGGGGTCGCCATAGGAGGTATGTGACGGGTGTGAGAGCGAAATGGGCGGGGGAGGAATCGGGGTATGCTAATGGCGGCAGAAAGGGGGCCGAATGCCCGGTGAGAATGATGGACTCCGCGGATTGAAGGAGGAGTCGGCGGTGGTTAAGGTTGAAGTTTACTGTTGTTAGACGCGGAAGAGAGCATGTTGATAAAACAAAAATGATTTAGTAAAATCAACGTCAAAAAATTACTAATCATTGATGAGTAGGACTCATAAAAATAAGCACAGTTTTAAGACGAAGAAGTAGGTTTTTCACGTTAATTTCTCAACGTCATAATAACATTACTCCTGATAAAAATATTAAAAATTAAAAATATAACTATTAATGTAAGACAGAGAGAGTATTATTAAATTTGAAGTCCAAACTTAAATGCTCCTTCAAGTCTCAATGTTTCATTTGGATCGTTGAAATTGAAATCTTATGATTTCTATTGCAAGGGCTTAATTCCCCAAACATTACCCATAAAAAAAGAAAAAGAAAATATTGTTCATAAAATGTGAGCCTCTTAGAATCAGATCGGATGGTCCAGCAAACGCACCTCAACTTCTTAAGTTGCATCCCGTTGGCAATAATTTTTTTTTCAATTTTTCTATGTCACATCAATGATGCCTTGTTTATGCAGCTAAAGTATGCAAAGGAACACATTGCTCTGCCCAAACTGTTGGGCAAAACCCCCCATCCCGATTAAAAAAAATACAAGTAACAGTAAAGCTCAATAAATTACCAAGATGATTCAAGCCAATCCTACTACCCACAAAAATAGATTCGATCTTTATTACACAAGAAAAGTCCAAGATAAAAAATATGAAAAAACTCGTGACACCAAAATAAGATAGATCAAGCTTTATATGCTAATGCAATTAGAAAGAAAGCATTTTGTATGTACGAAGTGGCACCTTCCTAAGGGTGCACCTAACGAGATCCACGTAGAGTGGGAACTGGGCCAGTGCAAAGAATGTGATGGGCAAGCATGTGACTGCATATATAGGATATGCTGCATACTTGAGCTTCTCTCTAAGCACAAAGAAATGGCCTGCACAGAAGGACACCAACATGGCAGCTAAGGAAACATAGAGGGAGGTGAGTCCTGATATCAGCTTCAATGGTAAATCCTTGCCGAAGTCTTTCTCTTCGTAGCGGGAGGTGAGGATGGAGAGGAACATGACTAGGGAGGTTACAGAGAAGCAGAGTGCTACCAGAGAGGAGATGGCGAAGACTTTGAAAGGGGGCTCAGTTTCCAGGATTGGGAAGCCAGTTTTGTCATTTATTCCTCCGGGGACCGTGGTGGCAGTGGCAAAGGCGACAGTAGCGATGAGGGCAGCAACGACTGAGCAGGACTGGGAGGTGTTGGTCAGCCACGTTCCACCTTCTGATACCAATGCTTTGTGAGTGTCAGAGAAGATCTCTTTGGGTGTCTTACCTTCATTGTTGAAGCCGCCGAAGAAGTTGATGGGCATGGAGTCTTCAACATACTGGATTAATTATGGCAAGTGACAAACAATTATTTGGGGCTGTTTGGATCACGGTTTTAAGTACAATGAAAAGTTATTTTTATTCTATTTTTTTTAAGAAAGAAAAGTAAAATAAGATTATGTTTGGTTAGAGTTTTATTTGATGATTTTAAAGAGAAATATGTTTTCAGCTCATTTTTTATTTTGTTGTGTAGAATGACAAGAATATCTTCTAACATAAAAAAGAAAATAAATGAGTGAAAGTTAAAATATATTTTCACATCATTTCAAAAAAGTAATAACATTTTTCCTCCTCACCACGAGGGTTCTTGAAAAAATTAAATTTTAGGTCAATTCTATTTAAATTGCCCTAAAAAATTATTTAAAATAAGAAAAATAGAAATGGACCATCCAAATAAATTTGAGGCCTTTAAGTCATTATTCAAGCTGTAAAAGTGCTTTCCCCAGTTGGAAAATGCCTCCCAAATATGCCCTTAACTACAACTTATTCACGTTTGTAATAAAAAAATGTGATGTCTTTGTTAGAGATTCAATTATTATAATAAAACTCCCATGGAATTATATTTATGTTTAATAATGTCTTCATTAAATAACATTATAGGTTATAAGAAAATATTACTCTCTTGGTCCCATATTAATAGTCTCATTTTGACAAAAAAGTTGTTTGGATACTTAAAAAATATTTTAGAAGTTATTTTCTATTCTCTTAAATGTAGGTCTCATTATATAATAAAAATTATTATTTTTCTAAATAAAAAATTGAATATAAGATAGAGGGAGTATATCCAAGCATTTTTGTTGGTCGCACTGCCCCTCATAGATTATGAATTTTTTTTGCTTTGCCTTTGAAATTATAATTATCTTTTCAAGTTGTCCCTAAACTTTATAATCATCACTGTAATGTTTTTTAGCCAAATTTTCACTATGCTGGTTTCAAGAAGATTGACAGTTTTTTTTTCAGTAGATGGACGTAAAGTTCTGGCAGTTGTACTTTCATTGGTTGTATTGTTAAATGAGTAGAATTTTAAAAAAAGTAGGGATCACAACTAATTAAACCGTGGAAAACAAAGCCTGTCTATTAAGAACAATGTAGCTAGTGTAAAAAGTGGGCAAATCAGACACACCATATGGGACACAGGTTTTTCCAAATAGAGACACTCTTTTGACGGAAGGAGTAACTAGCTACCGGTGTACCTCTGCTCTATTATCATGTTTTATATACTGCCTCTGCCCCAAATTAATATTTCTATTTGATTTTTCAGAATAAACTATAATTAATTTATTGTAAAAGACTAAATAGAGCTGTTAATATAGGACAGAGGGAATATCTAACATTTTAGAATGTAATGAATGAATACATCTGTTCTATTAAAACCTCCAGGAGTTAAAAAGTCCTCATTGCAGGGGGTTTAACCACTTTGAGTGTTATGAATGAATACATCTGGAGAACATTTTAGAATGTTGAATGGCATAAATAACTGTTCTAAAAGAGTTAGGGTCATGTGTACCTTGAACCATTTAATTTCCCATTGCATTTGTAATGCTGCACCAGGAATGAGCCAAGGCCGATTATGGCTCAATGTTGCCGCCAGGTGAAGAGCACTATTCCCTTTCTTATCCACCTCTTGGAAGACACTCTCGTTCATTATATTTCGTTTCAACAAGTACTGGTACACTTGTGGTTGCCTGTTTTCAACTGCTAAAAGAACTGCATTCTTGTTATCTTGATCAGTGTCTTGAATCGCTACCGGAAATATTTCAAGAATGCCCTTCACCATCTCTACAATTCCCAGCCTAGCTGCTGTCAGTAGGGCAGTCTCCTTTGCACCTGCTATGCAGTGCAATAGTTCACAAGTAATACCCAAACATCATATTATCGTGAAAAGTTCTGCAATTAGCTTGAATAGTTACCTTCTGTTTGTTTTTCCTCAGACTCATTCAGATATTTCTTCACAGATTGAATGACCCCATTTTTCGCGGTAACAATGAATTGTATCTCATCCACTGGATCTGCTTTGCAATCTAGATCAAAGCACAATAGACATCTTTCATGACTAATCTAGTATTTTAATCAATACTTGTATACCCACAATGGTTATAAGAGACAAGACTTGTTATACTTCTACCTATTTGTGATGTCAATTTTCTTTTCTTCAAGACTTCGGGTTTATTATGTTCGACTGTTATAGGCATTCCCACTTCCTCTACAACTTCGTCACTTGAAATTTCGTCTGCCAATGGTGGGAAGTCTAAATCTTTGTCCCTCACCCCTATTCCGGGAGGTGGAGTCATGCCAGTGTCTTCGTACTGGTAGGAGGAAGCATTCTTGATCAGCTCCTCCATAACTTGGGCAGCCCACGTGTGCTTCTCTTTCTGCACCCTAATTTTAAGAAATCTTCCAAACTCTGACAATTCAAAACTTAGGTCATCATGTCAGCTGATTCTTTGATGTTAGAATCATATTTCATGCATGCTTACTTTTCCAAAAATAAAAGAAATTGGCAACATTTCATTTGGTTAATTAAATCCAACACAAAATTAAAAGTACATGTAATAAAATTGAGTTAAAATACTACTTGCATGTCAAGCCCCTGTTTTTTGGTTCAGAATTTTGCGACCATGTTTTGATTTTTAGATCAAATATGTTTATTTGGTTCAAGTCTAAGTCCAAGAGTACTCCAAACCATTCAAAAATACGTTGAATGCCTATCAATAATGCGGAGAGTCATATTTAAGGGCAAGATTTATGGTTGCCTCCATTTAATAAATTTATACGTTTTATCGTAATACTCCCTGGTTCAAGTGTCCCATTTTGAAAAAAAATCAAATACTTAAGCCATAATATCATTCAAAAGCCAAGACACATTGTATCCAAAATTATTTTTTCTATGTTGGCACACAAAAAAATGTTATAGAAGGTATTTTAGAAAAAATACAATAAAAAACTTGTAAGATAGGAGTATAGCTGTGAATGAGCCGAGCTGGCTCATTAAGCAAGTCCAGATCGGCTCGGCTCGACTCGAATTCGAAGCTCGAGCCGAGTTTGAGCAGACCCCTACTTGACTCGGTACGGCTCGAATAAAACTCGAACTCGATGCTACTTCACTCGAACTCGAATATAATTTTAAAATTATATATAAATAATACATATAAAATAAATAATATATATATATATATATATATATTATATAAATATAGTTGTTAATTTAAATATATATTTATGACATGCTCCTATTCTAAATTAGTAACTCTATTCGATTAGTTCATTTTGAAAAATCAAATGGAGCTATTAATTTAGGATGAATGAAATATATAAAATAATGTACAATCATATATATGTATCAATACCACATATAATATATGATATATGAGACTCATTTATGTGAGCCAAGGCTTACTCATGATTGCGTGAGCCTCAATGTCGTGCATCATCAGATTACGATCAAATAACACATATAACTCTGGAGGCAAATTAGTTTATATATTTTTTCACCTTCGGGTCTCGATCTAATGACTCATAATGTCTTGGCTCACACTAATGTACATGAGCCAAAACTTATAAAAGAAATTTCTTGATATATATCCTAGTTAAATTGTAATGATTATATAATTTTTATATATGATATATATTTTATAAAATAAAAATATTGGAGACACAAAGACTAATATACTCATGTCCCAAATTAATAACTTTATTTGTTTTTTGAAGATGAACTAAAATTAGTTCAATTGAAAAACCAAATGGAGCTATAAGTATATGATGGAGGGTAAACATAATATCATACTAATATGCTTAAAAATACTTTTAAAAAAAGCATGACATTAGGATGATGAGCTTTAGTTTACAAATGAATAATTAGATATTTTTTAAAAAGTTGAAGCATGACATTAGGACCATCCTCTACAAAATGTATATATTTTTACCTGTATTTTTAAACTTTTTAGAGGCATACTAAGGCTAAAAGGTAGCTCTTTTATAAGTGATTTTATAAGCATGTAAAGAAAAAAAAATACGAAGAAGCAGATAACAATGTTTCCTAAGTGAGTTTTTATTTTCTATAATTTTTGATTATATGTACATAAAAAGAGGAAAATAGTAATGTTGTCTATTTTAAGCATATATAACTAAAATTTATTTTTCATAATTTTCTTATTTCATAGTGACTATATATACTCAGATGTTCAAGGTGTAGTCATAATATTTGTTGAAGTATTTTTATAATATTTAATACTAAAAACATATTAGTATTTGTAATATTTTATATACTTTAGATTTATATATATATTATATTTATATTTTTAGTTCAAGCCTAGGCTCATGATTCACTTACTTAAGTTCGAGCTTGAGCTCGAGCCAAGCTTTGGATTTCCAATTTGCGCTAAGCTCAAGCTGGAAATTTTGAGCTTAATCGAGCTTCGAGATGAGCTTCATTAATTCAAGCTTGAGCCGTAAAAGCCCAATACTCGGCTCATCTCAGCTCGTTAACACTCCTAGATAGGAGTAAGTGGTTAACAACTAAGCAAGCATGTGATGCCCCATCAAATGATACACTTATTTTGAAGATTTTTTTTTGAATAAGGACAATTACATTCACAAAAAAAGTAAACATCACATTCCTAGAATGAAACTTTCCATAGAACCCAACTCTTCAGGAAATGTGAAGCCTATGTTCATATTTTCATTACCTCAAATCCTCATTTATTTAAAATCCTAGATGAGTTTCCTTTTATCCTAAAGATGGAACTTATAATACTCCCTCTGTCTTAGATTAATAGCTATGTTTAATTCTTCAAAATGAACTAATTTTAGTTTATTTTTAAAAACTAAAAATAACCAATAACCTTAGATGGAGGGAGTATTTCTTTTATTTTTTTCTCATCTCACTATTAGCCTAGTTTGGCTCAGTCAGAGTAGGAGGATTTAGTGCTTAGTTTAATTTGTTTGAGTTTGTTCTTAACTATATTCTCCCTTCACTACCGATAGTGAGTGTTGCTCTCACCTCCCAATGAAGAAGGTTGCTTGAATCAGTTTGTTATATAAAATTTTGGCCATAATTTTACAAAATATACATTTCATTGAGTTTCCAGTTGGTCAAAATTAATTAATTTGCTCTTTAAAATAAATAAACTTACCGAGTCCAAGTGGAATTAGTGGTATCCTCACAAGATACTTGATAATATCTGCCAATGAAGTGTAATTTTCAGGGTAGTACATGTTTTCAATATCACCACGAACAGGACCTAAAAAATGGAATAAAATGTTAATTAAGCTACTAGGAGAAAAAAAGAATGTACATAATAATGACAACAATATTTGAAAACTAGAGATTGGCCCGACACACATCGTGGTTATTTGATATACAAATTACTTTATTTGTTAGGGTTTACAGAAAAGTTTGCTTGTAAACCAACAATTTTCCCTTGAGCTTATCATAAAAATTCATATATATCCAAGTGTTCACCATATAAATTATCTAGCAAGTGGAATCTACTATGTGATTCATGCCAAACCTCGATTGATTACTAATGTTTGCTAGCTCCATGGGCCGGATAGAGATGTATTTTCCCACCATGCGTTTCAATTTCTTGACCATTTATTTTTCAGTCTCAGAGTTAGGCTTGGAAATTTTCAAGACACATACAAGTTTGAAGCACTATCTCAAGATATATAATTGGCTAACCAACAAAAGCTGAATCATTTTTTTGACATACTGTGTGAGTTAGTGTTTGAGCTTAAAGATCACTCAAGGCATACACAACATTGAAGCTTCAACTCGTTTGCGAGTTCTCTAAGCATCCAAGGCCAAAGGTATAATAATTCTTTAGTATACAGTTAGTTCTTGTTGGTGAAAATTATAAGGTGTGCATTGCGTAGGAGAAATTTGTACTTACCACCAATCATAGATGGACACATGCAGCAACTAGGGGGGATGATATAAACGGCCAGTAATTGTCTATTATGGATAGGTAATAAGCACGATTCCCTTGTACTTATAAGCCTAACTAATTAATAATTTCTCCATATCGGCAAGCTTGGGTGTCTGTAGCCAACATAAGCTTTTGCATGCGCAGAAAACATAGGCAGACCATAGGTACACACCAGCACATGCATGCCTAGAGTAATAGTGGGCAGACCATAGGCACATACCCACACTTGTCTATAGCAGAGTGGGAAATTATGGGCTCATCCACGCCCACACTGGCACTTGTCTAAGAGGAAGCAGCACTTTGTGGGCATGACTATACTATGGGGGCATCCATGATCAGACTTTGTCCATATAATAGGACTCCTTCATTCTATTTGATTGGAACGCCACAAAGTCTCTTAGTTTTTTTTGTTACCCATTGAAAATCCCTTGGGAATGTTTTGAGGTTTCTTCAAAACTTTTCCTATTTTATGTTTGTAAATCACCATCTTATTCTATTATTTTTTTAGAAATAATTTGAACTATTGCATAGTACTAAAAATATATGTAAACATTCTTAGAAATGGCTATGCACGCCCACACAAGTAGCTAGAAATGACCCATTTAACTCTCTTTCACTTCATCTCCACCAACCCACTAAAATTGCATTGTCCTGCCGATCTACCTCCCACCCCAACCCATCCCCTCCCCTCCTCCACATCTCCAACTCTTCTTCTTTTTCTTCTTCTCAGCTGACCCTCCTTTACCTCCACCTTCTCCTCCATGCTCCCTTCTTCTCCTCCTCCCTCTTGGCCAACTTCTTCATCATCTTCTTCCCCCTTTTCTCTTCATAATCTAGAAGGAATAACCACAAACAATTCATTTTTACTTTTAATTAGATTTTAAGCTTTCTTTAGTACCAAAAAACATTAGGATTATTAGTGGTTTGCAATAACACGTAGTTGCCAACTAATAGTAGACAATCAACAATTGACAACTAGTAGATTAACTATAGTAAGGAGGACAACAACATAACATAAATTATATCTTCCAAATTATATGCATTGAATCATCTACAAAAAACAAGATAGGAACAAGGAAAATAAAGCTAGTTAAATTTAGCGTCTGTGTTCTTCAACAACCTCCTTCTAAGATGTTGGCTTACCCCTTTTAATACGCAGAGATAAAACACACAATTAACAATTGGATGGGTTCATAGTGTATGGACAAAGTCAGTGATTCCCATAAAATAAGTCCTTTGCGGTTAAGAGTGGCAACATATATGCTCTAGGAGCGAAATTGAGGCAGGATTTTGAGTGAACAGGGCAAGAGGGACGACGAGGATGAACGTCATGGATGCGGCTAGTAAAGGAGGAGGGAGGGCAGATTTTGGAAGAAAGGGTGTTTTTATCTTTTTATAAGGAAAGTATTGCACTTGTATACATAAATGGTATTCTAGATATGAATTTGGATTACATAATTATGCTAGATATAGAAATAAAAGTTTTCTGAACAGAATATTTTAGATATTTCCCCAAAAAATTACTTAATATGTATGTCAATCTATGTAAAAAGATGAGTATTTAGCTAAACACCTTACTCTTTTTTTTTGTGTTAGGAAGACGGTCTTATACTGTGGGAAAATTCATCATCTCCTCCGTTACTAAAGGAAAATTTTCAAATTGTCCTTTGAATATCAATTTTATTGGGTAGCTCATGTAAACTTTTATTTTTAACTTTTAAGAAAGGACAAAAAAAATAACATGACTCTTTCCTCAATGAAAAATTCACCCCTGAACCCTCCCCATTTAATATATTGTTTTTTCTCTGCATCAATGGTGGTCGTTTCCTCCACACGGCATATGGCCTGGTCTCCACAGAAGGTGGCCAAACCAAGCTTTAGCGAGCCGAGGTATGCGTGGGCGTGAGAACAGCAGCCACCATAAGTGGCAGCTAGGGTTTCCAAAGTGGCTGGATTTTGAAATTTTGTGTCAACTATCCAGGACGAAGGAATTTTACAATATTTAACCCCTCAAATGTCCGTTTTCAATCAAAGCCCAGTTCTTTTATTTGGTAATATTTATAAATCACCCTTTCACTCTGCTTATGAGCAAAATGTAAGCATAATGTTAAACAACTTGAGAAGTTGGATATGCGGCAATAAGACCAAGGTATACAGATAATCAAACATCAATTACATCTTCTAGAAAATGATGAAACTCACCATTTGTGACACTTTGTATTTGAGGCTGTGGCGTCTCTGGTTTTTTGAATGAGAAAAATCTCAAGCTCGAAATTACATCTTTCAAGTTAAAAACTGCAAACAGAAGATTATTTAAACCTTTCATTTAAAACAAAGAGAATTTGTATGCAGTTTCATGACTTTGCCATTTGATCAAACATATTATGAAATTGCTACGTTTGATATATATATATATATATATATATATATATATATATATATATATATATATATATATATATATATATATATATATATATATATATATATATATATATATATATATATATATATATATATATATATATATATATATATATATATATAAACCATTGAATAAATTGAGATTGGACTAAAAAACTTATGGGTTCAAGAATTCATCAGCCTTAGCTGATATATACATTGGTAGTCTTTGAAATTTTTATCATGATGGGGATGAGAGTAACAATTTATATAAAAAAAACTCATAGAGGATAGTTTTACTCACAACTTTCTCCAATGGTTTTAAAAGCGTCCCCAATGGTATAACACGTCTCATAGTTTTCCGGCATTGCAAATTGCCTATCACGGCGTTGCTTCACTTTGAGGCGGCGGTTGAGAGATGTCATATCAAGTAAATGAATCCATGTACCTATAGCATAATAGCTCCTTAACTTTTTACTAATTAAAACAATGAACAAAAATTTTAAGGGTTTATCAGCAAAGATGTCCTCATAAAATATGAAACATGTGGTTGATTGCTAGGTACAAGTCTAACTAATTTCGAAGTTACTTATCAAACACATAATAGTCAATGAAATAGAAAATCAAAAGAAAATAGAATGACCATTAATTGCATGTACTATAGTTCTAAAATTCCATTTTGACTCCGAAAAATTCCTTGAGTTGACTCCACTCTTTGACTTTTTGAGTGAAACTCCATAATGACTCAAAAGCATCTTAATTTCATGATTAGCTATGTTGACTCCCTATTCAAACCCCAAAATAATCAAACTTCATTAGCTAAAAGGGTTTTCTCATTTATAATACATTTGTTTGAAAATTTATTCAATATATTTGTAAAATAATGATTTTAATCATATTCTAAGGAGGAACATATTAAACATTTGTAGATTAAAAAAATTTGCTTTTTGAAATATTATGAAATATTGTTACTGATTATTATACCTAGTAGAATGAATTTATTTTAATTAACAAAATTTCAAATAAAATATTCAAAATTTAATATGTGAGTCCATTTTGACTCTGTAAAAACTTTGAGTTGACTTGACTCAAATAGTTTCGGAGCTGAGTCAGAGTCTTGAGTTTTTGAACATTGGTATTCAGAGCTTTTGTGTGTTTATTTTGTTGCACTTCGTATTATATAATTGATTTTTTTACTAATAAATACAGGCGCAGATTAATTAGGTTTCACATGATATTCATTATAATGTAAATTAATGTTTAGCAGTGCATAAAAGGATCTTTGAAATTGTGCATCAAGCACACTCTCTCCTACATATTACAAGTTTGAACTGTCTCTTTGTACTTTTATTTATTTCAGTTCTAGTTATGTTCCTTTATGTTTTGTTCTTATTAATGGTACTCTTTCACGTAGTTTTCATTTTACAGTATCAAAGACTATAGCCGAGTTCTTTGCTGCTGACATGGATCAATTTGTTATTTGTTTACTTTCGCCCTAGTTATGTTTTCTTACCAGTGCTATACTTTACGTTTCTAAGGTGATGTAAATTATGTAAGTTTTACATTACATAATTTCAAGGTGAATTCCATAGAATCTGCCCTGATATACACCTCAACCTACATTATCCCTTAATTATACCTTATACATTAAGCAATTGCATAAGTTACATAACGACCATGTTATTAAAACTCTAGTATATGAGAGTAAATGGTTGACAGAATGCATAACATCTCCTTCCTGCTTCTACTGGGATTTGACGCTGATATGGAGAAATCCCTGGAAAAATCCTCTTTTCTGGGGAAATAATCCTAGCCTAAAAACCAAATCAAGAGAATCAACAGAGTTCAATTTCATGCTTCTTGAGTTGGAATTACACATATACTTCATTCGTCCCATTTTAATAATCCACATCAAAAATCCAAAATGAACTAGGTAATTTATAATTGAACTAGGTCATATTTTGGTACGTATTATAGAATTATGAGGCTTACAAGCATAGATGAGATTGTCTGTTCTTTTAAGACGACTCCCACTTTTGAAGGCAGAAGGATGCTTTGCTAGAATTTGCAAAGGTGACAAACCTTTCTGGTTGAGAGCATTGGCAAGCTGAGGGAATAGTTTAAGTGTCCAGAAAGCCATATCTGCCCCAAATACAAACGCATAAAATTCCCTTGATCAGATCAGATAACAAAATGTCTTAAATGCACATGTACTCCTCCCTCTACAAGCGGATAACCCTTAATTGAAAGAAGGCGTTTGTAATTATTATTCTTTACCAATCAAAAACAAAAAAAAAATCATACTCCCTCCATCCCACATTAACAACTCCATTTTAGTTCATTTTTAAAAACCAAATGAATCAATTAATTTAGGATGAAGGGAGTACATAGTAGTGCCTCCAATTTGTTGGTAACACTAATTGCTTTCTTAAAAGCATGTAGAACATTCTATGATCTGAGGGAACTGCAGAAAATGTTAGCTAAGCTGATATACTTGTTAAACAACGCCAGCTAGTGAGAAAAATATCACATGATCAACAATTTAGAATATGGTTACCAAAGAATTCGGAGGCAATGCTGCAATGGAGAATTGTGTCTCCATCATCCCTTCTACAAAGTGGCATTGCGTCGACATAGCCTTCCTTAAGATGGCCTAAAAAGTATATGAAGACATCCCTGCGGCCGCGGAGCGCTGCAAGGAAGAACGGGGTTTCGCCGTTGCTATTCCGGGCAGTAATCAGGGCATCCGGCCTCAGTGTGCCATCCGGCCTCAGTGTGTTTTCCCTCTCTAGGATGGCCTGGCACATGCCTACAAACCCTAGAGCTGATGCTAAGTGTAGAGGTGTGTTCCTTCTCTCGTTGGTCAGCTTCAGCACTTCCACACTGTCGATGAAGCTCACCAGGCGCCTCACATAGTTTTCCTTCCCACTGGAGACAGCCACATGGAGGACAGTGTCACCGGTCTTTGTGATCTTGGTTGCCTGCACATTCCCTTTGTCATGGCCACCATAGGCTTGGGCAACGGCTTCCCAATCGCCCTCCATGGCCTTTTGAAACATGGATTTCTCGCTGCTGGCGTTGGGTGCTTGTGCTTGTGTGTAGAGATCCATTGTGTGGCTTGTGTACTATGCCTCTGCTCTTCTTGCAAACAAGGAGTGCAATTGCAACTTTAGTATACATAGGCGTAATGATTCTTAGCTTCTAACCCGGTTTTAATTGCTCTTTTTACTTTATAAAAGAAAACATCCACTTGGTTGATCTAGTCTTGCAGTTTTATTGACTACTGATAAAATTTAGCAAATTTGTGAAAATTAG
Organism: Saururus chinensis; assembly: GCA_035235625.1. Taxonomy (NCBI): domain Eukaryota; kingdom Viridiplantae; phylum Streptophyta; class Magnoliopsida; order Piperales; family Saururaceae; genus Saururus; species Saururus chinensis. Next base: position 38,888,049 of record CP141146.1, read on the forward strand.
ACTTCTTCAATCTGTGAAAATGAAGAAAGCCTCATATTCTATACGCCAATGGGATACGATCCCAAGGACTTGATGAATTAGTATTTAGGAGGCGTGAATGTAAATTATTAATTACCGCGCCGTGCAAAGAAAAGTCCAAAAAGAGAACAAGTTTCTGCAGTCTATAAGTTCTTTAGAGATATCCCAAGATATCTACAATTTCTTTAGAGAAGGGAAGACACAATTAGTCTTGAATACTTTCTCTTATATGTTATTTTGTTCTTTGCTGGCAATACATATTGACTGAAATGGAAGTTGTGTAAAGTATATAAATCAAATATTAATTGGATGCTTTTCTTTAGTATTTCAATGAATTTAAATTGCCCTTCTTTGTGTGCGTGTATATATATAGTGACACCCCTTTTCTTTGTTACATATCGAATGAAAGCATACTTTTTCCTCTTGCAAGCTTCTAGTCAAACGTACAGAATTAAAACAAAGGAACCTTGTTCTCAACACTTCGCCATTTTAAAGAGATTCAATTCAGGGAATGTAAGTTATCTTGGCCCTTTGGCTTTTCCTTTACTAAAATCATAAAAAGTGAAAGCAAAAGAAAAGGCTGAAATAAGATGGAAGAGATAAAAGCCAGATCCAACATCAATCAATAGCTTATATATACTACTATATTATTACTTAAAACTTACTCCAATGGAGGATTCTTTGTGTCTTCATTTTCTACATAATCCACTATGTCCGTTTTCTCCTCTAACGAACAATTTCATGCATCAAAGTGGTTGGAAGAGGACGTTATGTCACAATCTATACAGGAATATTAACGCCCTATCGATATAATAGAGTTGCAGAGACTAAGAAGGCCATAAGAATAAATGGTGCTAGAAACTCAGCTAGCTCACAAGAGAAGGAGGAAGAGGTTGTGGTGGACGAGGACAGCGGAGAAGAAGGAAGATGCAGGAGTTGGAGACTCAAGAAAGGAGCTCCAGCCAATCTCCACCACCTACCAATGAAATATTTAAGTTTGTTGACATCATTTTTTATATTAGGATGTTTTAGCTTATTTTTCTTTATTTTTTTAATTTTTGGTGTTGTTTTTATCTCTTGATTTCTTTTATCCACTTTGATTGATTTAGTGATCTTTTAAAATATTTATACCCTAAAACTGGTTTAATAGAGGCTGATGTATTGTAAGGTAGTGAACTACTTCAAGCTATTTGGTATAATCCCTTTAGGGTAGGGCTACACTTGAGAAGATTGAGGGAGAGAAAAGAGTAGGATGAGATGAGGTTGTCACCCATGCCAGAGATAAGGACGGACCAAGGAGAGGAGATCAGACCAAAGGGAGAAGATGAGAGGGAGATCGTGAGAGAGAGAGAGAGGTTAGGGTAAATCTACTTGATTGACTCCCCAATTATAGAGGTCTAAATAGTGTTTAGTGGCCTGGTGGGCCCACATCATGTCTAACTACCTCATTAAACATAAAGTAACTATTCCTAATGAAAAATAACACAAAGGCCTACTATAAGCAAAATATAGAGCAACCGAATTTTAAGGGGTCGGGACACATCTCACCACGCTCTAAACACGACTTGTCCTCAAGGCGTCTAATTAGGAAAACAGCTAACAAAATCATCCTGAAAGACCCAAGTGGCTTCTTCCAGAGGTTGATCTTGCCAGGCAACAATAATCTCAGTGACAATATGGCCATGACGGCAAACACGATGAGTGTCATATATGGCAGCTAGAATCAGGGGAGGCGTGACATCCGTAGAAGGTGGAGGCGGTGGTGCTGATGGAACAATGGTAGTGGGATTTCCCAAAAACCGTCTAAGGCGAGAAACATGGAGGATGAGATGAATGTGGGAATTAACAAGTAGCTTGAGCTTATAGGTGACAGGTCCCACTCTCTCCACAGTCAAGTAAGGGCCATGGAAACGATGCATGTGCTTTTGATTCCTGGCTGAGTGAATGGATAGTCGGTGACAAGGCTTGAGCCAAAGATAAACCCAATCACCCACATTGAACTCTCTGTCTTTATAGCGCTCGTCATAAATTTGATTCATTTGGTTTTAGGCTGACTTGAGATTTTGCTTAATTGAGGGCACAAAGAGTTTCATCATGTTCTTGCAAGGACTGGTCCAGAACACTAACAACTTATCTGTGAGGCACATAGGAGAGAATGGTATGGAGTAGCCAGCCATAGACCACCTGGAATTCCATAAGACCAAGAGCGATTTGGTGGGCGGTGTTGTAGGATCACTCTGCCTATGGAAGGGATAGCCATGGTTGCATATGATCACCTACAAAATAGTATAAATATTACTTGAGGAAATGGTTAAGGACCTCTGTCTGACCATCTGTTTGTGGATGGTACATTGTCCCCATCTAAAGTTTGTTGCCTTGCAGGTAGAAAAACTTGGACAAATTTGGGAGCACTACAAAAAAAAGTATCAATAGCAATGTAACAATAGCAACAACTCATCGAGCCGTCACTAATAGTGACTATCTATGACAGCTACCTCTTGTAGCCATTGTTATTGATCATCATCTGTAATGGCTACTTATAGTCTTCATTAATGACCCAAAAATTTTACTTTTTGCTCATGTTTCTAGCTCGGAATTAAGGAATAGTGATAGGCTAAATTTAGCCATCGTTCTTTATTATTTTTTTACGATGGATAATACATTGATCATCGCAACAAACTTTATTTGCAATGACTATTAGGAATGGCCATCACTAATAATTTATTATCAGTGACGGCCAGTCTGAGTAGCTACTAAGATTATTAGCAACAGTATTATTGGCCATTGCTGATGATCCCCCCTTTTTCCCCCACCCCTCTTTCCCTCCACATTTTCCCTACTCTCCCTCTCCCTACCCCTCTTTCCCCCCACCTTTTCCTTGCCCTTCCATCTTCCCTCTGCCTCCTCCTTCGAGCCTCCGCCTCCTTCTCCCCTCCCCTGGAAATTTCCCTCCCCTCCCCTGCAGTTCCCATAGCCCTCCACAATTCCTCTACTCTGCCACAATTACTATCACCATGCCACAATTTCCCTCCTGTAAAAATGTTCTGCCCAGTCCCCCTCCCCCTTCCCCTCATCATCTCCCTCCTCCTTGCCTTGCCCTTGAATTCCTCACCCTTCTCCATGCCAGATCTGCTGTGGTGGGTTTCTAGCGAGTGGATATGCCATAATGGCATTTTGGTGCTTCATTCGGCTGAATGGGGCAAACAAATCGGGTGTAGTGCTAGGGTTCGGTTGTGCTGGACTCTTGTTGTAGTTGTCGATTCTGAAACTCGTCTAATTGGTGCTTCCCCTCTTTTTGTTTTGGATTTTGCTTTGATTTTCATTTCTAATAGTTATTTTGTTGTATTTGTGTTGGAAATGAAGTGCCCATGGATGGTAAAAGTGCTTATTTTTGCTACTTTTCTATGTCAAAAACCTTGTGCTCTACTCTTTTATGTTTATACTTACTACTGAATCCAATAATTTTGGTTGGCTGTTTAAAATCCACTTCATTTATATCCAAATTGTCCTTATTTGGTCGTCTTGTTGGTCTTCTGAGGCCTCAACAAGGAGATTGGCAAGTTGTGCTTTCGTCTCCTTGGAGTGCTACTTGTATGAGTGTTCTTGAGGCTCATGTAGACTTGCTGCTATCTAAACTTGGGCCAAAATGAACAGAATCTATCAATACTCATTAGAAAGAACGCCTGTGGGAAATGGGAGTGGTAAGTACAGTTGGTTTTGTTTGGTCTACTTAACTCTTTTATGGTAACATCTTTCAAAAGGACAAATCCATTTTATGGTTAACCTTTGTTGATTTAAGTGTTGGCCCAGTAGCTGGATTTGTCGGTCATTAAAAGTAAAATCCATATGCAAGTGTTTGAAATCCCATGTAACTAGCCTGAGATCACGAAGCCAATTCACCCTAAGGACAAAGTTAGGCCCTTTGGTAGGAAGCATAAATAGATCAATGTGAAAAATATAGCCTTGAATCATAAGAGAAATGGAAGGACATACCCTACTCCTATGCAAATAAGAACTATCACCAATCAAACACATTGAAAGAGGTCGACTGCTAAATGGAGCACCCCAACTTCTTAGCCATGCAATCATTAATAAAGTTGTGAGTACTACCGCTATCAATGTAGATGACCACTAACTAATGTTTCACCATTCCTTGTGCCTTGAAGGTTCATCGCTCATAAGACCCCAAAAAAACATGCATAGAGATATCTGGGAGGACCTCTGGTTTGGAAGATAAGGATATATCACTAGGGTCCAACCCATCCCCCATAATCAGAATAGATCTCGGACACTTGCATTTATGGCCAGGGATGAAACGTTCATCACAATTAACACATAGTCAACAAGAATGTCGTTCCTCCATTTGAGTAGGTGTAAGGCAAAGGACAGCCCCGATAGACGAAGTTGAAGAAGGGGAAAGATCTAGTCGTGCCATAGGTAAACCACATCCACCCCGACATAGGTGCATGAGGCCTATATGTCCTGTAAACTGCTCACAAATTTCTAAAGAAGGGTGGAGGGTGGCCAATCAACCTAGGCAGTCAGCCTTGAAAAATCAATTTGATTGGTTCTAATAGTGGAAGTTTGACGGAGGTTGTGCAGGCGAGAGTCAAAATCCTTATACTCATTTGGGCCAAAGCATGCACAAAGGTCTGCCACCAAATCCTTATACTCATTTGGGCCAAAGTATGCACAAAGTTCTACCACCAAATATTCCCCCATGATAACTACTTCTTGTTATTCCAGTTGCTGCAGTCATACCAAAACATCTCCTTTAATGTGGAAAGAAGCCAATAGCACCTGTTGATCTGAGTGAGTCCCCTCATAAGTGAAAAATCATTTGGCATGATATACCCACTCATTGGGGTTATCTTCACCTGAATACTCTGAAAAATTAAGGCACACACTGCAAGCTTTTGGTGGTGGCCCATACTGTAACGACTCGTTTTTTCGATTATGTCTAACCTGAAAGGTTAGGCCTAATTGGATAATTTTGGGATAAATTTTAGAGGTTTTTAATAGTTTAAACCTTCATATTTGAGTAGAGCTCGAAGAAACGAGTGTAATGGATCAAAGAACGGGCGAAATAGAGGTCGGGACCGGAAATTACGATATTTAAGAAACATGCTTTATAGGCGGGACCCACTTGGAAATAGTATGATTTGCTTCTTTAAGTGGGGTGGTATCGAAGGGCTCGTCGATACGAGTCCAACAGTACCTAGAACGCGCAAATCCGAATCCGGGGTACGAAGTTACGCGCGTTTGAAGTTTTATGAATAAAAATAAAAAGAAAAAGAAAAATCGGAACCGCGCGCAATGGACGCGCGCAGGATGCGCGATCGTGGCGCGTGTAGCGCGCGGCCGCGACGTGCGGTCGTCGCGCGCGTTACACGTGCGCTTCACGTCGCGCGCGCGGCGCGTATCGGCGGGCGCCACCGTTTCTGGCGGCGCCGCGGTATAACACGGCGCGGCGCCGCGGGTTTAAAACCGCGGTGCCGCGGGTTTAATGGGGCGGCGCCGTTGATTTCGGCTCGGCTCAGGCTATAAATACCCCATTCTGGACCCAGAACTTGGATACCCCCGTTTCTGAGGCCGATTAAGGCCGTTCAAGACCCGTTTCCTACTAAATCGAGTATGCTCTACGCAATGGAGCTGTCCGTTCTTCGAGTTGGAGACCGTATGATGAAGAAACGCCCCAAGACAAGGAGAGGTTCTACCCGTACCGACGAACTTTGTTTTCTCTGTTTCTGGCCATCCCAACTCCGATTTAGTCGATTCAAGAGCCGTTCTTGACTAAATCGAGTATGTTCTACGCGATGGAGGGTTCCGTTTTCTGAGTTAGTAATCGTATAAAGAAGAAACGCCCCAAGACAAGGAGAGGTTCTACCCGTACCGACGAACTTTGTTTTCTCTGTTTCTGGCCATCCCAACTCCGATTTAGTCGATTCAAGAGCCGTTCTTGACTAAATCGAAGGTGTTCTACGCGATGGTGGGTTCCATTTTCTGAGCTGACAATCTTATAAGGAGGAAATGCCCCGAGATTAAGTAAGGCTCTGCCTGAACACCGAAACAAGAAAAAGACACCCGAAGTAAGACGGGGTTCTATCCGTAGATGCCATTACTGTATGGGTTATGATGGAAGTAAGCATTTCTGATCTTTCGTACAGCATGTGCTAAGTTATGATGTGTGTTATGCTACGATTTATATATGTCATGCTATGTGCCTATATACTATGTTATGTACCTATATACTATGCTATGTGCCTATATGCCATACTATGTGCCTATATACTATGTTATGTGCCTATATGTCATGCTATATGCCTATATACTATGCTATGTACCTATGTACTATGTCATGTGCCTATATGCCATGCTATGTGCCTATATACTATGCTATGTACCTATATGCCATGCTATGTACCTATATGCCATGCTATGTACCTATATGCCATGCTATGTGCCTCTATGCCATGCTATGTGCTTATATACTATGCTATGTGCCTAGATGCCATGATGTATACTTATATGACGTGTGTGATCTCGCTCTAGGGTAGAGCGAGACGTGTAATTTGTGTTCTCGGTCTCGGTTCAGTGATAGAGCGAGACGTGTATGTGAAGTTTTGATCCCGCTCGGTGGTAGAGCGAGATGTACGTTTTTGGTTTATTAATTTCCGCTTGACTCCGATACATGACGAGTTTTTGTACACTCCGACTAAATATTCGGAGATATATATTTTATACGTATGATTTTGTGATGCTTGTTATATGTAGTAGCCATTAGGCAGAACTACGTTCGGATCCGATCGTATTGAGATAATATCCAATACGTACGTAGGCAACCAACGGCAAGGCAACGTTGGCCCGATCCAAATCATTATAATAATATATTTTATTCTATTTTACACGTGACGAACTATGAAGCTTCGTCGTGTGTACGTGTTCGTTACAACCTAAGTTTACGTACGAGGAAGCCTTAAAGCTCCGTAGTGCGTAGATGAACGTTGTACCTCCCGCACTCAGACGATGATTCCTGGCTCTAGGAAAGAGAAAATTTTCTATTAGTGATTTTGTGGACCTAGCTCGGGTTGGGTCGTTACACATACACACCTTTCTTTGTTGCTTCGTCTAAGTATAACTCACACTACAACAAAAAGGATCATTAGTGACACTTTTATTAGGGACGCAATGCTAAGCGTTGCTAAAAACAAACGTATATAAATGTGTCGCAAAAGTTATAACTATTAGCAATACTTTTATAGAAGTGTTGCTAAAAGTATAACTAATAGTGACACTTATATGAAAACATCTCCAATACTAATCCTATTTGCGATGCCTTAGGTAAAGCGTCGCTAATATTTATAGATTTTTAAAAAATAAAAAATTTATAACTATTAGCGACGTTCATTAAACAGTGTCTCTAATAGTAAAATTATAAGGGACACTTACATATAAGCGTCCCTAATTAGATGAATTATTAGCGACGCTTTTAATAGAGTGTTGCTAATAATCTTACTATTATTAGTAAATATTAGTAACACTAATAGTAACACTAACTAGGGATACTTAAATAATAGTAACACTATTAGGGATGCTTAAATATAAGCATCCCTAATAGTTGAATTATTAGAGATGATTTTAATATAGCGTCGCTAATAGTTTTAAATTTAATAAAAATAAAAAAAATTAAATATTAGTGATGCTTAATTAAAAGCATCCCTAATAGTAACACTAACTAGGGATGCTTAAATATAATCATCCCTAATAGTTGAATTATTAGAGACTATTTTAAAATAGTGTTGCTAATAGTTTTAAATTTACTAAAAAATTAAAAAATTTCAACTATTAGCGACGTATAAGTAAAAGCATTCCAAATAGTAACAATATTAGGAAAACTTATATCTAAGTGTTTGTAATAGTTAAACTATTAGCAACGCTTTTAAAATAGCATGACTAATAATTTTAAATTTAATAAAAAATTAAAAATTCCTAACTATTAGCGATGCTTGATTAAAAACATCCCTAATAGTAACACTATAAGGGATGCTTAAATTTAAGCATCCCTAATAGTAACACTATTAGGGACACTTCAATATAATCGTCCCTAATTGGCTAAACTATTAGCGACACTTTTAAAAAACGTGTTGCTAATAGTTTTAAATTTAATAAAAGTTTAAAAAAATTTAACTATTAGCAATGCTAAATTAGTTAAATTATTAGCGACTCTTTTAAAAGAATGTCACTAAAAGTTTTTAATTTAATAAAAAAATAAAAAATTTAACCATTAGCAATGCTTAATTAAAAGTATTCCTAATAGTAATACAATTAGGAACACTTAATTATAAGTGTACCTAATAGGAACACTGCTAGGGATGCTTAAATATAAGTGTCTCTAATTAGATAAACTATTATAGATGCTTTTAAAATCATCATTTGATTTTTAATTACCATAAAAGTTGTATCATCTACTAAAATACATTTCATGGCAAATGAATTTTACCTTTGGATTTAATAAAATGGCTTAGAAATTGTTCATAATAAGAGCAAAAAATTACACTTTTAGAGCATGAAAACACATATCTAGTTGTAGAGAGAAGCAACAAAAACAAGGAATTTCCAAAGTGTTAATCGTCCTCATTGTTTAAAAATTCTCTCTTATCTAGACACAAAGGCAGAGAGGATTAATTCCCTAAAATTTTAATAATTTGCTTTGCTCTCCATCTCTGTTGGCATGCTTCACCACTTAAGTGTAGAAACAACCAACCAGTTTTCACAACGAAGAGGCCTGTGAGTCTTTTATTAGGAATGAACTTAATTTTTTATAGGAAATTAATTCCTACGAGTGAGCGCGGGTTACTTGAACAAATCTTGTCAATGGCCCTTATGTGGGTTTTTCTAGTGGGAGCTCTTTGGAGAGTGACTTGGGCTTGTGCAAGAGGGATTTATTAAGTGTTTTCCATGGAGGAATTGAGGAAGAGAGCTATTGTAAGACAAATTTTTATAGTATTTGAGTGGAAGCCTGGAAGGTACCTCTACTGGCCATGGACGTAGGTAACTTACCAGTGGATTTTGTTGTCCTGTGCATACTCTCTGTTTATTTCTTTTACTTTCATTTATGTTTTTCTTTACGATAGTTGAATCTCTACAAATAGAAAATCGTGAGGATCTTCTGACACAATTTTGATAAGAGGTATAGTGTCAATGAAATACAACTTTGAGTTTTGTACCTTCGTATTTCTAAGTAATCAATCCCATCAGTAGGTGCTCATAAACCATCAAATTACACTTATTAGCAAAGTACGTATGCATATATTCCACACTCCATATACATATTAATATGTTTTGGGTCCAAATAAGCAAAAACACATATAGAAGATGAATAATATAACTCCAACAAGACGTGGAAAAACTAGAGAGAATAAAAGTTCTGCAAGGGGGAAGAAATGCATATAAAGTTGGTACTAAATAGAAAGTGACTTAGATGTACGTTGTGGCACTTTCTTGATGCTTGATTTTATCAAGTCCAGGTAGAGCGGGAACTGGGCTAGTACAAAAAGTGTGACCGGTAAGCAGGTGATGGCATATGCCGGGTAAGCTGCATACCTAAGCTCATCCTTGAGTACAAAGAAATGGCCGGCGCAAAAGGAGACCAATATGGCAGCGATTGAGAGGAAGAGACTGCTAAGTCCCGCTAGCAACATGAGTGGCAAAATTATATAGAAACTTTTGGGCTCATAGCGGGAGGTGAGAATGGAAAGGAAGACCACTAGGGAGGTGACGGACGAACAGAGTGCCACCAGCGAAGACATGGCGAAGATATCAAACGGTGACTGCTTCTCAAGCAACGGATAGCCGGTATTCTGGTCTGGGCCGCCAGGCACGGTGGCGGCAGTGGCGAATGCCACTGCGGCTATGAGTGCAGCTACAACAGAGCAGGACTGGGAGGTGTTGGTGAGCCATGCCCCGCCTTCCTTGACAAGATCTGTGTGAGTGCTGGTGAAGATCTCCTCGGGGGTTTTTCCCTCTTTGTTGAAACCAGTGAAAAAGTTTGGAGGCATAGAGTTTTGAACAAACTGGAGATGTAAGGTAGTTAGCAAGTTGTAGTCATAGGGCCTGCTTGGGAGGCTCCGTGGGGTGGGGAAAATGCTTTCCCTACTCCTTTTCAAATCTATTTCCCCTCCAAAGTGCCTCCCAAACTGTGCCATAATACTCTTTTGTAATAAAATGTATAACAGAAAGATACCCCACTAAACACACACCTTGTCATATACTCCCTTTGTTCCTTATTGGTTGATCCATTATCAAAATAGTTATTATTGAATGATGAGACTCTCAGCTAAGAGAAAAGAAAATATCTTCTATGCTTTTTTAAATACCAAGCCACTTAAGTAGAGCTAAATAGAGCTATTAATATGGGATTGAGGGAGTATTATTTTTTCATTCGTATCACGGATATATATTTAATCAAAGGACTAGGAATATATAAAAGTATGAAGGAGTTGGATAGTGGTGTACAACAATCGCAGACGAGGGAGTTATACTACCTTAAACCATTTGATTTCCCATTGCATTTGCATGGCAGCACCAGGAATGAGCCAGGGGCTGTTGACCCCAAGTCTTGCCGCTAAGTGAAGTGCAGTGTTGCCTGCCTTATCAATCTCTTGGAACACAGTCTGCGAGACGACTTTCGAGTTTATCAAATACTTGTAAACAAGTGGCTGCCGGTTCTCTACTGCCAGGTGCACTATATTCTTCCCATCTTCATTTGTGTCCTGAATTGCTACAGGAAATGTTTCCAAGATTTTCTTAACTATTTCTACAATTCCCATTTTTGCTGCAACCAGAATTGCGGTTTCCTTAGTACCTGAAAGTGATGTTAAGATCAGTAAGATTTGCCACTAAGCATAAATTACATCTGCCACGAACAAGCTAAAAGAAGTCGCCATCAGCAAAACTACGTTCAGGTTGCTTCGTATCCCTCGCCACTTTCAAGCGTACTTTCTTCTCCCCATCTCCTTTTTTGTACTGAAGCACCATAGGTGATATGTGCAGAAGTTTCTCCACTAGCTCCGAGTCACCCATGTTATCTGAGAGAAGTAACTTCATGTCCTGTAACTCTACATCACAGCGCAGACATATTAAATCGATACTGAATATATCCTCAACTTATAAAATTAACCTGTAATGCCCAATGCCCAGGGAATTGTTTGTTATTGTGGGATTAAGAGAAATATATGCATCTTATACTACCTTCGTTGTCCTTTTTATTCTTCAAAGATGAGGTACTTGCACTGTCATGGTTTGATCCCTGTGCATCACCATCTTCTGAACTTGCGGTTGGCTCTATGTTAGGTTTCTGTTGAGTAGTCTCATCCTCTACATAACAGTGGAGAAACATTACTTCAATACACAGTAACTTGTGCTGCTCAATGTATTGTCCGTTAGAATGGAGCATAACAGAAATAAGAATACCTTCAGAAGGCCCGCCTCCTTGAGGGGGCTTCCCACCTGTATCTTCGTACTCATAATTAGAAGCCTTTTGTATAAGTTCCACCATGACTTGTTGAGCCCATACATGCTTCTGCTTTTGTTCCATGAGCCATTGAGTTCTCCCCAACCCTACCATCAACTTTTACGTATTAATTATATGACACACACATGTTATATACATTCATATTATATTACTATATATAACAAATTGAGTGATTATAGATTTTTCTTTTTTGGACTATTTTACCTATAGTTTTTATTCTCAATTTCTATTTTACCTACATTTTATATCTTTGTGTCTTTTAATACAACTTTGAAATGATATGGGATTTAAGGATATTTTAGTAAAATTAGTTATTTAAGTTCTTTTTGATGACTACGGCATGTCAACCTTATACTAATTGTTGATATAGCACGGACCCTAATTACCATATAATGTTAATTTTATCTTTCTAATTATATCTTGCACTCCGAAATTGGATTTGCATATTATTGGTATCCTTAGAAAATTTTTGACGAGCTCTATTAAATGAGGTGACATAATTGTGTTTTCTCAAATTTTTTGTGGCCCCCGTGTAACAACGAACTTCTTCATAATAATTTATATTATTTTTGCATCATATAAGTTCTAATTTACACATTTTGAATGACATTTAAAAACTCCCAAAGTGCTTTATCAAATGAGAACCACCACCAACATATGAATATTACTCTTTACACAAAGTCAACACCATTGTCTTTGTTTACATATGACATTATATTTAGCTTATGAGATTTGGACTTATAGTTGCGTATGTGTATTTAGGTTAATATAAATCTTATGCATATAATTTATGATTATTATGATTCTAATTCTGAAAATATGTATTGTAACTATAGCATTTAAGATGAATCTTTGTTCACAACATATTTTATTTATAATTTATTTTATTTTATCTTATTTAATTCATATTTACATGTGTAATGAAACATTCTTGCTAATACATATGATTCATATTCTCTTGAAATGATAAATAAGATTGGTTCAGAAAGAGTAGTTAATAAGATACCAACCTATTCCAAGCACAATGAGAAGCAGTTGGATGGCAAATTTGATGATTTGAAACAATCGAGCATAATTGAGAGGAAAATATTGATAAAGATGCCCTAAAATTGGCAAAACTTTATATCAAAAATGATTGCCAGAACTGGGGTTAAGCAAGCAACAAATTTTTTTAGTTTAATACCAATACAAAAGCATGAACTAAAATACATACAACGATATAAATAAAGGCATAAAAATGGTTAAATAAAATATCTTAGTTTAAATAACCAACCGGCATATTCTTCACTGTTGTCTTGGCCTTCTGGTTCACTTTTTTCTGTAAATAGCCAAAAGTAAAATAAAACATATAGACCAAACAAAAAATCAAGACACAAAGTAGGATAAAATTTTGTCCGTATGAATTTTTCAAAAGTGGGTTGCTTGTTACTAATTTTGTATGGTCAAAATGAACATTTATTTTATTAGTTTGCACACCATTATTGTCTTAGATTTTATTGTATTATTTATTAATAAGGTATTATTATGTTATCAACTAATGTAGTACGATTGTATTATTAGTTAGTAATATAGTAACAACACAATTGTGCTATTATTATTTCACCTATTAATAGAGGTTTATAAAAACATAAAGTCGAAACTAATAAGGGGCTGGTGGGATGGCAAGGACCACGCCTCAAGAAGTGGAGGTTGTAATTTCGAATATCTACTTAGTTGGCCTCCCACCCTAACTTACCTAGTATGTATGATAGGTAGGCATTGGCGGCGGGATATAGTGCTCGAAGAGGCCAATTAGGAATACGGACTCTTACACCCTATTATAATAATAATAATTATTATTATTATTATTATTATTATTATTATTTAATAGTGTTCATGAACAGGCAAAATGATGGGCTCTATCAATGGCAACTGACGTCAACACCTTCGTAAGGGCTATCGTCTTTCCTGGGGATAAAATTAAGGGCTATTTTCAATCAATAGAGACAATGATTTTCACCATAGATATAAGCTTAACCATGGAATGCTTTCAATGAAATTGATGTAAATACAAATCTCCTTTGTAATTTTCTAAAATAGAAATGAAAATACTTAGTTGATATGACTTAAGGTACAATATTACATATGAGCCAACTATAGCTCCATAGAGATAGCTTTGTATTTAAGGAGTCTATTAACGTAGAAATTTTAATATTTTAATTCTATTGAGAATTATATTTGTTACTGTTATTCCTGTTCATATAGTGGAACGTGTAAAATCTCATTAATTGAATGGTGACCAAATGTGTTTATTTAAAAGAGAATGTGGATACAATAGCAAGTAAACCCGTTGTAGAGGAAGAAATAGAAGAAGAGAAGATTGAAAAACTTTAAGTAATATTACATGGGAGAGATGAATACAAGTTATGTTTGGATATAAACTGCACTGTCAATCTAATCTTAAAAAAAATTGGACCTTGTATCTTCACAAGCCGTTACAAAGTTCAATAATATTGATAAAATAAAATATAAAAAATCTTACCAACCAACAATAATGCAGTCATAAGTGCTAAAGAATAGAAAATTACCATGTCCAGATATTTGGATTTCTTGGGAGTCTTCATGGGTGTTTTTGGCGACTTGATCTTCTGATGGTCATGTTGAAATAAGAAATTGAGACAAACAAGAACATCATCTTACCAAATTTACTATTGTTTATGCAAATTATTTTCCAAAATCATGGTGATGTAACCTTTCCGACAATAATACTAGCACCAATTACATGCTCTCATATATTAAGACAAATAAAAATTCATTCGGTTATTTTCACTTGCTAAGTGCCTCAAATAAAAAACTATCAGTGGACATTGACATGAACGCCTCCGTAATGGGTTAGATCTTGTTTTTTATAAAATAATAGATTTTTATCAATAGATAGGGATGACCATTTCTACCCTAGACGTAAGCTTAATCATGGAATGCTTTCCATGATAAGACGTGTAACATTACAACATTACATATGAGCCAAATAAAGCTTCATAAACATATATAAAGAGTAAAATAACCAAGATTTTTTTAAAATTTAATAAGGGTTGTATTTATGATTATTATTCCTAGTATTTATGTAATCTTCTTGACAATAATACTAGTGCTAATTACATGTTTAAAAAAATTATTAGGACGAATAAAATTACATTAGGTTATTTTGATTTTCTAAGTGCCTCAAGTGTGAGTTTGTTTGCCTTAATGGACTTCACTTAATCATTATATTAACCAATTCACTGTGGATAATGGGATGGATAATTATTTTTTATAATAATTAATTAAATAAAAAAAACTAGTAGGTTTAGAAATTTTCACATTCGAACAATATATATATATATATATATATATATATATATATATATATATATATATATATATATATATATATATATATATATATATATATATATATATATATATATATATATATATATATATATATATATAGATAGATAGATAGATAGATAGATAGATAGATAGATAGATAGATAGATAGATAATCATTGGTAAATAAAATGGTAAAGCATGAAATTAGCATTAGAAGTTTATATCTTTATAAAGGTTTTGCAAATTGCCTTCTTCCATTTAGGTTATTCTTGCTTGTAGGAGGTTCAAAGTATTTAATTTTCTCTTTTTCTCCCTTGAATTCACCCTTCTCATGTTTCAATGTATTTAATACTCCCTCCATCCCATATAACTAATATCTCCATTTTCAGTTCATTTTAGAAAAACCAAATAAAGTTATTAATTAATATACCATAAATGGTAGATATATTTTTATAAAAAAAAAATTGTAGCTATCATGCAAATCCGGTTTCAGCCAATCAGTTAATGAATTAGGATAAGAGCTCTTCTATTACGATTTCACTTCAAACGAAAATTGATTAGAATTATCCAAATTTTTACCCAATTGTCGACAAGTTTGACATATCTTCTACAACCACGCCAAATGTCCCAGGTTCAATGAAAACACCATGTAAGAAATAAATATCTTAGTTGTAGTAAATAAGTAAGTCCATTGCATCATTTGGCCAAAAAAAAAGTGAATCCATTTCATCTTTCTAATGGAATGAAGAATAGTTCATCATTTCTTTTCTTACCAGTTATGGTAATCTCCACATGCTTTGGCTCCGGCGACGGTGTGTTTTTGAATGTGAGCTCTGATTTATATTGAGGAAGATTAATCGATCAATAGGCTAACAACAAACTAGAGGAATATTTATATCAACTACCCATCATGATTGGAGATTAAAAGAGAAGGAACCATGTATATTCATCCTGATTCTTTTCCTAACATGCTACTATTCTGTTACTACATACTCTTTATTCCCATTATATGCATCTAATACTCCGAATATAATTCGCGTACCCAGATTTGCAAATAGTCTCCTGAACAACTTAAAGATGTTCATGCATGTATCATAATTCTCGGGGATTTTGAACGGTAGCTCTTTTTTCTTGTCAAAAGTTTGGAATTGGGAATTACTATCCATCGATAGTGGATCAACCCAGGTGCCTGCGTTGCAACAAGAAGGTTATTATACCATGTTGATGACAACTTAGCCTAACAAAATATTACAGGAGAGTGCCCCAGAGACAGACTAAAATATACGACATGATCATATAGGTTAAGCTGGCAGCCACTTTTGAAGGCGTAAGGATGCTGAGCTAGAACATCCAACGGCGTGTCGCCGCTCTGGTTGACGTAGTTTGCCAAGTCAGGGAACTTTTCAGTTATGAAGAATGCCAAATCTGTGGCAGAATGCAACAAAAATATAATGTTTTAACACGTATAAATATAATTCATTTTGTTGAAAAAAACAAGCACATAAAAGTGTGAGAGTGCATGCATGTGCCATGAAAATTTCAAACAAGCAAAAGCTCACCAAAAAATTCACCAGAAATAGCAGAGTGAAGAATGGTGTCACCATTGTTTCTTCTGCAAAGTGTTAAGGCATCACCGTTGTACTTATTGAAGAGATAGATGAAGGCATCTTTGTGGCCTCGGAGAGCAGCCACGAAGAGTGCTGTCTCGCCGTCCTTGTTGCGCACCGAGATCGGCCACTCAACTTTTAGCTCTTCCTCCTTCTCTTTTCCCTTTTCCTTTCCTCTTAATGGAAACAATTTTTTTCTCTTTTCACGCTTCTCTGCTTCTCCTCCGTTGCTGGCCTTCTTGTTTGATTCCAAATCTAATTGTTTTTCAATAATGCACCTACACATACTTACACTTCCTAGTGCAGCTGCAGAGTGAAGTGGAGTGTTCCCTCGGTTGTTCCGCTCCCCAAGCACGTCTGCATCTGCAACTTTGTTGATGAGACTCCTCAAAATATCCTCGTTCCCATTCGTGATGGCCACATGAAGAACTGTGTCCCCGGCCTTTGTGATTTTGGCCTTTTGGGCGATTTGTTTCTGCTGGCCGCCATACTCGCTCTCAACGGCATCCCAGTTGCCACACATGGCATTCTTGAACATGGATTTCTCCATGGAGATAGGTTCACTTGAAGGCTGCATTTTGCCTCTTTCCCTCGTAAGAATGGTTCATCTGTTTTGTCCCTTCACCAATTCATTATATACCAACTTCAGAATTACTTTCACAAGCAAAAGTTAAAACTGTAAAACGTGGATGTTTGGAACTAATCAAACATGGAATAAAGAGCACTTCAAACGTGATCTCAGCTTACTTCCTCCACGGGTAAAGGATAAAAAAAAATAGAAAATGCCTCATTCCTTCCTTACATGTCAAGCATTCAAAGAGAGAGAATTAAACCACAACCTGGCATGCCTATTTGTTCCAGTCTTAATCAATGATTATATGGCCAAATCCCGTTCTTGAAGACCTGGGCCAACATCAGATAAACATCAGATCAAGATTAATTAAATAGGCCAAAAAATTATGGTATATATAAGAAACTACCAATGGAATTGAAGTATCAATCATGAAAAAGCTACTTAGCTAAAAATTATACACAACAGTGATTACCCAGTCCCTCCTAGTTTCTTTACAATGCGAAAGTGGTAGATGCCCCGGGTACGGAAAGATAAAGAAATAAAGCAAATAGAAAAAGAAAAAGAGCAAAGGGCATAGTATCAGTGGCACGACTATTGATAAGGTAAAATATTGCCGAGAAGATGATATCTAATTGGAAGATACCAGATTAAGCAAAACCACAATATTTTGTGGTTAATTATTATTGAAGTATAATGAAAAATATAACATGACAATTCTTTTATTTTCCAATGTTTCTTATAAAGTAAGATCATTTAATTATTCATTAAAAAACATTAAATTAGATGAATAGAATAAAGGTAGTTCTCGTTTCTTCCTAGTCCGGAGAAATGGGACGATTACTTGTCATTTTCCTTTGTTAAGTAATCAAATTTGTAAAGAAAAACGAAAGAGAATTGACTCGTTCTGACTATTCCATATCCCATCCACGAAATATCTTGCAAGACTTTTAGCGGCAAATACTTAGCTTGCCAACCTCTAGATTATTCAAAAGTAACCTATATCGTCTCATTTATTATGTCAATTTTAAGTATCACAGAAATAATGATGTACTATTACATATCTATAACTTTTATATACTGTATGAGATAAATTGATCATCAATTCTTTTATATTGCTCAGAGCAGAAAGAGGAAAGGGACTGCTTTTGTTTGTAATACCAGATTAGAACAAAACTAAGATGGGAATGTAGGATCTATACTAGTTATGTAATATCTCGGATTTTTTTAGGTTTCAAAATTTGACCATGTAAAAGATAATGTGTTGACCCCTCGACATTTTTAGTTAAATAAATTCCTCAATATGTGAAATTTTTATCTAAAACCTATATGTTTAGAAAGTAGAAAGAAATAACTTTGAGACACTACCAAGATTGCATGAATCAAAGTTCAAATAAGGGAGATATGACCTTTCAAAGTTAAATATGTAGTGTAGGGTCCGTTTACCAAATTTGGACACGCAAATGAGTCGTTTTAGGCATTTTACGGGCCCGGTTAATTAAAGTAACCAAAATTAATAAAAGATATCCCAATTAGGTAGCATATTTGGCCCAACTTCTAAGGGGATTAGGAACCCTAATCCCCATTATTATAAAACAAGAATTAGGGCTTATTTGAGGGTGCTTTTGGTCCTTTAGGGGGAGGATATAGAAAGAAGCAGCAGGAGAAAGGATTTTCCAATGACCAGAGTGAGAGCAGGGGTAGCGATAGAGGCGTGGAGGAACAAGTGCGAAGATTGGTGTTTCAAAAAGGTAGGGTGTCTACATACAATGTCATTGGAAATCTAGTACTGCTTTATAAAATTAATGACCCTTGTAAGTTAGATTATTTAATTGGTGGTCTCTATTAGTTTTCGTACCAGCATCAGCCATGGCTTGAGCATGTGCTCGCCAGAGGTGGTGTGCTTGACACGAGGTAAAGCCCTGACTTCTCACATATCTAGTGATGTGTGATGGGGCACAAATCCATTACTGGACACCGAAATATTGAGCTGGAGTGTCTTGGGAGCATTGGCGTGGACAGAGCCAATGGAGCTCTCTGGGCAGACCAGCCGTTTTCTGTGTCAAGAGAAAGGCTCAAGAAGTTTGGGAAGATGGGGTGGTAGCACGGCGGGTTCCTCCACCACTATCTAGAGTCATCCAGAGGCCAACCAATCCTCCCAGGTTGAGCTTTCAGGAAGAAAGAGTCCAGTGGGGCTCTGATCAAAGAGAAATGGCGGGAGGAGATCCATTTCAGCTTTGGTCAACGAGGGCACAGCTATGGGCTGGAGGTGAGACCAAGGCTTCTAGAATAACTGGATGACGGTGATCCGATCAAGCCTGGCCCATCTCCTAGCCGTGGAGGCTGGCAACCTCCTCAACTAAAATCTCCAGAAAAAAAAATGAAAACAGCCTTTGTTTTCCCCTATACAGCCAATGGATTGCAGCGAAGCCAAGACCATTGGAATCGCCGCTTGGTGGCAATCTGGCCAATCCTGGCTCACACCTCACCATTGTTGTTGTGGGCAGTGCCGCTAGAGGCCGGTTGCCTTTGGACAATTGTAGGAAAGACAACCTGCAAACAGGTCATAGGATCGGGTGACCCAACCCATTTGACCTAGATTTGGTCAAGCTGAGCCTAGTCAGGGTCTAGGATGGTTTAAAAAAATAAAAATAAAACACTGAGTTGTGGCCAATTTGGTGTGATATTACCATTCGATTAGGTAAGTGTATTAATTCTCCTGGCCAAGTTTCAAGTTGGAGAAAAATCTCTAATATTATGAAATGGCCGTATTACCCTTATTAGTGGATCATAATGATATTTAATTACTCAATTTGGGCTCCAATTCAAGGGCCTATGAATAGAGTTAAAATTGAAAAAAAAATCTAATGATAGGTGATGGCATAACCTAAATTTGAATTAATCTACATAGTAGGGAAAATCTTAGTAAATTGATAATTGACTATTTTACCCTTAGGGTTAAGGGTAGACTGTAGATCGAACCAAGGTTGCTTCAAGGGGTTTATAACCCCATAAAATAGATAAAAAATTACCAAGGGCCCATAATATTAACCAGTACTCCTGAGATCACTTTTGGACCTATTAGAGTTTAAAAAAGCCCTAACCAAACTAATAGAATTACCCTTGTGAGCGGACCAGCTCGCATTGGTGTGAATGGAATCAACAGGCCAATTTGAGACTGAACCCTCTTGAGAGGTTAAGGACTTACCCAACAATGGAGAGAGGACTATGTGTTGTGTGTTTTATGTAAAAAGTTACCCAAATGCTCTTAAAAACATTATAACATGCTTTCATGAAAATAGATGTTCCTAACCTCAGGAGTGTTAGAGCATGAGAACGCAAGTCTTTGCATTGTCATAATTGAGATTGACACTTGATATTACGATTTGTTGGGACCTATGTAGGCTGATATTATTAATATTTTTCATTTGCTTTAATGTTTGTAATTGATGTTGTAATAGTAATTTATCACTAGGTTAAAATTAATTAAAGATTAATCAATGTGGTTAGATAGTTTTAGATTGAGTGAGAACACTTAAGTAAGATAAAAACAAAAATACCCTCAAATGGGTCTGGGAGTTGTTCATATAGTGAAAAAGGCCTTTGACCCAACGATTTGCCTTGGTTAATGAATTGATGGTCATTTTGATACCCTAGTTTAAAAAAGACTTATAGGGTTTGATATAGTCATTCTAAATCTTTGCTTGTTCATCAACCACATATACGATATGTGATGAGTTTTTTTAGTCTTAGCTCTATTGATGAGTTGTTGATTTGGTCGTGTAGTTACACCTCCCTGTTCATAGGATCTCTACGTGAGCTGAGCTTACCACCGGTCTATTCATAATCATTTAGTGTACACACAATCAAAGTCACTGACATCTTGCTTGGTTGGCGTCTCTCGCCACTTCTATTTAGGTACAGCTGTGGGCTATGCTCTTCTACTCCGGTCAGGTCTTTAGGGGCTAGGTTGGGCGATGACACTTCTTGGTGGCCGATTACATAGTGGATACTTCCCTTTGTGGGTGGTCTATGGTAGTAGTATCTTTTGTCATTTAGGTTGACATTTGAGTCTATCAGGGATTAGACGGGAATATTAATTATAAAACAAAGGTTTGAGAAATAATTAATAAATTATTTGATATTGCTTGTTTAATTAGAACAAGTAGAACACCTAAATGAGTCGCATCAAATGTATGCTCATTTTAAATATTTAAGCATTACATGTTTGATGCTATGCTTCTTTAGATATTGTAACTTTTAAGTAGAACTACGCCTAGTTCCGATCTTGTTGAAACTAACATTGAGGATATTGTCTGACAAGTATATAGTCAACTAACATCTTGGTGATGTTGGCTCGATCTAAAAAAAATTAATTTATACTTATATTTTTTAGAAACCTTCCTCTAAATGGAGGAGATGTTTCATTATTCTTTGGTCTTATTGGTTGTAGGTTCTTTAGGAAATGGCTAGTGTGATCAATATGTCGGTGGGGAATTGAGGACGATATTGCACTAGTGAGATCTAATTTCTTACTTGTGCAATTTTTTAAGTAATTCAATTTAGTAGCCTTAAGAGCCAACTTTACTTGGTTAGTTATTTTTATTCAGATGACAAACTTGTACTTAGAAGAATAACCTACTTTTTATGGAATTTTGACACGTGTAGTAATATCACATATTCTGATATTCATATTTGTGTACCTCAGTTATCATGACATGAATATATAATCGAATTAAATATCCTTTAGGCTTTTAAAAATTCAAGTCGTTACAAGTTATGCAAAGTGTTTGAGTTAATGCAAGCCTTCTTAACATTTACATGGTGAATTACTTCTAAATTGTATTTTCAATGTCTCGTCTTCTTATGGGTTTCTAAATAATATTCCTCATTTTAGTGTAGCAAATGGCAAAGTGTCGCTTCATCTTAGGCACCAACATGTTCCCTATCATGTCCAACTTTTTGTGAGGAAAGTATGTTCTAATGGTAGATGTGCTTCGGATATTATTGTTTCCTAGTTTAAATTGACCATGGATTATATGCATTTTGTCAGATAGATAGAAACTTCTAATTATTTATTCATGAAGTGCATGATTTTTTTTCTGGCATGTCTCTGATGTTAATATTCCTCAACATTGTGATGATTAGAGGTTGTTAAGGAGGGTTCCTATAAAGGATTAAAACCATAAAGGTTGGGTACAACTTCAGTCGTACTATAGGGTCAACAAATATTCTTAATAACCAACCTCCTAGTGGGGTGCTTTACGAGTATGGTAGTCCTTAGCCAAGGGCTATAAGCCTTCATAAGTCCATAATACACACAAAGAACTCTAGCGTTGTGGGTATCATGTGAGCCAATCGATAGTTTAATATCCATCTAAATGGAGAGAATGAATTAAATTTCTCTTGCTAAGCGAGGCTGCCCAACTAGATTTTTCTAATCCAATTTTATTTGAGGCAACAGAGGAAGACAAGTTAAATAAGTTTTTAGAGAAGGGTACTACAAAAAAGTGAGTTCCTTTGTTATTATTCTAAATGGGAAACTTTTAATTTTAATACTATTTACTTGACATTGTATTTGATTTGAGGGATAATATTTGTAATAAGCAAATATGCAGACCTTGGGGGCACTCTTATAACCCCAACATTATTGAAGGGTATTACAAACCCTCGGAGATGGTTAGAAGATGATGTATGTGTATTGATTTATTTCATTTTAATATATGTTTTTAGAGCTAAGGAAGGAATATGTATTAATCTATTTGTTTTGTTTCTATATAGCACATTGATACTTATGTGATACTCATGCGTAACAATAGTCCTTGATGGGTGAGGGACCAAATATTCCACTCAGTGCATTTCCTGGTAAGTCTTATCATTTTTTTAATACACTAAACTATGAACTGTGAAATGTATAACTATGAATATGATAGTGGATAACTTCAGGCTGAATTTTAATTGTTATGTGTTTGCAGAGATTGCTTATGCATGACTGTAAGGATGCATTAGATAAGTGGATGGAATTTAAAGATGCACATGACAAGCTGCCAGAGTTAGAGGAATGGGCCGACATGTGGACATTAGTCCCAGACTCTTTGAAGAGCTTATTGAGTGTCAAAGGAAAACCATTTTCAGAATATTCACAGCATTACTTTCCACTCCATGTCAACAACAATCATTGAATTTTGGTGGTGCTCCATATATGGGAAGCTCATATTCAAATTTTGACCCTCTTTACTCAGGACAGGAGTTGGAAAAGTATTGCACTGAGGTGGGCAAGCTACAGGTCTTTATAACTCTACTCCTTTATAAGTTTGGATGGTTAGAGTGCGCAAGATGGTGGGCGATGGATATTGTGGAGGTAGTAGATCACCCCAAATAGGTTAACTGTGATAACTGTGAGGCTCTTGTATATACATGTGGTATTTGTCACATCGGTATGTTTTTGACTTCACTGGTGAGGACGTGCCCCGGCTAAGGAAGTTACTTGGTTACCAGTTGTGGACAAAAAAAAGGTTACGGTATGAATTTAATCATTTATTGATTGTTTTCTTTTCATAACATTTAATTGAGGGCTTTATTAATCTAGCTATTGAACCCTTTTTTTAAGAGGATGACAACAGCCTTCCGGAGACAAAGAAGCACGCACAAACCCTGCCAAGTGTTGAAGCATAAACAGAATTTAATTTTTTAAATTATTCTTTGTCATAAAACTTGGTTCAATGTTTTTGAATTATGTTCAGATGGATATTGTCTTCAGATGGTTATTTTATGATGTATTAAAAATACTAATAACACAAATTCAGTTCTTATTCTTTTCCATTTTCTATCACACAAATGAGCAATTTAGATAAAACCATACTAACATAATGAGATGCAACCTGGACCTAGTATTAGGGGTGTAAATGGACGGACACGGACACGGACAAAGGTTGTCTGTGTCCGTCCGTTTTTACTTAATTAAATTGTCCTTCCATCCGTCGTCTGTGACATACATGTAAATTGTCCATTCATTTCTGTCTACACGGACATGGACAGACACGAACAATTACACTTCCATCTTGTATAATCATTCAACCTATATAATTCAAATACATATAATTCAGCCTATTGGCTAATTATTATCATTCAATCCAAATACATATCGTTCATCTAAATACATATCATTCCACTTATAGAATTATTTCACCTATTTGTCCATTCATTCAACCTATAACATAAATCCATACATCAAGCCATAACAATTTACTACATCAATTCATAACAACTCACCCTGTAAAATAACATCAAACTATAACAATTTATCCCATAAAATAACATCAATCCATAACATCCAACCATAGTCTAATTTACTACATCACCAAAAGTCTTTAACAAAAGACTAACAATCTAAAAGTCTAAGTGTCTAACAACAAAAAAGATAAACTTTCTTCATTCTCCATGACTTCAACTCACTGCAAACATAAAATAAAAAATGAAGTAAGATTAAAATAAGATGGAAGCAATAAAGTAGGCAATAACAAAATAAAAAACTTACAATGTAGTTAACATCTCTAAGCATTTATAACTTCATCTTCTAAACTCATTTCAATCAAGAATCAATTCATAGTAATTTAGGGCAAGGAAATGACAAAGCCTAAAATAACGTATTTCAATCAAGAATCAATTCATACGCTAATTTTTAGCATCCTATAAACGCGAAAGAACTCATGGGAGAATGAAAACCAGTAAAGTAAGCTCCACAAAAAGGAACAAATTAGCTTGTAATTAACAAGCCAAAAACTTTAAGGCATGCAAGAAACTTCACAAAATAGAAATTATAGAGAAGAAAAGGAGTCATCAAATGGAAAATAAACGACAATTTATAATTTATACCAGGGGCCACACACCAAGAATAAAAAAAAATCAAAGACTCAAATCAAACTAGCTTTGTCCAATTTAACAACCTCACATAAAATGCCACAGTCCAACAAATCAAAGCAATGCAAATCAATCCTAATAGTTACAAAGATAAGGCAAGTATAAGCTCTAAAATGACTGACATGAGTGTTAAAAAAGAAAAACACACTGAGCTCTAACAAGTTCTAATGCGTACATAAACATGTAAACCAAACACAGGTTTGAGGTTTCTACATAATAGTTTTCCAGTTTTATATTTTTCCAGTTATTTAGTTTCATACTTTCCTACTTATTTATGGTAAATAACCAGTAAATTTTCTGTCAATTTCCAATTTTTTAGTTTTATAGTTTTCCGGTTTTTTAGTTATTCAGTTCACTGTTTCATAGTAATATTTATCAGACAATTTTGTCACAACGGTCAATTTGAGACTAATTCATGCTTAATCATCCAAAAAATATAAAAATTAATCATTACGTACTAATCACAGCAAGCAATTTGTAACAGCTTAATGCTTTATTCTCAATAAAATCTACCTTTTCATTATTATGTGACAGTCACTATAATATGTGCACTACATGCAAAAACCAAATAGACCAAAAGATGAAATTTGTTCAATATTCATATCAACAATCATGTATGGGACATGTAAGCAAGATCCAATGACTTTAATTAGTAAATATATTAATTTTGTAAAAAAAATACATTTAAATGAGGGCGAGATGAGGGCAGTGTAGTCAAGAGCAAGGCCAAGATGAAGGCAGTGAGGGCGAGATGAGGGCAGTGCAGTCAATAGCAAGGCCAAGATGAGGGGAGTGAGGACGAGATAAGGGCAGTTAGGGCGAGGGCAATTCCTCCAGAGGCCAAGATGAGGGAGGTGAGGGCGAGGGCAATTCCACCTGATGCCGAGATGAGGGCAATGCAGGGGACAAATGAAGTCAGAAATGACAAAGACGAACAGGTGGCGAGAGAGACGAACAGATGCTCTCCGGGAAGTGGAGGTGGTGAGGGAAACAAAGGGACACTACCCTTCACTGAGGAGTCTACTTTGGAGGGTATTTCAGTCAAAAATGCTCCCACATGCACGAGTTCTCACATTAGCAAATATACTTTGGTAAATAGTAGATACTTGCTCACAGTTCGGTTATTTGACCCAAAAAAGAGCCTACTTTGGTCAATTCCTCGTAAGTTTAAGCACAGCCAAGGCACTAGACCTTCACACGAGATTAGTCCAAAAGAAAAAAGATAGAGAGAGCACCTGCGAAACAAAAACTAGCCAAACCAAATTTTATGTGGTAATGCAATCAGATGGTAGGCATTTTATAAGTAAGAAGTGGCACATAATGAGATCCAGATTGAGTGGGAACAGCCGGGTCATCGCAAAGTATGCTGCCGGCAAGAATGTGGCATAGACAAGATATGCTTCGTACTTAAGTTTCTCTCTGAGCACAAAGAAATGGCCGGCACAGAAGGATACTAACATGGCAGCCAAGGAAACGTAGAGGGAGGTGATTGCCACTATCAGTTTCCACGGCAATTCCTTGCCGAATTCTTTGTCCTCATAGCGGTTGGTGACGATGGATAAGAACATGGCTAGAGAGATTACAGAGTACCACAATGCTACCATGGAAGAGAAGGCAAAGACCGTGAAAGGGGTCTCTGTTCCAAAGACTGGAAAGCCAGTTTTCTCGTCAAAGCCACCGGGGACAGAGAAGACAGTGGCGAAGGCGACTGTGGTGATGAGGGCAGCAACGACTGAACAGAAGTGGGAGGTTTCGGTCAACCATTGTTTTCCTTCTGATACAAGCGGTTTGTGGGTGTCAGAAAAGACCTGTCTAGGGTCTTACCGTCTTTGTTCACACCGGCAAAGAAGTTGATGGCAGTGTTTTAAAACCCGGCCCGGCTACTGACCCGGAATAGTGGCCGGGCTGGTTTAACCCGGGTTGACCTAGTCACTCAGTTAACCATTTTCTTCCCCTCTCCTCCCTTCCTCCCGTTCATTTTTCCAGAGTTTCCTCCCCGCCTCCACCCTTCCTCCCCACGGTCATCTCGGTTTGCCTCCATCCGCCCTCACCTTTCTTTTCCAGTTAGCCTTCATCCGCCCTATGTTGATTGCCCAGCCTCACCTCCAGCCATTGCTCGAATGCCAGTGTCCATCCCTCAATAATGGAGGCCAAAGCAGAGTTTTTTCCCACTCCAGGAGGTGTTCTTATGAGCAAGATCGAAGGCGGAGGCAGTAGGGGCCTTGATTCCGCAGTTACCGACTTTCCATTTCTCTCTTCCCTGGCGGCCCGGCCCTACTTCAACTCCGATCACAAGTTCCCAGTTTCCCCTCTTTCCTCCCCGCCTTCCCTTCCGCCTTCCTTCCCTCTCCTCCCCGCCTTTCCTTCCGCCTCCCCGCTTCCCTCCTTGAGAACCGGCTCCCACAGGCCCCTCTGAGAACTGAGTCCCACAGGCAGCAGCGGTGGGCTTGATGGGCGGCGCCGCTCTGAGAACCTGGATTTCAGACGGTGACAATAAGAGCTTGACCAGCCACGAGGCGATGAAGCCGCCGGCTGCAGACGATTTTGAGGCCGTGAACAGAGTAGGTCTCCTCTGGCATTCTGATGATAGCTGGCTGGGTAACGGGAGCGGAGCAGGATGTGGGAAAACTGAGAAGTACATAACCGCCGGAGTGGTATTTGGGCACGGACGGCAACTGTGAGAATCGGTTGAGGAGATCGCTGGAACGTAGACGGAATCGCCAAAGATTGCGTCTCACAGTGGTGGCGTCGCCCCAAATCTCCCCGCCGGCCGCCGAACTCGATTCGCCCCGATGCTATGGCTATGTGCAGTGTGAACTGTGAAGCATCGCGGTCGCCCGATTCTCGTCTCATTTTTTTTTTTCAAAAACCGGACCGGACCGGAACTCCGGGTTTACGGTTTAACCGGCCGGGTCATGCTGACCCGGCCGGGTTAAACCAACCCGGAAATCTATTTGAACCGGCCTGTTTTTTATAACGGGTCCGGTTGAACCCGGTCGGACCGGCCGGTCCGGTCCGGTTTTTAAAACACTGGTTGATGGGCATGGAGTCTTCAACAAACTGGACCGGTTTTGGCAAGTAAGAAACAATTACTGCTAAACCATAACTTAAGCATTCTTTACAACCATGGAACCCTCCATGCCAAAGTGCCTTTCATGTTTTATACAGAAAACACATATTTTAGCTCGATTATTAAAAATACCTTTCTTTAAAACAACATTACAAACGAATAATAATTTTAATATGCAAAAGGAAAACATTATTTCCAAGGCCGAAGCTAGTATAATAATAGATCTAAATTTTCATTTTGACCCAAAAACTCCACAAAATGACTCCCTTCCTTAGCTTTTCGAGTCAAAGATGGTTAAAAATAGCATAATTTTATGATTGACTTTATTGACTCCCCAATACACACCCCGAGTAAAACTCAAAAAACTCTATTAATTAACTAGTATAGCTTCCTCTTCAATAATACATTTGTCCAAAATACATATCATATATTTATAAAATAAATTTTAACTATGATTTTAATCGTAGACTACATTGAATATGTTAACTTTATGTAAATTAAGTATTTTTTACTTGTTGAAATGTGATGTAATATTTACATTTTGATACTACATTAAATAAATTTATTTGCATCATTTTAACTTTAAACAAAAAAATTTGTATAAAATATTCCATTTTCATGGATATATACTCTTTTTAACTCCGTAAAAACTTGGAGCCAACTTGACTCAAATGGTTTTGGAGCTGAGTCCAAGTCATGAGTTTTTTAATATTGACATGAGCAAAAATTATTGAATGGTTCCTTGGATGATCAAAAACTACCTCCCTTGGAAATAATATTTCTCTTATTTAATGTTTCCTCAAGATAAAACAATAAAGGTGTAATGTCTTGAGGGAGACATTTGATTATGATGGATCAATTCAATGGCTTCTTGTATTAATCAAAATTGGCCCCCAAGTTGGGCATCTTATCAAATATATTTTCATTCTTCACATATGGTTTGTATGGAATGAGAGAGACAAATGCAATTTTGAAGATAGGATGAGAAAAGTTCATGTTCTTGTTAAGTTGATCACTCAAAAGTTGTGGACCTCCAACGTTAAAGATCATTTTCTCATCAAGTGCTTTTTATTTAGCAATTTTGGGTTGTTAAATTATCTTATTAATGTAATGTTCGCTTTATTATCTTTAATCATTTTTATCACATGATTGGGGGGATTTTTATAATTTACTATTTTTCTTGTATTCTCCCTTCTGTTCATTGGGCAATCGATTCTTTGAAGTTTTGAAAAAAATCTCAAACTTTGTTCAAGACTGATCATCGCTTATGAGATTTTTCTAATTTATGTCTAATTTTTATATTATGACTAAATCATGATATTTCCAAGTTATATGTGACGTATGTGTGTGATTTCATACCTGTTTTTACTTAAAATCATCAATCACTTCCTTATATCTTCCACGTTAAAATGTTAAAAGCACATCTACTTGAATTTTTTAAGTCTTTCAATTTTAAATCTTATTTAACTCATCATTCATTTATTAACTTAGACTCAGCAAACATTCATTGA
The DNA here is from genome assembly GCA_035235625.1 of Saururus chinensis. Taxonomy (NCBI): domain Eukaryota; kingdom Viridiplantae; phylum Streptophyta; class Magnoliopsida; order Piperales; family Saururaceae; genus Saururus; species Saururus chinensis. The sequence continues at coordinate 38,917,630 of CP141146.1, forward strand.
CTGGACGTAGTTTTATTCAATCAAATAAAGCTAAATATAATATATATGACACATGTTCTAATAATTATGATCCTAAAGGCATATATTGTAACTATAGCATGTAAGGGAGAGCTTTATTTTATACATATTTTATTTTAAATTTAATTTATTTTTTTCTTTTGTATTTACACGTGTAATACATGTGCATTCTTGCTGGTATATATAACATGGAAAGGTTCTCCTTTCCTTAGCTCACCCCCTCTCTTCTCAGTTCCACTCCTCACTCCATCACTCGTATCCTACCATGTCACCCCTCCCTTGACACTTATCCTACGTCACCCTTGTACAATGCTCCTACTGCATACTCATGCTCTGCCTTTCCCCCACCTAGCTGACACCCTCCCCCATGTAGAACACCATGCAAAACAAACTGCATGTTGTTTCCAAGCCTATGCATAACCCCTACATTGCATTGGTCTCGCTTCCCACTCAGCCCGACTCCTTGCTCCACCCATGCCCCGCCCCCTACTTTGGACTACCTCGACCTAGCGACCTCCCTATTTCTTGGAGGGGTCGTGTAAACCAGGGCATGTGACTCTGCTACCCACCCACCGCCCCTTTCTCTACTGTAGTTTTGGCTATTTGGTCACCCCAGCCACATCAACCTACCTGCCGTTGGTGGTGGCATCATGCAAACTAAGAGCAGAGGCTTTGGTTTTATTGCCCCTTGCACTGCCCTAGGCTTGGCTCTGTGCTCATCCCTGCCCGATATTGCCCCTTCTCCATCCATGCTTGCTTCTTGCTCCACCATACCCTCGACCTACAAAATGTTAATGAGATAGGCCTAGTTAATGAGACGGGCAAGAGTCATTGAATGTGATTCAGTGGCCCTTATTTTTCACTAGGGAGTTTTTTTTCCAAAGAGCCAAGGCTCACTAGATATATATATATATATATATATATATATATATATATATATATATATATATATATATATATATATATATATACAGGATGAGGAGTCTACCACCCCTCTTTAGCTAGTCCATCCCACATACACACAGATGGTACCTATCTACTGACAGTATTAATGGGGATGGGGTGGCTAAAAGAGGGTTATGTATATATGCACGCAATAATGCACAAAATGTCACACATTTTTGTGTAACATAAAAAACGTCTTTATGCACATGTGAACCTACAACAGGAATTGTCTAAAATATCTCTTTTTATTTTCTTCCTTTTAACTTCACTAACCTATTATTTCACTTTGCCAATAGCTCCAGTTTTGCCTTCTTACACTATAATACACAAAATATCACACATTTTTATGTAATATAAAAAATGGCCCTATGCACATGTGAACCTCTACACATATGGCAAGAATTGTCTAAAATACTTTTTTTCCTAGTTTCTTTATTTTAACTTCATCAAACTACTACTTCCCTTTGCCAACAGCTCTGGCTATGACTCTACCACTATATCACCAACTCCACCTCCTCCGTCATTAACTTTGCTGCCTCCACCACCAACTTCGTCATCTTTGCTAAAAGGAATGTGTGGGTTAGTAAAGTTAAAAGGCAAAAAATAGGAAATAGGTATTTTAGACAATACCTGCCACAAGTGTGGAGGCTCACATGTGCATAGGCCACTTTTTATATTACATAGAAATGTGTGACATTTTATGTCACTACAACAAAAAAGGCTTTTAGCGACGCATTTGACTAATAGCAACGTATAAAAATTGTCGCTATAAGTGTCGAAAAAAGTGTCGTCACTATTGCCTATTAGTGACGCATAACAAAAAGCATCACTAATAGAGCCTATTAGCAATGCAAATTTATGCATCGCTAATAATAAATTATTAGCGACACTTATTTTTATCATCGCTAATAATTAGTTATTAGCGACGTTATTGTATACATTGCTAGTAGTTAAATTATTTTAAAAATAATAATAATAACTCATTAGCAACATATAACGATAAACATCGCTAATAAGTCCTTATTAGCGATGTTTCTATATATGTTGCTAATATAAAAACTATTTTAAAAAAAATTAAAAAAAACTTATTAGCGACATATATACTACACGTCGCTAATTGTGTATATGTCGCTAATAAAATAAAAAAATACTTAATCAATATGCCACTAATAACATAATATTAGCGACGCTTTTAAAGCGTCGTTAAAAACAAAAAAATAAAAAAATCCCCGGTGGGCCAGGGAAGGGAGAGCGGGCCGGAGGATGGTGGGGCACCGGAATCTGGCCCCTCTCCTTCCCCCCTAAAAATCAAAGGAGGGGGAGAAGGAGGACGGCAACGGCGGTGTCGTCCTCCAGCCCCATACCTAGTCCCCCCCCTCCCCAGCTCCGTCCCCATCCTGTAATTTGGGGAAGGAGGGGGACCGCAGCAGGGGGGATAGGGGGGAGCAAGGGGGCCGGAGGATGGCGATGCCCTCCCAATCCCCCTCTCACTGGCTCCCACCCCCCACCCCCCCCCCCCCCTCCTCTGAAAATCAGATGAAGAGGGGAAGGAGGGCGAGAGGGGAGACCGGAGCGGGGGGAGGGCAGAGTGCCACCGTCCTCTATACCCCCACCCCCCTCCCAGTCTCCCCTCTCCCCGGCTCCGAGCCCCCTCCTCTGAAAATCAGCGGGGAGCGAGGGAGGGGGGGGACCGGGAGGGGGGAAGGAGGGGAGGGGAGTGGAGTGGAGCAGGCGGAGCGTGAGGACAGCACCACTGCTGTCCTCCGGCCCCCCACCGCCTCCCGGTCCCCCCTCTCCCTAGTTCCTTCCCCTCACCCTCCTCTGAAAATTAGAGGAAGGGGGGATGGAAGGGGGGCGGAGGGGGAGGGCGGAGCAAGGGGAGCAGTATGACGGCGGCAGTGCCGCCATCCTCGGGCACCCTCCAGCCTGCCATCCCCCTCCTCTAAAAATCAGAGGAAGGGGGGAAGGAGTGGGCAAAGCAGGGTGGAGGCAGCATTGCCGGGGGCAGATGCGGGCGTCTGATGGCGGCTAGAGGTGGGGCACAAAAGGGGAGGAGCAGCGGGGGTGAAGCGCAGAAGACGGAGGTGAACCGGCGGCGGACGGCGTAAACGATGCAGATAGGCGGCATACGGCGGAGAAAAGGTGGCAGACGGCGGAGAAAAGGCGGCGGAAGGCGGAGAAAGGGCGACTGATGGCAGACGTCAGAGGGGGTAGGAGAGGAGGGTCGGGACCAAAAAAGATGACCCATGCAGGCAATATATACTCGCCACGCGCGATGCAAATCACCCTGCACGGGCAAATTTCACGTTTCGCGCACATGCCTTCTTTCTAACTACGCATAGTTAGCGTTACAAATGATATTCATTTGCGACGCTTAGCCTACATGTTGCAAAAATAATTCTTCTAACGACGTTTTTAAACGCGTTGCAACCATTTCAATATTTGCAGCGTTCATACAACGTTGCCAAATGATTTCATTTGTGACACTTATAAATAAGCGTCGCAAAAACTTCTCCCCCCTCTCCTCCTCTCTCTCTACCCTCTCTCCTCCATGTCCTCCCTCTCTCTCCTCTCTCCTCTCCTCCCTCTCTCCTCTCTCTCCCTCCTCTCTCCCTCTCCTCTCTCCTCTCTCTCTACCCTCTCTCCCTCTTCTATCTCCTCTCTCTCTCCCCTCTCTCTATCTCTCTCCTTTTCCTCTCTCCTCACCCTCTCCTCTACTCTCTCTCTCCCTCTCCTCTCTCTCCTCTCACTCTCCCTACATAATATCTCTCCTCTAATTTTAATTTTTTAAGATTTTTTATTCTTTAAAATTAATTTTAAAAAATAAAAAATGAATTAAAAGAAATCCTATTAGTGATGTATATAATTACACATCACTATACGTCGCTAATACATATACTACTAGCGACGTATATATCTATACGTCACTAAGAGTATTTTTTTTATTTTTTATTTTAAAAATATAAAAAATTAATAAAATAAATTAAAATAAAATTACTCTCCCTCTCCTCTCTCTTCTCCCTCACCTCTCCCCCTTCCTCTCCTCTCTCTTCTCCCTCTCCTCTCCCTCACCTCTCTCTCTCCCTCTATTCCTCTCTCCCCTCTCTATCTTTCTTCTCTTCCTCTCTCCTCTCTCTCCTCTCTCCCTACATACTATCTCTCCTTTAATTTCAATTTTTTAAGATTTTTATTCTTTAAAATTATTTTTTTAAAAAAAATTAAAAGAAATCTTATTAGTGACGTATATAATTATATGTCGCTAATATGTTACGTATTAGTGACGTATATTTATATGTCTCTAATATATATACTATTAGCGACGTATACATCTATACGTCGCTAAAAGTATTTCTATCAATTTTTAAATTTTATTTTAAAATTATAGAAATTTAAAAAAAATCAAAATTAAAATAAAATTAATCTCCCTCTCCCTCTCCTCCCTCTCTCTCTTCTCCCTCTCCTCTCGCTTTCCTCCTCTCTCTCCTCTCTCTCTCCCTCCCCTCTCCTTCCCTCTCCACCTCTCTCTCCCCTCTCTCCCTCTATCTATCATTCTCTCCTCTCTCCCTACACACTATCTCTCCTTTAATTTTAATTTTTTAATATTTTTTATTATTTTAAATTATTTTTGAAAAATTAAAAAGAATTAAAAGATATCCTATTAACGACGTATATATTTGTACGTTGCTAATAGTATTTTTTTTAATATTATTTTTAAAAAAATAAAAATAAAATTACTCTCCCTCTCCTCTCTCATCTCCCTCTCCTTTCTCTCTCTCTTCTCCATCTGCTCTCCCTTTCCTCCTCTCACCACTTTCTCTGCCTCTCCTCTCTTTCCCTCCCCTCCTCTCTCCCCTCTCTCTCACTCTCTCTCCCCTCTCCCTACACACACTCTCTCCTTTAATTTCAATTATTTAAGATTTTTTATTCTTTAAAATTAATTATTAAAAATAAAAAAGATTAAAAGAAATCCTATTAGCGACGTATAGAATTATACGTCGCTAATATGTCAAGTATTAGCGATGCATAATTCTATACGTCACTAATACATATGCTATTAGCGGCATATATATTTATACGTCGCTAATAATATTTTTTTTATTTTTTATTTTAAAAATATAAAAAATAATAAAATAATTTTAAAAAAATAAAATAAAATTACTCTCTCTCTCTTCTCCCTCTCCTCTCTCTCCCTCTCCACTCTTTCCCTGTACTCTCTCCCCTCTCTCTATCTCTCTCCTCTTCCTCTCTCCTCTCTCTCCCTCTCTCTCCTCTCTCTCTCCCTCTCCCTCTCCTCTCTTTCCCTCTCGTCCTCTCTCCCCTCTTTCTACTCTCTCTCTCCTCTCTCCCTACACATTATCTCTCCTTCAATTTTAATTTTTTAAGATTTTTTATTCTTTAAAATTAATTTTAAAATATAAAAAAATTATTAAAAGAAATATTATTAGCGACGTATATAATTATATGTGCTAATAATATGTCACGTATTAGTGACATATAATTATATACATCGCTAATACATATATTATTAGTGATGTATATATCTACAAGTCGCTAATAGTATTTTTATTAATTTTTAAATTATATTTTAAAAATATAAAAATTTTAAAAAAAAATTAAAATAAATTTACTCTCCCTCTCCTCTCTCTCCTCTCCCTCTTGTCTCTCATTCCTCCTTGGGAAATATTTTTCAAAGTGGTGTTCCTTTTTGCCACACAGGCGCCAGCGTGTCTTTTTTTTTAAGTTGATTTCATCATTTAGAACGATGAAATTGGTTTAAAGTCGGTTTCGTCGTTTAGTTAACGATGAAACCGTCTGGACGATGACCCGGTTTCGTCGTTCTAAACGACGAAACTGCCACACTCAGCACATTTCGTCCTTCGGTCTCGCCAACAACACTGACTTCGTTGTTCTAAACGACGAAATCAGCTTAAGTTGATTTCGTCCTTCTGAACGACGAAATCATCGTCGTTAAAGTCACGAATCCGCTCCACCTCCAATCGCGTTTCCACTGCATTCTACCTGGTTTTCGCTCAGCCAGGTTCTGCCAACGACGTCTAGTCCGCTCTGCTGCCTCTGCTGGCGTCCGGCCTGCCGTCTAGCCCACCACAGATGTCCAGCCCTCTGCCAAGCACACAGCCAGTCCCGACGCCTATCTTGCAGCCCGTCCCACCGCCAGTCCCACTGTTCTACTCCGCCTCCTTTGCTGACGTCCGGCCCTGCCAGTCCCATCGCCGACATCCAGCCCGCCGCCAATCCCACCGCTGACGTCCTTTCTCCTTCCCACAGCATTCTCCGTTGGCCGCCATCATACTTGTGCCCAATTCATACCCAATCCGTGGTACCCTAATTCTCCATTTTGTTAAATAATTGGTTTAGAAATATCTTCATGTAAAGTCTGTACTTAAATTAAATATTTACTACGTGTCTAGGTTTTGCATTTTGCCTCTTACAGAAGCACTACTCCAGGTTGTTTCGGTGTTGGTAAGTAGCTTATGAACTCTCTATTAATTTAGTATTTTGGTGTAATGTGCGATTTGGATGATTTAGTTAAAAATAAGCATTTTTTGTTGAGGGGCTTTAGTGTTTTTTTTACGACTTATATGGTTTGTGACATTGCATCTGTTATCGCATTAATTGTGTAATTTTATTGATTAGAAAATTTACTCATTAATATAAAGTCTTCATGATATGCTTATATACTTGGTAAATCTATTAGTTTCTATGTGTATATATTTTAAAAATATATCGGTTAGGGTAGATATTAGTATTAGTTTGTTTAATCTAATATTAATTTAATTTATTATTTATGAATTAATTGAATAGAAATGGCAGAAGAAATGGTTAGTTTTTTAATTAACTATGACGGACGCATAGAAGGATTATTAATTAAGAAACCATCTACATTTGATGAATTTGAGATGCACGTAGCAAGCAAGGTTGGGTTGGATCGAAGAAGATGGAAAATTACTATCAAATGTAATATTCCGTCCTATGGATCGAGAATGATACTAATGTGCATAAATGATGATGCATCAATGGCTTTTATGTTTCACCACTCATGTGACAAAATTTCTTTCAAGTTATTTCTCGAAAAAGAGGCACGAGCGACTAGTGAAAGGCGAAGTAGTTCACATAGGAGCTCTCATAGAAGCTCACACAGGAGCTCGGATAGAAATGTGAACAATGAAAGTCATATACAAATGCCGGTGGACGACGAAGAAGAAGGAAATTTATTTATGACAGTAGCTTCAAATGAACGTCATAGGTCGTCTGCCCCTATTTACGATGGAAGTGGATCTAATTGGAGGTAAGGTTGATTTAGTTGTGAATACGTTTTGAATCTTATTATCCTTTAATGAAAATATGTTTAGCTAAATTTTGAGATTTTGTGTGTAATATGGAAGGTCCACGACGCATGCACACGAGCCATTTAGCATTCAAATGTCTCAAGGCGGTGCATGGTATGAAACTCAAAGTTCGATGGGCCTTCATTACCCCTACACGTATGTTGGTCATGCCGATGCTGGACCATCTAATCAAAGGTGAAATATATATTTATAAATGAATTTAACTTTTTAAGGCTTACAAATTTAATACATATGCGATGTTTATATGTAGGGGGGATATGTCTACGGTGAAGATATTAATGAAAATAAGGATAATGAAGGTGAAGATAATATTGACGAAGTAAGTGGAGAAGATTCTGACATGAGTGTAGAAGGGGTTAGAGGTGAAAAAAGTGCTCAACAGATGGTTGACGGGGAGGGGGATGATGCAGTAGACAATGTATTGTTGGGAATGATATGAATGTAGATGATGACAAGCCGCCGTACTATGAAGTGGAGCCACTTTATGCACACATCACAGATGAGGAGATAGATGCGGCAGTTAATTCTACAATGGCTATGGACCAACAAAATGAAGATGTGATATATGTTGGCCGCATCTTTGAGAATAAAGAAGCATTTGTTGCAGCCTTGTAGGAGTTTTCCATTCAAAATCATGTTGAATACAAGGTTGTACGAACAAATCCATCAGAGTATACAGTGAAGTGCATTGATAGCACTTGCCCTTGGAGAGTGCATGGCTCAATCAAAAGGGGTGGTGGGTACTTTAAATTGAAGACATACAAAGGTGACCACACATGTCGAAATGCCCATCTTAGCACAGATCATAGGCAATGCAGTGCCTCCTTTATTTCAAAGGTCATAATGCCCGCTATCCAAGCCGAATTAAGGCAATGCAGTGCCCAGCTATAGCAGGGTTTTGACATTGCATCCCCGTGATTGGTGTTGATGCCACTCACTTATATGACAGATACCCCGGTGCTCTTATCGCTGCAACGGCTACAGATAGAAATAATGGGTTATTTCCTCTTACATTCGGGCTTGTCGGGAAGGAAGATGGAGACAATTGGAAATGGTTTCTAATAGAATTGAGGGATCATGTACTGATGGGCATGACGAACATTGTCATTATTTCAAATCGACATAAGGGGCTTCAGAAGGTCGTGCTTGAGGTTCTTCCAGAGCCGGATTACCACCATCGTTATTGCATCCGTCACATAAAAAGCAAATTTTAAGGAGTTCAAAAATGATACACTAACGGACTTGATTGGGGCAGCAGCTTGTGCACTCACAGTAGAAAGGTTTGATGCTAAAATGGACTTGATTGGTCAAGAGAGTCCTAGGGCAAAACATCTCCTCTTAGGAGGAGAATTGCATCCTATACAGTGGTCCCTTGCACACGGTGGTTTTATGACATTTGGCATGACGACTACAAATATGGCTGAAAGTTTAAATAGAGTCTTGAAAGGGACACGAGGTTTACCTATGCAGGCTTTAGTGTCAGCTATCTTTTATCGGCTCTTAAAATTTTTTGTTAAACAATCTTCTGCCGCCTCTGCCATGGCCACCCCATATACTCCCAAAGTGGAAGCTATATTGAGAGAGCAAACAAGAAAAATTGGGGAGTATATAGTTAATAGGATCAACAGGAGTCAGTATGAAGTGACGTCAATTCGTGCTCGAAAGGTTATGGTAAATGCTACGATGCATACTTGTACATGCAACATCCCTCGGGTTTATGGTTATCCTTGATCGCACCTTATCGCCGTGTGGGCAAAGCGGCGGGAGCCAATCCATGCATCACTGTTTTACACATCTCTACTTATAAAAATGTGTACTCTACATAATTTTATTCTCCTCGTGGTCGGGAGTATTGGGAGAGGGATATAGCTTTTGTGTTATACCCACTGATAGCAATAAGGCAACCCGGTCGCCCACGGTTTGTTCGCATTAGGAATACTATGGACCGCAGAACAATGGAAAGAGATGGTAGAGGAGGATATAAATGCAGGAGGTGTAAACAAAGTGGGCATAATAGTAAATCATGTAGAAACACTCCCGTTGATTGGTAAACATATAATCAACCTCTGTATTTATTCTATTTTTTTAGTTATGTATGCATGTGTTCCTTTCGATTAATGATATGATCAAAATTTTTCACAAATAATATGGATCATGCAAAGCCTTCTTACAAGCCAGGACCGAGTGACACTTCCGTACTTATACAGCAGGAGTCACATAGGTCTGCTGCTATTTGGAGAGGAGAGGTATGATAAATTTTTTATAAAATTTGTTTTATTTTTTGGATGATATAGTATGCTATGTTATAATTTTAAAATTTATTATAGGACCCCGGGTGCCTTGAGTGCACCAAATATTTTAAATATCTCCGCCATTGGCCCATAGATGAGCTTATTTTACCTTATATCGAGCGAGCGGGATTTAGCCATTTCATTCATCGATAGTACGTCCGTCTCGATCGGCCGCTATTGACAGCTCTTGTTGAGAGATGGAGGAGGGAGACTTAGACGTTTCATTTGTCATATGGAGAGATGTCCATCACGCTCATGGATGTGGCAGTTCTATTAGGACTTCGTATTGATGGACGTCCGGTGACAAGCACGACAGGAGGAGCTCATATGGATATATTAGTTAGACTTCTTGGTAGAGCTCCTCCTACTACAGTGATGTGTGGTAGCCGAGTGAGCCTACGATGGCTCTTTCAGGAGTTTCGCAAGCTCCCAGCCGATGCTACAGAGATAGTTATCTAGCAGCATGCACGAGCCTATTTATTATATTTACTTGGAGCCACGATATTTGCGGATACCACAAGCAGCCATGTGCATGTTTCGTATCTCTCTTTCCTTTCCGACTTTGACATGGCTGGCACTTATTCATGGGGTAGTGCTACTCTCGCATTCTTATACCGAGAGTTAGGAAAAGCATGCCAGGCCATGACCTCGGGGATTGCGGGCTATCTGACCCTTCTTCAGGTAATTAATTGTGTAACTTTACTTAGTGTTTTAGTCACGTATAATTTTTTAATTCTAATATTTGTTATCACCATTTTATGACATAGTTATGGTCGTGGGAGCACTTACATGTCGGCCGACCAACTGCTGAGATGGGTCGCTTGGTCGAGGGTGCTCCATTAGGGGCAAAGTAGGTTGTATTTATGTTTACCACATTACTTTTTTAGCAATGTTTTATGTACATATGCTGAACTCATTTCTTAAATTTAACTCCTTAAGGTGGAATGTTCGGAAAAAGAGAACCGAAAATCCACAAGGAGTCCTCCGATTGTATAGAGGGGAGTTAGACCACCAGCGGCTATACCAGGTAATTTTATTACCTTGTTGAACTTTTTTATGTAATGATTTTAAAAAAAATTGTCATTATTTAAACTAAATTATCTTTATATATTGTATAGATTATTTGGTAGCCGTACTCGGAGGACTTGTTGGCTGTGTTACCTCCCCTCTGCACGGACGGTCGAGAGGTGTGGCTTTCTCGAACCCTTCTAATATGTTACAAGATTATCGAGATGCATGTGCCGAATCGAGTAATGTTCCAGTTTAATCTGGAGCAAGGGGTCCCACCTTCTATTGTCGAGTTTGTCTATTGCATCACATGACAAGGCTGCCATATTACCGACTGGGCTATACATCATGCGTCGTATATTGCTCGATGGGAGGATAAGAGAGCCACTATTATTAGAGGGGAGATGGCTATGACATTGCGAAATGTTCGTAGTACTTATATGCAGTGGTATTTACCAATTACACGATGATATATTTTATCGCGCGATGACGTAGAGGAGATGAAATATCAGCCTAGGGGAGCGTATGAGGTAGCTCTAGTAAGTACAACTTTGTTAATTAAGGCATATATTATTTCTTATTTTGTTTTAATTATTTATCTAATATTTAATTTATTTTTTTATAGCTTCGTCAGGTTCGACATACGCATGTGTATTTGAGTGATGCACTTGTCACCTGTACTTTGCGCGAGGACTTAGCAGCAGCATGTGAGTCGGTGATTAGAGCGTCTGATGATCTCCTTCGTAGCTTGCCACTACTTCATTCAGTGATCACGGATATTCATCGAGATTATCCTATCGACGAGGCCGCTCAGACGCAACCGATGCACTCTTCATGCCCTGATATTCCATCATCATCAGCAGCGTATAGCTCTCCTCCAGGTTCATCATTTCCGGAGACTACACATATAGCTCAGCCAGATCCGATTTTATATTATAGATGACATCGGCCAGCTCGTATTGTACCATCTATTACTTATGCTTAGCCGGAGCCGAAGCCGGAGCCCGAGCAGGAGCCGGACCAGGAGTCGCAGCTAGAGCCCTAGCCGGAGCCAGAGCCGGAGCCACAGCCACAGCCAAAGATAGAGGTAGATCATGAGGAGCTCGTACACCACCGTCGAGGTCAAGGTCGAGGACAAGGATGTACGAGATTACAACATTACTTGTGATGTACTATATTTGTTACTCGTCTATGATGTACTTTAATGATATTTGTTATGGGTGGAATGAATGAAGTCGTGTATGTATTGTCTATGTTTTGAATGAATGAACAGGGGCAGGTGATAAAATTAGTTTTAAATAGTAATTTTAAAAAATTTTATTTTGATTTCGTCATTTAGAAGTATGAAATCAGTGTTCTTCTGCGACCGAAGGCTAGAATGGGAGAAGTGTTGGAGTTTCGTCGTTTAGAACGACAAAACCGGGTCAAGTTACAAAACGGTTTTGTCGTTTAGAATGACGAAATCGTTTTGAAACTAATTTCATCGTTCTAAACGACGAAATCAACTTAAAAAATTAAAAAAAAAAGCCATGCTGGCGCCTGCATGGCAAAAAGGAACACCACTTTGGGTAATATTTCCCAAAGTGGTCTATTTTGGTAAATATTTTTTTAATTATTATTTTAATAATTTTCCCTACATAAAATATCTATCAATATTGTAGAAAGTGAATTTATTATGGGTTAGGAGCACAACCAAAGTCAAATTTCCAACAAGGATACTTTTTTCCTAAAATAAAAGGCAAGAAGGGTATAAATTGTAAGAAGAATGTTTTTACAAACCATTGCAAGTACTTTAGCAAAAATAAATAAATCTTGCAATTAATGAAGTACCATTTCTCATTTTCTATGTTTAGAGTCCCCAAATGGGTGCACCTTGGGAATTATAAATCTTTTTTCTTAAATTCCTTAGGGGACATTTCAAGTTTTGTAGAGGATAATGATTTTCCTACATAGGAATTTGTCCAACAAAACCTTACACTTGGGTTGTGTGAGACCCAATTTTCTCTTTCCAATCACGAATTAATGTAGGATTTTGTTGGACAGATTATGATGTAAGGTTCTCCGCATGGCACCTTTTTGTAAACCATCCAAAGAAAGGGATTGTTGTTACATTTTTATCATCAATGATGTAAAAAATAGCAATATCACTTGTAATGAGGCCTCTTCTTGTCAAGCACTATCCAAGATGTCTCTAAATATTGTGGTATGAATTCTGAAATGATATTTGAAATTAATATTAGTCGGAGAACTTGTTATTCGCACAATATCTTTTAGTTTTGAAGGTATCACACTTCGGTTGAAGTATGTTGACATTAGTTTTTTTGGCATGCACACTTTCCAAAAAACATTATTTGTTAGTATTTGACATGTTGAAAATGCAAAAAAATAGTTGAAAGTACTAGTGATAAAGACTACGATGATTTGAATTGCATTTAACATATACTAGGAAGAATTCATGCATGTGTAAATACATATTAATTAAGAAAAAAAAAGTTAGATATAAAGTGTGAATCAAATAGAGTTCTCCCTTGCATTCAATAGTTACAATGCATGCTTCTAGAAACATAATGAATATAAATCACACATAGTATAACTATAAGAACTATACCACCCCAAATGCACTTGTAGTAGGCATATTTCTTAACGTAATTGTTAGGATTAAAGCATATATAACATTGGGAAGCAAATCATATGTATTGAACCTACCCAAAAACTTTGAGAAACCATATCCACGTGGGGTAATAGAGCTCATATAGAGATTTTTAATGGTGCCAAAAATGAGCAAATTTAAACATGTGTATTATAAAAATATATAAATTTTATTATAATTAAGTGTGTCATATATGTGGGGCCCACCAAAAAGTTGGAGAAAACATATTCACATAGGGTCTCATTTGAGAGAGCTTGTATAGAGCTTTCCAAGGATACCAAGATCGGAGGAATTCAAACATGTGTAATATTGGAAAAAAATACAAAAATCTATTATTGGGAAGTGTGTCCTATGTGTGGGACACACAAAAAAGTTCCAAAAAATATGCTCATGGAGGGTCTCATTTGATAAAGTTCTCAAAAGCTTTCCAATGGTACCAAAAATAAGTTAATCTAAGTTTAGAAGTGAAAGATATAACCTTAAGGTTGGAAACAACACAATGTTAAAAGTGGAGCCCATGTTGTGTCAGCGTCCAATAGTTGGCTAACACATGGAAGCCATGCCATATTCCTTCAAAGTCTAAGTAAATAGATTTTACCAAAATAAATACAAGTTACACACAATTCAAACTTAAATATATAGGCATTATAGTGAATGATGAGTAGTTTACCAACTCCTCTTGTAGCAGCCCATCCCCTTAATATGGTCGGTTGGTATTCATCGTATGTGTATCCATTATCTTTGTACAATGGGGGTTGACTGGTAAAAACATGAGGTAGTAACTACTCATCCTATAGACAATTTGAGGGCAGTAAAGGAAGTTTGACAAAACTATATTATCACCCTTGGCCCTTCAATATATATATAGAAGGGCCAACATGTATGATTAGTTATTCTATGATTGTAGAAACACAACATATGTCGGTTTCAGTACTCATAGTGCGCAAATCAAATTTTACCCTAATAATTGTTATAGATATCTTAAATATATATCCAAGGGAATAAAATTTATGTAGATTGAATTTCTTGTAAGATCTTCCTTCTTGAGTAGGTTTACTACATGTATCTTTGTACTCGTAATAGAAGCTTTTGTTATGAGTTCTTCTATGACTTCATGAGCTCATGCTTAATTGTTTCCATTTCTACTCCTTCACCCATTGAACTCTTAATAATCTTACCACCAGCTTTTATTTATTGTTATATATAGAGTTGCGACTGCATGAGCTGAGGCATTGCACTTAGTCATATTTCAATATGACGGTGCAGATTACTCATGGGGTAGGCAGATTTGAATCATACATGTTCCTCCTCTTTATGCATATTTTTGGATTGAGATCTGATGACTCACGATGGAAAGAGGCTCAAATGGTCACTCGTGAGCCTTGGTCTTATGTTAAATTTACAATACATATCATACATAGATGCATACATATGAATCATATTCTCATGTAGTAGTGAATGAAGATACTGACCTATTCCACTAACCAATTGAGAAAATAGGATGCCAAAAAGTTTGATGATTTTCAACAATGTAGAATAATTTCATGGAAAATATGAAGAAAGACGTCTGCCATTTATTGCACCAAAAATTGACAAAATTAGGGTTAGAATGTGAAATTACTAATGATTATTAAGTTTTATCAATTAATGTAAATTAAAATACATGAAAAAAATTATATATAAAGGTATAAATAATGACATAAAAAATCTCAAGTAAGTCATCTTAGTTTGAAGAACCAGATGTTTCACTGGCATCTGCATCATTGTGATTATTCTGTCCTTCCCTTCTATGTCCTGCAAGTAATCATAAATCAAAACAAAATATGTAGATTAGAAAATGCAAGTTATGAAATAGTTATGGAAGTGGATCGGACGCATGGCCATGATCGTATTTGAAACTTTTGACTTCATGCAATCAAGAGTGGTCGCTTGTTATTATGTTTGTACGATAAGATGAACATTTATTTTATTGTTTTCACTTAATAAGATTTTAGTTATATAATTTATTAATAAATTATTATTTAAGAAATAATATGTAAAGGTATTTCACATATATACTTCAAAATAATATAATTGAATACATGAAACATGTTCATGAAAAATTTTAAAAAAAGTCAAAATGTTTATGTGACTAAGTTTAGTATTAAAGGACACTTCATATCTAAGGTCCACAAAATTATATAAAGAGATCTATTAATATGAACATCGATGTAAACTCAAGCTTTGTAGGGTATCATTTCAATCTAATGGCGAACATAACTCAGGGGCCCCACCCCTTGAGCTTGAGATGCTGTAACTCACGCTGGCGTACATATAGATGTTGTCGTTGTTGTTGTTGGGCACCTTGTCTGTGCTTGCCTACAGTAGTATCATTGGTTAGGTGCCTTTATTATTATTATTATTATTATTATTATTATTATTATTATTATTATTATTATTATTACTACTACTACTTAAGATAGGTAATAGTTTTCATGTGTGAGCATGGTGCATGCACTTTAAGAGTGTCATGTGATTACTGAGATGTTCCCCAGTGACTTGCCCCATCTTAGAGAAATTATTAGGTGCGCATTTATCATAGACTACGTTTTGGACACCCACTTAAATTCGTATTTTCATTTATTTACTTGTTTTTTAATTTTATTTTATATTCACTTTTTATGTTTGGGGTTGTAACCATGAATGTACAACCACTTTGGATGCCACTATGATAACATGCGAGAATTACCCTCTTCTAGGTAGTGAGAAGTGATGTGTTAGTGTTATTGGTTGATGTAATCTTGCACATGTTGCATTATAAATGTGTTGATAGTAAATGCAATCTATTTTCTTACATGTGTTCATATGTTTCTTAATATGAGCATCTGCAAATGCCCCTCATGCAACCATGTTTACAAGGCAACCATGTTGTCTCAATCAATGGCCTGTTAGACATCAAGCTCGCAACCATTTCATGATCAAATGCCCCTCATGCATGTTTGTGATAGTTGGTAGATGAGGAGATTAAGAGAAGTGACCCGTTCGACCAGTCTCTACACAAGATTGTCAAGTCTATTAGTGGTGAAGCAAGTGAGATAGAGCATATCACCCCAAAACAGTTGAAAAAATTGACCAAATGCATTGCAAGACCATGTTGAAGTATTGGAGGAGTAGATATCCCCTGTGATAGGTAGATTTTGTGGATAAGAGAAACTAAAGTCCCTAGAAAAGGGGGAGAAGTAGAACCATGATGTAGGATGCATAATCGTAATGTTGGTATACAAAACCATGTGATGATTGAAGAAACATAGGTAGAAGATTAAAAGTTGTGAGAGGAGGCACAAAACTTGGTTGACACGAGATAAATCTGGACAAAGCTGTTAAGAAAGTCATGAAAAATGTAATTCATTATTGTGCAAAAGGTGGATAAGAATCGATCAGGCTGAAATCCTTGACTTAAAAACTTGAAGGAGCCATAGAGGTAACACACTTAGTCATGATGTCATCCGTGTTGACAATCCTCACTTGGTAGTAACCCAAGGGGAGGTCCAAATTTGAAAAGCAATGGGAACTTCCAAGCTTGTCAAAAAGATCAACAATGAGTACGAGGGGATATTTGCTCTTCACTCACAATTTGTTGAGGGATCGATAATCAATGCAAATGCATAAGCTCACATCATGTTTCTTATAGAAGACTATTAGGGATCAAGGGGGCTTGGAGAACGTCTCCCTTGCCTTCATCTTGGCATTGGCAAAATTTGATAGATATTGGTCAATTGTGATGGTAGTCAACCACTTCTCTAAAGGAAAGAGAAAGTGAATCCTGGTGAAAAAGAAATGAGATTCCTAAAAAATTTTAGTGTTTGGTTACACTAATGTTTCTATATAAAATTGAAGCTTCAATCCACCAATGTTGGTAGTGGTGGTGGAGTTATCCATGGTAGTGTGGGTGGTAGTGCCGGCAAATGTAGCAGACATGGCAGCTGTGGCGGGGTGGTGATGGCGGTAGTGGCAGTCGAAGTAGTGGTTGTAGTGGCGGAGGTGGCAACGGTATCAGTGTCAGTGGCAATGATGGTTGCAGTGGTCATGGCAGTGGCAGTGGCAATGGTGTAGTGGCAGCGATGGTGGTAATTGTAGCGGTGGTAGAGGCGGCAGTGGTGGTGACGGAGACAAGGTCAACACTAGGAATATTAAAGGCATAAGTATTTGATATGCAAATTTTCTCCCAAAATTCATGGGTTGAGGGGTGCAAAGTTTTTAGGCCAATTTTTCACCCCTTTCCTCCCTATTTTTAGTTTAGTTTCTCTTTCCCCATTGCACCAAATCATGGAAACAAGGGGATTTTAAAAAGATTCCTTTTCTTTCCCCCACTTTTCACTAATCCATACAAACCCTAAGTATTTCACCTTCATACCAGCCTTGAAGCACTACAAAAATGAAGAAGTCCTTTACTTATTTCTCATGCACATTGTTAAGTATTGGGGGATGCCCCAAACAATTGTGAGTAATTGAGATGGACATTTCACTAGTCATTCTACACATAACTATTCAAACTGTTGAGTTCCAAATTGAACTTCTCTTCCAAAATGTATCCCCAAACAAATGGCGAGATTGAGAATGTCAATGATCTCCTTGAAGAATACCTATGACACTATCAATTCAAAACAAAAGACTTGGGTCAATCACTCGATGTTTCCCAATTCCCCTACAACTATCAAAAGAGCTCTAGCACCAACTAGAGGACTTATGAATGAGCCACTGGCCCCCAACTTAAAATGCCTCATACCCTAGCTCTAGGCTTTACTAGAAACATCATCTCTCCCTTCTTCCTAGCTATATATCAGGAGTTCAATTTAGATATTACCCAAGCATACCTCGAGAAGGTCTCTCCCTAGGCAAAGAAGTAGACAGACCAACAACTTTATGCCTTTAGTGTGGGGGTATTCGTGCTCTTCAAATTAAATACAGGCCAACTACAATTGTTTCGACAACATCAGAGAGGCCCTTGTCATAAAGTACAAAGTCTCCAAACGTACCCTTTAGAGGGCTGCAAAAGGTTCCTTATACAATCCAACTGCCACCCTAGATGTAGGTCCACCTAGTATGTCAACCGCCTCAAGCCTTATCACACAGATTCAAAAGACCACTAAGAAACCACCTCGATCATATAAATCTAAAGGTTACTACTGATCTTTGAGTCCTATAGGAGATCATAGCGGATCAAAGTAGACTACTGTCACGCCCCAGCACTGCCCGAGCCAAACCCGGTCCAAGGGCCGGACCAATGCAAGGGGGTGACGGTTTGAAAACGGTTAAGGAAATAGCGGAAGACTTATGCCCCAACCATGGGCAATCTAATTTACAAAGTTTACGCACTACTTTGAGCAAGAGTAAATAGGTAGAACCAAAAGAGTTAAACTTTAAATTAAACCACAATCTCAAACCCACATACTAATAATCCATAGCCACACACTTGGCTCCAAAACAAGGTCTCAAAGAAACTAAAGACATAGTATATCACAAATCTAAAACAAGGATCATCCACGAGGTCCTAACATCAAAACAAGATAAACAAAGAGACATGCAAAACTAGGAGCTTCCACGACTACTCCCAAGCTGTTGTGCCCGATTACAGGCACAAACGATACCTAGGAGTACTACGCAGTGAAAGGGGAGAATTGGAGAAGAAAGGGGAGAAACTGTGATTCAATATTTTGCATAACCTCCAAAAGCAACAGGGGTCGACCTATATAGGGGACGACCAGTCCCCTAGGGAGTCGCGCCAACCCAACCCGGGCCGGCCCACTTCCCTAGGAGCGCCTAACAGTTAGTGGTTCGGCTAACCCGGGCCACTGACTGAACCAACCCAGAATACATCAAACATCCATTATACTAACTATTACAATAGCAAATCGTACGGAAATAATCAAGTAAGTCGAAGCAACTAATAAGCAGTGAAGCAGTGGTCGAGTCTGGTCATCGTGCACAACACTCCACCATGCTTCCGCTATTCGCCTTGTCCTCAAGGCGACCAACCGGGAAATCGGGCCAAAAAATCATCTTCAAGCATCCACGTGGCATCCTCCAAGGGCTGACCCTGCTAAGACAGCAAAACCTCAGTGACAATACGGCCGGAGCGGCGTACCCGACGCTTCTGGAGAATAGCGGCAGGAACAAGATCAGCGAACACAGGTGGGCCCATTAAAGGAGGAGGAGCGGCCCGCACCACAGCAGCATCACCCACAAAACGTCGCAAACGAGAGACACATGAAACACCGGATGAACTAAAGAATCAGGAGGAAGAGTAAGGCGGTAGGCCACCTGTCCAATACGCTCCTCAATAACATACGGGCCATGAAAGTGGGGGGCCAGCTTGGAGTTCGCCGGCTGAAACAAAGAGGTCTGGCGTTGGGGAAGGACCGAGACATAGCCCAAATCACCAACAGCAAATTCCCGATCCAGATGATGACGATCATAGACCTGCTTCATCCGGTTCTGGGCAGCAGAGAGATTTTCCTTTAACTGGCGTAAGACCTCATCCCACGTCTGCAACATATAATCCACCTCGGCCACAGAGGAATGACTCGGCACATAAGATAAGACAGTCGGTGGCGGCCGCCCATAAAGCACCTCAAATGGAGTGAACCCAGCACGTGTATGATAAGTCATATTATACGACCACTCAGCCCATGGAAGGAGTTGAAGCCATTTGCGGGGCTGCTGCATGGTGAAACAACGGAGGTATTGTTCCAAGCAACGATTAACCACCTCCGTCTGGCCATCGGTCTGAGGATGATAAGCGGTGCTCATATGTAAAGAAGACCCCTGTAATAGGAAAAACTCTTGCCAAAACTGTGAGAGAAAGATCTGATCCCGATCAGAGACAATAGTGCGAGGCATACCATGCAAGCGGGCCACCTCGCAAACAAAGAGCTCAGCAACCATCTTCGCAGTGAAGGGATGGCCAAGTGCGCAAAAATGGGCATACTTCAACAATCTGTCCACCACAACCATGACGACGGACTTACCCTGCACGACCGGTAAAGCCTCCACGAAATCCATCGAAATGTCGTCCCAAACCTGCTCGGGAATAGGTAGGGGATGGAGCAACCCGGCGGGGGAGGTGGTTGTGGCTTTCGCCCGCTAACAAACATCACAAGCTGCGACGTAATCGTGGACGGCACGACGAACACCCCTCCATAAGAAGCTCTGACTAACCTGCTTATATGTACGGAAGGACCCCTCATGACCAGCCACCGGAGTGTCATGGAAATGGGAAATGATACGGCTGCGCAAATCAGGAACCTCCGGTACCCACAAGCGGTTTTTCCAGAATAGAAGGCCATCCCGCCACACAAAGAAAGGCCGGGCTGCTGGTTCGGCCTGAATGGCGTCAATAACCCCCTGCGTCCATGAAGCCAAACCATATGCGCGCTGGAGCTCCTCAATAAACAGGCAAGACAGAGTGGTGATGGTGCAGCAAGAACCAGGGACTGTACTACGAGAGAGCGCATCAGCAACGATATTGTTGGACCCCTTCTTGTACACTAATTCATAGTCATAGCCAAGCAACTTACTCACCCATCTCTGCTGAGCCGGAGTAGACACACGCTGATCCAAAAAATATTTCAGTGGTTGATGATCGGTGCGAATCAGAAAACGACGACCCAATAGATACGGCCGCCATTTGGCAACGGCGAGGATGATAGCCAATATTTCCTTCTCATATACTGACATAGACAAGGAGCGACCAGCGAGTGCTTTGCTGAAATAAGCTAAGGGCCGGTCATCCTGCAAGAGGACAGCACCCAAGCCTTTCTCCGACGCATCCGTCTCCACCACAAACGGCCGACTAAAATCCGGTAGAAGTAGGACCGGGGCAGACGCCATGGCGTGCTTTAACTCATCGAAGGCTGTTTGGGCCACTGGCGACCATATGAACGCCCCCTTCTTCAAGAGTTCTATAAGAGGACGAGCCAATTCGCCATACCGCTGGATAAACCAGCGATAATAGCCGGTAAGACCAAGGCGTAGCGCTCGGACACATGTTGGGGTCGGCCATGATAGCATAGCGGCCACTTTGGCCGGGTCTTTAGCAACACCGTTCTGAGAAATAATGTGACCCAAATACTCAACTTGCGGGCTGCCAAATGAACACTTTGAACGCTTCATAAATAAGGAATTAGCACACAATATAGAGAAAACCGACCTGAGATGAGTCAAGTGTTCGTCCCACGACCGACTATAGACCAAAATATCATCAAAGAAGACCAATAGGTGCCGACGGAGAAAAGGCCAAAAAATATCATTCATCAAAGACTGGAACGTGGAGGGGGCATTGGTCAGCCCAAAAGGCATGACTAAGAATTCGAAGTGGCCATCGTGAGTCTGGAATGCTGTCTTGTGTACATCAGAGGGCTACACACGAATCTGATGATACCCAGAACGAAGATCAAGCTTACTAAAGACGCTAGCACCTGTCAATTCATCCAACAATTCTTCAATCACAGGGATGGGGTACTTATCTTTGACAGTGATGGCGTTCAAAGCACGGTAATCCACACAAAACCGCCACGAGCCATCTTTCTTGCTAACCAAAAGCACAGGAGACGAATAAGAATTCGTGCTAGGACGAATGATGCCGGACTGTAGCATGTCCGCGACCAACCGTTCGATCTCAGACTTCTGGATGTGAGGATAACGATATGGCCAGACATTGGCTGGTGCCGACCCTGGAAGAATGGAGATACGGTGGTCATGAGGCCGAATGGGAGGCAGCCCTTGCGGCTCAGCGAATAAGTCATCATGTTCGGTCAAGAGCACCTGCAAATCAGATGGAATCCGGTCCTATGGAACGCCCATAATAGCCCACTGCTGCAAAAGAATACCCTGCGGAGCAAACCTGAAGAAGGAGCCCATGTCCTGGGCCGCAAGAAGAGTGCCAGGCCGTGACCCCTCCAACCGAACCTGCTATCCCTGGTGCTCGAATTCCATCACCATATCCCAAAAATTCCACACAACATCACCCAATTCCTGCAGCCACTGTACTCCCAAAACGACATCCGCCCCTTTTGTGGGCAATAAGAAAAGGTCGGTGACAAATACAGTTCCCTGAATCGATAGAGCAATCTGAGCGCACACACCAGTACTCCGAAGGTGCCTACCATCACCAATCAATACCTCGAACGGTTTTGAGTCCAACACCACACATCCGAGGCGCTGAGCTACCTTATCATTAATAAAATTATGGGTGGAACCACTGTCGATCAAGATAGCTACCTGCTCCCGCTTCAGAAATCCCCGCACCCGCATAGTGCGTGGAGTGAAAGTGCCAGCGAATGCATGGACTGAAATCTCATGCAGTGCGTCCTCGGTTACTAATGATATAGCGTCGGCCTTGTTGTCCACCTCGTCGTCGACCTCCTCCACAAGCAAGCTGCCCTTAACAGCGCAGCGATGTCCAGGTACGAATTTTTCATCACAACGAAAGCACAGCCCCTTGGCTCGGCGCTCGTCCATCTGGGCAGGTGTGAGGTGATGAACAATGGGCGCGGCTGCTGTAGTCGGTTGGCCTAGGCGGCCTGTGGCCAGATTGCCCGAAGTAGTCACCATAGGAGTAGAGCTCAGTCCAGGTCGGGGTGGAGGTCCCAAGCGCCCGCCCTTGCGCTGACAGACCAGCTTTTCCTCTTCGATCCGTGCATGTCGCACCACATCCCACATACTTGTGCAAGGGAAGTGGCGCATCTCCTCTTAGATTTCTGGTTTCAACCCACGCTTGAACATACCCACCAGAGCGGCCATAGGCCATTCCGGCAACCTGTTGGCGATCTTCATGAAGTCTGTATAATAGGCTCGCACGGTAGTGGTCTGGCGCAGGGCGGACAACATTTCATTGAAATCTTGAAATTCATTGGGGCCGAACTGTGTGCAGATTTCATCAGAGAATGCTGCCCAAGTAGGATAGCGCACCTCTTTCTCGAAGTTCTGGAACCAAACCGATGCATCGCCATCCAAATGAAAGGCCGCTATGTGCAGACGCTCCGCCTCAGAGTTCGTGCCTTGATAGGAGAAGAACTTCTCTGCTTTATACAGCCATTCGACCGGGTCATCATCCCCATTATAGCGAGGGAACTGCAAACGAGCAAGACGAGGTTCAGCCCCCCCACGGCCTCTGCCGCGATGCTCCGGATAATCGTCCCAATCATCCTCTGCGTCCGGAAACTGGTTGGGGGCGGGCGGCATCATCTGGGCATTATCTCGAACACCTGGTGTGCCTCGCATATCCCAGGCCTGGCGGCGCCCCTCTGGGGCTGGAATTCCGGGAGGGAAGCGAACTGGGCTAGGGAAGACTCGTGTGTCGACGTCCACGGTCGCCGAAGGGCAAGGGAGGGTGGTCTCAGCCGTATGGGACGGCCCGCCCTTCTCCATGACCATAGGAGGCGACCCTGGAAGGATGGGCGCTGTGCGCCCCATGACTTCGCCCTTGACTGTATTCGCCATGAACGATGTCAGAGTCTCCAGCGCTGCTATGATTTTGTCGAGCTTAGCATCGCTAGCGGTGGCAGGAAGATCGTCCTTCGGGCTGTCCGTAGAAGCAGGCGCTGACGCTGGTGCCTCCTTCTCCGTCTGAACCTTCGGAACAGCAGCAGTTTGCTTTCCTCGAGCCATGTCCGAGAATCATAATGCTCCGATACCAATGTTGTGCCCGATTACAGACACAAACGATACCTAGAAGTACTACGCAGTGAAAGGGGAGAATTGGAGAAGAAAGGGGAGAAACTGTGATTCAATATTTTGCATAACCTCCAAAAGCAACAGGGGTCGACCCATATAGGGGACGACCAGTCCCCTAGGGAGTCGCGCCAACCCAACCCGGGCCGGCCCACTTCCCTAGGAGCGCCTAACAGTCAATGATTTGGCTAACCCGGGCCACTGACTGAACCAACCCAGAATACATCAAACATCCATTATACTAACTATTACAATAGCAAATCGTACGGAAATAATCAAGTAAGTCGAAGCAACTAATAAGCAGTGGTCGAGTCTAGTCATCGTGCACAACACAAGCTCTCTCCGATCTTTCCTCATATAGAGGATCATGTCCATCTGCGTGTCAGGCCACGTAGCCCCAAAACAAAACAAGAAAGTGGGGTGAGTATAAAAACTCAATAATGGTTTGAATATAACTATAATCACCAGAAAACACAACGGCATGATAATGAAGCAAATCAGATCTAAGATTAACATGCTATACCACTTTCTGATCTCACATTCATATCACATAAACCTGCATAATAGTGTCTCAATCACACCATTTTTTATCATACATTCATATCACATAAACCTGCATAATAGTATCTCAATCACACCATTTCTGATCATGCATTCATATCACATAAACCTGCATAATAGTGTCTCAATCACACCATTTCTGATCATTCATTCATATCACATCAAATTCATTCAACCTGCACGACAAACGTGTCAAATACATGATACACAATCATGCATAACATTCATCATCAGCATGCATCAATACAAATGGAGAATGCCTCCATCAAGGAGTAAACACAAGTATTGCCACATAGGCAAGAAGCGGTCAAGGCCACGAAGGCAAGACAATGTCAAATTTCCACACATAAAATAAAAGAGTCAGGGTTGTCAATCCCTAAAACTGCTCGCCCTGGACGATCCTGACCAAGGATGTCTCATTCTCACACAGAGAATCTAGAGCAGGGGTGTTCGCCCAGTGACATCTCCTGCGGAGGGGGGAGCCCAAATTCCCACACAAGGAACCCTAGAACACATGGTAGCGGGTGCACACAACATACCACTCTGGATTCTCAGGGTCCAGATGACACTAATAATAATAATCTCAAATCCGCAAGACAAGTACACAACTCGTCCCCACATAATTCCATTTCACTAGACTCAACCCGAGAAGTATACATGTTCCACACAGGAACTTAAATCGAAAACATATCCTTTCGGACCAACTAGGTTTCGATTAATTCACCGAGCAATTAATTTGGCACGCAATCTCAAGCATTGCATACAATCAATTAATTCCGGTTAAACATCGGTAAAACTTCATCCATGAATACCGATCCATGATGCATGATAACATGATACATTCGTGAGCAAGACCTACGTAGATTCTAACACATGGAACGTGCTCCTAATCAGTCCCCTCATGCATCATAATCACCTCATAATTAACTACAATGTCATAGTAGATTCTCCATACATGTGTGTGTTCATGCATATCCTAAGCATACAATTAATGTCTTGATATAAACTCCTAAGGCAACCTATGCATGTTTAACACATTTGAAATAATGAATTCTAACTAAAATCAAAACAAAATCCACCATAAAACTTAAATCCATCAATGTAGAATCGAACGCTCATTCCCACAAGCATGATTTTCCACACAATAAGCCACCACATAATCACATCAATTTCCCATAAACCATCCATATCAAAAGAGAACACATTTCACCGTTTGCTATATGACATCCCTACTGGAAATATATTCTAATCACAAGAATTCCAACATTCCAAGTTCCAACGTACTTCAATATCAACATGTATAATTTTTAACATATAATATAATACCCAATGATAATCACTTAAACATAATCCATAAATTTTCATCATCAATTTCGCACCTCCAGTAGCCCAATTCAACATAATACATTTTCCATAACCATTAGAAACATTAAATGGAGTAAAAACATTAAAATAGCATAATTTCAAAAAATAGCAGAACTGTAGTATAGCCGTTCAAACGCCCTGCAAGGCCATTCGATCAACTTTACTGGAAATCTGTCGAAAATGCAGTTTGCCGATCGATCGCCCTGGTAGGTTGTTCAATCGCTAACACAGTAGTTTTGACCTTCTTCTTCATTTTGAATTTCAAAACCGAGACTCCATTAAAGCAACTCAAAACCTTCATCTATATGCCCAAACACCATTAAAACTTCATCAAACTTTCCAGAATGTTAATCTACGCCATCTAAAGGCAAAACCCTAAGAAATTGGAACAAGAAATTAACATTTACTAATTCCACCCTTAGAGCACTAAATCAAACAAATTCATTCCAAATAAACCATAACAATCGAGATTTTACCATAAGAAAATTGAGATTTGAAGACCCATTACCTTGTCACTTGTTTAGATTCGGATTTGACCTTCACCCTTCTTGGAAACCTTTCAAAAATATAGTGTTTAGGTTAAACTCCATTAAAAATCGATTTAACATTGAAAACCTTAAAAAAATCTTAGATCTAGGGTTTGTTAAGCATAAAAAAAAGAATTTTGATAAGTAAGTTTGAAGTAAGGGAGTAAATCAATGACTTTGATACTTGAAATTGAATCAAATTAAAAGGGAAATGATGGATTAAGAATGGATTAGGAGAAGATCTAGGGTTTAAGCTTAATTAAGGAAGAACATACCTTATTCCCTTCTAATTTGGCCTAATTGGGGAACTAGGCCTTAATCACCTCCTCCCAACTTACTCCCAAAATGGAAATGACTCAGCCCTTTTCCATTTATAGTAGGGTTTGAGGTACACTTAATGAACTAATGGGGTGTAAATAGAATTTTGGGCTAAAAATAGGTATTTTGAATATTTGAGCACTAATCAAATCCGATAAAATTCTAAAATTTTTTGTATAAGCTTATGTTGATGTCTTGGGTATTTTGGTCCAAAAATCCTAATTTCATCTATGGGGCCCATAGGGGGGTCCCACCAAACCCTAATTTTTTTTAAAATTAGTAAAAATAAAAAAAATCCAAAAAAATCAGAATTGACTAAAAATTACTTAAGACTCGTAAATGTATAGTTAGTTTTACTTAAAACCTTTAAAAATTCTATTTATTTTAGAAAACCACAGAATTTAAATTAGAAAATGCGTACACCACACATTAACTAATAAATAACATTAAAATAAACTGGTTCAAAAATGAGAGTCCTTACACCTACAGCAAGGACAAAGTTCACAAATTCATCATCAAATAGAAGGGCCTTCCACACAGTTAGGAGCCAAAGAGAAGTTCAACCAACAACATACTAATCAAGTCAAGCCTACCACATGAAGCAACATCAACAAGGGCGTAGGGGAATTGAGTGGAGAAGTATGTCCCAAATTGCATTTTGGACACCACGTCAATTGCTATTTTCTTTATTTACTTGTTTTTTATTTGATTTCATTGTATTTTTACTTCTAATGTTTGGAGTTGTAACCATGCCTATACAACCACTTTGAATGCTACTCTTTGTATTGTAAACATATTAATTGAGGATGTAATTAATTGTATTATTTGTGTTCATTTGTTCATTTGCAGTGTGTCACTCTCATTCCCTCTATCTTTTGCTTTGTATGGATACTTGTAAGTAATTTGCACAACACATCCATGCAAGGCAACCCTATTATTCCACTCAAAGGTTTACTTGTTCGGCATGAATCCTACAAGTGTTGCACACTTAACTTCAAGCACATCCATGATAGCATGAGTGTACAAGAAAGTTGTGCTCACCGCCAATAAAGTTGTGCTCACCATCAATATTCCATGTTGGAGATGCACAAGTCATGTTTGGTATGGGCCACAAATTATTACATGTGTTCAATAGCGATGGTGGTGGGCACGACTTTCTATACACTTATGTATACCTTATAATTTCAACTATTTTTATAACATATTTCACTATTTCTAATTTTAACCTTGTCACCTAAAAGTGAATACTCTTTGTATCCTTTCGCTCTTGTGCCCCATTTGGCCACTTTGATCATCACACTACAAACAGCAAGATTCATCTATGCAATTTCATCAAAGACCCTCCTTGAAACATCTATTAGAAGTGGGCATTAGATTTCATGGGTTAAGCCTAAATTATTAAAGTGGGCATGATATTTATGTGGGTCAAGCCCATATGGTAGAGAGAGCCCAAGCCCACTTTATATTGAATGAGAATCACATATGTGAATTTGTTGAAGGAGTGAATAGTCTCACATTGCCTAGAATAAGGTAATATTATTGGTATATAAGGCACAAGTTTGGCCTTTCAAGTTAGGCCCTTGGGCCAACCCACTTTTGTGGGGGGAGAGATATGTTGGACCCATGTACCTAGGTGGGCTAACCCACACGCGCGTGCCTGCACCACCAGCTGGCCGGCTCAGTTTGGTTCGTTCGCGCGACCGGCAGGATTGGGTTGGGTCAACAAGATAATTATTTTTGAAAAAAATTCATTTAGTTTGGTCAAAACGGGTGTGGTTTGATTTCACTAAAGAAAGGATGGGTGCATCCATTTGAAAGGGAAAGGTTGTCTTCAATGGGATTTCCTATAAAATCATAGAAAAAATGATTTCTACATTAATCCTATTCTAGATATTCGTCCATTTTCCTTTCTGTGATAGCACACATATTGTGGTTCACTACATGTACTATTGGAGGTGCTCCTACAATACATGGTTGATCGTCTTATCCTGGGAGTCAGACGCCCAAGAGTCCTAAGCACCGTTAAGGAGGGGAATTTTACCTTAAGGAGAAAGTGATTTGCTTGATTCAATCATAAATCTTCAAGTAAGGTTTTCAATCGTCATATTTGTAAAGGTACGAAAATAGCAATTTTAAGATAGAATTCTATTTCGTACTTTACTGTTATGCATGCATAATAGTATATATCCAAAGTGTGTTATGTAAAAAAAATTATTGTTTTCTTGAATTTTTTCAAAATTTTACTATTCCCTATGTAAAATTTTGAAAATTTTCTATTATGTGCATAAACTTTTGAAAATTTTCCATTATGCACGTAAAATTTTGAAAGTTTACTATTTTGTACATAAAATTTCAGAACCATATAGTTCTATGTTTAAATTTTTGAAATATTACTGATCTATGCGTAATTTTTCGATATTTGACGATTCTGTGTAAATTTCTAAAATTATGCAGTTTTGTGAGTATTTTTTTTGAAATTTTATTGTTCTGTGCATAAAATTTAGAAACTTTACTGTTCTAGAGGTAATTTTTTCACAGTTTACTATTCTGTGTGCAATTTGTTTGAAAATTTCCTGCTCTATGAGAAATTTTTGAAATATTACTGTTCTGTTGGTAAATTTCAATCAATTACTGTGCTATATGTAATTTTCGAATTTCATTGTGTTATGTAATTTTTGAATTTTACTGTGTGTAATTTTTTTAAGTTTACAGTACTCGCCTAGGTGTAAATTTTTGAACTTTACTGAGTTATATGTAATTTATCGAACTTTACTGGGCTATGTTCAATATTTTTAAAAAAAATTAATTTGTTGATTCTGAGATAATCTTCAGTTCTTTGGAACATAAATGGTTGTTGAGGGTACCCACTTGACTTTGGTCATTCTTCCCACTCCGATGAATGCTCTTGTTCAAATTAAAGGGGGAAAACTAGAAGAGTTCAATAGTGCAAATTTTAAAAGATAACAACAGAAAATGTAGTTCTATCTTACCACACTGAATTTAGCCCGATTCTTTCAAGGGGAAGTACCCATTCTCACTGAGGAGAAACAAGAAGACAAAACGGCTGTTACGGCAATAAATGCATGGAAACATGCGGATTTCTTATGCTGTAATTACATCCTTAACGTGTTGGACAACACATTATATAATGTATACAGTTCTATGAAAAGTGTTAAGGCATTATGGGAGTCATTAGACAAGAAGTACAAGACTAAAGATGGCTAGAATAAAGAAATTCATGGTCGACAAATTTTTGGACTTCAAAATGATGGACTCTAAGACAATAATCAATCAAGTTCAAGAACTCCAAGTTATCCTACATGATATTCATGCAGAAGACATGACTTTAAGTGAGTCTTTCCATGTGGCAGCAATAATAGAAAAATTACCACATTCCTGGAAGGCTTTTAAGAACTAATTAAAGCATAAGAAAAAAGAGATGAACATGCAAGATTTGATTGTGAGGTTAAGGATTAAAGAGGACAACTGTGCTTCTAAAAAGAAATTTGGGGGTCATGGCATGGAAACCAAAATCAATGTTGTAGAACAAGGGCATAAAAGCAATAACTTCAACCAGAAAAAGAGGAAGCATCCTACTGGACAATCAAATAATGACTCCAACAAAGCCAAGTTCAAGGGCAAGTGCTATGTGTGTGACAAGGTGGGCCATAAGGCTAAGGATTGTCGCAAACGGAAGAAACAAGATGATTCTAAGAAGAAAATTGCACAAGCCCACATGATTGAAGTGGAGAATCTCTCCACCAATGTGAATGACATCAACCGTTCTGCTATAATTTCGGAAGTGAACATGGTCACGAAAGCTAGAGAATGGTGGGTAGACACCGGGGCTACTCGCCATGTGTGCTCAAACAGGAAGATGTTCTCCACTTATGAACACATGGAAAATGGTGAACAACTATTTATGAGCAACTCTTCTACTGCAAAGGTTGAAGGACTTGGAAAGGTCCTACTCAAGATGACTTCAAGCATGGAACTCATGCTCAACAATGTGCTGCATGTGCCAAAAATTCGAAAGAATTTAGTTTCGGATCATTGCTGAGCAATAATGGTTTCAAGTTGGTGTTTGAGTTGGATAAATTTGTCTTGGCTAAGGGTGGGATGTATGTGGGCAAAGGGTACTTTAATGAGGGGCTTTTCAAGCTCAATGTACTAACTATTGTGCTTGTTGCTAATATCAAGAATGTGAATGCTTCTTCCTCTTATATGATTGAGTTATGTGATGTGTGGCATGGAATATTAGGGCATGTTAATTATGATGCTTTATGAAGATTGATTAATATGGGATATCTGCCTAAATTTAATATTCACTCTAATCATAAATGTGAAACTTGTGTGAAACAAAATTAACAAGGAAATTTTTCCAAAGTATTGAGAGATGTACTGACCCTATTGAATTAATTTACAATGATGTCTGTGACTTAAAACTTATTCAAACAAGAGGAGGTAAAAAGTACTTTATCACATTTATTGACGAAAGCACTCATTATTGTTATTATACTTGCTGAGAAGTAAAGATGAAGCTATTGACATGTTTATATTATATAAAACAAAGGTTGCGAATCAACTTGACAAGAAAATTAAAGTTCTAAGAAGTGATAGAGGTGAGGAATATGAATCACCTTTTTGTGATTTTCTGTTTACAACATGGTATTATACACCAAGCTATGGCACCCTATTCACCTCAGCAAAATAAAGTTGTTGAACAAAAAAATAGAACTTTAAAAGAAATGATGAATGTCATGTTAATAAGTTATGGGTTACCCTAGAAAATGTGGGGGGAAGCTTTGCTTTCAACTAATTATATTCTCAACAAAATACCTCATAAGAAAACCATGTAAACACCATATGAATTATGGAAAGGTAGAAAGCCTTTCTACAAATTCTGAAAAATGTGGGGGTGTTTGGCGAAAGTGGCGGTCTCTAATCCCAAGAGGATTAAAATAAGACCAAAAACCATTGATTGTGTATTCATTGGTTATGTCAATAATAGCAGTGCATGTTGCTTTCTTATTCATAAATCGAATATTCCTGATGTAAATGTCAATATTGTGATTGAATTTAGGAATACTTCATTTTTTGAACATATTTTTCCATGAAATTCTACACAAAAGGAAAGTTCTTTTAAAAGAACTTTGGATGTTGCACAGGACAATAATGAAGATCAAGAGAGAGAAGATGAGGAACCTAAATGTAGCAAACATGTTAGAACATTAAAATCCTTTGATCTAGATTTTTTGACTTATTTGTTGGAAAATGAGCCTCAAGGCTATAAGGAAGTCCTCTCCTGAAGCACAATACTGAAAAGAGGTTGTCAAGAGTGAAATTGAATCCATTATGCAAAATCAATTTTGGGAACTGAGGGATCTACTTATCGTTTATAATTAAACCCTTTGCAAGTGTACAAGGTTATTGTACTAGGATAAGTATTTAAGGGTTGTCGAACCTCAGGGACGGATGGATTATCACTAAATCTAAAGTGGAATTTGCTGATTGAAAACTAAAAACAACTTAAACTTAAATTAAGCAAAAAAAAGGAATCAACTAGTTTAAAAACAAGAGATTAATTTGATGGAATTTACTTAGGAAATCAAATCCACTATAGAACTATAACAATTCCTTAACTTTTAATCTAAATCTAGTGTGAATATGAACAAGTATTCTCAGCTACAAGCTAGAATTACTTTAGAAAGAAACATTAATTAAATTCCATGGCATGAACTATCTTCGACAATAGCACGAATCATCTACACTAAACTAGCTATAGGCATGACCCGTCCAATCTTAGTATACTTCATCCAAGTCATTAATTATCTGAACATTAAAAATATTGTATGACCATCTCATCTAAATCACAGAAATTAGAATTGATGCAAATATCAAAACTACATCAATCTATCATCTACAAGACAATAAATCAACATAGACTTGAATAAACATTAAAAGCTCTTCCATTAAAAAGGAAATCCATATCATACAATTGTCATCATTCACAACTGAGATTTAAATTAAAAAGAAAAGAAACTGAAACTTATCTATAGCTTCATCAACTCCTAAGTAAAAGAAAAGTCTAGCCTTCCATTGTAGAAGAAAGCACTTGAATCTCCATTAAAAGCTTCGGTTTCTCCTTCATCTTCTTCTTCCTTTTTCTCTCCATAAAATCTCCTAGAATCCTTCAATTTTGAGCTAAATATGTCTTTTTATAGACATAAGTTCTGTAGGAAGAAGTCCAATATTAAAAGAATTGAAATTTGGGTCAAATAAGGAAACTGCGCGTTATGCCGTTCGAACGCCCTGTATGCCCGTTCGAATGGCTACAGTGTTTCTGCAATCTGGACAGTCCATATTCTGTTTATTAAGTTTTTCTTCATGTCCATATTAATTTTTAACTTATTTATAACTCCGAAAAGTTGTCCAAATCACTTTAAAACGTGTCAAGACTATTTTGAATCATTCCAAATATCATCCAAGTACCTCGATAAGTGCATTTTACCTACAAAACGTAAAATATCATACTTTAGACATGTAGAATATAACTAAAATTCCAACTTGATTTAAATACACATCTAAACTACTAATAACTATAAAATTATTAATAATTAAACTAAAATACTAATTTTTATCTTAATCTAAATAAACTATAAGTAACTCTAAATTAACCTAATCTATATTAGCAAATAAGGTAAAAAGGCATATAAAATAGATATATATTTCATATTTATCATCTACTTAGGGAGTAAACCTATAAGATATAAGTGGATATTAAAGATGAAGATGAAAGCTGATGGTTCAATTGACAAATATAAAATTAGACTTGTTATCAAAGGATACAAGCAAATGGAAGGTCAAGATTATTTTGATGTATATTCATCATTCACAAGGATAACATCAATTAGGATGTTAATTTCTATTGTAGCTTTGTAAAATCTTGAAATACATCAAATGGATATGAAAACTGCATTCTTGAATGGTGACTTCAACGAAGAATTATATATACAACAACCTAAAGGGTTTGTTGTACTGGGTCAAGAAAACAAAGTGTGCAGACTTGTTAAATCTCTATATGGGCTTAAACAAACACCTAAGTAATGACATAAAAATTTTAACAAAATGATGCCAAATGGATTCAAAATCAATGAATGTGACAAATGCATTTATGTCAAAAAAAAGACCTGATAACTATGTTATTGTATGCCTATATGTGGATGATATGCTCATTATTGGTCGCAATAATGATATTATTAAATCTACTAAGAAGATGTTTAACAAATAGTTTGACATGAAGGATACGGGTGTTGTAGATGTCATACTATGAATAAAAATCACTAGAACATTTGATAGATATGCATTATTTCAATCTCATTACATTGAGAAAATCCTAGAGAAATTCAATAAGAATGATAACTGTCGAGCGAGAACACCTATGGATGTGACATTGCACTTAAGCAAAAACACGGGTGAGAGCATATCACAACTTCAATATTCTCAAATTATTGGAAGTCTCAATTATATCATGAATTGTACTAGACTAGACATAGCATACTCAGTGAGTAAACTGAGTAGATTTAATAACAACCCAGGGGCAAACCACTGGAAGGCTGTAGTCAAGGTTCTTAGATATCATTGAACTATGGGCTGCATTATACTAGATATCCAATAGTACTAGAGGGTTAATGAGATGCAAACTAGATATCTGATACAAAAAACTCAAAATCCACAAGTGTATATGTCTTTACTCTTGGAGGTGCAACAGTGTCCTGAAAATTTTCTAAACAAATGTGCATAGCAAGATCCGCAATGGAATCTAAATTTATTGCACTTGATAGAGTAGGCGAAGAGGCTGAGTGGCTTCATAATTTTTTAGAGGATATTCCAATGTGGGGGAAACCTATGCCACCTATATGCATCTATTGTAATAGTCAATCGGCTATAGGAAGAACACAAAGTAACTTGTATAATGGTAAGTCTCGACATATACGTCGGAGGCACAATACCATAAAATAATTGCTCTCTAGTGAAATAATTTCTATTGAGTATGTTAGGTCAAAAGAAAATATTGTTGATCCGCTTACTAAGGGTTTGAAATAAGAACAAGTGAGCAATTCATCAAGGGGAATGAGCTTGAATCCTATACATTAAGAATCACCAGAATGGTAACCCAATCTAGTTGACTGGAGATCCCAAGATCTAGGTTCAAAGGGACAACCGAATTGTGGGGGATTCAAGGGGAATCACTATTAAGATAAAATCTCGTCCTCATTCCTATAATGAGATAGTGATGCATGCAGAGTGAATCAGGGTAAGTTTTGCTTTTAATGGTTCTCATAGCTTAAATTAGTTTGAGTGGGGTATTGTAGGATACTCCTAATGAGAATCACCGATATGAATGTGAAAGGACCGCTTCTATGAGGATTTTAAGGCTAAATCTTCTAGAGCACTCATGAAAACCAAGTTTGTTCAGGGCCGAAATGAACACAATCATGAGAACCACAATGTGTTTGAGAAGTGATTGTGTGAATTCTATTGTCTTGGTTTACACAAATAGCTAAACAGTTCAAAACATCACGTTCACTAATTAGCTAGTAGACCCGATATTTTTTACAAGAGAAGGTTCAAAGCCAAAAGCTACCTTTCCCACATGCATGATCTTTTCAATATTTGCTTTCACGATTTATGTGCATTGTTTTGCATAGTTATCTAGCCAATTCTCATTCATGTGGGGGATTGTTAAAAGTGGGCATTATAAGCCCATATTATTAAGGTGGGCATGATATTTATGTGGGTTAAGCCCATATTACTTAAGTGGGTCAAGTCCATATGGTAGAGAAAGCTCAAGCCCACTTTATATTGAATGAGAATCACACATGGGAATTGGTTGAATGAGTGAATAGTCTCACATCACCTAGAAGAATGTAATATTGTTGGTGTATAAGGCACAAGTTTGGCCTTTCAAGTTAGGCCCTTGGGCCAACCCACTTTTATGGGAGAGAGATATATTGGACTCATGCACCCATGCACCTAGGTGGGCTAACCTACACGCGTGCGCTGCCACCATCGTCCTTCTAGCCGGCTCAGCTCAGTTTCGTTCAGTTCGCGCGCACGGCCTGCCGGGTTGAGTCAGGTTAGGTCGGGTCGGGTCAACAAAATAATTATTTTTGGGATAAATTTATTTGGTTTGGTTTTCTTGTAACCCAACTTCATTTGGTTTGGTTTTCTATTTATTTTGATTGGTTTCTATTTAACCAAAATGGATCCAGTTTGATTTCACTAAAGAATGTGTTCATTAACGGATGGACGCATTCGTTTGAAGTCTTCAACTGAATTTTTTACAACTAAGCACCATTAAGAAGGGCAAATTATGTCTGTAGGACAAAGCGATTTGCTTAATTCGATCATAAATCTTCAAGTACGGTTTTTCATTACCATATTTTCAAAGGTACGAAAATAACAACTTCAAGCTCTCCGTACTTTTTACTGGCCAACCGTCAATCACCTGCATGCATGCAAGTGCATAGTCTATGGGCTACACCAGCTAACGATTATTCTATTTTAGAAGTTCAGGTGTTAGAATTGGAAAATGTCATAAAAAGAGTTAGAACCAAGGGAATCATTGTTACCCTTCCCACCATATCGGGTTTGGGTCGACTTTTATTTGTAAACTCGAACTCATTACTATTTAGAAGAACCCAACACAAAGGCTTCTTAGTTAGCATTAGGTCATGCTTTAAATCGGACCAAATCAGGTTAAATAAAATCGGGCTTAAATTCCTTCCAATACAATTTTCTTATTTTATTAAAAATAAATCTCATTCTATAATAGAATTTATTTATATTATTGATGCATATTTTATCTCATTTGAGTAACCCAAGATTTTTTAAAATAAATCATACATATAACAAAATTGCACATAATTTCTGCTAGAATTCAACCAATAGTTATTACCTATCTATCTACAAATAAAATATTATACCCTACACGGTTTGGGTTCGTTTTGGATAGGCAAAACCCAAACCCGGGCCTACCTAATCTTTCGGTAAGGGTTTAAAACCCAACCCCAATCTATTTAAAATATAAATAAAATTAAACTTAGTCCATTAAGGGTCAAATCGGGTCGAATACGCAAAACAACCCACTCAAGTGATATCCCTCATCATTGTGCTCACAAGCACACCATATAAGCGCATGCAATGCATCCACACCTAAAAATTATTCATCAGATAGCTGGATAAGAGTATCCACTTTCATCGCAGAGTTGATTAAAGTTAAGACAATTTTTACTGCAATGGTTAGCAATTATGCACAAACCATTTCAACAATGCCACATTTCAAAGGCTATTTGATCAAGGACTGCGATATCAAGTGCACCCATGCGTTAGCAGATGTGCCATCAAATTTCTTTGATTAAGGGCTCGTAGCCACTACGCGGGTGAAGTGATCACATCTCCTCACACATGTTCAAATTGATGATATCTTTCAAAGTATTCATAAATAAATAATCCATCTTTGCATATGGATGAAAAATTAGTGACCATTTATTTTCTTACCAGTTGTTATAATCTCCTCTTACGCCTATGGTGTCTCATTTAAGCTATTTTTTGGAAGGATTGTCTCCTCAGCTTGCAGTGTCTTTTGTCCAAGTCATTCAACGGCAAGAACAAAGTTGGCTCATGGATGATGGATCCCAATATGAGCCTGGTCTCGTATAAACTGGTGTAAATATATATACAATTACCAAACATCTTCCGGAACTTGCCAAAGATTTTTAGGCGTGTTTCATGATTCTTCGGGATTTTGGACAATTGCTCTGTCTCCACGACTTTAAACAATTGATCTGTTTCCATTTTAGTATCCTTCCTTAGAGGATCAACCCAGGTACCTGCGTTCCAACTACAAGGTTGGTATATCTTCATTTTGATAACATCTTACCCTACCTAAATACAAAAGAAATTATGAGTTAGTGCCGGAGAGACAGACTATGATATATGGCATGATCAGATAGGCTAAGCGACTTCCACTTTTGAATGCAGAAGGATGATGAGCTAGAACATGCAGCGGCGTGTGGCCTTTCTGATTGACATAGTTTGCTAGTTCAGGGAAGTACGAATAATGCCAAATCTGTGATAGAACAGAGAATTAAGGATTCTATATAACCGGCGACAAATATATACTCTCTTCGTCTTACATTAATATCACTATTTAATTTTTTTATTTACTTCAAAAAATTAATTAAAATTATTAATGTAGGAGGGAGGGAGTGTGTGCCATTAGAATTGCAACCAGGCTTAAAACTGACCAAAGAATTCACCAGAAATGGTTTGGTGAAGAATGGTGTCACCATCGCCCGCCCTTCTGCGAAGTTTCAAGGCAATAATATTTGTACTGCAAGAGATAGATAAAGGCATCTCTGCGAGACTGCGACCTCTGAGAGCAGCCACGAAGAGCGGTGTCCAGCCATTTTTGTTGTGGGCCGAGATCGGCCACTCATCTTCGTCGTAGTGCTTGGCATCCTATTTTAAAAGATTTTCAATAATAATGCACCTACACATACTTACACTTCCTAGGGCAGCTGCAGAGTGAAGTGGAGTGCTCCCTCTGTTGTCCTTCAACCCAAGCACGCTTGCATCTGCAACTGTGTTGACTAGACGCTTCAATATATCTTCGTTCCCATTCGTGATGGCCACATGAAGAACTGTGCCCCAGGCATTTGTGATTTTGGCCTATTGGGCTAGTTGTTTCAGCTGTCCGTCATACTCTTTCTCAACAGCATCCCAGTTGCCACACATGGCATTCTTGAACATGGATATCTCCATGGAGATAGGTTTACTTGGAGGCTGCATTTGGCCTCTTAGTCATGGAGACTATATCCTCTTTCCCTCCCAAGGGTGGTTCAGACAGATCTCATAATACTCCCTCCACGGCTAAAAAAATAAAATAAAATAATAATTTAAAAAGAAAAAAAGATGTCTCATTCTTTCCTTGGATCTAAAGCTTCAAGGAAAAATAATTTGTGCACATTTTGACATACTCACTCTTTCTTATATTAATAGCTATATTTAAAAAAAATATAATTTTTATTAAATGGTGAAACTCATAGACAAAAGAAAAATAAGCTTGTAATACTTTTTTTCAAGGATGTATCTACTTAAATTGAATAAAATAAAGCTATTAATATAGAATAATCTTTTTACTACATGGAGCTATTAATTTAGGACAGCAGGAGTATGTATCTATTCAAGTTTTATCACTAATAATATGACCAGTAAAGATCGTTCTTGAACTAGTGGACAAATATCACATAAGCCTTCTCCTTATGGTGAGTCGAACACAACTTAAATCTATGGGAACCTCACTGAAATTCACTCCCCCACTTGCGAACATTAATTGGTTTCAACCTGAATAGGGCTTCCTGCTTGCTATCTGCTCATCCTAAAAATTATTATAATGTTTAGCATTCCCCTGACAAATAGAATAAAAATAAAAGGCTCAATGGCATGATTATTGATGATATAGGGTACGTACCGCTGAGCTGATGATTTGTAATTGAGCGAGTCCAGATTAAGCTCAGTTAGGTTACAAATAGTAAAACCAATAATTTCGATGTTAACTATTATACAATTAAGTTAAGTACCTTTGTTTAGACGCACCGAATAAAGGAAGTTCTGTTTCCTCCCTGGTCCTGACAAATGAGAACATTAATTCTGCTTTTCCATTATTAAGTAATCCGGTTGCCCATCCAATGACACATCTAGCATGACTTTTAAGGGTATGCATTATAATGTTCATATAATATGAAAGATACTTAGCTTGGTATTATTAGGTACATAACTTTAGTATTTGATTAATATAAGTATAACTTTAGTATTTGATTAATATAAGTATTACATAACTTTAGTATTTGATTAATAAAAGTATTACATCTTATCCACAGTAACACGCAGAATGAACCTTCTTTCCTTCTTTTTTCTGTCAAATCACCACGTTGAAGATGGGAGGACTCAACGTTAGGGTGTACGCCCCAGCCACAAAGTTTTAACCAGGTGGAATAGGCCTTACACGCAGAGAGAATATTCAATGTATAGCTTATATATATATATTGATCGTTGTGATTCTTATACATAGCTTAAATTAAAGTAGAGGAGACGGTGACAGTTTCAGTTTATCAAACCCACTTAAAGTAATAAGCAAGGGAATGCTGAAGCGATATGAGCAAATGCAAAGAGTTCGAATTAATCTTCAGCTTATATTTGCACGGAGATGCTTCTAACACTCCTGACTCATCCGAAGTACTCATTTCTGAAGAGTGAAAATATAGCGCGTGCGCTGCACATTCTAGTCCACCACACATGAACAAGAACTCGTAGCTAGCACAATTTAATGCTCAAGCTTTAAACAAGATGACATAAATTCAAGAAAATGATTGTGCTTCAAAAGTAACTATGCAGACTGTGAGGATGTTTACCAATATGCATATAGAACACTTCTATACAAAAGCGTTCACAAGAGAAACTGAACAGTTTTTAGCTCCAAAGGTACACAATCAGGATCTTCCCTAAGATACATCAGGTCTCCGTCATCACCCAGCAAGTAAGCTTTCATGAAGGCCACCACAACCCC
The DNA here is from genome assembly GCA_035235625.1 of Saururus chinensis. Classification (NCBI taxonomy): domain Eukaryota; kingdom Viridiplantae; phylum Streptophyta; class Magnoliopsida; order Piperales; family Saururaceae; genus Saururus; species Saururus chinensis. The sequence goes on from CP141146.1 coordinate 38,958,024, forward strand.
TCCCACAAATAATCTCATAGGCTTCCTTAATTCGCCATTCTTACATAGACAGTAAGTAGCTTTCCCCCTAAACCCTTTGGTGTCATCATCCAACATGTCCATATGTCCATAATCCTTCGCCACAAAGTAAAATGCAGGAGGACTACATTCACTGTAGAAATCCTCATGGTTTACTCCTTTTGGAGCACAAGGAGGGAACAAAGGGTTCCTCTTCAGTTCCCCTAGACCTGACCCAACTACCAGAACTGCCATGTTCAAATGGAATGATCTGGGGATGTAGGTTAAGATGTTGGGTGGCGTTTGTTTCCCTTTGTCCATTCCATCTACTGGGTCTATGCCAATTAGTGCAGAAAACTTCATCGAAGTCTTTCCATGGCCCAGGGCAAGGGCAAATGCTACCTTACCTCCACGGCTATGGCCTGCTAGCCCTACTTTGCTTACAAGAGGACGGACGTCGGTGGGAAGCACAAGGCATAGCCCATGTATTAGCCAATCAGCAATTGCAGCTGCATCAATGATCTCTGCAGTAGAGTCCGGTCCAGCAATCTGGTATAACTGTAAGGAATAAGGCAGGCTTCTGTCAAACAAGTTGCAATTCTAAACCTTCACAGGGTGATTTAAGCCTAGAAAACAGAAAAAGTGCCCAAATATCTGAATGGCGCTGTGTTTGGCTTCTATTATTGATGTGCATTCTCATGCCCTTTCCCTTACTAGTGACATTGTTTTATAATGTTGTTAATATTTGCTATCCTGTTTCGGATTTATTTCTTGAGTCGCATACGGAAATCCTATAGATTGATATCATGTTTTGAATGCAACTCTTATACATATGGCAAAGAGAAAAGTACAGCTTTCTGATCAAGTTCTTGATGATTGTAGCTGTATAATCCTCTACATAACTGGAAAAAAAAATATGGTTTATGAATTTCTGATTAATGAGAGGAATTTCTACTATGCATACAAGCCAAACCTGAGATTATGCTAACTAGGTGAATTTTCGACTTGGCGTTATAAATAGTTTCTGGCGCTGAAGTTGGAGATGTACATAAAAAAACGGAAGTCTAGAAGAGGATATGAATGGAGCAAGGAACGCATAACAGGCACAAAAAGTAGTAGAGAACCAACCTGAGGGGCAACGACAATGAACCCATGAGAGGCGATGTGCTTGAGAAGCTGAGAGTAGAAGGAATTGTAGAGAAGGTAGCCATGCAGGAACACAAGCAGAGGAAACTCCCCTTCAGATGGTGTCGCAATTAAAAGAGGCTTGGGGGGAAGAGGTGAGGACGTCTCAGGCCCTGGTTCGAGTTTCCGAAGCAAGACAGCATGAGTTCCTTCTTCAAATATCTGAGGAGCCATTCCCCGAGGAAATTTTCTAGATACTTAAAAAGTTGTTATAACATTGGCCCGTAAGGAAGCCCTTGGATTAAATGACATGAGGATAAGATTGCTAGAGTCGTGTTTCAGTTTTGGCCTCACGTTGTGCGCGGTTTTGGGCTCTTGCCTGGGGCAAACATAGAGATGTGAACAGAACCCTCCCACGAACCGGCTGCAGAGCATGGAATAGACTTGTTGCTTGGCATCACGTGCTTTCAACTGAAGATCTATTGTTTCGCAGAAAAATACAGATACCGGAGATACATACAAGAGAAAAGACGACATTGCATATTGAGTATGAATGGTAGGAGTATGGTGTGAAGCAGTGTCCAGCTGGGGGAGCAACCCCCGAACTACATTTTCTGACTCAATACCGGATACCCATGTCAAAATTACACGGAAGATTAAAAGTGATGGCCCCCTGCCCATTCCGATCCGTGTAAAAATGAAAACGTTTTTAATACTCTACTTTAACAATGAGCTAAGCATAAAAAAAAAAAAAAAAAAGCACAAAATCCCTTTATCCATGACATCAACAGTACACATTAGTGCCTGCTAACATGTGCCAATATATACACCGTCAATCTCAAATATCAAAAGACTCATATGTGCTCCATCATTTCAACTTACAATTTTGTCTTCTTTTTTAAACTCCAATCATTATCTTTTCTGCTCCACCTTTTTGTGTTAAATATCGCATGTCAATCAAAATTTGAGCAACAATAAGCTCAAGATGGTAAAAACATTCATTTTTCTAGCAGCTGAACATCTTTCCCCTTATCACGTCCTTTATATTGCTAATTATAATTCAAATCGTTCACATGCAACTACACAGTTTTCCTTTGAAATCAAATGCTTTACCTGGCAACCCAGAAAATTAACGCTTGGCAAAATGAGGTTAAGACAGACCAAAGTTATGCCTAAATATGCATATTATACACATCGCATATGAGGTTTTGCTACATCGTTTCATAATCAATGCACAAACTCATCCTCCTGCAGTACCCATAATGATCTGAGAAATTAAACAATACATGGATATGAAATAATTTCAATAGGGCTCACTGCACTAACAAACAGCTGATTAAATCAAGAAAAAATAAACATCCAAGATAAAGTTCAAAGTACCAAATTCCACTATTATGGAAATAATTCCTAAGATCTCACAAAACCAAACCACAAGCAAAACGCAGAAAATAACAAATAACAAAGACTTGCAAAAGCAAATATTCCTGATCTGTAGCTCCCCTCCAAATTCTGTCTGAAGCTTAATGAAAAAGCTGTTTTGATTAATCCCAAAAAAAAATTCAGTGAAAAGCTAAATACAGAAAAATAGCCTAGTATTTCTACTACCTCTTGTGAAAAATGCATAAAGAACCAAATTTTGAGACTAGCTGCAAAATCTTTACAAGAACCAATACAACAGCATTACATACAAACAAGTTGATGTATCAATGACCAACAACTCGCATCAGAAGCATTTACTAATCATCACATAAGCCTCTAGCAGATCTAAAGATTTAGAAGAAACCTTAATCCTAAAATCCACTGCAATGCTACTCGATTGAAAGCAAGGACATATAACTTTTTTTTGGCAGTCAGCAAGGATACATAACTACTGTCGATATATATTGTGACAAATCGAGATGAGCACAAAAGGCAGAAAACTACTACCCGTGCCTTGAAATGGCTCATAACAATTCAAAATTCTGAAACTTCAATGAGCTGATATTTTATTTGAAGACCAAGCAAATTGGCACTATCCTCGATGCAGAAGTCATTGAAGCATGGCAAGAAATATATTTAATAAAGAACAAGTGAGACTGATAGTTAACATGAACTAATGGCAATTGTTCTCCAACAAGGTGAGGGCCGTCTACGTGTGGATAAATTTGTTCTCAAACAAGGTGAAGGATTTGGATAAAAAAATTTGCAATGCTTTGAGACTTCTGCACCAAGGCTTGCTTAGATTTCAAACTGAGAATCAACTCTTCGAAGTTTCAGACACATGGCCCAAACCTTGTGTTTTGTATATGAACACATTTGCCCAGACAATGGTGAAGTTAGAAAACAAAGACCACTAATTCACATCATGTATCGATCTCACTTAATCATGATAAGTGATGTCTATGGATAGAAACTACAAAGGAACTACTCCACCAAGCAATGACCATTTGGAGAAGATAAATACACATACTGATCCCTCTGTGTCAGTTATAGCGGAAACTACTAAAATGACCATGCAAGCTTAATAGTATGTTCAATTATTACAGACAACATGATCAGAAATGTTATAAATAAATAACCAAGTTATTGTTTTCTCATTGCATTATATGAGAAACTTAAAAGATTATTGTTATAAAAGCATACTAGTAGCTACAGTTCAAGCTTGATTATAAATCCTATGGAGAGCTGGACATGTCTTTTTAGTATATCTGGCATTTAGTCTTCTAAATATACACTTACAAAGTCCAACTTTTACCGTCTTCAGAACCATCAGGCAACAGGTAAATGATCTCCAAATGATCCTGCAGCAAATCAATAACCCTTAAGAAAGAAGGAAGAAATTACTGTTCATAGCTTCCCTTTAGTGGATAATATATCTTTACTTTAGAGATATTATCCATTATCCAAAGAATATTCAAATGGGTGAAAGGTGAAAAGGCCAAAGCAGATGACTGGAAAGTCGATCTGCCTTTTTAATTTGCAGAACATAACACCAATATACTCATGTGCGTTCAGCAAAATAAAAAGATTATTGTTTTACTTTGAAAAATAAAAAAGAAACCCACTCTTTGTACGTTACAGATTACTCTAAGACAACTGTGGAAAAAAATACACAAATGCACATAAAAATCTCATACTTAACTCCATTGGTCTATTTTGCGAAAGATAAAAAAGAACTCTTAAAATATACCTAATAACAACATATAACCCAAAAATACAACTAATGGAGCATTCAATCTGGTACGCACCATCCCCGATTGCTTAAAGTATTCTCTATATTTCTGTGAATAACGCGATAAAAGTTTGGTGAATTTTCACGTATATAGTTGTAGATCGATTCACAAGCAAAAATTATTTAGAGGTTTTCAGATCTTCCATGTTTAAATGATTCCACAGAAAGTCTTAAACAATTATATTTTGTGTAATTAAGAAAATCGTTTGAAGGAATCCTGCCAGATCTTTACCTGATTAATCAACATATCGTTTGATTTTGACATCAGACTACACTGCAATCTTTTTCTCCCTAACTATCAACATGAAGCTATATAAGGCATTTGATAGCTGAAACTGATTGGAAAACACATATACTACAAGTGGGACAAAATAGCTCATATCTCTCCACGATAACCTCCAGACCCAAAATAATCCCTTCTTGAGCCAGCAATTGCAGCACTTTTTTGGTGCTCAAGCTTCGGGCAGTCCCGTATGCGATGTCCAAGCCCACCACAGTAAACACAACCCTTCTCTCCACTGGCATTCGCAATGGCATCTGCATCTTCCAAGGGATCATTTAGTTCCCCTAGGACAGGTGGTATCCGCTGCTTGGCCTCCTGCAGCAAGTGCTTCAGATCCAAAAGAGTGGTTTCACTCTGGTTCTTGTTTATGAAAGTAGTGGCAATCCCAGTCTTCCCACACCTTCCTGTACGACCAATCCTGTGGACGTAGTTTTCTATCTCAGCCGGCATGTCATAGTTGATCACATGCTGGATATCTGGAAAGTCTAACCCCTTTGATGCTACATCTGTTGCAACCAAAACATCCTTCTTCCCTGATTTGAAAGAAGCAATGGCATATTCTCGCTCTTCTTGATCCTTACCTCCATGTATAGCAACTGCTTCCACTCCTTTCAAAAGGAGATACTCATGTATATCATCAACATCAGCTTTATTTTCACAGAATATCAAGACTGGTGGTGGGGTCTTCTGTAGACATTCTAGAAGATATACAATCTTAGCCTCCTGTTTCACATATTCAACTTCTTGAATAACATCGAGATTAGCTGCTCCCGCTCTCCCCACATTGACAGTCACTGGTTTGACCAGAGAATCCCGAGCAAAATTTTGAATTTTTTTAGGCATGGTGGCAGAAAAAAGGAGGGTCTGCCTTTGGTCTTTAAAGTGATCGAAGACTTCTCTGATGTCTTCCTCAAATCCCAGATCAACCAATCTGTCTGCCTCATCCAATGTCAAATACCTGCAAGGTAAAAAACAGTCAGAACCATGACAGCCATTTCCATTGGTCACTGAAGATAGAAAAAGCATCATTGAGAAATGCAAATGGCAGTTTAGAATCCTGCCACCATACTCAGATAGCCGGGACAAGGCATAGGTAATAAAGATGATGAAACAGAACTTATAATAACGTACATCCCAAAAAATAGTTACTTGCACTGAAAGACTTTACTACGAACTAAGTAACAACAAACAATAAGCCCCATACCTGCAATTATCAAGATTCATTTTCTTCTTTGCAAGCATATCCTTCAACCTCCCAGGTGTTGCCACAACTATATGGACTCCCTTCTTTACCACCTCCAACTGGGACCTCATATCCACTCCCCCAATACAAAGTAAAGGCCTCAACTCTGGGTACCCATCCTCCCTCAAGGGAATCAAAAATTCCTCAACCACCTCATAAGTCTGTCTAGCTAGCTCCCTGGAGGGACACACGACTAAACCAAATGGCCCTTCCCCAGGGATGATTGGCATCATCATCTCCTCTTGTAATGCGACCATAATCAATGGCAAAACAAACACAAGTGTCTTCCCCGATCCCGTAAAAGCAATTCCAATCATGTCTCTGCCTGACAGTATCACTGGAAGTCCCTGTACTTGAATTGGTGTTGGCTGAGTTATCCCCTTTGACTCCAATTTCTTCAGAATCGGCTTTGGAAATCTCATGTCCTTAAAATTCTTAATCGGTGGAGGCACGTCTTCACCATCGACAAGAATGTGGAACTGTTTGCGAATCGTTTCAGCTACTTTGGGTCCAAGGTGACGGATGGAGAGGGGGGGCTTCCATCCAGTGGGTATAGGCTCAGTGTAGGTGATGCCTTTAGCAAGCTCACGCACAGACATCAGAGTTTTGCGGTCAGAAAGATTTTCCATCATTTCCTTCTCTTGTTGGACAAGCTGTTCAGTAGGAGAGACCTCAGGGAGGTCGCGCTTCAGCTGGGAAGCCTTCACTAGAAGACTCGGCTTGGCTTCAGGAGGTTTAGTGGAAGGATCGTTGAGATCCTCCAAATTGAGGGAAGCAGCAGCTGCTGCAGTCTTTCCCTTTCGCTGGAGAATTTTCTGCGCTTCCATTGCACGGCGTTTTTTGACAGGGATATACTCCTCATAATCATCGTCGTCCATGGAGAACTCCATTGGATCGCTGCAGTAATTGAAAGAGCTTTTTTAGGTTCAATTCCCAATTGTCAAGCCTAAATTATGAAAAGAACTAATTGGATAACGTTGTTGAAAATGTTAGCAAATATATCAGGGAGTGATTTGAGCCCACCAAAAGCCTCCAAACCCAATAGAAATTGCAGCAAAAATAATTACTTTTTAGTTAACCATTGCTAACATTAGCACATTAACAATTTGAAATTTTGTAAATTTTGGATTTTCAAGTCTGAGCCAAGAGCTGGGCCATATAGACCAAACCAGATAAGTCAGCTCCACCACCCACCTACAATAAATGCATAAATTATAAAAATAAAACAATAATTTTCACTTGACGAGAAAACAATAATTTTATCAGCAAAAATAGCAAATTTGGAGCAGGGATAGCAAGAGATTGCGAAAAGAGACCAAGCCCACGGACGTAGAACAATTGGGGAGTTGCGTGACTAAACCCGCGATGGTGAGCCATTTAAGGAAGCCATGGCAGGCACAGTGACAGTGGGGGCTCAAACCAAAATCAAGATGAGGAAACACGAGCAGTTAAAATTGGAATCTCCAGCAGATGCATAAACGCAGAAGAAAATTCTAAAATCAATACATCAAAAGATAAAACCTCGAGAAAAACCTTACTGCACCTAAACCGCTGCTATAACCCAGAATGTCAGACGGTAAAATGTGTTTCAGTTACCAAATCGACAAAAGGGTAGAGAAAATCCCTCATCACCTACATAGTGCAGCAAAAACAGAGAGAAGATGAGAAAAGAAGGAAGGTAGAATAAGCCACCAGCCGGAGAAAATAGAAAGCTGGCAGCAACTGCCACGGGGTTTTAGGCGGTGAGAAACGCAAAGAGGAAGGGGACAGAAAGGCCTAACCTTGGCCCAACTTAGCAAAGAGAAGGTGGTGACGATGGAGGCAGTATGGTAGCCGGTGGAGAGGGCCAGGGATGGGGGGCAATGTGAATCTGGTCAGTATGTGCCCCTAGGGTATTAGAATTTGCAGGCAAAAGTTTTAGGTATCAATATATACTAATTCCAGCAGACAATAGAAAATCTACCTACAAAGAAGTGGGAGCACATACACATTTCACAGGAAAAAGGACATGGTCATGCATGAAAGTCGGCACATTATAATGGCCAACAAACCTCAGCTCCTCTATCAACTCTAACAAATCCCACAATCAGCACTCCTTAAATCCCTTTATCATTGATGATAAATTTCAAGTTTTATGCAAAACTAACATTAAAAATGACGCAACTAGTACACCGTAAATCGCACCCATGAATCTAACAAACCCTTAATTCCTAAATAGTGATAGTTTAAAGTTAAATCAGTACTCAAATCAAATTCTATTTAAATCAACACTCGTACAAATCCCAGTTTACCATTATTTAAGCGTTTTAACATTCCACTAATAAATGCATAAACGATTGGTGCATAATACAAAACATGAGCAATTAACATTGACCTGAAGCATTTTGACAAACATCTAAAATGCATAAACGAACCGCACTTAAATTTAACATGTAACCAATCACTTCTACCATTAAGCATTTACAAACATCAACTATGCACATAATAAAAGACAAAATTTCTTCATAAAAAATATCTAAGTGATAGGAGGAAAAGATGACGACCTAAAAACGGACGAAGGTTCTCAGACGAGGAGGTGTCGTCGTATCCGGTGGCAAGTACAGACGTGGAGGTGCGGCTTTTCCAGCGGCAAGGATGGGAAGTGGAAAGGCGGAGAGAAGGAGTAGTAAGGCGGAGGAGAGGCTGGGACGGCGAAGGCCCTTCACTCCACGCAGGTCGTAGAGGGGACTCGATGAGTTGGGGGAACCGGCAAGTCAGAGTCGGGACTTGGATTCCATAAAAGGATATGTTTTTTTCTTTCTAAACCGGGTGAAATGCATCCGCGACGGGCCGACGGGCCACCGGTTCACCCGGGCAGTTCCCTCCGAACCGGATAGGTTTTAAATCCCAGTAAAACCGGACAGCTCAAATTGGGCCCGGTCAGACCCGGTTACAAAAATGTTTCACCATAATTTTTTTTAGGAAAAAAAAATAAAAAAAAAAAAGGAAAGAAAAAATTATTTAAATAATAATTTTTAAAAATATTTACTAAATTAATTTATTTTAAAAAATATTTTTTAAAGTGATGTTGATTTTCGTCATGTAGGTACCAACCAAGCGTCAGTGTCTACGTAATTTTTTTAAAAAAATTTTATATAATTTCATTATTTAAAAGGTTGATTTTGTTCTTCTAAAAGATAAAATCAAATAAAAAAAATTTAAGGTTATTTCGTCTTTTAGAAAAATAAAATTAAAAAATAAAATAATTTCATCTTTTTAAAGATAAAAAAAATTAAAATTATTTTATTTTTTAAAAAGACAAAATTAAAAATTAAAAAATTTATCCTTTTTAAAGGACGAAATCAACTTTTAACATATGCCCAGCACACCCAGCACCACCATACATACATGGAGGAATGGAAATAAGCATGGGACATCAGGCCCGATCATAGTCCTCTTCCGCCCGTCCTAATCAATTCCAACTGAAGCCATCTTCTCGTCCTCTAGAGCATCATGTCCGCTTTGTTCCATCGTTGCTCATGTTTGATGCCTACATTGTGCTAGGGTAGTGGCTTCTACAAAAACCGAGATGCAGAAAGAAGACTTCTTCCTTTTTTTGTCTCGTATGTCAAATCAAAACGGAAGTTCAGTTCCCCACCCATCTCTTTCTTCTTCATTTATTTCCAGTCAACCAACCTCTTCTTCTTAAGCTTTGAGCCAGATGATGAAACTTGGTCCAAGCTCCAGCAGGTTGTGGGACTCTACAGCTAGTTTCTACCCCTTTGTCTCTAAGACGACTGCAATAAATCTCCCTCACGAGGCCATGTTCTATTACACCTTGACAGGGGAGGTAACCTACTTCTTCCTCCTACACGGGATCTCCTGCACGATACAAGTCCGAAACTAGTATACCATGGTGAGAACCTCCCTCTTGGCGTATTTGTCACGTGGGTCGGCATCCATCTTGATCTTCCAAGCCTGCCTCCATAACCAGCGCAGTGGCAACGGACCCAGCGAGGTCCTAGAATTCGCCAAGCCCGAGTTGACAAGGACCCAGGCCCAGGTGCCCTCCATGGCACAGTCCTCAAGTAAGCATTGTAGATTACGGAGGGTGACGTAGAACTCGGAGAAGCAAAGGAGGGCAGATGTGCTAAGCAGTCAGGCCGCTGGCAGAGCTCATTCAGGAGGAGGAGGAGGATTCGAACCTACCGCAAGGCCTCGCGAGATGCGCGGCTGTGGGAAGCGGGGAGGCAATAGGCGGAGACCATGGCGCAAAGGTTGGACAAGGCGCAAACAAGGGAGGGGGACGGGGTTCCCTCATAGAGCTGGATGGCAGGCAGCGTCAGGATCCGGCAATCGTGCTCGGGGCTTGTAGCTCATTATCGCGCAATGCGTGGGAAGAAACCAGAGAGTTCAACCACAAAAAGTTTGGCAAATTTTCCGTGGGTGCCATTGACAGCGTTCTGCCTCTCGACTTTCATGGCCTTGATCTCCTCCCGGGAGTGGTAGGCATTGGAGCAGCGACGGATTGAGTCCGGGAGGCCATTGATGTGGACCTTGAACTCGTCGTACTCGCACTTCACCCGCCTCCTGTCCTTGACAAAGTCGGCCCCCACCTTGTTCTTCGTCGGGTCCCTCTTCAAACTGAAGTAGCTCCTCATCAGCATTGACTTGCTGTTGTTCTTCACCGGTGACAGCCTCCTCTCCAGCTTCTCCTCCCCGTTCGGTGCCGGAAGGGACAGCTCTCCACTGTCAGCTCGTCCAGGTCGGCCACCTTGTAGTTCCAGCCTCTTCTCTACTGGAGCTCCTGCTCCGACATGACAGTTGCAGCCACAGAGACAGTGGAGATGGAGCTGAAGTTGGAGAGCTGGGAGAGGAAGAAGTAGACAGAGCCGAAGATGCAGATCCAATGGGAGGTGCATGTGGGCCGAGCTACCTCCATGAACTTTTGTAAGCACTTGCCCCTGGTGACCATGTAGACGATGTCGCACCCCACCTGCACAATCAGGTGTTGCGGCAGCACCACCACAGGCCCAGCCTGGGGCCAAGGGCGTACTATCCCATCTCGTAGTACCGGTCAAACCGGGTCCCCAGCAGGGATTCGTGGAGCTGAATCATCTGCCGCATTGTGTACATAGTGATACACCATGATAGCCATTTCATCTGCCGCATTGTGCACATCACCTCCAACTTTCCATTCACCGCCTTGTCAGTGCAAGTGCCGAACAAGCATTGTGCACATCACCTCTAACTTTCCATTCACCGCCTTGTCAGTGCAAGTGCCGAACAAGGAGATGGTCGACTTCAAGTCTCTGGCCTCGTTTGAGATTCTCAGCAACTTCAGAGCTGGCCAGCTGAAACTGCTCCACGGGCAAAGGCTGGATAGCGTGAACTGTACGGCCCAAGCTTCGGCCAACTGTGGCTAGAAAATGCTCTCGATGGAGGAGGTGATGCGGGTGGCCTCGTGCAAGAAGATCCATCTGATTGACCTTGGCATGGCCTTTAGAAGGAAGAATTGGAATTTTAGAAGGACGAATTGGGATGTGGGTATAAAAGTGGATTTCGTCATTTGGAAGGATAAAATCATCTTTAAGTTGATTTCGTCCTTCTAAATGACGAAATCAACTTAGGGGGATAGTTTCGTTGTTCCTTTTAAGTTGATTTCATCGTTCCAAATGACGAAATTAGTTAAAGAATTTTAAAAAAAAGTTATGCAAGTGTCAGCACTTGGCTAGTGCCTACATAGCAAAAACCAACACCACTTTAGAAAATATTTCCCAAAACGCATTAATTTGGTAATTATTTTTAAAAAAATTATTATTTAAATAATTTTCCCAAAAGAAAAAAGCTCTAGGGATTTACTTATTACTATAGCCCTATTTGGGAGGCAACGTGAGGTAAAGAAAGTGTTTTCCCCCACCAATTTGGTAGGGAAAGCGATTTTTCCTCTTGATATGATGTATTGCACTCTAGAGGGGAAAGCACTTTCCCCTTCAAAATGCCTCCAAAACAGGCCTATAGGCTTCTATTTATAAATGTGTCTTCTATTTTAGGGATAAAGTCATTTCCCACTTTAGAAAGGCACTTTTCAAGGTTGAAAAGTGTCTCCCACACTTGCCTTTAAAAAGATCCCTTTGACCGGAGTCCATATACCATAAAAAAAACTTTTGAGAGCTACTACTCACTAGAGCTATGGAAACTATGTCATCACATTGTGGTATGATACTAAGATTTGACGACCCATTTCCCTGAGTTGTAGCTACGGCTAATGTAAGAAAATGTTTAAAAGACCCAATGGAAACCGGCCATGTCGAGCCAAGCCCACGACTCAATTTGGTCGGCCCAAGCTGTTGGTTTGTGGGGCAGGCTGGCCCAACATGGCCCACCCCCTTAGGGGCCTATGGGCCAGGGGAAGGTCGGCCAACCATGCCCCATTTATAATATTATTATATTAATATAATTAAAAAACTTTGGCCAAAAAAATTTTATTTTATTTTTTTGTAAATTAGAAAGTAGATGTTATAATTACATCATTATAAAATGAGTACATCCTAACTAAGTTAGTACCTACTTATATATCTATCATTTGCAATTATAATTTAAAGCCTCAAATACAAAAATATATAAAACTTATAGTGTGGACTAATTAATTGTAATATCTATGAGATCTCCTATTTCTTCTTTCAACTCGGGAGCTTGTGCCCTTTGTTTTTTATCCATTTAATCCTTCAAATATATGCATGTCTCCGCTGCATTTGGAGTTGGTCGACCTCATCTATCGTCCAACACTCTACCTCTAGCATTAAAAGTAGATTTAGATGCCACGTGGACATCAAGGGGGTTAATGTATCATGAACTAAGGTAGACAATGAATGATAGTTCTTTTTATGTATCTACCACCAACCTAAAACATTAAATTTTCTAATATGTTCTTCAATAATAAAAGAAACAAAATCAATTTGTCCATATTTTATTTATTTATTTTTGAAGTAGCATCTAGGTATTGACTTTTTTTAACTAAAAGGCATAGTCGAAGAAGAAGAAGAAGTTAGTTCATTTTGTCCTAACCTAAATGTTATTGCATAAAAATTGTATAAATTATGTAAAGTAGTTTCTACCATACTATACATATCTTCATTATTATTAGCATAGGGACTCATGTTTGAGCGTATATTATCTATTAATATTTATATACCTTCTAATCTAAGCCTAGGATCCATTACAACTCTTAAATAGTAAATCAAAGGAATAGAAGACCAATATTTATTTATCTTTTCTCCATTTTCTCTACTGGAGGTAAAAAAGTTCATTACTATAATAATTTTCAAATGCACAAGTTATTTCATACATGCGTCCCAAAATTACACAAGAAGTAAAATAATAAACTCCAGATAACTATTTGGTAGTATCATAAAAGGGAAGATTATATAAATAATGTTAAAAAAATAATTACCGAAATAGTAAAGAGATGAAAATATTTACCCTAAAATAGTATTGCTTTTTGCCACACCTGTGTTGGCGCTCGCGTAACTTTTTTGTAAATTTTTTTGATAATTTCATCCTTTAAAAGGACAAAATCACAATTAATGGTGTCACCATAATAGTGATTTTGTCCTTTCTAAGGACAAATCACTATTTAATGGTGATTTAACCTTCTAAATTTATTTTTAAAAAAATACGAATACTATTTTGGTAATTATTTTTATCTCTCTCATATTTTAATAAATATTTTATTTTTAATATTATTTATATAATTTTTCCTTATAAAAATAGATAAAAAATACATCAAACTAATAGAAATTTGAAAATGACCTTCACTAAGTCCAAGATCATGTGTTTTTTCATTAGCTTAAAAATTATCATATCTTCTAATCCCTCACATGATTGCAACATTAAATAAGTGTTATTCCACTTATGACGAACATCTAATTAAAAAAAATTATATTTCTTTTTATGCAATTTACACAACTTTCTAAAGTTTTATATTCTAGAAGGTGAAGAAGTGATATGCAACAAATTATCTTTAATTAATTAAATATACGGCTTAATTACATTTAGAAAAGCTTGAACAAATACATTAATTGTGTGACATGCACACCAAATATGAAACACAAGGGACTATCATAAATTAATATGATCACAATGAAATTTTAAAAGTTTTACTGTGGAATTATTAATAAAATTATTATATTAAGTTATAAACAAAAGGGAAATTTATTTAAATAATAATTTTAAAAAAAATATTTACCAAATCAAACCACTTTGGGAAATATTTTTCAAAGTGGTGTTATTTTTTGCCACACAGGCACCAGCCAAGCAGCTAGTGCCTTGCGACTTTTTTTAAAAAAAAATTATATGATTTCGTCCTTTGGAAGGACGAAATCATGTTTAAGTTGATTTCATTCTTTCAAATGATGAAATCAGTTTATAACAATTAACCAGATTTCGTCCTTTAGAAGGACGAAATCACGTTACTTTGCCAACTTGAGAAGAAGGACGAAATCTAATTAAAAAAACTATTTTAAACTAACTTTAACACATGTCCCTGTTTATTCATTCCACACATTCCATGCATAACAAACATAACATTAAAGTTATTGACATCAACTAATAAAAACAAACATAGAAAAGAAATGTTTATCAAATATATTACATCACATGTTAATAAAATACTTAGTTTAAAAGAAACATATAACAAATCTAATACACTCAATGACATGATCTCTTACGTCCTCAACCTCCCTCGACCTCAACGGTGTTGCACGAGCTTCTCCTCATGATTTGCCTACTCCGGCTTTGGCTCCGACTCCGACTCTAGAATCGGCCAACCATAAGAATTAAGAACATCAAATTAAAGATCGTGCAATAATGCAACAATGCTAAGTGCATGATACCCAAATAATTTATCAAAAATGAGCGAAAGAGTATACCTTTAATAGATCTGCAGGCTCAATCAACCAAATCCCTAAATTGAAATTAGGGCAAGTGGAATAAGTGAATGCAAACATGAAATCACTTCTGTGCATGGCCGGCTAAGGACGGGTTCTGGTTGGTGGTGCTCAAATGCAATGAACAACAGAGCATGGCAGCGAGGCGGAGGACAAACTAGAGGCAGAGGAGAACTAGGAACTAGAGTGAAGAGACGCAAACTGGAGGCGGAGGCGGAGTTGGGAATAAAAGAATGTGATTTCGTCCTTGTAAAGGAAAAAATCAACTTAAGTTGATTTCGTCCGTTAAAAGGACGAAATCTATTTAGATGGTCGACCCAATTTGAATTTGTAAAGTGTAGCGATTTCGTCCTTTAGAATGACGAAATCGCCTTAAGGTGATTGCGTCCTTCTAAAGGACAAAATCGGGTTAACTATTATAAATCGATTTTATCCTTTGAAATGATGAAATCAACCCAAAGGATGAAATCATATAAAATTTAAAAAAAAAGCCACATAGGCGCCAGCGGCTTGGCTAGCGCCTGGGTGCAAAAAGCAACACCACTTTGGGAAATATTTCCCAAAGTGGGTTGATTTGGTAAATATTTTTAAAAAATTATTATTTAAATACTTTTCCCTAAACAAAATTTTTATCTTTAATAAAAATTTCATTTAAAATAGAAATTCATAATTTTTCAATAATCAATGAAGTGTGGGGATATTTTATCATATTGAAATGAAATATTCTCTTATATAATTTCTATTATTCTTCTATAAAGTAAGTTGTAACACAAGCATATCCAACATCCTTGTCACTAGTCCAAATATCATAAATTAAAGAAATCTTACATGAAATTGTAAGTAGAGTAATCATAAGTTGTACCTTATACTCCTTGAATAGTTTGAAAATATCCTTTCTCATCGTGTTGTGTGAGATTTTGTTGAAACTCAGCTCCAACAATGTTTACCACATTACCAACTAAGGTAAAAAAAATAAGTTAATTCGATCATGATGTTTTGCAACAGCAACTAGTGCTAATTGAAGTTGATGAGCAAAGCAGTGAACATAGAATGCAGATGGATTTTCTCTCATAATGAGTGTCTTTAGGCCATTGAATTCACCTTGCATGTTACTAGCCCCACCATAGCCTTGTCCATGCAATCTTTCTATGCTCAACCCATATTTAGAAAAAACTACTCCAATTGCTTCATTGAGAGAGAGAGTTGTGGTATTACTTACATGAACAATACCAAGAAAAAACTCAATGACATGCCCTTGCTTGTTCACATAACGTAAAACAACACTCATCTGCTCTTTGCATGATACATCACGTGCTTCATCAATCAAAATACTAAAAAGTGCATCACCAAGTTGGTTAATGAGAATACTTATGGCTTCCAATGCAGCAATATTTATAATGTCTTTTTGAATATCAAGTGAAATCAATTTTAGAGTTCCAGAAGCATTTTGGAGCACAACTTTCCTATCTTCTTCTTTTTGCTCAGCAAGAAATTGCAAGAGTTCAAGAAAATTCCTTTGATTTTTAGAATCTTCATTTTCATCATGACCAAGAAAAGCCATCCTTGGCATAAAAGAAATTGAATGTAGTCAACTGATGCTTTTAAACGAGTTTGATATTCACTTCAAGCTTTTTTTGATTGCTTGTAGAAAATAGTTTTAATATGATGTTCCTGTTTCAACAAAATTTAACCATCCTTCCAAGCTTGCTTATGACCACTATTGGAACCTCCAACATGAATATAAAACTTCTCTTTCTTTTTTCAGTTTGAAAATCCTTCACTAATGAAAGAGTCATTGCCTATACTCAATTGCTCAAGAGTTGTTGATCTAAAAAGATTGCAGCATAAGCAAAATGTAGCATCTTTTGCTATGCTATATTCCAACCAACTACCATACTCATCAAACCAAGTTGGATTGAAACGCCTTGAAACTTTTCCAATTTTCTTTTGAGGAAAATTGTAGTTTGGATGGTTGACAAGGACCCTTTTGTAGATATGCTCTTCGGATTTGATCCCAGTCATTGGGATGATAATCTATAATTTGAGCTAGGACGCAACCCAGGGTTGGCAGGAAATTCTCCCAAGTTAACTTCCATAAAAAATTTCTTTGACAAATGTTGCACCACATCTTTCTTTTCATTTGTAATTGGCAATGACTCAACCACTATCTTTCTTTTGAGAAATTTATCCATATCTAAAAAAATAAAAGGTTAATCTTATACTATTTTCATAGTATCCATGATAAATATAGTATTAAGCATGCATATAATTGCTAAATAATTTGGGACAAATGCATAATTCATATGATTTGATATTCTTATAGACTAAGAAAAAGCTTGGGGAAAAGTAGAAAGCAGCTATGCAAATGGTCCCCCAAAAAAATATTCAAAAGTTACTCCTTTTGACTTAGGAACAAACACTTTCCTTTCACTAATTAAAGCTTTTAACTTTCACCAATAAATAAAATGTCCCCTCTACCTGTTACTATCAACATGTCTTATCCAAATGTTAAACATGAACTCAATCCTAAAAAAATTATCAAGCAATTTTTAGGTCTCACCTTTTTATGCTCTTTCACTATCTCTTCCAACGTTATTCCTAGACTTGCTTTAGCTTCAGTACTAGACCCATCCCCCTCTGCTTTAATCTTTATCATCAGAGACTCTATACATATAACACTAAATAACTAAGTGGATTTAACAACATTGAAAAAAAACTAAATAGGTCTTAAACTCAAGAGTAAATACATGATTTAGTCCATGTTTACTAGTGCACTTCTATGCAAAACATTGACTAATGTATTCAAACCCACATAATTAAAGCAGAACATGTTCATATCAATACTAATTTGATGCCTAAAAACACCTAAAACATGGATCCATGTTCTGATGTTCACACTCAAATTTTCAACACAATTATTTGCTTTATTAGTGCTTAGTATTTTTCGGTTATCCTTTCCTACCTATGCATAAGCCTTAACATTTAGAGTGACTATGAGTGCCTAGGATTTATAAAGAGACTCCCTTCATCTATCAGACTATCACAAGTATAAGAAAATGGCATAAAAAAACCCATGGGGAACTATTCACTTTCTTGCAACAAATTTCTCAAATACAAAGGGTACAAGGTCACACCCATATATCAAGCTATCCTTTAATTCCTTTCTATAAGAGCATCACTAAAATCAGATAGGTGATTATGAATTGAAGATTTGAAAACACAAAGCAAAATAAAAAATATTTAAACCAAGCATAGCATAACAACTGAGCAAATATTATCTTACACATTTGACATTCGAAACAAAACAGCAGAAACTGAGATGCCACAAGATTTAAAGAGGAAACAGAGGTAATACCAAAAGTAGCAAAATTTTGTCTTCTTAAAGTATCTCGGACAGAACGCTACTGGAGAAGATGCTTCGTATCTTTAAAAGCAATATCGGATTGATGGATTCAAGCAAGTTAAGCAACAGCCAATAGAGTCAATAACTGATGTCTTATAGAGAGCTGTTGGCCTCCGAGCTCCAGTCCTCCAGGCTCCACTACACAAAGATGAGAAGCGGTCGGTGCCTCGGTTGAGACTTGAAAGAGAGGAGATGAACAACATTCATAGCCTCATAGGTCATCTGGGGCCACGATTATCAGGGGAGGAGGGGGAAGGGAAGGGGCAAAGGTAATTTATTAAGGGGGGCATGTGTATTTACATGCATACCCCCTTATTATTTGTAAAATTTCCTGCTGAACGTGGCTCCGCTCCAGCATGTAGGCAATGGCATTACATGTTAAAAGAATTATGCACTTTTTAATTATCTATTTCAATCCATTGTTGCTTCCAAACCATAGTTTTCATGGTATAGTTACTAACAACATCTTTTCAAAAATTAGCATTTTAATGACTCAATAACTCACTACAACAAAAACGACTATTAGCGATGCTTTTAAGTATCGCTAATGGTCCTAAAAGCGTCGCTAATAAGTATTAGTGACGCTTATAAAGCATCGCTACATGCGTCAATAAAAACCGTGTCGTTGTTGCTCATTAGCGACATTTATGATTAAACGTCGCTAATTATCATTATTAGCGACATTTATTACTGCGTCACTAATAAGAAAAATGTGTCGCTAATAATCTAGTATTAGCAACGTTTAGCGCATACGTCGCTAATAATAAAATATTAAAAAATTAAATATCTTTTTTAAATATAATTTATTTTAAAAAAAATATTTATTAAATAATTATTAGCGATGTTTATAAATTTACGTCGCTAATAGTATAATATTAGAGACATTTATTAAACGTCGTTAATGTGGATTAAAAAAATAAAAAAAATATATTTACCACTATTAGCGACGCACTAAAAAAAACAAACATTGACCCGGTTTGGAATTGCTGCTGACCCGCGGCACGAGTTGCTGTTGACCTGCGGCGCGGGTCACTGCTGACCCGCAAAAAGGGTCTTTGCTACCCCGCGACAGGCACAGGTCACTGCAGATGCAAGGGGAGCAGGATCGCGGCACGGGGAGCGGGGAGCGGGCACCATCGCCGGCGCCGGGAGCGGTAGCGAGAGTGGAGTACCGGCACTGGGGTGCGGGGAGAGGGTGCAGTTGGTGTTGTCTTCAACCTCTCGTCCGGCGAGCCCGTCGGCTCCCAGCCTCCAAAATAGCTTCTGCTTCCTCCGTCATCCGGCTTGCAGGAGTTCGACCTGAGGGAGACAGCTACAAGGAGGGTGAATCGGGCGGAGAGATGGCGAGGAGAAGAGAGAGCGAGGGCGACGGCGACGGCAAGGGGAGGCAACAGGTCTTTTATAAACGCAGGGGCGAAGAAACGCAAGGGCGAAACTTCGCCCAAGCGCGAAATTTCGCACCCAGCGCGAAATTTTCTTGCGCAGGCGAATTTCTGCCCACTGAAAACATCTAGCGACGCTTAAAACGAAACATCGTGAAAAACATTTAAATTAGCGATGCTAGCATTTTGGCATCGCTAATAATGATAATATTAGCAACGCTCGAGCATGAGTGTCGCTAATAATAAACATTTTAGCGATGCTATTTCAAGAACGTCGCTACTAATATTCATATTAGCGTCGTTTCAGACCATGTGGCATTAATATTATCATTGTTAGCCTAATAATTGTAATATGAAGTCTATCAACATTTTTATTTTTTATAAATCTATTAGCAATGTTGAATAAGAAACGTCACTAATTTGTTTCTTATTGGCGACGCTTACCTATAAACGTCGCCACTAATTGCTTTAATCGCGATGATCAGTTTCGAGCGTCGCTAATAGAATTTTTTAAAACTTTCCCCCTCTCTCCTCCATTTCTCTATCTACCTTCTCTCTCTCTCTCCTCCATCTCTCTCTACCCTCTCTCTCTCCCCTCCTCTCTCTCCATTCCTCTCTCTCTTTCCTCTCTCTCTCTCCTTCCTGTATCTATCTCTACCCTCTCTCTATCCTCTCTCCTCCCTTCCCCTCTCTCTCTCCCCCCTCTCTCCTCTCCTCTCCTCTCCCCTCTCACTCCTCTCCTCTCTCCTCTCCTCTCCTCCCCTCTCTCCTCTCCTCTCTCCCTCTCTCTCTCCTCTCTCTCTCCTCTCCTCTCCTATCTCTCTCTCCTCTCCTATCTCTCTCTCTCCTCTCCTCTCTCGACTCCCTCTCTCTCTCTCCCCTCTTCTCTCTCCTCTCTCTCTCTCCTCTCCTCTCTCTCTCTCCTCCCCTCCCTCTCCTCTCCCTCTCCTCTCTCTCTCCTCTCTCTTTCCTCTCCTCTCCTCTCTCCTCTCTCTCTCTCTCTCCTCTCTCTCCTCTATCTCCCCCTCTCCCCTCTCTCGCTCCTCTCTCTCTCTCATCTCTCCTCTCTCCTCTCCTCTCTCGACTCCCCCTCTCTCCCTCCTCTCTCTCTCTCCTCCCTCTCCTCTCTCTCTCTCCTCTCTCTCTCTCTCTCTCCTCTCTCCTCTCCTCTCTCCTCTCCTCTCTCTCTCTCTCTCTCTCTCTCTCTCTCTCTCTCTCTCTCTCTCCTCTCCTCTCACTCTCTCCTCCCTCTCCTCTCTCTCTCTCTCCTCTCTCTCTCTCTCTCTCTCTCTCTCTCTCTCTCTCTCTCTCTCCTCTGCTCTCTCTCTCCTCTCCTCTCCTATCTCACTCTCCTCCTCTACCCTCTCTCTCTCCTCTATCTGCCCCCCTCTCCTCTCTCCTTCCTCTCTCTCTCTCCTCTCTCTCTCTCCTCCCTCTCTCTCCTCTCTCTCTCTCTCTCTCCTCTCTCCTCTCTCCTCTCTCTCTCTCCTCTCCTCTCTCCTCCCTCTCCTCTCTCTCCCTCTCCTCTCTCTCTCCTCCCTCTCCTCCCTCTCTCCTCTCTCCCTCTCTCTCTCTCTCTCCTCTCCTCTCCTCCTCTCTCTCCTCTCCTCTCTCTCCTCTCCTCTCTCTCCTCTCCTCTCCCTCTCCTCTCTCTCCTCTCCCTCGCTCTCTCTCCTCTATTCTTTCTCTCTCCTCTCCTCTCCTCTCTCTCCTCTCCTCGCTCTCTCTCCTCTATTCTTTCTCTCTCCTCTCCTCTCCTCCCTCTCCATTCTCTCTCCACCCATTCTCTCTCCTCCCTCTCCCCTCTCTTCCCAATCTCTCTCTCTCTCTTCCCTATACTCTCTCTCTCCACCCTCTCCCTCTCCCTCTTCCCTCTCCTCTCTCCGCCCTCTCTCCTCTATTTTTAAATTTTTTTATTCTTTAAATTTAATTTTTCAAATAAAAAAGAATTAAATAAAATTACTAATAGCAACGTAAAGTAAAATACGTCGCTATTAGGACATGTATTAGCGACGTATATATTTATACGTTGCTATTTAGTACACTTATTAGCGACGTATATATCTATACATCGTTAATACATGTACTAATAGCGGCATATATATCTATATGTCGCTATTAGTAATTTATTTTAATTATTTTTTTTATTTTTAAAAATAAAAAATAATTAAAATTTTTAAAAAAATCAAAATAAAATTCCTCTCACCCTCCCTCTCTTCCCTCCCCTATCCCCTCTGTCTTCCCTCTCCTCTCTCTCTCTCACTCTCTCTCTTCGGTATCCTCTCTCTCTCCACCCTTTCTCTCTCCCCTCCCTCTCCTCTCTCTCTCCCTTCTCTCTTCCCTCCCCTCTCTTTCTCTTCCCTCTCCTCTCTCTCTTCCCTCCCCTCTCCTCTCTCTCTTCCCTATCCTCTCTCTCTCCACCCTTTCTCTCTCCTCTCTCTCACTCCACCCTCACTCTCCTCCCTCTCTCTCCTCCCTCTCCCTCTCTCTTCCCTCTCCTCTCTCTCTCCCTCTCTCCTCTCGCTCCCTTCCCTCCCTTTTCCCTCCCCCTCCCTCTCTCTCTTCCCTCCCCTCTATCTCTCTCTTCCCTCCCCTCTCCTCTCTCTCTCTTCCCTCTCCTCTCTCTATCTTCCCTCTCCTCTCTCTCTCTTCCCTCTCCTCTATCTCTCTTCCCTCTCCTATCTACCCACACACTATCTCTCCTCTAATTTTAATTTTTTAATATTTTTTATTCTTTAAAATTAATTTTAAAAATAAAAATACTAATAGTGACGTATAGCTCTATACGTCGCTATTAGTATTTTATTTTAATTTTTTAAAAAATTAATAAATTTTAAAAAAACTAAAATAAAATTTTAATAACAAATAGGTAGTAGCGATGCATTTTATCATACGTCGCAACTACTATTAGGTAGTAGCGACGCATAGCATATGCATCACTATTAGTTCTTTTTAAAAAAAAAAATTTAAAAAATTTAGAACAATTAGCGACATTTATTTTAAACATCGCTATTGTTTAAACTATTAGCGACGTTTGTAAAAATGCGTCGTTAATAGTTTTGAAATTTTTGAAAAAAAATTAAAATATATATCTTTTAGTGACGCTTATACAAGCGTCGCTAATAACGTAAGTAGTAGCAACGCATAACTAAAAGCGTCGCTAAAAGTGTAAGTATTAGCAACGCTTAGTATTATGCGTCACTAATAGTGATTTTTGTTGTGATGGTTTTTTATATGTCGTTATTAATGCTTTTTAGCGACGCAAAGTACTGTGACGCTTATATAAGCGTCGCTAATACCCAATTTTGTTGTAGTGACTCTAGAAAACTTTGCGAATAATAAATTTTTATCAAGGAAAAATTTACCTTAATTTTCTAGTTCTTACCAGGAGGGTGGTGGTGTTACTGAAATGGGAATTTTTTTTATTAAAAAAAGTTAAACTTAGGAATTTTGGTGTGTTGAAAAGTCTTAACCTTCCTTCAATTCAAATGATTTTTTATGTCTGCACCATGTTGCAGACCGAATTCTTATTTGTCAACTTCCTAAAATAATATGGAAAAACTAGTGTTCCCTCAATCGTACTCTAAGCACCATTGGATCATGATCAAATGGTGCTTGCATTATGAAAATATGTGTATGTAATTGGACAACTTTTGGGCACCTTAGCTTGTTGTGAAAAGCAAGGACTACCCCCCTTAAAAAATGATATACTCCCTTTGTCCCATATTAAGTATCCTATTTGGTTTTTCAAAAGGAAACAAACACTCATTCATCTTGAAAAACTAAAGAGGACAATTAATATGGGATGGATGGAGTACATGGATATAGTAAATCCTTATATACATAATCCCCTGCACTTGGAATATTCTCATTCTGGTATTTGTATTCGAGTTTTTTCCATATTGCCTTGCCGAAGAATGGAAAATTCCATATTCCTTAGATTTTAAATGGAAATACCATAAAACCTAGATTAATACTATATAAGGTAAATTTTAGATGAAAATACCCATGATCAGATATAGGGTTTTATATCGTGTAAAATCCTCATGAAGTCGCATTCATTGGCATACGACTTCAAACATCGGCGATTCATCCGATTGAAAAGTCCTTTCCGTTTGAAAATTCCATTCTGATTGGAAAGTCCTTTGATTGAGCAGCATTCACGCGACTTGAGAGAAGATTTTGCAACCTATCTGACCAAACATTGAAGATTAGGGTTTTTTTGTTCTGGAACGAGTTTGCGAAGAACACTCCGGCATTAGTTTTGGAACAAGTTTTTTTTGCAAGTTGAGTTTGAAACTATACTCCCCAAAGTTGGTTCTTCTTTGTAGCGAGGTTCCTTTTGCGATGATTCTGGTAAAGGAGTAAACATTGTCGAAAAGCAGTGGCCGAATGAATGGTTAATCCGGCTTGGAGAACATCAGTGGCGGTTTCGTGGTAAGGCCTTTTGGATATTTGTATGCACGATTTTTTATTTGGTGTGTATGAGAGCACACGGCATAGGCAGTCGAAGCAAACTATCATTGGGTCAGAAAGAAGATGAGTCATATATCGTGTGTTCGATAAGATGCTAGAAACACGATGTTCAACCATTATGATATTGTGTATGAGAGTTCCTCTTAGCATATGTTCGATCACACGATAGATATACTTATCGTATAAATAGAAGTTAGTCAAATAATGTGAATCGACGCAACTATTGATTATGGTCATTACCTATTGTTGATTTACATATATTTATCTAATTTTACATACGTAAAGTTAGAGTATTACATCAAATGGGGGAGTCAGTGAAGGCAGAAGAAGAAGAGAATCTATGGGAGAAAACCGGGTTTGGGAACGAATAGTTTCCTCGCTGGACTGCCATCTATCAAAAGACCTTGTAGATTCACGTTTGGGTTGCAAAGCCATATTGGTGTAGACCAGGTTCTACCCAATATATGATTGTGATCCCATCATCATCTCCAGACCATTGTTGGATGTTCTCATTGGTGAGTGTTGGGACGACTCATAGGAGGTCTTCAACATAAGGGGCAAAAGACTACCCCTTATTATGGATGAAGTGGCTATGATCACGGGTTTGAGTAGAAAAGGGAACCCGTGTAAATTGGAAAGTAGTGAGGGGAAGGCTGCCCAAGGCAAGGGGCAATTCTACAACAATTTCTTCTAAGGGAAGCGGCTAGAGAAGATAGAACTTGAAGAAATTTTGAAAGAAGTGGCTGCCGAAACATGGACTGTTTCATATGAGGACTTAGCATGGTTGGCTATTGTGCACATGGGTGTCCTCGTGTAATTCACATAGAGCAGCAGAGCCGTACCCCTAGCTCTGTGTGATTACATAGATGACATGTCAGTCGTGGGGAGCTACAATTGGGCTGGCGTCATACATGATATGTTGATGAAGGCATATCAGCAGCCCATCGGAACATCATGAACATATAAGATGAGTGCTCCGCCACAGTCAAAATTCTCGTTGGGGCTTCATTAGTACTCTAGGTAATGCTCATATGTTATATACCATGCGAAAGACCATTATCATCTCAATAATGACATGATATGTTTACACACACATATATATCATCGTATCGCTCACACGATATCAAGTCAATCGTGTTATCGAATATACCACATATAACATGCACGTAGACCTATCATGTGCTCGGTAACACGACTAAGTATAATATCGTGGATTGGACATTACACGATTTACACAATCAGTAAGTATCGTGTTATCAGAAACACGATATGGCTCAAAGCGTGTTATCAATAATACAACTAATTTGTCATACTTACGATACTGACCATTTACACTACTGACCATATTCTTTTGTATTGTCCGCCAGGTGTGGTTTTATGATCATATGTCCATATGGGCTCCCAGTGGTCCTCCATGCAGCCCAAGGTGCAAGAGGTGGCCGAATTTACCCAACTTTTGAGCAGATGAAAAGGGGAGGAAGAGGATCCTAGCTCATCACCGGATGAGGAAGTGGTACGAAGAGGTCTTCATGCGGCTGAAGCCAAACTCGCAAATTATTATGTGAATCACACCAATTGCAGAAGAGGCACACTTGATGGATGGCCAAAGGGTGACCCCAAAGGCTAAGAAGGAGGGTACACAGACTTGCTGGCCAATGAGACCCACCCACGCCCTCCACAGCGAGACGTCAGGGCATATACATTCTAGCCAAAACGTCAATGAATCATTCATCATGCTAGTTGATGTCATAGTTGGAATTTGTGATGTTGTTTTGGAGAAGGTTGTTCTCTATGGTGAGCTGGGATGGAACACGGAGCAAGTTAAAGTTGCACTCTAGCATGTTAAGAACGATCTCGAGGTGGCAACTAGCCTCATAAAACAGATGCAACCCCCTGAGGAACCGCAGACAAAACAGCCGCATGAACTCCCTCAACTGGAAGTCGCCCAAGCATCAACTCCTACTCCAAGAACCAAAGGACCGCCATCGGTTTGTTTAAAGGCTAGAGCTTCAAAATCCAAAGAAGCTCACCAACCATCTGCCTCAAAATCCATGTGAGGAGGCAGTCAAGAAAGTCTTTCCTCAGGCCCCGAAAAGCAGAAGTGTTTCAGCAACTACGTTGATAAGAAGTTAGCCAAGTTTAAAAACATTGCCCAGAATACAAAGCCTGGTCATGAACTTCCTATGGCATCGGTCCCCGGCCCATACATTATCTGTCTAGCACATCCAAAGTCTCCCACCTCGGAACCAGCGGTCTCAAATGCTAGCTCCAGTGGTAGCACTTTATCGAATACTCCTCTAGTTGATGCGGAAGTAATGGAGAGTATCTGCAATGTGATAGAGGTCGAAGATGATACTATGAATAAGACAAATAAGGAGGATACTGCAAATAAGGAGGAGCTTAGTCCGTGGCCAAAGGACTATCTTGACACACAGTTGGTGTTCCACATGGAGCTTCAGAAGGAGGCAGATAAGGACATTATCATGGAATTTCTATTGAACTCATACAAGCCATGGCTCATAGAAACTCTCCTCTACACCGACTACCTACATCTATTAAAGAAAGTGTGCATAATGAATGAGGAAATATCATTTCATTGCTCATACGTTTTAACCTCTATTGTGTTATCAATCAAACGATTGAATAACTGACAAAATTATACAATTATTTATCGTTTTATTGATAACATGACCTAAGCTCATATTGTTGTTTTCATAATATGCTAAGTTTCGACTGCAATGGCTTGGGTAAAAATAGCGTGTTAATTAATACACGACTTGTAAATTCGTTGTGTTATCATTCATATGATATAATCACTTATCATATAAAAGATGTCACGATCTGTCGACTATCATGTCATTACTAACATGTTTGGTTTGTTATAGGTCATAGACGTCTTCTTCCAACTTCTTGATGAACGCAATTTGAGAAATCCAGGCAGGTACCCCAACTATTTTTTCGGCAGGTTCGCCATTCGGCACTATTTTAACGTTGGCACGATCGAAGGGCCAATGGAGAAGGAGGGCAAACTCGCTGGCATATTGTTGAGAGGCCTGAATGTTAAAATGGAGAGCAATTTCATTCCTATTTATGTCACGGGCCACTTTCTCTTGCTTATTGTCCACTACAGGGAGAAGCAATTTAGATGGTACAATCCTCTAAAGGGTGACCACGGTCACAACTTTGCAGCGGTGGACAATGTCAGGAAACATGTTGCGAATGGAATGGAGAAGGCATTTAAGATAAAGGGTGCTCGTCAATGGCCAATGACAAAGATCAAAAAATGTTTGTACCAAGAAACAAATGAAGATTGTGGTTTGTACTTCATGTACTACGTAGCGAAGCTGGTAGGGGGCTTCCTTCAGCCTAATTTTAGACAACTCGAGATAACAGGCTTGGTCAAGCCGCACATCTATGCTGCTATTCTTCAAGCCGGAATCAATGAAGAATTTGATCCAAATGCAGATGAATTGTAATTAGAAAATAGACTTTTTTCACGCAGCGATTAACTGGCAATTTTTTTTTCGACCCCTTATTTTGTAATTATCCACAGGAACATAAATACATGTTGTTATCATGTTTGTATTTACACAAAGTAGCATTTAGCCAAGTGGCTTCTATTCGATCAAACGATATGTACCAATGTCGTGGTGACGAAAGCGCAAAATGGAAAGAAAAATATATTTGATCTTATAATAGTTCTCATGATAGGCTATTAGGTTGTGTTATCGCATACACGCCATCTACTATAGCTGATTGTTAGTAAGAATATGATCGTAGCCTTAACACTTGTAGACACATGGCCAATGATGATGTTGTGTAATCAAACAAAAGATATCGAATGATGTTGTTTATCCGAACCGATGACCAATCGATCTCACTAACGAGGATGGTCACATGATAGTTTCAAACAGAAAACCAAATAAAATAATGTTCTAGATGACCACTTCACAGGATGTTGATGGCTGACATGTCGCAAAAGCGATGGATCACTAGAGACATTGATATATTGTTGTCTAGTGAATCAAGCCCACCGTCAAATATAGTTGAGGACAATATCCAATGGAGGGCCGATTCACCAGCCGCCACTAAAACAATCTCCTGAATGACCCGTCTCCGTGAAGAACATGAGTGTGTCTATGATCTCCTTGCACACTCCACTGATATGGTGTGACTGCGACAAATCATTTGAGATATTGATATATCGCCATCTAGTGAATCATGCCCTCTATCGAATATATGTGACAATCGTATCCGATGGAGGGCCATTTCACAAGCCGCAGCTACAACAATCTCCCGAATGATCCATCTTGTCGCCGAACACATGCTGGCCGAGCCCTAACCCTAATATATAGTGAGACAGGAGCGTGATGGTTTGGCCGCACGAGAATGTTCTATCATCCCCGAACCGATAGGCTAAGAGGCCCAAACAAGAAGGTTCGGGCCGCACCAGCAGGTGCAGACCGAACCATGAGATTCAGTGACCTTGCCCTCATTTCATGTTACCGAACAGATGACCAATATATTTGTCATGTGACCAAGCATCTGCTGAGTATATCTCACATAGTTCTAATAAGAACACGAGTTACACGTATGGCCGATGATTCTATCGCGTAATCGACAAAACGATATCTATCGATGTCGTGTATTCAGACCAATGACGAATTCTTTTCGAATAACTTGGTGTTCATCGTATCATCGATCTTACGATAGTAGTTTAGGTCATGTTATCAGAAATATCAATATTCAGAAACCACATGAGGAAAAAAACAAATTAAGTTAAGTAATATTATGATGCAGACAAACAAATTTATAACTAATATTTTTCATTATATAACATTGGTCCAATACATCAACAAATATTTTTTTTTTAACAACAACATAGATAATTGTCTGGACGACAACTGTCGAGGATGTTGATGACAAATAGGGCGCAAATGTGACGGATCATTCTAGGCATTGATATATCCCCATCTAGTGAGTTGTCAGATCTCCTTGCAACCTACCAAACTAGGCTATATAGATACAGCTGAACATCCACGACATTGAAATTACACTAGTCACCGAACCCATTCCTATTTTAAATTGCCGTCATATACCTGGGACAACCTCTTGTAACGGGTGACGGGAATAGACAATGGTGAGATAGCAATGTCCCGGAGGGGCTATCGAGGAGCAGTCGATTTGTCTTGTCTCTATCTCGTCCTCCTCTCGAATACCCCATGGGTATGCCCATGGATCATCGTTATATTTATAATCAGGGTGGGAGGGTTATGAACAACCAGGTTATGGAAGTTATTGAAACTCTGAAAATTGAGATGATTCTTCAGAAATTACGTAATTATGAATTTAAGTAGAATAACGTTCAATGTGTTGACTCTTCAGGACTAAATCCTCGGGAATTTAATTGGAAACCCGAAATGTATCACAGTCGTGTCATTGTTCACAATAGTCACTTAATATCATCATCGGGAAATTAATTGGAAACCCAAATGTACGAGCAATATATTTGTCATGTGACCGAACATGCACCGAATACATCTAACGTAGTTCTAATAAGAAAATGATTCTGTCGTGTAATCGATAAAATGATATCTACCGATGTCATGTATTAGGACCGACAATGTATTTTTTTTTTAATAACATGGTCGGCATTGTATGATCGATCTTACGATAGCCGCTTAGGTCGTGTTATAAGAAATGCTAATTTTTAGAATACACATTGAAAAAAAAAGGAATTAAGTTAAGTAATATATTGATGCAGACAATAAAATTTATAACTCATATTTTTTATTATATAACATTGAGCCAATACATCAACAAATACTAATATTAAGAGAACATTCTTTTTTAACCAGCCGCCGATAAAGTAATCTCCCGAATGATCCATCTCCACGCAGAACAGTAATGTGCTAGCGATCTCTTGGTCATATCTCCTTGTAGACTACTGGACCAAGCAATGCAAATACAACAAAACATTCGCGACATTGAAATTACACCACTCACTGAACCTGTTCTCGTTATAAGCTGCCACCATAGGCTCGGGAAAACCGCTTATAACGGGTGATGGGATCAAATAATGGCAATGTCCCAAAGGTTCCGTCAATGCGTAGTCGATCCGTCTTGTCTCTGTCTCGTCCTCCTCTCAAATTTGGTATGCCCATGGGTCACTGTTATATTTATAGGCAGGGTGGGAGAGTTCCAAAGAGACAGTTTGTGGAATTTATTCAAACCCCAAAAATTGTGCTAATTCTTTGGAACTACTCTTCAGAAATTTAAAGGGAAAACCGAAAATTATGGTGACTCTTCGGGAATTGATTACTCAAGAATTTAATTGGACATTTCATCCTATTGTATTATCAAATGCACGATGGTCTCTTAAGTCTTGTTATCATGCAAATGGCATCTTCCATGGATATCATGTTCATCTACGATTGCTCATTCGGTCGTGTGTCCTAACGTACAACCCATTAGATTACGCGTTAGTAAGCATACGATCGTTGCATAAATACTTGGGGACACCTGGTCAATGATGTTGTTGTGTATTCGATAAAACGATATGTGCCAAAGTCGGGTTCCAGAACATGCGATTAGAAGAATACTTCAGCATATCATCATATCGATATGATGATAGTCGCTTAGATTGTGATATCGTATCAACGACAAATAGTATATCATATCAATTATCCTACCAAATGATGCACTTCAATGCGTGTTTTTACTAAGATGATTGGCGTTGTGTATCAAAAAGGACGATCTACATATAATTACTCCATTGGTATGTTTGGAAAAAACATATCAATAACTATTACTTCTATTTTTCTTTACATAACCTTAGATCATGACACGAAAAATACTATTATTCACAGAACGGATCATTGAGGATGTTGATGATAGATAGGGTGCAAATGCAATGGATCATTCGAGACATTGACATATCATTGTCTAGTGAGTCTTCCCCTCTATCGGAAATAGGTGATGATTGTATCTGATGGAGGAGCGATTCACTAGCTGCCGCTACAACAATCTCCCGTATGATCAGTCTCCGCTAAGAACATCATTGTGCAAGCAATCACCCAATAAACTCCTCCGATATATTGCAAGAATGCCTGGTGAGGACCAAACCGATGCAATGGGACGGAACATTTTGGACATTGCAATAACGCCTGGACGTGTTCTCCCCCCCCCCCTCCAGATGCATGTGAGGACCATATCTGATGAGGGAAGATACACCATTAGGCACAAAAGCAATCTCCGGAATAATCTATCTCGGTGCCGATTATTAGTGGGTGAGCTTTCTACAAACCCTAACCCTAATATATATAAGCAGGGTAAGAGGGTTACGAACCACCAGGTTAGGGAAGTTATTGATATAGTGGGCATTGCGGTGATGCTTCAGGAATGATGCATCGGGAATTGGGTCATTATTATCATGCAATTCTTGTGTGTTCGAACACATGACATGACCAATATCGTGTAATGAACGGAAACGATTGTCAAAAAATTTATTATCATGTGTTCTTATCGTGTAATTAGTAGCATGTAACCCCTTTTGTATGTATTTCCTATTACACAATACAAATACACAGTATACCCTCCACACAAAATTTTGTGTTTTTGAAAACACATTAATTACAAATTATGTGTTGTTGATAACACGATGCATATACAAATATTTTAGCTAAAGAATGGGGGTGGAAAAGGTAACCCTGATCGATGCTCTCCTTCCCAACGTCATTTGCATACTCTATTTTTTGACCTCCTTCAGCTTGTCATTGGGACATCTGCCACATTGGGAGGCCCCCCTTGTGCGTTGGTACATCGTTTGCGGTTGTGACCCAACTAACCACATGTTCCACATTTTCGTGGGGCTTTGACAAGCAGTTGTGACTCTATCCAATTTTTTTGTGGACGCCCCCGCTGCTTTTATGGGATAGGTGGGCTAAATATAGGCATAACTGCAGTCAATGCCCACTGGTGCCTATCCTTCTTGGGTGTAATGGCTCTCAATAGGTCATTTTATACAATTCAGTAGAGTACCATCTTTCATAGTACTCAAACACATAGAAGTGTTTATTATCAATTGTTGCGATTGCATGCTTTCATGGTAGACCCATATGTTGAAACCTTCCACATGTGCAGGTATGATCAACTAGGTTTACCACATCTTGTGAAGAAAATATTGTGAGTATGAATGCACGATAAACGAATTTGTTGTGTCATTGATTACACGACGTATCATACGATTATTACATAAATCATATCAACTTACACGATAAATGAAAATAATGTGTATACACTAACATGATATGTACATCGCCGTATGAATGCAATGTACCTGGTGATATAGCGAGTTAACCTAGAATTCATACATTGACACAGGCAATACAATCACATTCCTTGCTTCTCAACTGTTTTTGATGTGTTTTCGGGCAAATGGGGTTAACTCTTCCATCATATTCTGTCTGTCCGTCCGACGTTTTTCAAATAATATCGTCATGTGCTCCCTCGTATGCTCAATTCTTTTTTGAATATTGCATTATCACTTTCAGACCTATTTGAGCTTAGGGTCCCATATTTTTCCCTGGAAATGAGACATTGGTGCAATGCTCCAAACCTATCTTATTTAGCCAAGCATATGCTTCTGGATTATGTTCTTTAATGTTGTTCATTGTTTCATCATACACATTCTATCTGAAAGTTTCTGCTACAACATAGAGTTAGTTTTTTAGGTGGTTGTCCTTGAATATGTCCAGCATATTTGCTGCCATGTAACGAATGCAATAACCGTGGTGTAGATGGGAAAAATTGCTTCACAGCATTTGTCGATCCCTGCTATTTATCAGAAACGATTGTATCCAACTCGACTAGAGGATCAGAGAATAGATAATTTCTAAGCAACGCAAGAAACCAGCACCATGTTTTCTTGCACTTGTTCTCAACCATTACAAATGCAACGCACAACATATTATTGTCCTCATCTAGTGCAATTGTTATTAATAGCTATCCAAGATACTTTCCTTTCAAGAAAGTTGCATCTACCATTAGCAATGGCCTTAGTGTTGTTTTGAAAGCTCCCGCAACGGGGCCAAACATCCAAAATACTCTTTTGAAATCGTACCCACCTATAGGTTCAGGAATATCACATGATCTCACTAGAACAACTACACTTCCCAGATTTATATATTCTATCTGCCTCCCATAAGTAGAAAGTATGTGGTAGGATTTGTCTGGGTCCCCATCTATTAAATCAATCATTGCTTTGCCTGCATGAGTGAATGAAATTTTGTAAAGGTTATATGACAGTGGCTTACATCATATTCCCGATCACATGACATTGTTCGTATTCATGTGATCAAATCCATGCGCGATGACTAATCGTGTTCATGTTAACATGATATTTACATATGTCGTGTGAGCACAAAATGCGACTGTAGTTTAAGTGTGTAAATGATAACACGCTAGACTAACATATCATGATACTAAATCAACACTTCGATTATTCTCATTCATTACCTGCGCACCAACATTTCTTGTAGTTCACAGTTATACCCCAGTGCTTCAAAATATAACTTGCTATGCTCTTAGGTGTAATGTCCACTGAGTCTTTAAACAAGCCATAACATTTTCTCGCCATCCAAAGGTGCGATGCTAGGGGATGGTCAGTTGACTTCCTTTGGGTTCCACATGAATGAGTCGGCACTAACCTCGTGACAGTCATATGATCTCTTATATTTGAAGCCCATATGTACCAGTTACAAGAATGATTGGAGCACTTTGTGGCTTATGTATTCCGGTTTTCATCCACAACACGGTATGTGAAATTCGCCTTTATTGCTAAGTCGATCAAGACCCTCTTGAAATGCAACAGGCTTAGAAAACGCGCACCCAATTCAAGGGGCTTCTAGTAATCCTTAGCTTGCAAACTGCCCATGATTAGCTAACTTCACCAATATTCGGTTCCAATATGTTTAAATCATCGACTGTATCCCAATCTGCCTCCGTCTCAACATCAATGTTACTAGGAACCTCGTTGTTTCCAAATTCTACGTGATTAGACATACTTTTCATGCCAACTATATCATTATCATACCACTAATCCTCACCCCACATATTCTCAACTTCTTCACCTTCTTCACCGTCATAATTACAAGGGTTGTATGGAGGTTTATAGTTATCAAATGAAGTCCTTGTCCCACCCATCATTAGCAACAATTCCTTTGATCTATTCTGATTGATTTCTATTTTAGGTTATGTACTCGCTGGATTGGTGAAAGAAGATTGACAGACATAGATTTGTTTAGGGCAAGTTTCTCGGTTCTCCTAATCTGCATTGCACATTATCATGTTAAAAAAATGTGACATCAATCAACATCATGTATTCGGTTAACACGCTTACATTTCAAAACATGTTATCAAAACCACGACATGTATGCATAATTGATATATTGCATTAATTACTAATGCAATATATTACACGTCGTGTTTATTTCTTCACACGATATGATTTTACCTTAACACGATATGGTCGATATCACGGTCTCGAGTACATGAAAGAGTCTAATTGCATATAATCTAAAGATTCATTGTTACCTGATAGTTTCAAAGGTGAACTGAGTTTCATTGAATCCGGTATGAAATCTGACATTAAAGTTAGGATGAGCCATTATGACCAGTGATTCAGCTCTATTGGTTGTTTGGTTCTTTTCTATGGATGGTGATTTATCACCGTTGTCGGGCTCTTTCATCTCAGCATATAATGATAACACCTCCTTATTCGCCTTCTTATGAATGGAAAACACTGATTGGAGGTCTTCATCATCTTGTAATTCATATATCATGGATAATTGGGAGGATGAAATTCAATACTTCAAACTGATATTACCATTGACAGAAAGTCGTGCTTTGACTTACCCCAGCAGCTCGCTAAAGCTCACTGATGGATGAATGTTCATCAATCGTGTCATTCCACCAATATACATGTCATCATTGCCTACCTCTCTGTTATAATGGATACAAATACCGATCATATTCATGATCGGTGTAAAAGAATGATCATTTCTACGAAATGCAGCGTTTGGAGCACTCACACAACGTCTGCGGTGTCAAAAAATATTTTTTCTTGTTCATCGACACTCGCCGGTGAGTCACTGCCAGTCACCTCCCGCCGGCGAGTTCCGTTTGCCACCGATGACTCCCAGCACACCAAAATGGCACAACACTGTTCTTGTGTTCATTTATTACTCTCTACTTTAAAACATGATATAGTGGAAACCTAAGAGCAATTTTATCCATAAACAGGTCACATGGCATTTCTGTTTAAAATCCGGGGAATATAGAATTTTTCATTATTTGGCCGGGCAATATGGAAAAAACTCTTTGTATTCAAAACACCTTAATATTGTGGTAGCGCATGTTATATATTGTAGCAATAGATCCGACAAGACAGAAATAGAGACCAGAATTCAGAAAATAGTTATAACACGACTTGCGAAATCATTAAAAGAACCAATACAACATCATTACGAACAACCAAGTTGTTACTTCCAAAACTAATGCTACAAATCAGAAGCCCTCACTATTTATCTTACAAGCATAAGGCAGATCTAAGGATTTTTTCTAGAAAAAAAAGGAAATTGAATATGAAGATCCGTTGCAATTAGAAAAGCAAATCAAGAAGCTCCTCCATTTGCAGCAATAACATGAAATAACTACTATCAAATATATCGTAACAAATCAGGATGTACTAAAAAAAAACAGAGATAAAATTGATAAATACTATGCCATGAATAGCACAGACACTCAGAAATGTTTGGTACTTTGAAGAGCTGAAATTCAAACATTGCAAAAATTTATCCATGTGTAGGTAATCCTCACCTTGTGCATGGTATATGAAGAAATTTTTACTTTAGAGGTTTTAGCCAAGGTGAAAAAGCCAAAGCAGATGATTGAAAGTCAATCTGCCTTCTAAATTTGAGTAATGAATGGAACATAACATCCATACACTTATGTGTGATCAGCAAATAAAAATAACTCATTCTACTTAGAAAAGTTGGAACTCAGTCTGCCTTCCCAAACACTCACACAACGGCTGAAAAGCACAAAAATACACATAAAAAACCAACACTCAACTCCTGTTGGTTTCATATTCAGAAGACAAAAAGAACTCTCAAAATATACTCCTGTCTCATATAAATAGCTCCATTTGGGTTTTTAAAATGAACTAATTTTGGTTCATCTTGAAAAACCAAATGGAGCTATTAATGTAGGATGGAGGGAGTACCAAATAAGCATATAACCGAAATATCACCTCGAAAAGTATAACTAGTAGTGCACAAAATCCAGTATGCTCTATTCTTGAAGCATTTTCTGTATTTTTTAAAACTAACATGATAAAAATTTCTTAAGCTTTCACTTCGCGTAGTTGTAGCTAGAGCAGGATGCAAGAAATCCACTACCAAGTGAAGAAAATCTTATTCCCTCCATCCTATATTAATAGCTACATTTGGAAAAATAGTAATTTTTATTGAATGGTGAAACCCACATCTAAGAGAAGGGAAAATAAGCTTAAGATTTTTTTTTAAGTACTCAGCACCTTAAATTTAACCAAATAGAGCTATTAATATGGAACAAGCTTTTTTGCCAAATGGAGCTATTAATTTAGGACGGAGGGAGTATATCCTGTCCATTCTTCAAGACTGAGTAAAATAAACTCCTTTCAAGACTAGAGATGAAATATATACACACAGCCTGTATTAAGAACAAACTAAACATTGTTACTGAAACACCATAAAAAATTGTATCAACTGTCTGCTGCATCGAAGACCAAAAGTAGCATCTGAAAGAGGTTGATGATGTCCAGGTAGAGAGAGACAGCAGCCCAAATGTATTCATCATATGTGTGTCGCTTAATTAGATTGTCAGTGTCATAGATGATGTAACCAGCAAATACCAATGCAGCTAAACAGCCAAAGATCATAGTTGTGATCTTCCCCATTGGAAAAAACATCTAAACAAAATGAAGAAAGGTGTATTACACAAAGCAAGACTTGGGAGAAGTTTATCATAAACTGAATTCTTTTTTTTTTAACTCATTGGCTCTTACCTGAATCACTGTAAAGACCAAAATTACCAGCAAGGAGGCAAACAAGAACGGACCAAGAAAACCAAAGTCCTGACCTCTCCTCGCAGCCCAAAATGTGTATAATGTGAGGCTTATCACCACAATCGCTGTTAGGATTGCTGCTTCCAATATGATCATTCCTGCTCCCATGAAAGTAACAAGCATATAAAGAAACCATTAATTGTCATTTTAACATATCAGATATTAATGCTCCAAGAGCAACAATCCACCAATCAAGGCTGCAAATAGCATAGTTATATCATAATCAAGTTTCTCCTCCACAGGAGGCATTGAGGGTCCATCGGGTTAGGAAGCTTCAGCAAAGGAAAGCTTAAAATGGCGTCCTCTTTTCAAACTGTAAAACTTCAAATATTTCTCATACTTATTAAATAGGAAAGCAACTCCTAAATATGTGAAGTACAAACGCAAACTATTCAGATGAGCAATAATAACCAATGAAAAGTGTTTTCTAATTAAACAAAGACTAATAACACATGTTTCTATATTACACCATACAACAACTTAAAATGTTAGCTGGATCAAATAAGCCTAAAAACCTGTTACTTCTCTAGGCTTGGCAGATACCTAGAAATTCCCAAGTTATTTTTTACCTGCGTAGTGCAGAATCCGAAATTTTCAGGCCTAAAATTCAGAAAAGCAATAAAAACTTTTCTCATGGCTTTAGTAGTGATGTGAAGCCACATACATAGCATAAAACAACAATTCATAGGATCAGTTTTTATGCCTCAAGAATCCACTAGATATATACGCATACAAAGTTAACTACAAAACTTAGTCTTTATTAAAAAAAACTGAGAGCATTATTCGAAATAGCCTTAGTGCTCTGGAAATGAAACTTCCTATTTCAACTTAAAACCCCGTTCCAAGTATTCTATTCAACATTAATAAGAAATTTATATCAAAATCAATATAGTTAAGTATTCCAATTCATCTAACCCATATTAAAGAAGGCTACATTTCTTACCGCTGGTAAATGCACAAGTCAGTCCAATGGATAAGCTGATGCCCAATGTGAAAATGACAAGTAAAAGGAAATTGATGGGATGCCTTTGATGGTAATAATAGAGAGGGCACAAAACTGCAACATCGCAATGGATAAAAGGTCAAATACACATAGAAAATATTAAAATAATATATATATCTTGAGTAAGACTAACAAGCTAATTTTTAATTTCAAGAAACATCTTACAAAAGAAATTGGAGATCCTATTGCAAGGGAAAGAAATACAGTTCTAGTTTAACAAGTTTCAAAATTTTCCTATAGGTAAAAGAAGACCAGGATATACCACTATTCAAAATCTAGTACATAAAGAAGGCCTAAAAAAGTTTAGAACTAAAAAGGTTAGAAGAGGAGGCTCCAAGCTAGATCACAGATATGTGACAATATTTTTTCGGAACAAATTAAAAATTCACATAGAGCATGAGATATAATGAGAAAAGCTATCAAAATTCCATAATCAATACATACCCAACATTATGACAAATATGAAATATGGGAACAACAAAAAATTTTCGTGTATTTTTAAACAAAAATCAGTCAAAACCCAGTATCTAAGAAAAGTGATATATATGAATAAAAATTTAATAAAGTTCCTAAATCACCTAAAACATTTTCAGTAGAGACCAAATTTCAGCAGTTAAAAAAAGAAAACCGGAAAGGTGGCACTATAGTAATCCAGAAGAAGGGAAAGACAAAATGCAGACTAAACTGTCAAACGAAAGATTTTCCAACCAATTGCACAAAAAGAAAAAGGAAAGGAAATTTGGTGAAGATCATTACTCACAGACAAGTAACAGAACAATGTGCAACATGGAAGAAGCCAAAAAGAAGAAGAAAAACACAGAGGAAAAGGATTAATGGTCAGAGATACAGATTAGATACAATTTTAGCTTAAAATGAAACTTTCCTATTGATAAAAGAAGACCAAGATTTTCTTATAATAAAAGAAAGACTAAGTTGTACCACTATTCAACAGGTAATACATAAAGAGGCCCTAAAAGTGTTAAGAAACTAAAAAGGGTGGAAGTGGAGGCTTCAAGCTAGATCACAGATATGTGGCAATATTTTTTTAACACAAGTTAGAAATTCATACACACACACGCACACACATATATATATATAGCATGAGCTATAACTAGAAAAGCAATCAAATTCTCAAGATCAAAACATATCCAACATTGTGATGGAAACAAAACATGGGAACAAGAAAGAATGTTCATGTCATTTTGAAACCAAAATAGACAAAATCCAGTAACTAAGAAAAGTGATATCCATTGTATAATATTGTTATGATGTTCCTGTATCATTAAAAAAAAATCTCCAGAGGTAAAATCCAAATTTCAGCAGTTAAAAAAGAAAATCGGAAAGTTGACACTAAAAGTATTCCAGAAGAAGGGAAAGGTACAATGCGGAATAACCACGTCGAACAGAAGACTTGCCGGCCAAAATACATAAAATGCAAATGGGAAAAGAAAACTTCCAAAGAAGGACTCACGGAACAATGTGAAACAGAAATGCAGCCAAAAAAGGAAGAACAAGACGGAGCAGAAGGATTAATGTCGGAGATACCGATCAATGGGATGAAGATGATGCATATGTAAAGGGCGAGGCCGGCGGTGGTGGAGACGAAGAAATCAGCAATGGGGCGGACGTTGACGACGACGGAGGCAACGGCGATGGTGAGGAGGAGCTGGAAGGTGAGGATGGCGTAGACCTTGCGAATGAAGGCCCACCGGAGGGCCGGGCTCTCCAACATCGTCGGGTACAAGTGCCGGGGGCCGGCCTCCACGTCCCCCGGTCCACCTTTTCCCATCATTTCTGCACCAAAAGACTTTCTGGGTTCCTTTAGAAGTCAGAAAAGGGTCCAAGAAAGAAGAAGAAGAAGAAGGGGCGGTTGGTAACCTGGTTGGAAGGTGCAATTCTGGTATGAAGGAAAGGGAAAAGCCCGCGTACGAAACGGGCGGGGAAAGCGTGGCATGACTTTCCTTTGAAAACAAACGGGTCTCGTCTTCATTTCATGTACTGGGAGTTGTAATAATTAATAAGCTGGTGAACCTTCAAAATGATAGTTTTGTGTAAGCATTTTGGATTACTTTGGGAAATTTTTTGACACTAAACTTAAAGGATAAACAATGAAACAACAATCAATACAATAAGTATCAAGTATCTGACCAAACATCTAAAAACAATGAGAAACTTCAATAGATTAGAGAAAAATATAAAATTTATACAATACAGGAGGTAAAAACCAATTAATAAACTTTGATAGTTAAAATATCAAATATTTGGTTAAAATTCATAGTATTTAGATAAATTTCGTATTATTTGGATACATTTTGTAATATTTGTAAAATATTAATTGCTTTAATATTTTAATTGATTCCAGCCATGGACAGATATCTTACTCGGATCAATTTTCTTTCACTGCCATTGAGTCCAGTGGGTCTTACGCGGATTATCCATGAGGGTGACCCACCATTTTATTCTTGGCCAGGCCCCACACGGTATTAGGATTAGAATTAGAGTTGAGTTTTTTTATGTTAGTTAGAATTAGGATTCTTAATTGAAAGTTTGTAATACTATGTCCCATTTTAATTGCCCATATATATTTGTAAAAATATGATAACTCCATTAATTATTATTCTCTCATAATAGCTTTATTTGGCAAAAAAAAATTATTTGATGTTAATAACCCTTTTTTGTTAAATTTAAGTAGTTGAGTACTTAAAATGAATATCATAAGCTTATTTTTACTTCTCTTATATGTGAGCTTCATCATTCAATAAAAATTACTATTTTTCTAAATAAAACTATTAATAAGAGAAATAGGGAGTACAAAAAGAAAATATAAAATAGAATAATTAATATAAGGCAAATGATTTTTTCAAATAAGATTATTAAAATGGGATGAGGGAGTATATAAGAAATTTTAAGGATGATAATTTAAGGTAAATTTTGAAAGAAGGGGGGGGAGGAAATAAAGTGAAAATGGAGAGATCTAAACAATAGGAAGAAAGATAATTACTATATAAGATAATCAAAGGAAGGATAACTAATCTCAATAACTTTCAATAATTTTAACTCAATAAAGTACCCGATATAGTTTCAATTAAGAATCCTTATTTTATGTAATAAAGAAAATTTAATCCTAATCAAAATTGACATGTAGTAATTATAATAAAAATAGGAGTTCAACTACTACTCTCTCCATTCCATATTAATAGTTTTATGGGAAATTTATTTAAATAATAATTAAAAAAATTATTTACCAATTCGGACTACTTTGAAAAATATTTTTCAAAGTGGTATTACTTTTTGCCACGCAGGCACCAGCGAAGCAGTTAGCGCTTTACATAGCCTTTTTTTTAAAAAAAAAATTATATAATTTCATCCCTTGAAATGACAAAATTAAGTTTAAGTTGATTTCGTCCTTTCAAATGATGAAGTCGGTTTAATGGTTTATAAGACTTAACCCGATTTCATTCTTTAGAAGGACGAAATCAACTTAAGGCGATTTTGTCCTTCTAAACGACGAAATCACCGCACTTGGGCATTTCGACCATTAGCTTCTGAGACCCAAAGACGATTTCGTCCTTTTAAAGGACGAAATTAGCTTAAGTTGATTTCGTCCTTCTAAAGAACGAAATCGGGTTAAGTCTTATAAACCATTAAACCGACTTCATCATTTGAAAGGACGAAATCAACTTAAACTTAATTTTGTCATCCCAAGGGATGAAATTATATAAAAAATTTTAAAAAAAAAGCTATGTAAAGCACCAACTGCTTCGCTGGTGCCTGCGTGGCAAAAAGTAACACCACTTTGAAAAATATTTTCCAAAGTAGTCCGAATTGGTAAATAATTTTTTTAA
Source organism: Saururus chinensis (assembly GCA_035235625.1). NCBI lineage: Eukaryota > Viridiplantae > Streptophyta > Magnoliopsida > Piperales > Saururaceae > Saururus > Saururus chinensis. The sequence goes on from CP141146.1 coordinate 39,000,084, forward strand.
TTATTATTTAAATAATTTTCCCATAAAACTATTAATATGGAATGGAGAGAGTAGTAGTTGAACTCCTATTTTTATTATAATTACTACATGTCAATTTTGATTAGGATTAAATTTTCTTTATTACATAAAATAAGGATTCTTAATTGAAACTATATCGGGTACTTTATTGAGTTAAAATTATTGAAAGTTATTGAGATTGACATAAAGAAATTTCAATTGTATCATACACTTAGTTTAGTTTATCTTTGTTGTTGTGTTTTGTCTTCACTTAACTCATTGCTAAGGATCTCCTCTCGATTTATAAAGGAATTGTTTTTGTTTCTGAAATTAATTGTGACTATGGCCTAGCCTTTTCATTTTGTTTCAAGAAGGTCAGTTATGATTTGCATGTTATTATTTGATTTTTTTTGTTATGAAGTGATAGTGGAGGTTGTGGTAGGTCAATGCTTTTAAGGTCTCTCTTTTAAGTTTATGAGAATAGGGTAGATGTAATATTTGAAGAAGTGTATGAGAATATTTGTTGTCTTCTGTAGATAAGATAAGAAATATATGAAGAAGTGTGTGATTATTGCTCATTGAAATATGAGGTAATTGTTTAATCTAATTTTAGCCTCTTACTTTTGAGACAATTGTTTAATATAATATTAATTTAATATATTATTTATGAATTAAGTGAAAACAAATGGCAGAAGAAATGGTTAGATTTTTATTTAACTATGACGGACGCACAGAAGAATTATTAATTAAGAAATCATTTATATATGATGAATTTGAGATGCAAGTAGCTAGCAACACTGGTGGGATCGAAGAAGATGGAAATCACTATAAAATATGTTATTCCAACATATGGATCGAATTCAAGACAAATATGTATAAATGATGATGCATTAATGAATTTTATGTTTGACCTCTCGCATCACATAATTTGTTTCGACTTATGTTTTGAAAAAGAGGCTCGATTGCCTAGTGAAAGGCGAGGTAGTTCACATAGGAGCTCTCACAGAAGCTCACACAGGAGCTCTGAAAGAAATGTGAGCAATGAAAGGCATATGCAAATGCCAGTGGACGATGAAGAAAAATGAAATTTATCTATGACAGTAACTTCAAATGAACGTCATAGGTCGTTTGCCCCTATTTACGATGGAAGTGGACTTAATTGGAGGTAAGGTTTATTAAGTTGTGAATTTTTTTCAAATCTTATAATTATCAATGAAATATAGGATGCTAAATTATGAATTTTGTGTGTAATATGGAAGGTCCACAATGCATGCACACGAGCCATTTAGCTTTCAAATGTCTCAAGGTGGTACATGGTATATAACTCAAAGTTCGATGGGCATTCATCACCCCTACACAAGTGTTGGTCATACCGATGTTGGACCATCTAATCAAAGGTGAAATATATATTTATAAATGAATATAACATTTTAGGCATATGAAATTTAATACATATGCGATGTTCATATGTAGGGGCGCATATGTCCACGATGAAGATATTGATGGAAATGAGGATAATATAGGTGAAGATAATATTGGCGATGCAAGTGGAGAAGATTCTGACATGAACGAAGAAGGGATTAGAGGTGAAGAAAGCGCTCAACAGATGGTTGACAATGAAGGGGATGATGCGGTAGACAACGCTATTGCCACAAATGATATGAATGTGGATGATGAAGAACCGTCATACTATAAAGTGGAACCACTCTATGCGCACATCACAGATGATGAGATAGATGCGGCAGTTAATTCTGCCATGGATATGGACCAACAAAACGAAGATGAGTTATATGTTGGCCCCATCTTTGAGAATAAAGAAGTATTTGTTACAGCCTTACAGAAGTTTTTCATTCAAAATCATGTCGAATACAAGGTTGTATGAAAAGATTTGTCAGAGTATACGGTGAAGTGCATTGATAGTACTTGCCCTTGGAGAGTTCATGGCTCAATAAAAAGTGGTGGAGGGTACTTTAAATTAAAGGCATACAAAGGTGACCACACATGTCGGAATGCCCAGCTTAGCACAGATCATAGGCAGTGTAGTGCCTCTTTTATTTTGAAGGTCATAATGCCCGCTATCTAAGCTGAATTAACTCTCACACTAGGGGATATTATTCAAAGAATGAAAGAGAAGTTTCCTGTTAACATATCTTATAAGAAAGCATGGGCAGCAAAGACTATGGCGATCAAGGCTATTTATGGGGATTGGGTGCAATCATATAAATTGTTACCAATGTACCTCAAGGTGGTGCAAGAAGCGAATCCTGACACCTACTACTGCTTAGAGGATGATGAAGTACTTCATGCAGATGGTGGCATATGTAGGAGATTTAAGCGGTTGTTTTAGGCATTTGGGTCGTCTATAGCGGGGTTTCGACATTGCATCTCTGTGATTAGTGTTGATGCCACTCACTTGTATGGCAGGTATCCTGGTGCTCTTATGGCTGCAACGGCTACAGATGGAAACAATGGGTTATTTCCTCCAGCATTCGGGCTTGTTAAAAAGGAAGATGGAAACAATTGGAAATGGTTCTTAATGGAACTTAGAGATCATGTACTGATAGGCATGATAAACATCGTTGTTATTTCAAATCAACATAAGGGGCTTCAGAAGGCCATGCCTAAGGTTCTTCCCGAGCCTCTATACCACCATCTTTATTACATCTGTCACATAAAAGTAAATTTTAAGGAGTTCAAAAATGATACATTGATGGACTTGATTGGGGTAGTAACTTGCGCACTTACAATAGAAAAGTTTGATGCTAAAATAGACTTGATTGGTCAAGAGAGTCCTAAGGCAAAACATCTCCTCTTAGGAGTAGAATTTCATCTTGCACAATGCTCTCTTACCCACAATGGTTTTAGGACATTTGGCATGACGACTACAAATATGGCTAAAAGTTTAAATAGCGTCTTGAAGAGGGTATGAAGATTACCATGCAGGCTTTAGTGTCAGCTATTTTTTATCAAGTTATAAATTTTTTCATTAAACAATCTTCTGCCGCATTTGCCATGGCCACCCCATATACTCCCAAAGTGGAAGTAATAATTAGAGAACAAATAAGAAAATTTGGGAGAATTGTATCCTGCATAATGGTCTTTTAGCCACGATGGTTTTAGGACATTTGACATGATGACTACAAATATGGCTGAAAGTTTAAATAGCGTCTTGAAAGGGGTATGAGGATTACCCATGTAGGCTTTAGTGTCAGCTATTTTTTATCAGGTCATAAAATTTTTCGTCAATAGATCTTTTGTCGCATCTGCCATGGCCACCCCATATACTCCTAGAGTGGAAGTGATAATTAGATAACAAACAAGAAAACATGGGGAGTATATAGTTAATAGGATCAACAGCGGTCAATATGAAGTGATGTCAATTCGTGGCCGAAAGGTTATGGTATGTCACGTCCCGGATTTTTAAAACTTTTTTTACAATAAAGGACACGTGATAAATCACAATAAATTTTTTTCTTTCTTAAGTACAAAACAAATCATCTGATTAAATATTCAGGTCGTGATAACTGAGGTTCACAAATATGAATATCAAAGCATATGATATTATTATACATGTCAAATTCTGTAAATAGCAGGTTAACCCTCTAAGTACAAGTCTATCATCTTTCCGAAAATAAATAACTAAGTAAAGTTGGCTCTCACTCCAATAATTACAATTACTTACACGATTGCAGAAGTAAGAAACTAGATCCCACTAATACAACGTCGTCCTCAAATGCCCACCAACGTCCCCATCTAAAGAACCTGCAAGCAAACAATACCAAACAGGAAATAAAACATATCCTCCCCTTGGAGGAACATTCAAAAGAATAAAAGTATTATTTAATATTTTTTGGATCGGGCCAACATCACCAGATGTTAGTTGCTTACGTACTCATTAGACAACATCTCCAATGTTTCCAACAAAATCGGATCCAAATGTAGTTCTGCCTAATGCTACACTATACTAAGAAGCATAGTATCACACATGCAATGCTTATGTATTTTCAAGCAACCTACATTTTATGCAAGTCTTTTAATCGTTCCACTTGCTCTAATTAAACAAGCAATATCAATCAATGTTATTAATTATCTCTCGAACCATTGTTCAATAATTAATATCCCCATCTAATCCAAATGACAAACAGACTCATCAGATGTCAACCTAAGTGACAAATGATAACGAAACACCCTGGAATCCACCAGGCCCCTGAAATCCACCAGGAAGTACCATTACCCCTCCTAGCCCAAGAAGGACCTGACCGGAGTGGAAGGGCATGGCCCACAACTGCACCTGAACAAAAGTGGCGAGAAAAGCCAACCAAGCAAGATGTCAGTTAATCCAATTGTATGTACATTAAAAGATCTTCAATAGATATGTGGCGAGCCCGGCTCATGCAGAGCTCCCTCCAATGGGGAGGTGCAACTACACGGTCAAATCAGCAGCTCCTCAGTAGAGCTAAAACTCAGGAAACTATTTTGAACTCTATCTTGCTCATCTATAAGCCAGGATTTTGAATAACTATCTCAAACCCTATTAGTCCCTTCTAGACTAGGGTTTACAACTCGAGACTTGCCATCAATTCATCAACTAAGGAAAATTGTTAGGTCAAAGGCTTTGTTCATTGTATGAACTAGTCTCATACCCCTCTGAGGTATTTTAGTCTTTATCTTGATTAGGTGTTCTCACCCAATCCAAAGCTATCCACCCAAACAATTATTCTTTCAATAATCTTCAACTAGTGATAAGTTACTATCATAACATCAATATCAAAAATTGAAACAAAGAACAACATAAACAATTAGAACCACAAAGGTCCAAGCAGATCATAATATCAATAATCAAAATCAATAATGATATTATAACTACTCGAGCTCTCGTGCCCTAACCTTCCTTGGGTTAACTTATTAAATCTCTTTAAAAAACTCATTATAATGCACCTGAGGGTATTAAGGTAATTATCCAACATTGAATATGGTTCTCTCTGCTCTCAGGTAAGTCTTTAACCTCTCAAAAGGTTTCAATATCACATTGGCCCATTAACAACATCCACGCGAATATGGGCCAGTTTGCATAGGGGTATTTCTGTCATTTGGTTTAAGGCCTTAATGGTATCTTACGAATCCAAAATTGAACATAATCATACTACTTGACTTCATGGACTCTATGTAATTTTCCTGGCATGTGACAGGGTTGTGAACCCCTTGAACCGACCTAGGTTGACTTAACGGTTTAGGATTAACCCTAGGGACAAGAAGGTCAATTATCCACTCACTGGGATTTTTCCTCATCAAAAGGTTTGGTCCATAATTATGTTACCCATTAAACTCTCATTGAGAATTTTCTCAATTTTTAGATCCACTCATAGGCCCTTGTACCAGAGCCTCGAACTCGGGTAAGTTAATATTATACAATAATTAACTAACAGGGGTAAAAAGGTTATTTCATAGTCTCTGGGATTTTTCCCAAGTGGAAACTCGGTCAGAATAATCCCAAACTTCTCCAGGTACATGAGTATTTTTCTAGAATTTTTTTGACACTTTTAGCCCCATGAACCGGACCCAATTCACTCCCCTCCTCCATTCTCTTTATTTTGAACCGGACCGGGGATTAAATCCCCCCGGTCTAGAGGTCGTCTCCCTCATGGAAACGACCGTGCAAATAGAAGCAGCTGGACGCAACGTCCAGCTGCTGCCGGTGGCCTGGCTTCCCTGGCCGTCAGCTGAAGGGGAGGGGATTCCCAGCGAAAGGACGAGACAGAGTCAATCGCCGTCCAACGGCTTGTGCGGCCAGCTGAAATCTGTCCCCGGAATCATCTGCCGCATATATGTTCTGTGTCAAATCGCTCGGCCGCAGCTGCAGATACCTCGTCTAGTCGCCAAGCAAGGCAGGGATGGATTGCCAGTGAGTGGCGATCCCCACGGCACTGGCCCCACCGCCAGCAGATGGTTACCTAGCCTCAACCATAGACCAAAACCCCTCTTTCCCTCTGTTCACTAAACCGGGAAGAAAGCCACTACCCATCGTTGGTAGTGGCCGGAAGAAGTTCGACTGCAACCAGAGTGATGGATGATGGCGGCCGAAGATCACCGGCAGATGCTGGGCACCGCTTGACAGAGACCAGTCAGCCGATGCCCTCAGCTGTCTCAACCCGGTCTCCTTAATTAATTAAGACTAACAAAAATTTCATTGGTAATCATTCAATAAACTAATTCATTCAAGATAAGATCGTGATCCTACCTTAAACACTGGGTTGTTGTCGATCTACCGCCCCTGATCACTTGAAACTCGCCGGAAATTCTTCCTCCTTTTTCCTTCACCATCCAAAAGCTCCCCCAAAAAGCCCTAATTCTTTATTTTTATAGGCATGGGATTAGGGCTCCTAATCCCATGAGAAATTAAGCCAAAATCTTTTCAATCCAGCAACCAAATTGGGCCCAAAAATACAATTTCGAAATACTAACTGATCAGACCCATATAGTGACTTAAACGGACAATTTGTGCATCAAATTCGGGTAAACGGGCCCTACATGATATGTTTAACTTCAAACAGTTGTATCTCCATCATCCGAACTCCGATTCGCATGTTCTTGGTGGCGTTTCAAAGATCTATCTGTCTACTTTCTAATAGAATTAGTTTCAGCCACAAATTCTATCTAGGGAGGAAGTTATTTTACTAATAATGTTCATAGCTCAAACACCCTTATTTCCACATATTTAATTTTTGAAACCTAGGATAATTAGGGATATTACATGGTAAATGCAGCGATGAATACTTGTACATGCAACATCCCTCATGTTTATGGTTATCCTTGCTTGCACCTTATTGTCGTGTGGGCAAAGCGGCAGGAGCCGATACAGGCATCACTGTTTTACACATCTTCCACTTATAAAAAATGTGTACCCGGTAGAATTTTATTCTCCTCGTGGTCGGGAGTATTGGGAGAGGAATATACCTTTCGTGTTATACCCTCCGAGAGCAATAAGGCAACCCAGTCACCCACGGTCTGTTCGCATTAAGAATACAATGGACTGTATAACTATGGAGAGAGATGGTAGAGGAGGATATAAATGCGGGAGGTGTAAACAAAGTGAGCACAATAGTAAATCACGTAAAAACCCTCCTTTTGATTGGTAAACATATAATCAATCTTTTTATTTATTCTCTATTTTAGGTATGATTATATGTTCCTAACAATTGATGATATGCTCTTAATTCTCCGCAGATCATATGGATCATGTAGAGCCTTCTTACGGGCCAGGCCTGATTGATGACAGTGTACTCGTATAGCAGGAGTCACATAGGTCACTTCTATTTGGAGATGAGAGGTATGATAACTCTTTTTACATTTTGTTTCATTTTTTAAGATTATTAATTATGTTGGGTTATAATTTTAAAATTTATTATAGGACCCTGGGTGCCTTGAGTGCACTGAACATTTTAGACATCTCCACCACTGTCCCATATATGAGCGTATGTTATCGCATATCAAGCGGGCATCATTTAGACATTTCATTTATCTACAGTACATCCATCTCGATTAGCATTTATTGACAACTCTCATTGAGAAATGGAGGAGGGAGACACAGATGTTTCACCTGCCCTATGGAGAGATGACCATCACACTTATGGATGTGGCAGTTCTCTTGGAACTTCGCATCAATGGACCTCCTATGACGGGCACGATAGGAGGAGGTTATTTAGACTTATTAGGCAGACTCCTTGGGAGAGCTCCTCCTGCTACATCCATGCATAGTAGCCGAGTGAGCCTTCATGGCTCTTAGGTGAGTTTCATGAGCTCCCAGTCGATGCTTTGGAGATAGTTATCGAGCAGCATGCACGGGCATATTTATTATATTTACTTGGAGTCACGATATTTGTTGATACCACGAGTAGCCATGTACACGTGGCATATCTCTCCCTCCTTGCGGACTTCAACATGGCAGGTGCTTATTCATGGGGTAGTGCTACTCTTTCATTTTTATACCGAGAGTTAGGGAAAGTATGTCAGGCATGACCTTGAGGATTGCAAGCTGTCTGACCCTTCTTCAGGTAAATGAATTCGTAACTTTCAATATTTTTTTGCATGTATAATTCCTTAATTTTATTTAATAACTTTTATCATATTTTCTGACACAGCTATAGTCATGGGAACATTTACACGTCGTTCAACCAAGTATTGAGATGGGTCACTTAGTCGAGGGTGCTCCATTAGGAGCGAGGTAGGCTCTATTTATATTTAACTCTTAATTTTTTTTAACAAGGTTTTATTTACATATGTTGAACTCATTTTTTAAATTTAACTCCTTAAAGTGGAATGTTCAAAAAAAGAGAACTGATAATCCACAAGGAGTCCTCCGATTATATAGATGGGAGTTAGACCACCAGCGGCCCTATCAGATAATTTTATTGTCGTGTTGAACTTTTTTTGTAATGATTATAAAATATGTAAAGTTATTTAAACTTAATTATCTTTATATATTGTATAGGTTATTTAGCAGTCATACTCACCGGAAGTATTGGCTGTGTTACCTCCTCTATGCATCGACAGTCGGGAAGTGTGGCTATCACAAACGCCACTAATCTATTTTGAGATTATTGAGATGTATGTGCCGGATCATGTGATGCTCTAGTTTAACTTGGAGCAAGAGGTCTCACCTCGTACCGTCGAGTTTGTCCATTGCATCACTCGACAAGGCCGCCATATTACCGACTAGGCTATACATCATGCAGCATATATCGCTCAATGGGAGGATAGGAGAACCACTGTTATCAGAGTGGAGATGGCTACAACATCGCGAGATGTTCATAGGGCATATATGCAGTAGTATTTACCGATTACACGATGTTGCTCGATGATGAAGAGGAGATGACATATTAGCCTAGGGGTGCGTCTAAGGCAGCTTTGGTAAGTATAATTGTGTTAATTAAGGCACATTATTTTCTTATTTATTATTTATCTAATCTTTAATTTATTTGTTTTATAGCTTCGCCTAGTTCGACGTACGCATACGCATTTGACTGATGCAATTAATACATATACTTTAGGTGAGGGTCATGTCAATTGATGCTTAGGGAGCATGATGATGTCCTTCATAGATTAGAGCCAGAGCCACATCCAGAGCCAGAGCTAGAATTAGAGCTGGTGTCATAGCCATACCTAGAACTAAAGCCGGAGCAGGCAGATCATGAGGAGGAGCTCATACAGCACCGTCGAGGTCAAGGACGTAGGAGATCGTGACATTAGCTTTGTTATATGTTTATTTTAAACTAAACATTTTATTAATATGTGATGTAATATATATGATAAATATTTATATTTTATGTTTATTTTTATTAGTTGATGTCAATACTTTTAATGTTATCTTCGTTATGCATGGAATGTATGGAATGAATGAAATTGTGTACGTGTTTGAATGAATGAACTGGAACAAGTATTAAAGTTAGTTTAAATTAGTTTTTTAAAAAGAATGACGAAATCAGTGCATAAGCCGCTTATGTTTGCGGGAATTGCAAAGTTACGTGATTTCATCCTTTGAAAGGACAAAATCGGTTCTGTTTTCAGTTGGGTAGCGATTTCGTCATTTAGAATGATGAAATCGCCTTAAGTTGATTTCGTCATTTTAAATAATAAAATCGGGTTAAGTCTTATAAATCGTTAAACTGATTTCGTTATTTAAAAGGACAAAATCAACTTAAACTTGATTTCGTCCTTTCAAAGGATGAAATTATATAATTTTTTTCAATAAAAAAATGGCGCCTATGTGGCAAAAAGTAACACCACTATAAAAAATATTTTTCAAAATAGTCTAAATTGGTAAATAATTTTTTTAATTATTATTTAAATATCTTTTTAAAAATTGAGTAAAAAAATAATTTATATTAAATAGCAGGACACAACTAAGAGAATAAAAAATAAAAAAATCTAATCAATGTTACAGCTTTTAGCGTTAGCTAATGAACTAGAGCCCCTATTCGTTGGGCTACTGCCCTTGGTCATGATTTGATGGATTAAGACTCCAACTCATGGGCTAACTAAAGTACTTTCTTCACATCCTCATAAAAAATAGTTTTTAGAATATTTTTTAAAGTATTTAATTACTTAAATTGAGCCAAATAAAGCTATTAATCTAGGATAAAATAAAATTTAAATAAAGTTAATAATGTGAAAAAGAGTAGTTTATGATAAACTAAACTAATTAGTCACCACCTCATAGATTAAGGGCTTAAACAAGACCCAAATGCGATTCTTATAAATGGACATGATTATGCAGAGAAGGTTATTTTTCTTGTGTGGTGGTTACTTGCATTTTGGGCCCCGAGAAAAGGGTACAAGCTATGAGCTAGTAACATCGAACACTTTCCACACTTCCATACACAATGGAATGAGAATATGCACGACGTCTTTAAAATGTTGCAAAAGTCTTCCCACAAATGGCAGAGAAATGTCTTTCTACGTTTAAATGGTATTTTACATTAAAAAAAAAATGAATTGGCTCCCTCATATGGGATTGTCTATAATAACTGTATCTTAATTTCATCACTATCGTGGTTTGAACATGTCAGCTCCATGTAAGCCCCATAAATTTTACAAAACCGGTAGCCTCTTCCTGTAAAAAAGATGACATCAGTGTAGCATGATTCTTTTAAATATTTTTAAAAAAAATGGTAGTCTTTAACGACTTGTGGGTTTTATAAAAATATAAAATAAATAAATAATTTCGTTCTTAAATAAATAATTATCTTACATTTTATCAATAGTTTCAACTCTAATAAATCCTAGGTTAAATTTTACCAATAATCTCATTTTTTTAACATTTAAGTTGAATGTAATGTAAATGGCTGGGATCAAAATTAATTTTAATTATGGTAGTTATTCAAATCAACAAGGGGTGGGAGTGGGACCATGTCAATGAAGATACGACTTACCTAGAGATGCCACTTAGATAAGGAATATAATAAACCTAACCCTACCCAACCTTAATAGGTTGAGTTTGGGTTTTTAAATTCAACCCGAATAGTTATTCAGGTCAGGTTCAAGTTTCAAGTTTAAGGTGATTCAACTCAACTTGACCCGAATAAGATTATAAATATAAATTTTTAATAATTTTTTTATATTTTGATAAAACCCAACTTTACCTAATTTTAATTGGTCAAATTTGGGTTTTTAAATTTAACCACAAACCCGACTTGTGGTTAAATTTAAAAACCCAAATATTAATAATTTAATATTTCTTAAATGGTATAAGTTCAGGTGTAACAAAACTTAACTTAATGACATCCCTAGACTTACCGTGGACTCATTAAGGATTTTATTGTGATGAATTGCTGGAGAAAAATGGTTCATCTATAAGCTACATACATGGATTCTCACTTTACGCACAAAATGAACTTTTTGTTTTAGTGATAATAGATTCGTAAATAAGTACTTGAAGCCATTTTATTTAGATAAAAATTATGCTCCTACTGCTGGATCCCAGGGTCACATAATTCCTACACATTTTAATCTGATTCCATGTATCTGTTTGAGCTTTTAACTGTGCAGTTCAGCTCCTAATTTTACGTAATCCATCTATTCCGCTGACCTTCCTCCAAATTTCCCTTGTTCCACACAACAGATACGGTGAGAACCAGCCAGATATTCTGAATTAAACAGGAATGACTAGGCAATGTGTGTGGAGGAAGAAGTTTTTGGGAGCTGAAGTTTGGGAGTAGACAACAACGGAACACTGGGATTGTTATCATGAAGTTTGGGAGTGTCCCCAGAGGAATTCTGGAATACACAGTCTGATCACACTTCCAGGTCTGCCTGCTATAAGCCACTATCAAACATTACGCAACAATGCCAAAGGTCTTCTCAAGAAAGCAGGGGCGATTATTGCAATCTACACCGGCTAATGGCATCACATGAGTAAACAGTGGAGTGTCTGAGTGAACCTGTTCTCATCCAGATTCGAGTTTGATGGCAGAAACGCACAGAAGAAGTCTGTTTTTGTAGCTACCTGAAGATTGGCATTTGGCATTTGGCATTATGTGATTACTCAGAAAGAGCCCTCGCTCTGTCTGATAGGGTCCCCACTGTGGTCTAACAGAACCTGAGCAATGGTACAGCATAAGTACTTGTTCTGATTACTTTTTCCCCCAAGCAATTTATAGTAAAATATGTTTCATTTTTTCAGTTCTTCCTGTAAATGAATCAGAAATGGAACTTGATATTGGATACTTGCAATCTAAAATTCTAAAACTCAATCAGAATCTTTTTTAGAATAGAGTTAGTTAGAAGTTCTTGTGTAATATTCAAATTGGAATCTTGGACATTAAATAGTGAGATACAAAATAAGAGCATATAACTCGGCGTAAAATTAGTGTATGTAATAAAGTGGAAATAACAAGTGCAAATGAAATATCTCAAAAAGAACTTTACAAGTAACTACTTATGCTGATGAAAAAATTAATCCTATTAATAAAATATCTGATAATATTAAAAATATATTTATAATGACACAAAAAAACTATGGATACTTGCGTTATATAAGGTGATTAACAGTTAATATTTGGTCTTAATAGCGATGTGGCCTATCTTTTTAAATCAGCATATAATAGGTTTCTTATATTTTGCTGTGTCTGCTTTAGTTACCAAGCGTCACCAAGCTTGGATACTGGAAATGTTGGCTAGCATGGCTCACGGCTTCAATTCCCCAATGTACGACTGGCATCTAGCTCCACGATTGAGAAGAGAGGGAGCACATGTGGGATCCACAACGACGTCTCAAAAGGGGTGAAAGGGCTTATAATAAGCCAATAGCTGACTTCTTCCCCCTCCCCAAAATTATCCTCTCCCTAGAGCAGGCTTTGTCCTCACTACTAGCTTAGCTTTGTCATTTGGATCTGTCACAGTACCAGAGATTGCTCACCATCTCCTCAACAAAAGCTGAATGCAAACATCAAAACAAAGAATTCCGAATTATTTATTGTCATTTTTCACGTGCACATCCAACAGGGAAGCTTATCAGCTACATCCATCTACAAGCAACCAAAAAAGAAAATTCCATCACCAGAAAGAAGCCTGCAAGGAACAAAAAGCAAAAGCCAATACTCCCAAAATCACACACATAACATTATATATTTTTGCTTTACACCCCCCTCCCTCCAATTTCTTGTCTTTGCGCCCCCTGCCATTCACTTGCACATTCACATGTGAGTGTTTCACAGATTCAAATATAATCCTCCTTCCCATTCCCCAATGCACAAACCGTAAAAGGATCCTCATCTCTCTACAAGGATTAAAGCAAAAAAAATATGGGGCCCCTACTATACTTTTGACCACCAGTCCAAGATTCTATCGACCATTTCCACAGTGACAGTGCTCAACCTTGGCCCTATTGAGGAAAATCTGTTCACAAAAAACACGATCTCTGGCCACCTTTTATACCTCTCTTACCATCACAAAAATGGAGGGCCCAAAAGCGGATTCTTTTACTTTGATAGCATTAGATCTTTCAGATAACGTATATGCACATGAACACCATCCATTTTGAGTTCATATAGTCTGTTCAGCGCTTTTTTCCCTCGACAATGGAGAGAAGGCGTGAGACACCCTGCGTCCATATATCATACTCTCTCTGATTCCGGCACTCAAATTCGACCAACCCCCGCATTGTCGTCCTCAGCCCGAAGTAGCGAAAGTCCTCCCCACCTTCTAGCAGGTGCCGCCCAGGCCAGGCCGGAATGTTCTTGCACACCTCCAAGACCATATCTATTATGTGATCATAAGTACAAATTAGTCGGGAAGAAAAAAAAGACCTGTACCAAATTACCAACATAATTTTTTTCTTCCAAAAAGTTAAAAAAAAAAACATGATCGTTCAATTAGAACATACTCTTCTTCTTCTTAGTTATAGTTCCAGCAACATGTTTGCTCTTCATCTTCAACATGACCTGCAGCATTACAAAGATTTAAACACATTTCCCCTTCAGCATCATCATGCTTATATCACCACCTCAGTACCAGATTTCGTAAACAGAATATATACAAATCACCACCCACCTGACCCAATCTATTGATATAGACAGACACAATCTTCCAATGCAGATCTCCTGAATGCAAGTTTTCACATAAAACCAATCAGTACAGAAAGTTTCATACTGAACCAATTTACTTGCAATCGCCAAACAAATGAAACACGGAGTCTACCTTTTCTGGTGCGCTTGAGCAGCTCAGTGCCTCGGGCCAAGAGCTCCTGGGAGCAGAGACCCAGGAAGTTCTCCTGAGGCGGAGCCAGGCCGACCAGCTCCCCGCTGAAGTTGCCGCTGCCGCCCTTCTCCACCGGTATCACCGCCGCTATGTTCCACACTTCCTTTAATACCCTCGCCTTCAGCGTCGCAGCACCCCTTAGAGCTGCAGGCATTATTGCATTACACAAGGGCAAATTCGTCATTATAGGCATAATTAACAAATTAACCTGAACGCCTCCACCTAATAACAGAACTGCCACCCAAGCAACGCATGATAATCACAACCACCAACCTGTGGCCGCTGCCGCCGTGAGGGTGAGAATGTCGCCGGCGGTTCGGACGTTCACGGCCGATCCGACGGCGGCCGCCAGGTGGTCACGCTCGGCTCCGAGCGCCTCCGCTGCCTCCACGCACTGGGCTGCCACGAGCGTTGCGGCTGACGCCACCGCCATATCGGTCTTGGCGCACTTCTCGTCCTTCCCTGGAACGGCCGCCGTCGCGGCGGCGAAGGCCGCCACTGCCGCGGCCACTCCTGCGACAGACACGGCCGCGTGGAGCTGGGCATTATGCGCCCGAGCCTCCTCCTTCTTCCTCTCCCGGCGGTCCTTCAGCCACCTCCCTACCGTCTTCCCCCCGCCTCCTCCGCCACCTCCACCCACGCCCTGCATCCCGGCCCCAGCGCCGCCGTTCGCCCTGTACTGGGTCTTCGCCGCATTGCCCTGCCGGCAAAAAAACTGCGAAGGCATAAGTTACCACATCAAACGGGTAAGACGCACGTTAGATATTCCATACGTAACCTTTTTACCCTGCGCCGAGCCTGACGCGAGCACAACTGACAACGGATTGGACGTCGGGGTTAAATCAGATTTAATGAAAGAGCGCGCACGGTAGCAAAAACGACACATTCGACGTGAAAAAAAGGCTACACAAGATCGTGGCCAAATCGCCAAAGACTAACGTGCACGGGGATCGACACATCCCCCCCTCCGACCTCGTATTCGAGTCGCGTACACGCAACGCCCCGGGCTCAGTGCGGGGAGACGCGAGTATCGATGAGAGTCGGACAAAGACAGCCCCTACTCCCTAAGCCCGCTTTGATTGAATGCGAGTCTTATCATGCGCCCCTGTGTACGGGGAATCTCCCTGGAGCACAGCTCTGACTGACGCAAAGACGAAATTACCCTTCTTTGAAAAGACACGAAAAAATTTCTAAGGGCAGTTCTGTCAGAATGCAGCAGGCGAAGGCCCATGCCGGGCATTAATGGCGGCAGCGGCCGCACCGTTTCCCGACGAACGAGATGCAGTGCAAGCGCCTGAACTCTGTACGAGCCGACACGCCACCCGGGGTATCGGTGACGTATCGGAACGTTCCTGGACCGCATCAAGCCGTGACGTATCGGGTTTCCAACCGGACGAAATTCCAAAACTAGAATCCCCAAAAAGCCCTCCTCCCCGTGCCTCGAATCTTTTGTCGTACCGGCACCGGTACCAGTACCAGAGAGGGATATATTATATAATAAAAAATTCATGAAAATAATTTTGGATTTTTTTTAGAAGAAATTAATTGATTTAGCGAGGTAAAAAACAAAAAGCGGTTTTGGAGGGGGACCTTAACGTCGTCAGGTTCGGAGGGGGAGTGGCCGCTGCTGTTGGGGCTGTCGGTGAGGGAGCCGCCGTTGAGGGGGCCGCTGCTGTGGGACAGCCTGCCGGACGTCCGTGGCGACACCTCTTGCTGCAGTTGCAGGGCAAACAAATTACATTTTAGTTACTTGCTAATCGCATGGTTAATGAACCAAATTTATGCTGACAAAGTTTAAACAAGAAAGGAGAGAGGGGGAGCTAAAATCACAAATCAAGCTGTGAAAAAAGGAGATGATTTGATGCATAATTTAGAATTAAAACAAATGCAAAAAAAGAAAATTTAAGAGGTGCTGACTTGATGAAATATGGAGCAAAAAATATGATTGAATCTCGTGTATTACGAGCCAGATTTAGGAATTTTTTGGGCAGTCGTGCAAGTCTGCTTACAAATCTTTCTGGGCTGTTTCGGATTATTCTTACTATCATGCAAAAAAAAAAAATAGCAACTGAAGCCGCTTGATTTACCAAACTATCTGAGTCAGGCAAATTGTGTATGAAGAGCAAACGGCTTACAGTGGGAGAAATAGAAGCCCAGAAATTCGACTTTGAAGATTGATTGCAAAGGAAACTTTGGACCGAAATGAGCAAAAATCAAATCAAAAGTTCAAAGAGCAGACACAAAGTGAGCTTTGTATGGAAGAATAATTTATTGTATATACAAAATTAACAGAACAAAATATGGTAACAACGCCTCCTAAAACAAGACAACAGAGAGATGAAGTAGAACCGCTCTCCATACGGCTCTCATCCACAGTTTGATGTCATTTTAATCATTAAATCGAGTCAGAAACGAAGATTGAGATCACAAAACGGCAATGCATGAGTGAAAAAACGACTGCAAAAAAAAATTCAGCTTAAAACACACAAGTTAAAGCTGTGAGAAAGCAGAAGACTCTGCTCCAGAGCTGGGTTCTGAGCCACACAGGACCCCACTGTCTTATAAGAAATGAAATTATCAGAACAAAGTACACAAGAAAACAGTCAAAGGAACAAAAGCCAGGAATGAACACAACAAATCCTGCAAAATAAAGAGATCAATTAAAACCCGTTTCAGAATTTCTCCCATGAAATCCAAAGAACAAAATCAGAACCGAAGAAAGGGACAAAAGCAAAAGGACTAGAAGAAAAAACCATCTAAAAGATTCTTGAGCTGCTAAGGATGCGAATGGCTCACCGACTGGGACATGATCCGCTCCATGACCAGCTGCGAGGTGGCCGACGAGGCGAAGGCGAAGGGGTTCCCGGAGACCAGAGCGCCGTCCTCGCACTCGCCGCCGGCGTCCTCCGGGATAGGACCCACGCCGGGGGGCTTGGGGTGCTGGGCTAGCGCCTTGGAGACCTCCAGCGCGGAGACGCTCCAGGAGCGGGACAGGAACTCCATGGGCTCTAGCAGCGTCTCCGGAATGCCCGCGCCGGCGCCGGCGAGGGCCTCCGGCCGCCACAGTTTGCTGGTTTCGTCCATTTGTTCGCTTGCTGCGTGTTGGGGTGCGCAGGGTAAAGGGTAGAAAGCACGGAGGGGTGCGTAGGGTAAAGGGAGAGGGAGTTAATGGGCTTTTATAGAGAAGATCAAATGCGGCTGGAATGTCAGAAAGACCTTCCTATTTATTTTATTATTATTTTTAAAAAAATTAGCTATGAAATTATATTATTTATAAATTATAAAAAACAACTTGTATAAGCTTAAAGTTACCCGCGCGCTCAATATCCTTTGACAAAAGCCTATATGAACCTGAGATATAAGGAGACGGTTTATAAAATTTATCGTAAATTTAAATTATATATATTATGATCAAAATTCGATTTCTTCGTCTAATATTACTAATTATATATAAAAATATAATTTATATTAAATAATAAATTTTATTATTAAAAAATAAAAAAAATTATAATATTTTTTAAGTATCTAATTAATTAAATAAATTAAAATTATAAATATAGAATAAATTTTTTTATTAAATAGAACTATTAATATAAAATAAAAGAAGTATTAAAATAAAAAATATTTTATTATTTAGGTAAATAAAATAAATTCTCTTTATTTTTATATAAATTATATTTATACTTTTTAGATAACTCTTAATAAAAAAAAAAGTTAATATCTGTCGTAGCATATACTTTGATTAGTTATTGATAAATGACCGTGCTTGTATTTTAGTGTGGCGGGATAGAAAAATCCCTCTTCCAATTTCTCCTCGTCTCATTATCAACTATCCCAACCCTCTTCTTCTTGTGATGGCCCCTTTTATTGCAATCTTCCCCTCCCATCAAGGTCCCTTTCCATTGTTGCCCTCTAATAGCAACGTAGCCACCTTGCTCCACTGGTTTGTCTATCATTTTTAATGCTTGCAGGGTGTATCCGTAGTTTTAACAAGAGCATGTCTAGGAGGAGCTGTAACTAATTTAACTTTTCTTCTTTGGACAAAAATAATGGTGGTAAAAGTAAATAGCAGTTTTTTTATATTCTTAATTGCTTATAAACAATTGTGTTAACATTAAGGGTTATAAATGTAATTTCCAAAAAGTGAGAGGGTATAAATATATTTTTTTAAATTAGGAGTTTATAAGTATAATTTAACCAAAAAGTTAATATTGATTCATTGATAGCTATCATTTTGAAAGAATTTTTCATGTTCTACAAAGAGCTCAATGTAAGTTATATATAAGAAGTTGTTAATATTTAATATTAATGGTACACTATTATATATTAATGTTAATAATATTGATACTAATATGCATAGTATATATGAGCTTACCTCATTGTCAGTGAGGAGCCTAAAAAAATTCCTTATTCTTTAATGTTTAAATTGAAATTGCCAAAAATATTTTGGCAAAGAAAAGATATGAACTTATGTGGAAATAAGTTTCAGATTCAGGTGTTGATATTTAAAGATGGGTGAACAGAACAAGTGGACAACCTTTGTAGTCCATTCAATTGGTTCCTTGGCGCTACTTTAGTGACGTTCAGCTTATTGCTCTGTTTCAATTGGGGCTATGTTACTTAGTTTAAAATATAAATTTTAAATAAGTAAAATATGATATCATTACTGACCAAATATATATGCTAAAGATCTATTTTGGTGATAAGGATAGTGATATTTTTATAATAAAAATACTTACAAAAGTTTATATAAGAGTTTTAATTGGACTTAATGAGCCCTACGTAAAAACTCGTGTGTAAATTTTTTATATAGTTTTATAAAAGATATTATTTTCCTAAATTAAAAATGCTTTCTTAAAAAAAAAAGATAATATGAACCGTGGTTCGTGCGGTAAGAGGAGGTGCAGGTGAAACTCGTTGCCCGGATCAAGGTACACCAGTGCCAATGCAACAGCTCATGTGGTCGTACGTGAGCTTAGGCTCGTATAAATGTGACTCTTCTTTTTAAGTTCACAAAACCCTCACTGCTGCCTATACGGATAAGTTAATGTTTCAGTTATCCTTTTTCGTTTAAACAAGAAGAAGAAGAAACTGGGAAACTTCAAGTACACCAGGTTGTATCCAGGTCAACTTAGCTGCCCAGGAATTTGACCTAATTCACTTCCCTTTTGACCCACCAAAAAATTCCTCTGCTTCAGTTAATTTCAACATCTTATCATTCTTGTAGTTGATAGTAGGGAAACTTGCAATTACAGCTCAACCTATCACTGGGCCGGCATTATCATCTGAAATGTAGCTTACACCAACACACATTTTCATTGAGGGTGATGCATCATGGATAATGAGGATTTTAATCATCACTGTTAAGTTTCCAAGAGGATGTAAAATTACAGTTACACAATAGTCAATTGATGTTAATGCCCCAAACATTGGACTCTCTTTCAGTACTACTCAATTATGTGTATTAATGGCTGGTTTTCGTGCATGTGGGCAGTTGCATGCATTTAGGTACAAGGCCTTCAAGGCAACCCCTAGAACAAAGAGGGGAATTGGAGAAAACATTGGACGAGTAAAACAAAGGTAGTCATTACCTCATTATATATTTGTATACAAGTGTACAAAAAAAAAACAATCACATGGGCAGATGCAAAAGAGCCATCATGGGATAACAAACATTGTAAGGATCATCTTCAACGACAGACATGTGGGGCATCTGGTAATGTGTTGTATCTTTCCCACCCGTGGCTGATGACCCCAATGCCCAATGCCCCACTGAGTGTAGCTGTATCAGAAGAAATATTCCAGCAAGCTTACAGCAATCCCCCCGGGCATTGTCTTATTACAGTGAGCACGCCACCGTACGGGGGGCGTGCATGGACTATGGAGATGGAGATTGGAGAGTGACCCTGCTCCCAGGTAAGACAAAGTGATAGAAAAGAAAGAGATGGTAATGGAGATGGGGCATAGAATGGAGGAAGAGGAGGAGGGGAGAGTGATTGTGTCGCCTGAGCTCTGTGGTTTTGTGTTCCCGCCCCCCACACACAGAGGCTAGACAAATGATAAGAGGGAGGAGGCTCTCTTTTTTTACAGTCTCTGCAGCATTGATCAGTACATGTCTTGCAGCTTGGGGAGAAAACGATCTCTCTCTGGCCTCTCTCTCTCTGCCATGAGAACTTTAGCAGATGGCAGAGAAGGGGGAGTGGTGGGGAGAGAAGGCGTGCCCATTGGCCACTGGAGGAAGACGTCATCGTCATCATCATCATTCCTCTCCACTGTTGTCTCTCTTTCTTGCAGATCTTTTCTTTTTCCTTTTGTTTGTTAACTTCATGCGGAGCCTGCCCAACAAAAGCTGTAACCAGGTCTTTCCTTTTCTAACAACATTGTCCCAATTCCCATGGCCTCTGTCCATCCCTCTCACTCTCTCGGCCTACTCTACCGGACAACAAGCGGGCAGAAAAGACGACCGGACGTGGGTCCCAATTCAGGGCCAATCAGGAAGGTCAGAAGGCAGATTGGCTAACAAACGGGGACCCAACCGGCGTCCTCTTTTCTGCCCAACTCCCTCTTTGCATTCGAAGAGCTTTTTTTTCTCACTTTTAACAATAAGCTTAGCATAAGGATTAAATGAGAGCCTTTTCATATATAAGATCAATGATATAAATGTTATTGCACATTAGCATTAAGTAATACTGACACTAATATATATTACCATGTGTACTATCAATTTCAAATATCAAGAGTTTTCATACTAAACTCATCGTTAAAGCGAAACGTTAAAAACTCTTTCCTCTACATTATAAAATAAAAGCATCTAGCGTGACCAGTTTCTATAATCAAAGCCCCGCGACCAGCCCACATAGGGTTCCGGACATGGTACATAATGAGGCATTGATTCATAGGGGTCAATATATCTTTGGTATATAAAGTTATGTTTAGGAGTGCAAGGTATAGTTTTTAAAAGTTAAAATCAATATAAAGTAACAGTAGGGTGTGACACCCTGTGTTTTCAAAAGAAAAATCTATCTCTTTAATAAATTCAAACTTTTATTTTAGTCATCAGTAACCATCGACACATTGGTGAGCTATCAATGGACTCACATACTTAAACTATTAGCCAACATTGACACATCGGTGAGCTACCAATGGACTCACATACTTTCATTGTCAGCAAGTATCAACACATCAATAGGATATCGGTGATAACTACATACATCGGTTATTTAGAAAAATAAGGTGATTTTAACAGTTTTGGACTCCAATCAACATAAAAGGGAGTGAAAACCGATTTTGGGGACAAATAAGAGTCTAAGGAAAGTTTGATCGCCGGTGGGAACTATGCAGAGTCAACTTGGGAGGAGTGAGCACCGGAGAGAAAGAAGAACACATATGTGAGGTTAGATGATAATCTAAGTTTGATTTTCAAAGAAAAGTACCTTATTTCTGATTTTCTTTAAGTTCTTTATGGCTATGAACTTGAAATTTATGTTATTTTCAAAGTAGACAATGAGTGATGACGGTTTCATTGAAAATTCAAATTTAAGTGGTTTAATGTTGTACTTGGGTTTCAAATGACCTAATTCTTCTTTTTGAATGATTCTATTGGATTTCTATTTAAAGAGAAATTGTTTGGAATGAAGATTTTTTATTCTTAATTTTTCGATCATCAGCAAGGTCATTGATACATTGCTAACTACACTTGTGAGAGGAAGATGATGAATAGTGCTTTTGCATGAATGTAGTGTCATGCATGTTATTTTTGGTCATTTATAGTATGATCGACACATCGATAAGGTATCAACGAGGTGGGCATACCTAGTTAGCCTACTATTGGTAGCATTCAACACATTGGTGAGTTCACTGATGGTCATCGATGAGGTGGTCGACATATTGATGAGGTCATATATATGGTGCCTCATATTACATATTTTAATGGGATTTGTAGCAATGGTAAAGCTATATTATTTATATATATGAATTCATGATTTTGAGGATTTTGTGATTTAAATGAAGTGTCAAATAAGCACTTACTAAGTAAAGGTTAGTAAACCCTAATGCATGTGTACGAGACTAAGTGATGTGATGGATAGGTCACCCTGAACTTATGCATTAAACATGAGGTCTAAAAAAAATGATCAAGGTTTTTCGGCTCTCGAAGAGTGACAGTTATGTAGAGCCAATTTTTTGGCCGAAGAGTTGGGTTAGAATGGATTAGAGCATTAAATGATAATTAGTCCCTTGTAATGCAATATAGGAGGTTTCAATAATCATGACAATTAAAATCTTAACACTATAATCATGACCCTAGTGAGCCCTTACTCTATGACATAGATGAAGTGGGTAAAGCTTTAGGAAAATATTGAGGTCAGATTTTGATGATTCAATATCTAGTAGAGTGGAGCTCCTAAATGAGATCATCGTGTCCCAAAAAGATAATTTATTGGGTTTTATATGTTTAAGGATGAAAGGTATGTTTGATTATGATTTTGAATTATTCCTCTTTGTTTTGCCAACTAGCCTTTTTCTAGTCTGTTATTTGGAATTTCCCATTAGCCATTTATTTTCAATTCCATTGAGTATATCATATACTTAGTATTCTTCAAATCTACTTCCAAATTTATGACGTACATCTCCCATTACGTTTGCTATAGGCATGAGAGAGTGTCAATTCATAATTTCATTACCTTGGATATATGTAACAGTCAAGTATGTGACTGTGGATCCTATAAATATTTTAATATGCTAGATATTTAGATGCTTAGTAAATTTTATATTTATCACAACAAATATTTGTAAAAGTGATGGTCTTCGTGCCCCTAATTTATGTTTTCAATATTTTACTTCTTGATGTTTTAATCCGTTGCTTGTATGAAGGTGGAGGAAATTTTTAAATATTTTTTCATAGTTGAAGATAAATATTTTTATAAAAAGATGATATAAAATTAAGGGTGTGACATAGGGCCCATGTTGTATATAAACAACCATTTGACATGTGGCAACTACATAAAAGAATTTGAGTAAATAATTTTACAAAAATACTCTCATATTACATACTAATTCAAACTTGTATTGAAGGGCATTATTGAAAAATGTGAGGGAAATATAAGAAGATTGGCAAAAATCTATCGTCACTCAATTTGTTTTATATAACAGTATTATATGACTGGTGAAACTTTATCGTATGCCTCCTACAGACTAGACCATAATCAAGTAGTGAGAATTTCCATAGAGGAGCATAACAAGAATTGTGTGGGGTTATTGTGTGATAACCTTGTTTTTATGTTATTTTTTGCTTTTTTTTTATGGAATCATTATAATATTGTATTGCTACATTTTTACCAAATTTTCTTTGCCCCACTTGGGGAAAAATCCTGGTTCTACACTTGCTTGGGGACAATTGGGCCCAGACAACCAGTTAGCTTGTTAGTCTTTGTTGTTTAACAAGGCTTTCCTTTAACATTTTAGAAAAAAGTTGGGGAGATATCTATTGCAAGCTAAGTTGAGGCTTTTTGGCTTTTATAGTAAAGCAAATGCATATCATAGTTGTGATCTGTCATTAATAAATAAGGTTTCATATGACATTAGATTCAGGCTACTCATGTAGCTTTTATAATGATTTTATCACAATATTGAATATTGTATATCAATTATTAATTAATGATATCTATTGAAAAATATTTTACATGCTTCTTTCTAAATGGGGGTACCCGGGGCACTTATGGGATATTGCTTACCATGATATATTGTTTACATTGGCAGCTTAATATCATACCGAGACATATTAACTAATAGATAATGTTCCAAATTGACAATGCATTGTTATTTATGTTATTGTTGTTTATTTATTGATGTAGCTTACTTATGGAAGAATTTTTCTTATTCCTCACTAATAATGAGCACAACGTAAGCTAAGCATGGTTGTTGTTTATTCAAGAGATCGAGGGAACACACATTAGCACACGATAACGTTAAAAATATTAATGCTAATATGGGCTAGCATGTGCGCTATCGATCTTAAATATTAACTATTCCTATGAGTAACTTACACTAGGCTCATTGTCAAAGGGGCATAAGAAAATCTTCCCTTACCTAAATATGTAAGAAAGATAGATGCAATCTACATTGCATTAGTAGTTGTTTTTATTGTTTTACCCGGGAAAATGCTAATTTTAAGGATAGGTCTTTGTTATAATCACACAATGAATTTAAGTAAGGGTGTTACCAAGATGAACAAAGTAAAATATGACTTTATTTCCTTTTGAGCCAAACAACTAACATTTTATTGTAGAAGTATAAGACATAATTAATAGTATGTGAAAATATATATACATTAAATTGGAGTGAACTAAAAGACTAACTTTATCACACAAACAGGTAGTTCATTGTTCATAGTCGGCAGAATCATGCATCAAATTGAACTAAAAATCCAACAATAATTAATTTCATCAGACGTGCAACACCCCAATTCAATTCACAAGGGCCAATGCTGTCACTTTCCATCTCTTGCTTTCAGATCACCCACGCATTACGACCAACATAATTGTTGATTAATATCTTTGCTCCAATGTTTTCATACAACAGCACGTGAGTCCTAAGCTGGCAGCACTCACCATTGTTCCTTCTCAAAACGGTGGCCATCAGACTTGCAGTTCCAAGCAATCAGGCATGCATAGGAAAGATGGTAATGCTCATTAGTGGTAAAAAGAGGGGCAGGAAGCCTCAGAGTGAAGGGCATTTGAGGGCCATTTACTCTTGAGGTTCTTTGCACTCAGACTTGGGAAAGACAGAATATTTGGAAACTAGTGATCTCCAAGGCACGGATGGAGATGGTGATGATTCATAAATAGGGTTTCCTCTTTCTCTTAAGAATTAAGATAGGCAAAAATGATAGGCTGCATGATTGGAAGTCATGTAGTGTCTAAGAAATAAATGCGTAATCAAGAAGGATGATAGAAGATAAAACGGGGGGAGAGGAGAGTTTTGCTTTTACCCAAAAAAAAACAAAAAAGAGATGGGGGGGGGGGGGGGGTGCTGGGTCCTATACTTTGATCATATCTCATATATCATGTGATGTGATATCTATATCCATGTGGACTTAGATAAAACTACCGGTATATTTAACCTTCTTTAGGCCCCTTGCGCAGAAAGCTAAAGACCTATTGAGACCCTATCAATCTACCTATCTATATCTGTCTAGCTCAAAGTCTAAAGTAAGACCCCTCCCTTTGGCTGAACTGGCAAGCGTGCCCTCTGGTCTTGGTCAAATTTTGTGACTGTATCTAGTCTGAATTAAGGGAGTTCATGATATACTCATATTGTTAATTTACATTTAGAGTCTTTAATTTTTGCTGGATTAATTTACAACTACACACATTTATAAGGATCCTTCATATAATAAAAAAGAAAAGATAAAGATTAATGTGGTGACCTTTTCTTCTTTCTTGGAAGGAGAAAACCATGTGATACTTATGTATGTTCATCACCTTCATCAGAATACTGTACACAATAATAGTGTCTGTCGCATATATTAGAGTAAGCCTTAGTCAGATTCTAGTTTTAACATTTTTGCCTTAATCAATTTTAATTTTAACAAGTTTGCATTCATTGTTGTGACATTTTAAGCAGGTATAATATTTTATTGTTTTTAACATATAGAAGGGATTTGTTCAATTGGAGCTGTACTAGGAAGGGAGTGGCCAACAGGCTAGGTTGAGCCACCCAATGGGAATGATTAACTCCAGTTTACAAACTAAAGAATGCTTACTTTAATATTAACTTGATAGATTCCCATTTCCAAAAAAGTGCACTATGGACTCTTCTTGGCCACTTTTTGTTTTCATTAAGTAATGTAAACAAAAAGAACTTTCAATTAATCTCCATCTACACTGCCCAATAGAAAATTTATTTGGATTCATCCAAAAGAGTTTGAAAGTGCTTCCCCCTTGTAGTGCCTCCCCCTGAGCTGGATCTGGGCCCCTTTGTATCTTCCCAATGAGTAAAACCCTTGGTCCTCTCTTTGGGGAATCTCCGTAGGTCTCACTCTTTCACACTTTGGGAAAATGTCACTTGAATGACAAAATCAAGATTCACCCAGATCACATTGCCCACAAAAGTTTGCTTCCCAATAAATATCAAATTAGTGTTGTACTGGAATAGGGGACTGGGTCCCTCCTCCTCATCAATGCAGTGGGCTCCACCTAGCATTCTGAGGTAGACTTGAATTGTGTGACACCCATCAATCAGCACCACTCAAAGGCCACTCTAGAGAAAGAAATGTCCCAACTACACCAAGAGTGGAGGGGTCCCATTTCTCATTATGACTATTCTGCTTAGGCAGACAACAATGGGATGGAAGGGGTCCACTCACATTTAGGGTTCATCCCATTTAGATCTTTTACTTCCTAAGGCAAATGGGGAGAAGCACTTCAAACATGGTGACCCACAATCTACGTGCCCAATTAGAGAATAATATCAGCAATTACTTATGGATGAGGTGAGGCCTCCATCCTTTCACAATAACTGCAAGTGGGGGGGGGGGGATCAATTGCTGGTGGAATGAACTAAAAGCTCAGCTGAAAATTCTTCTCAGAAGCACAATTGTCTGTCTAGGATAATAGATGGTGACAAATCAGAATTCTGTCTTCAATGATGGCAACCAACCTACTGGTACAGTCAACATTGGCATGGATGATCAGGCATTACTCAAAAGTAATAGACACTGTTTGATACAAATTATCTTCTTTGGAAGCTATTGGAACAATAATGCTCTTATCATAACCATGTAGTAGCTTCTTTCTCAAGATGTCCAATTATGGGTTTTCATATTTCCAAAGACATATTTTCAGTGTTGAAGGCAGTTGAGTGTTTCTTATCACTAAAATGGAAAGCATGCATTAGTTTAAAAATATTTTCCCACATATCATTCATTAAAATTATTGTAATCATATAAACATGTTTTAGATTAACAAAATTTTGGAATAAGCTAGATGTATTTAGACAACTCAAAATTTCATGCAGTTTACTATAATGGTTTGTTTCTTCAAAGTTCAAACATCACAAAAAGTTAGTGAATAACTCAGTGAAATATAATTAGTGATCTTGAGAAATCTATTCATTTGAAAAAAAACTATAAAAGTACAATTATTCTCCTAACTATATGAAGCATGAAGAATGGTTCCCTCGTAGTGAAGTTTTTTTTGGGAGCCGGCCTATGGACTCCTTTACGAAGTTCGAGAAAAGCAAGAAATCGAAAATCGAGAAGTGGAGAACGGAGAAAAATCAAAGGGAGACAGGAAAAAAGGAAAAGCAAGCAAAAATTACCTGACAAGGAAAAGCAAGCAAATAGAAAAGATAAAGGGGGAACAGGAAAGAAAAAGAAGGTGTCCGTAAAGAAAAAGAAAATTTGGAGGAAAGAAAAAGAAATGCAGGTTTTCAGTTTTCACTTAGTTTTTGAGGTTGTGGAAGGTTTTTTTTTCATTTTTTGTTCATGAAAAAGCAGTTTCAAGCACTGATCTGAAATGGGTAGTGAAGAGAATCCAAATCGAGAAATGATCATTCAGCTCAACTTTTGAATCTCTCAAGAGGGAGGAGGGAAGAGAGAGAGATCTTCATCATCATCAGATCCAAGACACACTTCCCACCTTGCCCGTACGCCGCGAAATGGTTGCAGAGAGTCCCTGGGTTCAGCAGCCATGGCGAATAAAAGTTGAAGAGAATATCATGCTCTTTGTTATCTGTAAAATTTTACATATTATTAGTGTTTTGACAGATAAAAAAATAGTTAAATTAAATATGCCCAACTGAACTTAGTCAGTTCTTCAATGATTTAGAAGTGATCAAAAGCCATTGTAAGATATTTAGAAGTGCAAGACTTTAAGTTCAGTCTTGGTATGATTAGACAGATGGGAAATATTGGTGTATATTCCACCATTATATATGATTTAAAAGGCAAATATTAATGTGTATAAAAAGACTAAAATAGTACTTCTACTTGCATTAGAAAATTATACTCTTAGTAGTAACAAACTTTTAACATTCTGTCAAATACTACATTCATAATGAGCACAACAAGGATGTTTAAAATCCTATAATCAATATCATACAGTTCAAAGATTTTTGTTTAGATTTTTACGGTGCAATTATTGTGGGTGATACTTAAAAATAGATGTGGATGCTGATGCAGTTTCCACATTTTTTTTGTGCTAAAAATGCTTCCACCGTGATCCAAAAGGTAATAGTATGAGTAAATATGTGATGCCAGTTTTGGTGGGCAGTACTTAAATTGGGAGTGTGATGATGTACATAGTGCTCATCCTAAAGGCAAAGATGCTATGTGCATTTATCAGGGTTTGCTTTCCTCAGGGCCTCATCACACTATAAAGAAGCTCAACAACTGAGCCCAAAGATGGGCAACCTGAGGAGGGAGGACCAGCTGCTCATCATGGCTTCTCATCCACCAAGATCATGGCCACAAAACCCACCAATATAAATGAGCAACAGTGACTTTGCTTACCAATTTTGCCACCATATACAAATGCAACCAATCAATTGATGGGACATGAAGAATATTATTTGTGTCAACAACCAACGTCTTACATAAGTGTGTGGTGGCCTAGCTAGCCATGAGAAATGGAACCGAAAATAAAAGGCAAAGCAGATGTTTTACCCAATTCCTGGGGCACTTTAAATTCCCCAAGCTGTAGGACTGGTCTGCCTAGGATGTGGATCATAGCAAGAGAAATCCATGTATATGTCATTACCAGCTCAATAAATTTGAATTGGGCAGTTGTGAGTTGTTTGGTGGAGAACATCAGTGGTGCCATCAGGGCACAGTTGTTGCCTTCAAACATGTGATTTTGGATAAACTGGATCCTTGAAGCTTCAAATTGGGTAGTAAGTGTGGTGACATTGTTCCAAGCGCCCATGAACTTAGTTTACATGTAGGTTATTTTCAAGGTTTATATTGAGGAATCAACACAGTTTTTATATGAAGTGTGTGTGTGTATATATATATATATATATATATATATAAAACAACACATACGCAGTTCATTAATTTTGAATAGGCCCTTCTATCTTATGCTGAATGACCATGTCTATCGACACTCAAGGCCCAAGGGGTCTTAATTGATTTAAGGGTTTCAAAAGATGGGCATATTAGTTATAAGCTATGTAAATGGGCCTACTGGCTACTTACTGGACACATCACTCAGGCGATTAATGGACTTGAGACAGGCATCAGCTTAATGGGCTACATTATAAAGATAGGCATTTCAGCCCATTTCCTTATGCTTATGAATAATGTTCCACATGCTCGTACCCAAGACTGCTTGCTGCTAGTCATATTATAAATGTCTTCAAGAGAAGGATTACCTACAATGATATTGATAAGGAGGTGAGATGTCACTACATATTGTGCATTTCAGGGCATTGGGCTGCTCATGGGAAGAGTTATTCGTGTTCTATTCTAACAATGAGCCTAGCATATGAGCCCAACATAAAGAAAGAATAAGAACTTTTTATCTATAATATCGAGAGTGCACACTCTATCATATATTACTACCAAATGGTACTAATGTGCGCTAGTATGTACATCATCGATCTCAAATATCAAGGATTTCTATGTGTTTTATACGCTGAGCTTATTATCAAAGCAAAGTATTAAAAATGCTTCCTTACTCAAGATACTAATTATTAATATAGTTTATAACTATGATACATATTGCACAAGTATCCTATCATAATACATAGAAGCTTAATACATTGTATACATGGATTGAGCATGTCTTAGCATGGTCACCAAATACTTATTCTCCATGTTAGGTCTCTATGTGTGAGGCTAGGACCATTTACCATGGTCACGGACCGGATAAGAAGCCTGGTTAGAAAAGCGTTTTCCATCATCAATATATGGTGTTTGTAGTGAATGTTTACTTTGTCAGCAATAAAATCAATCACACTCCTTCCATTAATTCTTATTATAAAGTATTTTTGGACCCATTTAGGTAAAGGGTGGATCAAGAAGATATGCATTTAGTAATTCCAGCTATTACTATCACCAATAACATTTTCACAACAATTTATAGAAATGTTTTAGTTTATAATTGGACTCATTTTGCAATATATTTACCGTTTGAGATGGACGACTGTATAATACTCATACAATCTGGATAATGTAATAAGCAAAATATATAATATTTCTTTCACATAATTAAGAGAAGAACAACTATAGTAGTTCCTTCAATATTCTAACCTAATCACCATAATTTGGCATTCGAGCTTTAGATCGACCTAGTCTAACATAAATCTAAACCCATTAATTAAGTGTTCATTTTTAAAAAAAATAAAGGTTGGCCATGTCCATAGGACCAACTAGAAGGAACATAGCAGCTTTTCTCTTAGAGCATTGTATCTCGCTTCGTATCCCTTCAGACAAATGCAATGCATACATAACACACACACATTAGGTAAATTAAGACGTAATTTTCTGTCCAGGGCTAATGGTTCAACATAGTAGGGATATAGCATCGAGGATATGCTATATGATAAAGGTGAAAATATGTAATCTTTACGACAATAAGAGTTGATTTTGTTAAGTTACTTGTTAAACCTAGTCAATCAATTGAACTGTGTGAAGAATTACATATAGTAGCAAAAGTGAAGGATAGGCGGATTTGTTTGTCCTTTTAATTTGATTAGTACATATGTACAATTCCCCAACATGCACGAAGTGTCATGAGGCCAAGATTCGACCCAAGTCTCCGGATTTACCCGGTGAGGGGTGACGCTCGTGAGTCAACGGTGACACCTTCAATGTATGGATAATACCTTTGGCATCCTAATGTGGGTCGATTTGGTCATGGAGATCCCGAATCTGATGAAATGGGATGAATTGACTAAATTGCCAACTATGTTTTTTTGAAGCCAGATACAGTAGAATGCGTAGAAATTTCAATCTCATTACGAAGGAGAATCTGAATAAGGGGAAGAATTAAGTTATATTTACAAAAATAGTGCTCTCTCTATCTTATATTAATAGTTATTAGGGCCGTCAACGGATAATCATTTACCCGCTTTACCTACTCGCTTGATTCAAAATTCGTGGATGGGTAAGTGATAAATAGGTAAAGGATAAATTAAGTGGGTAATTTTACCGCCCATTTATTACGTGGGTAGGGTATGGGTAAACCCTTATTTATACTTATTACCCGTTATCCGATTTAATATATATAATACTCATCACTATTCTTATGTTTAATTATTTATATATACTTATAATTTACCCACTACCCCAATTCCCAGCCTAATAACCCGTCAAGCCTAAGTGCCCAAGTTTAGTAACCCGCCTTACCCAACTCAAATACCTAAAGTAAGTACTCATTACCTACCTAACAAATCCTAAATTATAAGTGAGGCTATTTTCTTTTGATCAACTAACCACAGACCAGGGGATGACAAATGGGGCATAGGGCAGTAGCGGCTTGGCATGAACAAGTGTGTTAGCTTTATGTAGGATAACTTGATTTATAATTTATTTCTTACCATTTGTTAATCACAGGTAAAAGCTTATAAACAAGTGCAAAACTTACTTTTGTTTTTATTTTTTCTTACGGGCATGATAAGGATATACCTTTATATACCTTTATGCAGACAAAGTTATATATGGTGTCCAAGGAGAATATTTTACCTTTGAAATATTTTGTAACTTCTATTGGAATATTTTGTAGTTTCGTTGTAATACATTGCATAGAAGGCTTTTGAAAAATATGTATAAACTTATAATACAAATTTCTTACAGAGAAAATGGAAGAGAACTTGGTAATTCTTTTTTGTCTTTGTTTTTTATATAAAAAGGGTGCACCTTGTAGCATTTTGGTATAATGAGCCAATAAATTTGGAGTAATGAAAACATCTTTAAGTCTTAATTTTTTTAATTATTTAAGTTTATATGAGGTGTTAGATTTTTATTATATTTAAATTTTTTATATAAATTGTGAGCTCCTTATAAGTTTATATTAGATAGATTTTTTTGTACTTTGAATAGACTTTTAACATATATAATTGTTATTATTTTTATTTATTAATTAATTAGTTATTTACCCGTTACCGGCGTTACCTGCCTATTTACTCGCTGGTAATGGGTAGGATATGGGTAATGAATGTGAAAATGGGTAATGGGTAGGGTATGTGTCAAATTTCTGGAAGCGGGTATGGATATGGGTAAAGCCTTACCTGACCCATACCCTACTCATTGACAACCTTAATAGTTATATTTAAAAAATATTACTTTTTATTAAATAATAAAATTCACATCTAAGAGAAAGAAAAATAAATTTATGAAACTCTTTTTCAAGTACTCAACGATTTGAATTAAACAAAATGGAGCTACTAATATGAAATAATTTGTTTTTGCTGAATGGAGTTATTAATATAGGATAGAGAATAATTTTTATTGAATGGTGAAACCCACATCTATGAAATGGGAAAATAAGCTTATGATACATTTTTCTAAGTACTTAACTATTTAAATTAAACAAAATAAAGTTATCAATACAGAATAAATTTTTTTTGTTAAATAGAGTTATTAAATTAGGATTGAGGGAGTATTATATGTATAAAGTGCTGAAAGTCAGACAAACAAATAAGTTATTTGGACAATTAATCATTCAAACACAATTAGGGGTGGCAATAGGCTGGCCTAGCCTAGGCCCCCTCACAAGATAGGCATGGCCTAGCCCGGCCTAATGGGGGAGCCCAACCCAGCCCACTAGGTCTAATCCCCTGTAGTCCCCACTTCCCCCTCCCCCCTACCCGACCAAATTCCTCTTCCTGTCCTCGTTCCAGCCTCCTTCCCTCACGGGATCTAGCAACCCTTTGCCCTTCCTTTCTTGGCCACAAAGGCTACAACTAAAGGAGGAGCTTTACCGCCCCTAGATCGTCATCTGCCTAGTCGGTTGTGCCCACATGTTTGAGCTCATAGGGCCCCTCCATCGTCAATAATGTCCTCCAGACCTACAAGAAGGCAGATCTCTTCCTGCATGCCTTGCTTGACTAAGTCACCTACAAGTTCTCATTGCTCGCCATGACAGTG
The DNA here is from genome assembly GCA_035235625.1 of Saururus chinensis. NCBI lineage: Eukaryota > Viridiplantae > Streptophyta > Magnoliopsida > Piperales > Saururaceae > Saururus > Saururus chinensis. The sequence goes on from CP141146.1 coordinate 39,033,421, forward strand.
AAGCAAGGCATGGTAGTGCTGATGTTGATGTGGGAAATGAAGGAGGTGATGAGAAAGATGGAGGAGAAGACGACAAGGACGAAGATGAGGAGATCGATGGTGGTAGAGGGAGAGTGGTAAAGGAGGAGGGAGGAATTAGGGCTAGGGTTCAGGGAGGACCTTTTGGGCCAGAGGGGAGGGAACAAGGAAGATGGTGGCATGGCAAGGATGGTGGTCATGGTTCCGTTGCCCTGCTAAGCTTGCTTGCGGCTGGTGGGGCACGACCTAAAATTGAAGGCCCAACCCACTGGTATAGGCCTACGAGTCGTCTGCATTTTGGTCACCCTTAGACACAGTTGATGGGTCAGTCAATCGATCAAACGATTATTTCAACAATCGGATAGTGAAACACGTTCGATTAATTAACACTATTTAGTTATCAAATTATTATAAATTGACATATAAAGGGCATTTAAACTAGAACACTCCTCGAGATGAAGGTTTAATTTCAAAAGTTCTTATATGACATTTTACATAGTTATGTGATCTACACTATTAGTTAAATAAAGCTAATATTCCACGTTTTTTTTACATCAAAAGCTTATTATAGCTTTTGATTGGATAGAGAATATGAGTCACATTTGATAATATCAATATCAACATTTTTCTATTTAATTAGAGGTAGAGTAGGTTTTTAGTAGTATAGAAAAAATGGAATAAAAATATTATTTTTCTAATAAAAAATAAAAAAAATTTAAATTTTGACATACTCAATAGGAAGGGATGCACATGTCCAAAAGGGCCTAAGGGGTTGTTTCGGTGTAAAATTTTTGTAAGATTCCTCAATTTCGAATAGAATAATTGGAATTGTGGTTAGGTGGAGAAGGATAACAAAATTAAAAATTTAGCTTGAAAGTTAATTTTATACTATTTTGGGCTGGAATTGACTAAAATTACTGAATCACCTTGCCAAGTGATTTTGTTGATTCCGGCTCCCAACCAACCTATTTAGAGCAAAAAATTATATTTTTTTAAATTATTATCCCTTGTATCTATTTTAGCTTCGAGAAATGTGTTATATAAGTGAGGTCTACTTTAAAAGTTTAAAATTACTTACTCATATGAGATCTTGTTAAATAAGGCTCAAATTTAAGAGAGCACCAATACTAAGAACATGCATATCATAATTCAAGAAAGAAAATTATATTAATTTAAAATTTTAAAATAGATTTAACGAGATATCCGAATTTATTTAAAAAAAAACTTATTACCAAAACTATAATTACTCCATCCGTCTTAAATTAATAGCTTTATTTGGTAAAAAAATTTATTCTTTATTAATAGCTTCATTTTGTTAAATTTAAACAGTTGGATACTTAAAAAAGAGAATCATACGCTTATTTTTTTTTCTTATACATAAATTTTACTATTTAATAAAAATTATTAATTTTTTAAATATAGCTATTAATATGAGAACGAAGAAGTATTGTTTAACGGTAAATTATTAAAATTAATTTTAAAAAATTATACTTCTATTTTTAAAATATACAACACTCAAACAACTCCTAAATGTGTGGGCCCCTTCTCAACAGAGTCCTGAGTCCATGTTCCAAAGATCCAATCCCTCACCACAGGTATGAAGCCAGGCCCAGCCCAACCACACAAACCCGCCATTTCCCACCCACCCCATATTCCCCATCCCTCTCCCTTCCAACTTCCCCTTTTTTTTTTCGACTCCCTCTCAACTCCGAGTCTCCTGACGTCTCATCCGACTCACCTACCTCCTCCTCATGGCCGCCGCCGCCGCCGCCCTCTCCCTGCGGTCGCCGCCCTCCTCCAGCCGCTTCCTGCGCGCCCCCGCCCGCATCAGGCCTACCTCCATCCGTGCCCAGTCCGCCCCGGTCCTCACCCAGGACGACCTCAAGAAGTTGGCAGCCGACAAGGCAGTCGACTACGTCAAATCCGGCATGGTCCTCGGTCTCGGCACGGGATCAACCGCCGCCTTTGTCGTTGCCAAGATCGGCGCCCTCCTCGCGTCGGGCGAGCTCTCTGACATCGTCGGCATTCCCACCTCCAAGCAGACCGCCGCCCAGGCCGCCTCCCTTGGCATCCCCCTTGTCGGCCTCGACACCCACCCCCGCCTCGACCTCGCCATCGACGGCGCCGACGAGGTCGACCCGCGGCTGGACCTCGTCAAGGGCCGCGGCGGCGCCCTTCTCCGCGAGAAGATGGTCGAGGCCGCCTCCGAGAGCTTCGTCGTCGTCATCGACGAGACCAAGCTCGTCGACGGCCTTGGAGGCAGCGGCCTTGCCATGCCCGTCGAGGTCGTCCAGTTCTGCTGGAAGTACAACTTGCAGCGGCTGCAGGAGATGTTCAAGGAGGAGGGGTGTGAGGCCAAGCTGAGACTGGATGGGGAGGGCAAGCCGTACGTCACCGACAACTCCAACTACATTGTGGACCTGTACTTCAAGACCCCAATCCGCGACGGCAGTGCGGCGGGGCGGGAGATCTCGGCTCTGGAGGGGGTGGTGGAGCACGGGCTCTTTCTAGACATGGCCAGCGCAGTCATAATTGCCGGCAAGGAGGGCGTCAGCGTCAAAGCCAAGTGAGGAGAGAAGTAAGGTCCGTCTCAATTGATTCTACAAGAGTTTTTGTATTTTCCTTATTCCCTGTTTATGGTATAATTTATGGGGAATTTTTGGGCAAATGGGTTTGTGATAATCTGATGTAGTTCCGAACTCTGATGGGATGGGAGTAATTTCTGCTTCTCTTAGATGATAATGGATGTAAAGGAATAAGGGGGAAGATGCGTGTATATGGATAAAATGTAGTCTTTTTTCCAACATGTCATCTTAGTGGACGAAATGACTCATTTTAGTGTTAATTTTTCTCAATGAGTGCATATTTGTATTGGTGCAATGGGCGTTTTAATGGTGTATGTAACCATGATTCGTTTCTGCTTCCATTTTCCATGTGTTATCGTCATTGAAGGAATAAGAGGGGGATGTTTTATTGTGATGATATTGTACTTTGGCTTTTGACTTTTCCTCTGAAGATATTATTCAATTAGATTGGAGCTTGAAGTTGGCAATGCTGAGGTGTTCTTCGCTGCAAATTAAGATTGAAAGTCTTGTTCATCTCTCATTAGAAGATAATTCTTTTTTTTTTCTTCCTTTAGTTGGTGTGGCCCTGTGGGAGATGTGAATTATTCATGGATAATGCGATGACAGCACTCTTGAAAACTTCATAATATGTGCTTGTTTCTCTATTTGAGATATGTACTTACTGCTGGCAGTCAGTCCTAGTTATGGTATTTTGATTGAATTTAGAAAGCGGCCTTAGTTAATTTGTAATTCTGGTGGAATTCTGCTACCCTCCCTTATTCATTTGCTGATTTGCTGTGAAGGACAAGGACGGGTGAAAATATTGCATTTTGACTAATGAACTAACTCGTGTAAGTTGGTCTTTGTAGGATTTTGTGTGGTCTTGCTCTGCATTATAAATGTGGAGTCGTGATTTTTAACAAGTAAATGACCCTGGAAAATTTATCATAATCGTTACTAGTTTGATGCATTTGTGTTGGTGATGTGTTGTATCAGTATTCTGAACTTTTGCTGGTTACTCTTCCCAGACTTGTAAATTTAGGTGGCAAAATTCTTTTGATCGAAATAATTGCGTTCTTCAAGTGGATTAGATTTCATATCAATTAATTGAACCTACCGAAGGTGATGTTTTCTGCTAGCTTACCTGCGTTGGGGTCTCAAAGTTAATACCGTTCCTGCACGTTTATTAGTATTGTCGTGTCACAGTAGCTTCCCACACACTATTAGTTGTTCATTAATTTCTATTTTCGAATCAATTGGTCAACCGCTAACATCATCCTGTCAAACTTTCTAAAATCAGGTAGGCATGCAGGTTTCTCCCTTTTAAAATTTATCTGAACGAATTTTATAATTCTAACATTGATCAATTGTTGCAATGTTGCATAACTAATTTTTTTTTGGAAACGGCGCCCATATATCTTGAAGGTCTCTGTGCAGCTTCCAGACCAGACATTTTGAATTTCTCCATGGCAGACATTTTGAATTCCTCTATGACATTTTGAGTTCTACTCACCGCTGCCTCAACGGCATTGGGATTTTGACATAATTGGTTGAGGTAAATGATGTCTTTCTCACTAATTTTATTGGCTCCTGTAAGACTCAGTTACTATAATATTTCTTGCGATGTCACTAAACCAGCCTGCAGGGAGCCTCATGAAAACCATAATATCCTCAGTTATACCTTATAGATGATAAAGAACACCATAGATCCAAACGCGAAGTCTTTTAGTCAAGCATGCATATAAACATCAAATGAATTAAATGGGAGGTCCTCGGCCTTATGTATATATGAGATATTATTATTGTTTAATGGAAACTGATATTTCTGCTTTATTATTATTTGCACCAAAACCTTAATAATTGGGGAATCTAATTTTCTTAGTCCAATGGAAGCAAGGACGGTCCTAGTCTCCTGTCCCCGGTCTTTGTAGAATTATGGTGTAAAAAATTCCAAGCACTGTTTGATAACATGAACCAAGAAATGATGTGCTACTATAGTCGTCGGGGGCTTGATGCTTGTTTGATACCATATCAGTGACAACAGATAATGGCAATTAGAAAGCCCGTGAAGGCACTGCGTGCATTGTTCAGGCCTTTTGTGAAGGTAAATGGTGACGAAAGAAGTGATCAAAAGGACAAAATCCATATCCAATATTTACTTACATGACTATTTTTTTCCATTCGATGGCTGGAACATTCCTTTTTCATTCTGATTTAAGTGGGGTTTCCATGACATGCATGGTATTATGTCCTATAATAAGCCATACCCATTAGCAAAGAGTTGTGCGCACAGAGAAAATACTAGTTTTCAGACAAACAAATTGGTTATCACTTTATGCTCTCCAGTGCCACTTATACGATTGACACTAGTTAAGGCAATACACTACTACTTGTAAGAGTATTTACATTATCGAGAAAGCTATACCCTGAATGTTGGAATATTTCTATGCCTGCTCCATTCTGAATCATGTGGAATTTTTAGTTTGCTAACCTCTGCTTGAAGTTAGAGTTGTTATAGCGACCATTTTTGCCTTGCATTTATCTAAAAGGCAAGAGATAGTATCAAAATGAACGGCATAGAATAGATAACTAAGGGTCTTTTTGGATAAAGATTTATCAACCCAATTCAACCAAAATTAGGTAGAGAAATTGTGTTTGGATGCAAAAATTAAGGAATCAGATTATGCACTAATAGATGATTTAAATGTGTGTTGAATATTAGAGTGCCCACCTAATCTCTTCAAAAGGAGATTACCCAACTAATTATAGGCAATTATTAGAAGAAAAAAATTGACAAGTATGTACTTCAAACACAAGTAAGGCTTTTAGTGTCCCATCTCAAAACTTATAAAAAGGGGGATTTGTGTAATTTATAACTTCTAAATCTTTTTCCCTATAGGTTTACTATACAAAGGGCTGGTCCTCAGCCAAATAGTTGACTAACAAAACTTGCCCATATTTATATCTGCTAACAATTTGTTGTCTGCGATTTGTTTGGGGGCATAGCTTTTTTTTGTGTGGACACAACCATTATTTATAGACATAATCTCTAAGAGATTAGATGAAGGTTGTAATAGTTGGAGAGAACAAAAGAGGTATTGACAACTTTGGCTAACTAGGGCAGCTAGGATGGGGATCTCTAGATTAAGTTACTTAATATATAACTTATATAATATCATTTTCTTTATTTGTAGTATTAATAGTAAATAAATCAGTTCATTTTGAAAAGCCAAATAGAACTATTTTCAATTGAACTTGCCAGTCAGCTTATTAGGTAAAAGACAAAAATGCCCTTATTGTTATTTTAGTTCAACTTTAACATAAAGGGGCATTTTTGACCATATAAACCCAACCTCGAGTTTAATTTAGAATAAGCTCTTTTGGATCATAGAATTCATATAGATCGGCCACATTAAAAGTCTTAGAAATGGATGCTTCTACTGGCAAATCAACAACATAGGCATTATAGTTGATTTTATGTAAAATACGAAAAGGACATACTTTTTCTTATTCAGGTTATTCTAGGTTCCAGCTGATTGTCTCTCCTTCCTCAAATGAACCATTACTCTATCCCCTTTTGAAAAAAAGTTCTTCCTTCTATGTTGGTAAGTAGAGCTTTTGTATTTCACATTGGATGACTATAAATTTTGACTGACTTCTTGATGAATAGAGGTAATCCTTGCTAAAGCATTATTGGGTGCACTACTGTCTTGACCCTGTTTAACTGGTGGCAGAAGGTCTAATGTGTCTGGGGTTCATTCCATAAACAATCTCGAAGGGGGACTTACCAGTAGACCTGTTAACAGTAGAATTAAAAGAAAATTCAGCTTGAGTCAAGCATTGATCCCATTATTTAGGTCTGTCACTAGAGAGACTGCACAACAAGTTTCCCAAAGTTCTATTAATCACCTTAGTATGTCCATCAGTTTGAGGATGACATGTTATACTGAATTGCAAATGTGTATTGAGGCTCATCCACAAAGTTCTCCAAAAATGACATAAGTGATTGACTTTGGAACTCCATATAACTTGACAACTTCTTTGACGAAAAGCAGAGCTATGTATGAAGCATATGAGGTTTTCTTCCAAGGTATAAAATGTGTCATCTTTGAGTATTTGTCAACCACAATAAAAATGGAATTGAATCCTCTTTGAGTCTTAGGTAATCTAAGGATAAAATCTATGAATATATCTTCCCAGGGCAGTTGAGGTTGTATCAATGACATATACAATCCTGTGTTTCAATGTAATGCCTGAGATTTTTTATCACATTTTCTTTAAAATTTACGAAAATTTTTTGCAACATAACAGCTGTAAATCAGGAAAAATAACAAATACGAAACCTATGAAAGTAGTTTTTTTTATTTAAAACATCACACATCAATTTTTCTCATACAAATTTTTACTCATTTGATTAAACATCGTACGGCCAAACCAAACATCCTTATGTGCTACTCAAAAATAATTTTACGAATAAATTGCTATGATTATAGAGTTTAAATACAAATCTGTGCTAGGCATCTCTGAGTGCAAGTCCCATAATAATCCATAGTCTATTCCAAATTATAAGTCCTGAAAACATGAACACCTTAATTCTCATCTCACTCTATACATCAGATCGTTGCACAAAATATACTCTTAATTAATGTCATACAAACTTACTCGTACAATCGTATGCCTACTCATATAACTTACACATACTTGTATGACCTTACTCATATAATCTTACTTGTAAACATACACTTACAATCTTGCTCAGAATCATACTTTTATAGTCGTGCTCGGAATTATACTCTTACAGTTATACACATACTATCGACCACTAAAACTTATTACCATTAATAAGCTCCAATGTCAAAATAGAAAAGAATGTCATTGAGGCATCACCTTAACCTCTGGGGAGTAACTAGACGCCATGGACTTTTCCGAAGGTAAGGCACACCAATACTCATGGGGCATATGATCAAATAGGTAAGAGCAGTTTCATGATACTACTTACTTGAGAGTGCAAACATAAACAACCCACACTTTAGGGGTCTTATAATGCCAGTGCCACTCTTAGGTAGAAATTGTGCAGTGCAACTCTTAGGCAAAAATATACAGTGTCACTCTTTGACAAAATTATATAATGTCACTCTTGGGCAGAAACATATAACGCTCTCAATAGAACATCAAACGTCTGGGTTTAATTTAGCACACAGACCAAATCAAAAACATACATTGCTCTCAATAGAGCATCAGATGTCTAGGGCTCAATCAAGCACACAAACAACATCCCGCAAGATAAACACCATGGAAAGACATGAGAAATGCTCAGTCGACTCATTATCGGCTAGCTCAAACACAAAACTTAATCCATCAAACCCTTAGGTCTCAAACTCACAACGATATCATTAGCTTTGCTTATATTCAAGTTTAAATTAAGTAAGTTATGTGGTACAATTATACCACAAAAACTCTCAAATATACGGTGCTCTACTGATCAAGCTGAAACTGAGCCCAATCCAAAACCCTAGTTCGTTAGGGCAGCAGACTTCACTTAACCTGTCTAACTTACAACAGAGCTCATCGTACACAAATCCTTACATATTCATACAATCTCCACCATGTACCTAATGACCAAATCAACTTAACGGATGTCATCAAACTAAACTCCTCAGTGCCAACCCTAGTTATCGCCCTCTTACTTATACCTCACTTATTATGCTTATTTTTACTTCATAATTTGTACGTTATGCTTGTACAATTATGTAACACTCTTTTCATCTAATAATCCCCCAACCTACACTCCAAACTAAACCGATCCATTCCAATCCTCGCCCGTCAAACTTGCGTCCATTGTCTTCCATCATATGCTTACACATCCACAACAAATCCATACCAAATCCTTTGCCACCTCTTACCGTCCATTACCCATACTTCTGCCTACACACATATACATCACACAGGCGTATAGCCATCACACATACTTTCATACATACAATTCCATACATAGTTTTCCAACATACTCACTAGCCATCACTAGCGCACATACAATACACATACGTAGCTTACCAACATACTCGTTAGCCATCACTAGCGTACACAAAATTCACATACGTAGCTTACCAACATACCCGCTAGCCATCAATAGCACACACATAATCCACATACATACCTTACCAACAAACACTCTAGCCATCACTAACACATACATTCATCAACCATACTTAGAGCTCACATGCATGTCATATGCATTTCAATATACCATATAATCATGCTTATATGCACGTCATGCAATCAGACCATTATTTTGCATCCAAAGCATTTAATTATACAATGCTAGCATGTTGTTACTCATTCAAAGCATGCTATCATGAAATTACGAGTTCAAAGCTCCCCTACCTCATAATCCATGACATTTGATGGCAAGCACACAACGGTGGCAGCGTCGACGGTGGAGTTGGCGGCCTAAAACACTACCAAGTTGAGAGAGTTGTTGTCTCGAGGGTTTAGGAAATGACAGAAGTACTCACGGCCAAACAAGGTGACACAAATCAATATGAAAAATCTGTGATCCACAACAACAAACTAGGGAGGCTGAGAGAAAGGTCGTGCCAACATAAGTGGTGGTACAACCAGAAGTTGAGGGTGTACTCATTGAAAGTTGACCGGTGGCTGAGAAGTACTCAACCGGTCTCACGATGTTGAAATCGGCTATGGACAGCACCCAATGACATCGATTTCATGCCAACAAGGGCCCACAAAAGGGCGGAGGGAATGAGGTGATGCTCAAGGATAGAGGATAGGTGGAAGAGGGCTCTGATGGTCAGTCTAGTAGGTGGCGGAGCTAGCAGACAGTCAGGTGGCGCAAATGCGGTGCCTAAACCCTGAAATGCACATGTGGCCACATGCACATGCGACTAAAAGGTCCACTATAGGGGGAGATGGGTCGGACAGTGGTGACCCAACGCCCACAAAAGGGCAACTAAGCTAAGGTTAGGAGATGGTGGTCGACCGAAATGGCAACATCGCTGATCGCCACCCACAACTAACACATTTGGTGAGAGCAGCTATGCATCTCGCACGATATAGGGCAAGGGCAAGCGGCCCATTTTGGGTGAAGGCGTAATTGGGCCAAGTGGGGTTGGCCCTCTTTGTCGCCAAGCTAGGGCAGACCCCATGATGGCCAAATGGCCCACGGCTTGCCGATGGTAACTACTCGAGACGCACACAAAGTGTCTAAACGGGTGGAGAAATAGAGGAATAGTGAGCTGGAGGAGAGGAGTAGAGGGGCATAGGAGGTCAATCCGGCCACACATGAAATGGAGGGGTGGTGGCTGATGGAGGCGAGGAAATAGTCATCTCGGCCAAAATTGTTTTTTGCACAGTGAGAAAGAAACAAAACCAAGGAAAGTATCGGTAGCTGACGAAGGAGCAAGGAAAGCATGGTGGCAGCCCTGGCTAGTGCCTATAGTCTTGGCGGCCAAACGAAGATAAGTCTAGTTGAGGGCGGCTGCAAACGGCAGCAAACACTACCAAAAATTTTGGTTTCAGCGACGTTTCAAAAGTGTCGCTAAAAGTATTTGAAACGTCGCTAAAACTTTTAGCGACATTTTATACAAATGTCGCTAAAGGTCGCGTCGCTAAAAGAATTTGCGACATTTGTACAAAATGTCGCTATTAAAATTAATAGTGATGTTTTATAAAACATCGCTAAAAATATTAGTGACGTTTTTTTATAACAATTAACGACGTTTAGAAGCGTTGCTATATACGTAGGGAAATCGTAAGAAGGATTTAGCGATGCTTTAGAAACATCGCTAAATATATTAGCGATATTTTTCCAATAGCAATTAGCAACGTTTAGAAGCGTTGCTATATACGTAGGGAATCATAAGAAGGATTTAGCGACACTTTAGAAACGTCGCTAAATATATTAGCACCGTCTTTCAATAACAATTAGCGACATTTAGAAGCGTTGTTATATACATAGGGAAATCATAAGAAGGAATTAACGAGAGAAACATCGCTAAAAAAGAGTATCGCATACAAAAGAAACATTATTAGCGACGTCTCAAAAAGCGTTGTTAATTCTGCCATTATTATTTTCTTAAATAATTGTTGATTGTATTCATTGACCACCAAATAGCATTATACATGATGATAATTACATTTATAATGACTAGAAAATACACATTATATATTGTTTGAATATATAACTAAATTAATACAAACATTGACCATTCCATTAAACTATTCATAAATTAAAGTATCAAAGAAGTTATTTTTTAAAATGTCTGAATAACAAAGTAAAAATAAATGAATCCTTTTACATTCATAAAAGTGGGACAAAATTTAAAAAAAAAAGATTGCTTCTGAAACAACTTGATGCCTTCAAAATAACCTGCAAAATATAGTTTATTAATATTATGGATTGATATTGTAAATAAATATAAAAAAATATAGTTGAAAGTGAAACCTTTATTTATATACATGGCAAATAAGAACATATCATTCATTATTGCATGGCACCTCTACTCCCTCTGTGGAACAATGTAAAAATTATAAAATCACATGTGAACTAAGAAATAGGAAAGAAACATTTATAACATTCTCCTTCCATGGAACTGATGGAAGGAGAATGTTACATTTATACTTAAGAAATAGGAAAGAAACAAATACATCTTATCCAATCAAGTATCAGAAAATAGGAAGAATTAACAGTGGTACCCACCAAATAATGGATTTTACACCACCACTAAAGCCAAAGTTTGGTGATTGTGTTCACAGACAAATAATTGCATAAAATTGTAGTAAAAATTCTGTACGGAATTTAGGCTTCAAAAACTTGAAGGGGAAATATCTAAGGAAAAATTTTAAGATCTCGATCTGACTGGCATGCATATATAATAGGGGAGGCTCATATCTAAATGACTCATCCTTTTTGCTTTAAATTTCCATTATATGTAAGTTATATTTATCCTATTAATTGTGCTCTCTACTTGCTCTACTTTCCCCTGCTCCACTATATTTCTCACAAGGGAAGAGTTGAGCAGATGGAGCTCCTCCTCCTCGTCACCCCACCTAAAAAAGCCCCTAGGAGGCTGCTCCAACCATCTTGTCTGCCCATTGTACAATTCCTTCAGCTCAGACCACCTTCTTGTTGCCACATCCATGATCTAGCAGCAATCCCCTTCTTGTCCTTCTAACCTATAAAGTCAGTCCCTTTCACCCCAATCCCTTCCTCACTTCCCTTCCTCCCTAGTGGCTTGATCCTTTCCTCGGTCAGTTTGACCATGCCTATCACCACCCTATCTCCCTAATCATGCATTACCCTGGGGGCACGAGATAAGGGGTAGTAGCCATTACTGTTGTATGGTGACCGAAACTTAATGGAGAGGCTAAAGGAAATCTTCCCAGAGGCCAAAGAAGCCACCTGTTACAATACAGAGGTCATTTTTTTATCTTTGGACAAACAAATGAAGGGTAGTTTTGTTTTTGGTTTATCATAAGGGTATAAATTTAGAATATTAGTTCATTTAATGAAAATTAAATTAAAATGGACAAGTAATTCAGATATTTTCCCAAACTTAAACAAGTGATTTTTGATATCCCAAATTTTCAACCTGCAATAGTTTCAGGGAATGTAAAATTAGGAGTTGCATATTGTTCTATCATACAACCAAACACTTCATCCATACTTAGCATAGATTCAGGCATGGCCTAAAAAAAGGAGTTTATAGTATTACATGCTCCGATTGCCTTCAAAAAATTATTCTGGGCCACACCACCAAAAGCATTTCTTAAACATCATGCTGAACACTTTTCCCGACTCACAATTTCAAAATGTTATCAAACATTAAAGGGCATATATAGAATTTGAATTCAATCAAGGTAGTCACCCCTGCACTTTAACTTAAACTTATTCATTTCTAGATATTCTGGAATATATAACCAAGAAATGATGCAGCATCTGACCCAATTAGATAATTACTGAATATGGAAGAAGGTGATCCGGTGGTGGTCAATGGGAAGAAGACTGCCTTGGATTTGGGAATTAATTAAGGTTGTGTAGAGGTCGAAGGAAGAAGGCAGGGGATTTGGGCGAAGAAATCGCAATCTGTAGCGAAGTCGATTCCGCAGGTGGGTGAAGAAGATATGGTGCTTTGTTAAGCTTTGGCTGTCTAGGTCGAGGAATTTGATTGGCACAAAGAAGCAAAGAAATCCCATAGCTAACAACCCACAATCCCTGGAAAATAGGTATGCACAGAGATGGGAAAATGCAGGAGAGTGGGAAGTGTTGTGTATATGGGAGGAGCGGCTGGAAAATAGGCGTGTGCAGAGATGGGAAAATGCGGGAGAGTGGGAAGTGTCATGTATATGGGAGGAGCGGCATCGATCGTGTGTTAAATATAACACATATAAAAACTATTTTCCAAAACGTTGCTATATGTGTGTCGCTGATAACCACTTTTTTTTAAAGTGAAAATCACCCTCCTATGGCCGAAAAACGAATTTGCAAGGTGAGAAAAACCAAAGAAAAGATTGGTACCTCGTGGAGGAGCGAAGAAGACATGGCGGCGGTCACAACCAGTACCTACGTACTCATGGCGGTAAGGCGAAGTAGATCCTGACAAGAACCGGTGGAATCCAATGATGGAGGGACAACGGAGTGAGTGGAAACTCACTCAAGTTTTCTCAAAACTTATTGGACGTCAAAAAGTTTCTGGACATCGAAAACTTTTGGAATCCGGTCGACGAATTCGAGATGTATATATCTTATTTTTTCATTTATGTCCCCAACAAGCGTTAGCCTCCTGTTTACGCGTTGTACCTCCAAAATTTGGGCTGAAACAACGTAGCAAGTCCTAAGGCCTGCGACTAAGCCCCACACCTGACTTTACGAGTATTTATAAAATATGCAAATACAAATATGCCAAAGTGTCACATTTTCCTTCTGAAAATGACTAAAAAATTAGCAAAAAAATCATAAAAAATCGTAGAAAAATCAGGGACATTACATTTAATGCTGACACTTGGATTGCTGATAAGTGAGACAATGTTGTACCACCTTGCCCACATCTCTTCTTAAACTTAGCCAATAAAATCTTTCAGCTACTAATTGAATAGTTTTATTTCTCCCAAAATGTCAAGCCAGTCATTCATTTTATTTAAAAGAAAAGGTCAAGACATATCGGGTCATATGTGTGTCAACATGCACCTAGTGCATCACACATCAGATTAAGATATGATCATGTATGTGATGACAAAGTAGGCAGGCAAACCAAATCCAGCAAGCCATTTGAGAATTACCAATCGTGCAATTTTGCATTTAGTGCAAAGCATGACCACACACCAAATGCATATAAATGTGACTTTAATTTAAATATAATTTATTAAGTCGATTTTGTAATGCTCTTTTCAGGCGATAATATCGTGAGCATGATAAATGTTAAATAGGGAGCTTTACAAATAATCTTCATTGATCTATAAAAAGGATTACAAGATAAAGAAGAAATAAAAAGCTGCACTTAAGTCGACCACTTGAACTCAACACTATGCATCTTCAAAATCTATCTCATGGCTCACAATAAGCTGCTCTACTGCTGTACTGTGGGTCACTATTTAAAGGGTTAGAGCAGGGTATTTATGGGTTTTTCTCTTCTTTAGACTCCATTTCGTCACCTGCATCTTGATTAAAATCCATCACCCAATAGACTTCTTCAAATTGGCCAACAATGTGAGACCCATCTTCATTTTTGGTATGTTAGGTTCCATTTGAACCCGACTCCTGCTCTTATGCTATCCTTCGGACTCCAGGCAACTCACAACACATCCTCTTCATCTCCACTTAACATACACCTCTTTAACTAATCTTTAATCTTTCTTCCAACACTAGCACTGTGATGGCCCTAGCTTATGCTTTCCCTAGTTGGTGACTATCAGAATTCTTTTCCAACTTGTTTTCATTCAACCATGATCACCCTATTGAACCAGCCCATCTCTAGAAGCAAAATCATGAACCCATCAAATTGCAACTCTTTCTCTTTTGGTCAGCTTGCTTCCCTTCCAACTACAATACAAATCCAAGAACATCTATCTCTTTGATTCAACTTCATTTAATATGACTTCATCTACTTCATTCATCTATCAAGACTCCATTAATGATAGAACAACAAGTTGAATAAAAATTCAGCATAAGCTTCACAAACAGCCTCAACAATAAATCTGAAAAAAGAATGTGTGTGTGCATGTTCTTGCAATAATGTGCACGTTGGATATAAATCTTGTTTTTGGGTTAGGACTTAGGCATTAGGGCATTATGTCATCTCCTCAGTTTTATTTTTCAACTTTAGAAGAGTTCATGGATTTCTTAGTATAATATCATGGTGTTGGTCCTATTGGACTATATTGGTACATATATGTGATTCTATGTACATATTTGTCATATATTGGTACTATGTCATAAATGCATATTTAAATTAATAATTACGTCAATATATATATATATATACTTATATTTTTTTACATGTATTATATTTTTAGTATATGCATTATTTATATATAATTTTAAAGTAATATCTAAGTTTGAACTCGAGCTTAGTATGAGTCGAGTTTGAGTTTCATTTGAGCCGAGTTGACCAAGGGAATGAAGTATGCTTGGACCTGACTCAAGGCTATTGGAACTTGAATTAAGTTCAAGTAAAACCCAGTTTTAATCGAGCCTAGTTCAAGCCGAGCGGGACTTAACCTGCTCAGCTCGTTAGCAGCCCTATTGACACATCAAACACCTTATCCAACTATTATTGTAGCAATCAACACTCGTTGATAAGTTCAAAAAATCTCTCAATGTGAACCTACTATCCGTTGACACTCATTGGTACACAAGCACCATGATGATGCCCATTGATTGCTCACAAACTCCAAAACAAAATAGTAGGCCTGTCGATGGTTAAAATTAAATTTGATGCACCATGTAAACAAATTGTCGTCGCTTGTTGAATGTTGGGCTGAAAGCAATGTAACAAAGACAAATCTCAACCAAACTTTAGTTTTTACTCCTATCAACCATTGGGCGGCTTTTGCCATAAAATCCACTTAAGATCAACATGCTTTGGAATGTTTGGGACCTCTGACAAGCCCTCTTGCTCTCCTTATTCTTTGTCTTTGAATGCAACCAATAGCTTCCAAGTAGGGGTGTTAACGAGCCAAGTATCATTGAGTTTTAGAGTGTTCAAGCTTGTGCTTAAAACTTCAATTTTGAGCTTGAGTTCGAGCCGAGTCGAGTTGCTATGCTTTTGGTTATCATTGCTTAGTTTTGTAATTGGTGACCAAGTGGTATTTAGAGAAAATTCACTAAAACGAATATGGTTGGTAAGTGGTTCAATGAGTTAGATTAGAAAATCAAATGAACTAGTATTTACTGATTTTAATTTTCTAAGTTAGACTATTAATACATGAGGAGCGAGTAAAGTTTCATAAAAAAATAGTTCTAAATCTCACGAAACATATTATATAATTCCTCTAACAAAAAGCCTTATGTAGTTGTACATGAAAAAAGGTAAAAATATATTATTTTATGAAAATAGTTAAAACTTGGGAGGCATGAAATTTATATCTAGTGTATAATATATGCATGTGTGTATTTAAAAAAAATAATATAATTAATGTGAGTTTAAGTTTTTATCGAGCTTCAAGCTGAGCCGAACCAAAATCAAGTTTGTTTGAGCTTGGCTTGACCAACTTCGAGTTCAAGTTCAAACACAAGTTGAGCCAAGTCGAACTAGAGCTGAGTCGAGCTTTTGAGCTTACTTTAACACCCCTACCTCTAATGCCTTCATTGGTATCTCAGTAAATACAAGTACTGGTTCTAGTTGTGTCCAAAGATATTGTAGCCAATTAGACAACTAGATGACATCTTCCCTTCATTAGCAGCATGCCAAAATAAAGCACAAATGCATCTACTTAGAACCAACATTTTACATGATAGAACACAATCAATCTATAAAGATTTATCTTCCTACAAATCCTACCTTCTAAAAACCCAAATCTTTTTACTCACGCACCTCCTTCTCTAGCTATCTCCTCTCCTTTTTTCACATCCAAATCTATCTCTAAACCCTCTATGAGCAGTCTCATTATCTTAAAAAGTGCTCCTTCCCCCTTGTCAAAATGAAGCTACTTGTGTCTTGGACCAGATTAAATTATTTAGCCAATCTATTTCTTCCTTGGGCATTCTCTTGAGTTTTTTTTAATTATGTTGTTTAATCTATTTGGAGGGAGATGAATTATTGAATTTTCCATAATGAGAACCTCCATAAAAGATCTTTATTTAAACAAAATGAAAGTCCAGACAAATTATATGTAGGAAACCATCCCCACCTCTCTAAAAATGTTAGTGATTTTCCTTTCCTTGTTGAAAGTGGAGTCTATAATTTTCTCTATTATTTGGTTGTGGTATTGTTTTTTTATTCTTTTAATTTAAGGGAATTCTCTCCCCCTTTTTACCAGATATAAAAAAGAGTGTTCCTTCCCCCTTGTCAAAATGAAGCTACTTGTGTCTTAGACCATATTAAATTATTTAGCCAATCCATTTCTTCCTTGGGCATTCTCTTGATTTTTTTTAATTATGTTGTTTAATCTATTTGGAGGGAGATGAATTATAGAATCTTCCATAATGAGAACCTCCATAAAAGATCTTTATTTAAACAAAATGAAAGCCAAGACAAAATATATGTAGGAAACCATCCCCACCTCTCTAAGATTGTTGGTGATTTTCCTTTCCTTGTTGAAAGTGGAGTCTATAATTTTCTCTATTATTTGGTTGTGGTATTATTTTTTTATTCCTTTAATTGAAGGGAATTTTCTCCCCCTTTTTACCAGATCAAAAAAATAAAGTGCTCCTGCCCTACAGTTGGACTTACATAATTTTACTCTATCTTGAGGATCAATGACTGTAAAATAGGAGCAAGTCTTGAAAGGTTATCTGGGAGTGCTCAATGACTTCTCATTTGCAAGCGTTTGGAGGGGAGAAATTAGGATTGAAATGACACGGATTAGGAAGTCCACAAATATCGGCACACATCTAAAGGAAGTTCGATCATGGTTTAATTTCATCCAAGGTTATTATATCGAACATTTTGCCATATGCTTTGGTCTCTATAGTGTGCACTTCCCATCAATTAGTCCAATGTGACATAAAAAACACAGGACCTTATTCTCCTTTGATATGATCATCACATACACCACAAATTACAGTACATTAGAAGGAAAGAAACAAGCCTCTCTGTCATCCCACCCTCATTTTAATGCACTTGGGCATTTACCACTCTCATTTGAGATGCAGCACAGCTTCCATTCCGGCCGGCCAGCTAGAGACTTCCAATAGTATGAGGAAAATTCTTTGATATTTTAGTTTGGTTCTTGTTAACTTCACACCATGTTGTCACGAGTATTGGCGTCGCCTGCGTCGGCCACTGGCTTGTAAGTGTGAAGCATGAAGTTGCAGGAAGCCACGGCCTCTCCAACTGTGAGATATATCCACTCTTGCCCTATGGATTCTATAAAGTTGGCCTTGTCAAGCTTCTTCATCACCTCGCTTGAGGGGTTGGCCAATGCTAGCTGCCAATTCCAAAGCCAGGACACAAGCAAGTTAAGAGAGAGAGAGAGAGAGAGAGAGAGAGAGAGAGAGAGTAGCTACCTTGAGCCCTTTTCTATCAATGGACTTCCTAACTTCCTCCAACATGGTTATGCCGCTAGTGTCAATAGCAGCAACGGCTGTAATTAACAATGACCAATTGGGATCTTAGTATGTAAGAAAAGGTTAATATGCATGCTTGCAAACTGAATTACCACCGATTTAAATCGAGCATCTCTTAGGGACATATATATTTTTTTGGCAGAAGGGAGCACAAATACATACGATGAAAGCTAACAATTTAAAGAGCCAGCGTAAGGATGTCTTAATGGGCCTAGCAGCACCACTTACCACTGATGTCCAAGATGACATACTGTAGACTGGCCTCGCCCAACTGTTTCACTCGATCCTCCTCCTCCTCAATCCACCTTGAGATCCTGCCACATTGTCATTAACTCAAGCCATCAGTCCTCCTCATCCTCCATATTATACTTCATCTTAGACATACATACGTATGCAAGCTTAACTTACCTCTCTCGCAGGTAGCTTGCATTGGCGAAGTAGATTGGGGCAGAAACCTGCAGAATGAGAATGCCTGGAATGTTGTTTGCACCAGGATACTGGTTCACATTCCTAAATGCTGCGGAGTTGGGAATGTTGCCCAGCACATGGGTCCTTGGCCGAGCCACAAATAGGAGCAGTCTCAGTATTGATATCGTCACCTGTTTGATTAATGGTCATTAACTTGAATAGTAATTTAAAGCTGAAGCCAAAGTGGTTAATTATAGTAGTGGAAGCGATCTCCTTCATTGAGAGGGTTCAAATTTACTTACCGCAATAATGAGGCCAATCTCAACGCTTCCAAAGACAACACCAAGATAGGCCCCCAGGCAGACGCAGAAGTCAATTTTGTCAATCTTCCACAGATGGATGGCAGCTTCGTAGTCGATGAGGCCCAGCATGGCTGCAACGATGATGGAGGAGAGGACAACCAGAGGGGTGTAGTGGAAGAGAGGGGTCAAGAAGAGGAGGGTGATCATGACAGCCACGGCCATCACAATGTTGGACACTGCAGTCTTGCACCCGGCGTTGAAGTTCACTGCTGACCTCGAGAATGGCCCTGCATTTCCCCACTCAAAAAATTGTAAATTCAGCATTTTTAAGGATGTACTCCCTCGTCTAATATTAATAACTATATTTAAAATAATAATATTTTTTATTAAATAGTAAAACCTATATTTGAAAGAAAAGAAAATGAGTTTATGATAACTTTTTTTTTAAGTATGTACCCAATTACTTAAATTGAACAAAATATAGTCATTAATTTAGAACATTTTATTTTACCAAATGAAACTATTAATATTAGATAAAAGAAGTCTGTCCATGGAGATACACAAGTTACAAATTAATACTTCTTCTGTCCTATAATAATAGCTATATTTTAATTTTAAAAAATAAATCAAAATTAATTCATGTTGAAAAACAAATGTATCAGCTAGAAAAAATGATCATTTGTGATCGTTCCCAATGCTTGATGAACATTAATATAAAATCTGATTTTTATTTAATTGATCTGGGTGTTAGTGAGACATCCAGGACCACGCCTAAAAAAGCAGAGGTTTTGAGTTCACACCTTCACTCTAGTAGTCACGTGCCCACAAAAAAAACTTATCATTTATTTATTTATTTTCTATCTACACTGTAAATTCCAAAAATTAGATCTCTATGTACTGAGGACAACTACACAATTTCTTAAATTGGATGTTTGTGAGCTAACTTATTGGCTATGTTCTGTTCATTGTGCTAGTGGCCAACTTGGGGAACACGTGATCTTCACACACTGTTCTTGGACCATCTCCTCCGCAAGCTAAGCATGCCACTGAACCTAGGCCATTCTTATCATCCAGTAAGAGACAGGAGAGGATCACTATGCCCCACCTACAGAGACTGTATTTGATAGGAGTAGTGCAGTCCTTTTGGGACAATTTGTATTTACCTGCAGTCAAGTAGCAAGAGGTACAGGAGCCAGCTATGTTCATCATCCCGAATGCAATCATCTCCTTGTTCCCATCAATGTGGTAGTTCTTGAACGCTGCAAAGCTCCTGCCCACAGCTATTCCCTCCTGCATTGAGATAGATGGAAGAAAAAAATGCAAGGCAAAGATTAATTAACATAAATTTGCGAACAATTGGCAAGAATCATGTAGGATCACTTCAATGGCGAGGACCACTTACAGCCAGGCCGATGATGCCAATCACTATGCCGGTCTTCAAGGCCACGGACATGAACTTTGAATCAAACACAAGGTGGGTCACTGATGGGGGGTTTAGTCCTTCCTTCAGGGACCCTATCTGCAATATACAAAACGATAATCAACAATTGGCCACTAATTAATTATAACAGTCAATTTAACAGAGTCAAAAGTAAGCCTTGAACTCTGTTAAATTTACAAAACGATAATCAACAAGTCCTTTGACCCCTATGATTGATGGGCTCGGTCCTGGCTGGACCATTTTGGCAACATTCTAAATTTAGCCCAAGACAAGGACAGTGTCCGGTTTGGGCCAGATTAGGTGTGTGGGTGGTGGGTTTAGGTGTGCCTAACATTGAGCACAGTTTTTTTATGCTAAAAGCTTACTACAAAACAAACGGGTCCTTACGGGCCTCCAGATGTCAGGCCCATTTGAAGAAGCGGGTCGGACACCGGGTCCGCTTGTTTAGGAAGCACTTACGATTTGGACGCCGTGCTTTTCTGCATGGGTGAGGTAGACGAGGACGCTGCCTAAGATGACTGACATCAATGGAGCTCCTGCCGATATCCAAAACAACTTTGGCCTCCTCTTGCTCTGCTTCCATGTTGCCACCACAAATTACAATATATTAATATCGATATTTCATATCATAAAAATTTTAAAATAATCAAACGCTTGTATATTAATTTACAGCTTCTTTTGCAAGAACGATGAAATTTTTTTCTTGTTCTGTCTGTTTATGTATTTTTTGCTGGAAATGAACAAGAAACTGAAGTGTAATTGATGACCCAGTTGGTAATATTTAATGAAATCAACTATTCTCAACGGCTTCTCTCTTGTGTCATCTGGTAGGAAGTATTCAAAAAAATTACAGCAAAAAAAAGATGGGGACTTTAAATTTGAAATATATTATTCTATATATGAGATAGAGAAATTTTGGAGATATTCTGCTATTTATTATATTTAACCAAAAAAGATGGTATGCTCCTATACTGCGCTTTTCTTTTGTAGAATTTTATTCCATGTCCATCAAGTTCAGAATCAGAATTGAGCATGTTACTTTGAATGCCATATGTTCAAAGTAAAATGAAAGAAAAACCTTGTGACAACGCATGAGATATGCGTATATATGGGGTAAATGCATCTTGATCTTCCATCACAACATGATAGACAGGAATTTAGCACTGAATATTCGATCTCTTTGTTACTTTGCTCACTACAAAGCGGTGAATCTTTATCCCTCCTTTATGACCTTTAACCTCAGTAGAATTCTTACTTTAATCTATTCTCAGCCGGAACGTAGGAAGCAGTGGCTAGTTTTGTAATTTTCAAGTTTGGTCGCAGCGTTATTTCTTCAATAATTGTGATGCAACAGGTTTCATGCACTAAAGAATCCCAAAACTAGCTAGCTAGCAAGAGGTGAAGTATCACGGCAAGGCAAGTTATCCATCACCTGTGACCAAGTGATGACAAAGAAGCTACTGTTGTGTTTGAATCATTATTGCCTTAAAAATGGCAGAACAAACCAATTCATCTTGGATCTGTCAGCACAAAAGCTGGGTTGCCACCCATCTCCTATTTGTCTGTTTTATAGTATATTTATCTAAATATATATACATATATATATATATATATATATATATATATATTATAAATAAATAAATAAAATTCCCTTTAAGAATCAAGATTGTAGAACTGAAACAGCCTAGAAATTTAAATCAAGTATAATATATGAGAGTTGGGTTGCTTACAAAGAAGCGAGTGACGAGCAGGAAGAAGAGGAAGCCACACCCCAACACTACACTCTCCCATCTCCACTGCATGAACACCATCGTCAACTTCATCAGCACAGAATATTGAAAATTTTGAAAAAAACAAACTGAGAGAAGATGTCTACAAATGAAAAGGAGAGGTTAAAGAGATCGATGAAAGGACCTGGTGAGTTTGGCTGAAGACTGACTTCATAACTGACACAACAGACGTCCCAGTGGTGAAGTGTGTCAAGCCAAGAATCCCTTTAAGCTGCTGGAGGCACACCACTGTGGCAGCTCCACCCATGAATCCCACTATGGTTGCATGCGACAGAAAATCCACTATGAAACCCAACCTGCACAAAATAGCAATATGAACTCAAAGTCTATTGCAAAAGCAACAAGATGGAGGAGCTTCCGAGAACAGCTCTTCTGTCAGTTGGCTCTGAGTACGTAATTCACTGTTTCATGACCTTCCTGAATACTGCAGACTCACGTACCTCAGTATACCGAGTAAAGCCTGGAAGACGCCGGCAAAGAAGGTGGCAGTGAAGGCCAGGTGAAGATAAAGCGTGGGGTTGGCCGCGGCAGAAACCTCATGCTCCAGCATGGAGGCCATGAGCAGGGACCCAACTGCCACAGTCCCCACCGCCAGGTCCCTGGAGCTCCCCATCATCGCGTACACCAATGGCGGCACGAAGCTCGAGTCTGCACCCATTACAGAACATAGATTAGCTTGTCGTTCGAAAAAAAACAAAACCGAAAGAAGAAGCTGGCCAGTTTCAGAATGAGCCCAGAAAAGAGAAGACTTACAGAGGCCGATAATTGGAGGAAGGTTGGCCAGCTTGGCGTAGCTGATGCCCTGCGGGATGGCAAGGCTGGC
The DNA here is from genome assembly GCA_035235625.1 of Saururus chinensis. Taxonomy (NCBI): domain Eukaryota; kingdom Viridiplantae; phylum Streptophyta; class Magnoliopsida; order Piperales; family Saururaceae; genus Saururus; species Saururus chinensis. The sequence goes on from CP141146.1 coordinate 39,056,509, forward strand.
GATGGTGATTCCGGCAATGACGTCGGACCGGAAGGAGCCAAAGGTGTAGCGCGGTGCCCACTCCAGGATGGGGAAGAGGTACTGGAGGGCAAGCACCACCCGGCGCCCCGCCGGCTGCCCCTTGAACTGCCGGAGCGGGTCATCCGGGAAGAAGGTCTCCTTGAGGTTGTCCCTCAGCGCGTCACAGAACGGCCTCGCCGGAGGCACAGGAACCCGGCGCGCCAAGTACTTCCCTCCTCCGGCCTCCCCAGCGGCCGGGAACGCCACATCGCCGGTGCCCATGGAGAGCAAGTGGCAAGGCCGTAAATATGGGGCAAATGTGAGTGCGAAGCAGAGGGAGATCTAATTAGCTGTGAGGGAAATGGGAGCTGCGGAGGAGGGGCTTATAAAGGCAAAGGGCGGGCTAGTGCGAGGTGGGCCCCGCCTAACATGGGTCCCGCATTTGTGAAGGACGTGAGTCGAACGCGTGGTGGCCGGCGGTGGAGGCCAACTTTCCGGCCTCCGGATCTTCGCTTTTTCTCTGCTTTCCTTTTTCCTTCCCATCTGCTCTGCGCTTGGGTGGGTAGGCAAGTCAGGCGATGCTTCGTTCCTCTTCTAAAGATGGGAAGGAAGAGACAGTTTTTCATATTTAAGATTATTAATATGTATTAGCGTTAATAATAATAATATACATATATTAATATATATTATCATTAATAATAATATACATTAATATGTCAATCTCAGTGAATGAATGGCTCGGATGTACGCTTTTTTAACACTAGATTCATCATCAAAGGAAAGGAAACATTAACAATGCTAATTCCCTCAACATTCTATTTTGGAAAGTAGGGCCCCCGAGGTCCACAAGAGGTTTGATTATTACCACGTGGGTGCAGTTGATTGGTAGATGGAGAATTGGAAAATATGGTGCAATTATCTTCATGAATCAGAATAACCGACAGTATTGGAGGGTTTTGGGAAGCTGATAATTAAGTATAGACGGAATCTTAACACTACATTTTTATATTGATGAGGTGGTGTTTTTGTTGGATCATGAAAGTGGGCCCACGTAATTTATTTATTTATTATTAATTAAAATACAAATATGCCACCTTAGGGTTTTATGGGTTTACGTACTCTATAAATTTGGTCTAGTATTAACATTTTATGTAGCTTAAATACACCCTTCGTCTTATATTAATAATTTTATTTAATTTTTTAATTAAACTAATTTTAATTATTTTTTAAAAATTAAATATAATTATTAATTTAAGATAGATGAAGTATTAAAAAATTAATTAGATTAAGGAATACTCATCACAATCTTTCTTGTCCATGTTATGCTTATGTTGCTAGGATTAGGACGACTTAGGGATACATTTTGTTCTCTATATTACATTCTATACATTTCTCCCTAAATCTTATTTTAATTGTCTATGTTTGAAGAAATAAGAAAATTTACCTTTAAAATTTTAATAATTCTTTTTACTCCATCTATCAATTATTTTGAGAATGATAATATAAAGAGGTATGTTATATAGGTCTGGGCTCACGCATGAGTGCGTGAACGGCCCATAGGACTGTTGAATTTAAAATTGATGTTCAACATTAAGGGGCATTTACTCCCTAAGTAACATGGGACCATCAAATTTAGATCCAATGACTTTAAGGGTCTCAATTCATACTATTGCACTTGAGCCCAGGCTCTTATAAACTTTTGTTTAATATAAATATAAGATAAATATTTATCTAAAAATAAAACTAATAATATAAAAAAGAAAAAGGTTGTAGGCCTACCTCTAAAGGGGAAGATATTTATGGTAAGACTTGTGGAGTGACCATACTATCCACAAGATTTTGATGAGTAATTTTACGATGCCATGATTGGTGTTTGGTAGAAAAACTGATTGCCTAACTAGTAAGTAAGATTTCATTTTGTATTATAATCACATCTACTAATTTGGTAGACGAAGTTAAAGGTGTCAACAAGAAAAGATCATATTTGTGTTGTAGAACTGATCAGTATTGTCATCTATGATCTATGTAATGTTCAAGAGGTGATCTAAGTAGCAGATTTCAAAGTTCAATACATATATATTCCCTTCGTCCGATAACAAGCATATAGATTAGAAAATAAACTTATTACCACATAGAGCAAGTAATATAAAATAAAATCATTCCTAAATAATAGTTCTTGATCAGGACGAGTAAAAATAAAATAGAATGATACTCATTTTTTTTATAGGAAGGTGGCAAAAACACTACCACATTACAACAAAAGAACTTATAAGTTAAGGCTAGGGGTAGCCATGACAAAGTCTAGGAAAAACATAATCCAAAATAATTGGGGAGAGGGGAAAATCCTTTCCCAGTTAGCTAGATTATGGGCAACATAATTCCCCACCCTCTTCACAAAAGAAAAAGAGACCAAGTTAAAACTAGTCAAAAGCAAATGAAGCCTCCAAGACCAGGATGCCAAACCTAGAAGTGACCTCCTCCGGCGTAGAGAAAAGGGTCAACACATTTAAGCAATCCCTTTCTAAAATAACTTGCTCCTTCCAACCTGATTCAGTGGCAAACGAAATAGCCTACACATAAGCCAAAGTTTTGGCCTCCTCCACATGCAAAATCCTTGAACCCTAGCTACACCTGTAAGCAAAATCTTCTTGACGTTGTTCCCGGCGCAAAAGCCCAAGCCCAAAGTGTCCAGTTCCACAAAGATATCCCCATCAAATTTCACCTTGATTGTGTCGGGAGGAGGGGGTACCACATTCCCCAAGAGGCTGAGAAGGGGTTCTGCTCATTTGTATTCAAATGGACCTCAATACGGGAAGTCGACCATACGTTGTACTCCTCCATTTTATCATATTTTCCCCTAATCTTTGGGAATTCTTGTCAAACCAAATAGTTTATAGTTGAGTAAAAAAGCTCAGCACATCAAGATCCTTATACTCCCTAATAATAAAGTACATAATTTCCAATGAGGGGCAAAAAATAGTTAAGAAGATGTTTTTAAAGAAATCATGACTACCCCAAATCTCTTTAAGTTAGGGATAAGTCCTTAGGGCATGGATGACAATTTCGAGGGACCTCCCACAAACCAGACATCCCTCTGCATCAAACACCCCCTACGAATCAAATTCACCCTTGTGGGAAGGATGTTCTTACATACCAACCAAGCAAGCAAACAAATCTTGGGAGGAGCATCCATGCCCCAAACTTCTTTCTAAAAATTATGGATAGCTTTCCAACTGGAGGACTCACCATGCCCTGAGAACTTTGAGTCAAGTGCGAGATGATAACCACTCCTCACTGAGAAAGCCTTATTTGGGGATGCAACACATAGGGAGCCTAGTGGGTTAGAGATGTTACTAGAGATGGGATAGGGATTCCAAGGATTACCTAACAGTCATTGAGGATGAAAAGATCTTTGATGAGGCTCTCCATCCATCAACCACACAACTAATCGATGAGGTCACTGACCCTAGCAATGCCGGGCTTTCCCCTCAGTTGAGAAATGACCTTGAAAGTGATGGGGTGGGGATTTCATTTCTCCTCCCAAATCCAGATATGACATCCATCTCCCACCCTCCAAATGATGCCCAATCCTTCTCCCACCCTCCAAATGATTCTCAATTCTCAAGAATTGCTCTTCTTGCCAAATTATTTCTCTAAGCAAACGAGGAGGAGTGCCCAATGACAGCCTCCCAAAAAGTACTCGAAGGAAATTATTTTGCTCTAAAAACCTAGTTACCAATGAACCTTCATTCTTTAGAATGCAAGGTTTAGGACATCAAACATTATGATATTCAAGTTGAAAAGAATGAAAGAAGTAAATATAGATATAAATAGATCTTATTAGGTGTTCAACTATATGAGTTTCCAAACTTTAATTTGCTAGATTATACTTTTATCATATAAGAGAATTTTGCATGAAAAACTAGAGAAATTGAACAATTTGCTTTGGTATGGTCATTTTATAAAAAATTACATCGCTAGCGCTATGATGGGGTTTATCTAGGATACGTTGATATAGGAATTACTAACAAATTGATGAGCTCACAAACCCCACACAAGCTTACCTTACCCATATCAATTGTTCAACTATATATACTTCCTTTGTCCCATGTTAATAGTTTTATTTGACAAAAATATTTGTTCCATATTAATAGGACAAATGGTACTTAAATAAAGTATAATATGCTTAGATGCCAGTTTCACTATTTAATTAAAATTACCATTTTTCTAAATATAGCTATTATTGTAAGAGAGAATGAGTATTTACTTTTTATGTAAATTTCCTTCCTAGGAAAAAAAGGGTGTAGGGTTTAAGACTAAAAACCTATTTATAATTGATATTTTTTCTTAAAAATTAATGTGGAAGGACAAACAAAAATTTTCAACTATTACAAAAAAGAACGTATGGAAAATTTTTTAGGACAATATGGCTGGCTTTGATGATCATTAATATAGCATTATAATAACACTTAAAATTTTTAAAAAATATATATTTTCGCTATATAATATTAATTTTTAAAAAATAAATAATAAAAGAGACCGGTTTATAAAAGTATAAGGCATTTACGCTATGAATCACATAGTTCCTTGAATTTAGATGCGACACGCATAAGAGGCTAAGCACACGCGGTCCTATATGAGTTCTCTTATAAGCTTTTGGGCAAATTGGAATCAAACACTAAATTCCGAGTACGCTAGCAAAGTGAGCTCACAAGTCAAAAGTAAAGAATAACCGTTTTTTTTAAAAAGCATTTGTTTGACCATGCCGAGACCTTGACCTCCGTCATTTCTAAGGGGTGGGTAGCTTTTTAGCTCCTTGTCCGGTCCTACCCCTTCGACCGTGCCGGTGCCGGTGCCCCGTAAGAAACGGCACGTTTCGGTTTTGGAAAATGAAACGAAGAGACACGAGCTGGCAGCTGTCCGTCTCCTTTGAAGTGTAAGTTGTCAACTTCTAAATTTAGGCTAAAAAATATATATCTTAAGCAGTGATTAGTAAGTCACAATCTACGTGATTTACCTTAATGGATAACTTTAATGAATCCAACACTGAATTTGCAAGCTTCCCTTCCCTTATTTAGAATTTTGATGAGTTTCATATATATCGCTAGCCCTTTTTAAAATTAATAGTTTTTTAAAATAAAATAAAATAAATTTTTATTTTTTTTTCCAAATGCAGTCTTTGTACCGTCTACTTAATTAAATTTTAAGATTAAATATATAAATCAACAAAAGAGAACAAGAATTTGGTGGAGATTCTTTTTGAGATGTCATATTGTTTCTTGCTAGATTACTGGTGCCATTATTGTGTTCTTTGGATAAGTTAGATATCAATTATTGGGTGGCGTGGGTGATAAGTATAATTCACCTAGTGCTACCTACTGCTTCTAAGTATGTTTTGGATATTGTGGATTGCCAATCCTTCTTGATTGTTCAAGCCTCAGTTGCAAGTATATAGATATGAAGGTTATAAAAGGTGTTTTTAAAATTTTTAAAAATAATAAAATACCTTAATAAGTTATTTATTATTTTTTTAATATTTTTATACTTCTTATGTCTTAAATTAATATCTTAATTTAATTTTTTAAAATAAATTAAGACAGAGATATCATATATTTTAGTAATTATATAGTAAAAAATATTTTTTTCCAAAGTTAGTAATTTTATGTGACCCTAAAAATCCTGATTGATTAATGTTGACCCCTGATTGATTGATTGTATTCATTTCACATAGGTCGGCAGTTCCACAATACGAATACAATCAATGTAATGCACAGCCCCTAGATAAGAATTAACACGCAAGATTGGAAAAACAGTTTGATGGCAAAAAGCTGGACCGGTCTAGCAGTGCAACATAGTAGTATTAAGAACAATCGGGTCTGGTTCAGATGGTCGCCTCACGAGAACCACCACATGTGGTCTCCAACTGCAAGGCAAGTTGAGGTGCAAGACGACGAGTCGGACCAGAAATCCGTGGTTGGTCATGTGCATAAATGTGGAATTTGGAATTAAGAACATGTTCAATTTGGATGGTGTACATTTTATGTGATGATGGGTGGGGGCCATCGAGCATCTCGAGGAGCACCCGTGAGTGTGTGTTTCTGTAACTGGACCGTGTCCGTGTGAAGAGAAACGATGTCGTCTTGCTGTACCGGATTCTGGACCAGATAAGGCCCTCTGGTGTCACATTTGAGACAGGTACATGTACTTTGGTAGGGGTAATGATTGAGATTCATAAAAATTTATATAAATGTTTTAATTAGATTTTATACGTGAATTTTATACAAAGTTTATATGGGCTCATTTGTTTAGATTAATTAAAATTTAGGTGTGAATTTTTGATGTGTACTTTTGATATAAAAGTATTATTTTCCCTAATAAGAATTGGTTTATTTATATTTTGACTTGTATTTACATTTGTTAAGAAATTGCTTTTCCCCTTGTGGATAAAATTATTTTCTTAAGGTTTTTAGCTTGGTATATTTAAGAAAAAAGTGATTTTTTTAATGGTGACTGTCAACATTGTGATTATGTCTAATTTGTTTGTCATAATGTCGTCTTTTCACCTTTTAGAATTCAGTTGACTCACAAAAAATAAAATAATAGTTATATATGAAAAACAAATCTGTCGAAATTTAAAATATTTTACACCACAGAATATCTACTATAGTTAATTAAACCGATAAGCAAACATAATTAAATTCACCTCATCAAGTAAAAATTTAAACATATAAGAAAATACATAATATTTCTTAGTGATTAACGATTAAAAGTTATTATAACATTATCTTAAGTAAAAGGTAAGATAAGATCGTACATTTTATTTTAATATTATATTGTACTCCCTCTATCTAATATTAATTGTTATATTTAAAAAAATAATATTTTTTATTAAATGATGAAACCACACATCTAAAAGATGAAAAAAAAAAGCTTATCATACATTTTTTTAAGTACTCAATTATTTAAATTGAATAAAATAGAGTTATTAATATGAAATAATTTTTAAGACTAAGAGAATATATTTTTTAAAAAAGGGGTGTATCATACATTATATGGTAACTTGATTTTTTTTTTGACTTATCGGTGTTGTTTAAAAAACTCAAGACAATCAATTAAAAAATGAAAATAATTTCAAGTAACTAAAAGGTGAAACTGGAAAAGCTGGAGAGTGAAGGAAATTTGAGGAGGTTTTGGAGTTAAAATGAAGTACTAAAACTACGGTTTTAGCTTGCCCATCTTAAACACGTTTTGACAAAAAAAAAAAAAGTTGACACTAGAAAAAGACTTCTCATTGACAATTGTTCCTTGTCTTGTAGCCATGTGTTCCTCACAAATAATGAAACTTTTAATTAAGCATATCTCTTTGCTTGGATCTTAATTTATAATATATGGAGAATGATGCTTGCAATCTTTTAAAACGGTGCACGGGCTCTCGGAGTCATGATTCTCTGGAAGGCAAAGATCACCTGCCACGACCCAGAAGTATCTTTATCATCTAAGGAGAATAATTGCGTTATTTAAGTAACGAATGTGTCAATAAGCACCAAATATTAATCTTTTTAATACTTTATTAACCTATAAACTTTTTATGTAAACATGTTCTTAACTGTAGATATACACCTCCCGTGCCCTTTGGTAAACCGGTTCACCTAGGCTCAACTTTTTATGATAGGTTTTTTCTTATTATAATAGGGTTTGATAATTGTTCATTACATGCAAATCACACCGGTTTATCATAAGCATGCAACTCAGCTGCTAAACTGGTAAAACTTACTGGTTCCATCCAAAGCAAACCTGGTTGCAAACTTGCAATAATCCTATGCAAGCATACGTCTTAACAGCTCTCAGCAAGAACGAAAGATAAAAACAAGTCTTGTGGGTTACAAACAAATATATTTTCTCCTTCCTAAATTAATATCTTTATATAGTAAAAAAATATTTATTTTATATTAATAATTTTATTTTATTAAAAAGAGTATCATAAGTTTAAAAGTCTTTTTAAACTTTAAAATATATAAAAAATTATACACATTCATATTAAATTTAAATTTTAATAATTATTCTTTCTCCCAACCTTCTTTAAAGATTCCATCCAATTGGCGTTCACACCCCGTGATCACTACAAGACAGAGGGAGCAGCTTGAAATTCTTTTTTGTCCTTTTATTGCCTTTTCGGCCAATAGCGTCAAAAGAGTATGCCAATTTCCTTTGGCCTATCCAGTTTTGTTTGAGGCCTCTAAGGTTCTATAATGTCTTACTGCCTCATCTGTCAATGAACGGACTCAACTTGGTCTGATTGAGCGAAACTGATGAGGAATTCCTTTTGACTAAATGCATCTCCGGTTGGCTTCATTCGCTTCAATTTGACGACTTATTTTCCACATTAAACTATAATCTTCATTTTAAATGAATACAAATAATGAGTTCTTTAGTGCACACGTCTAATGCATTAGGTAATAGCAAGAACATTCCCTTACTTCAAGATTGAGTCCCATGCCTGTAATGCAGGAGAGGGGGGTTTTATCACCCGCCTACCCCCTTCTCAAGCAAGAGCCATAAAACAGAAACTAGGGATGGTCCATTGGAGGGGCATTTGGTGATTGAAACCCAATATATCCTAACAGCTGAAGTGGTTAGAGAATGGATTAACTGCGTATACAAATGCTGATCACCTGCATGTGAAGAAGGTTCAGATAGGGTCGATGCAGAAATAGAAATATAATGACAATACAGTAAGGACTAGTGCTGCTGCAGATTGACTTTGAGCATGCTGCCTACTCTAATGCCTGAGCAGTTAGGTAACATACCAACCATGAAAATTAACTTTTGAAAACTTTCAGAATATTTGGACTTGTTTATTCTTCTCATTTCATACAAATTAAATCTAGAAGAATGGGGTCATCTTGCTGTACATTCAGGATATTTGTTTTATTAGTACATTCGAGGGGAGAGTGTGCTCCATTCAGCAAAAATATTACAGGTGACCCTGCCCCATCAGACTGAAAATTATGAAAAACAAAGTAGGAAATTAAGTTTTTCTAAATTGGAACGATACAATTAAAGTATGATTTATGATATATCAATATCACTTCAATAGGGTGAGAATCAACTTCTTTATCCATCTTGGCGGCAAGTTTAACATCATTGAGTATCAGGCAGGTCTGATTAAACCTGCCGTGGACGTCACAATCCTCAGAAGTCCTCTTCCTTGACCTATACTCACTATGTCCTATATTAAATGTCCTATTTAGCTTATTTTGAAAAACTAAATAGGACATTTAAGATGGGATGGAGGGTGCATTATTAGACGCTAAAGTTGTTTGCGTTTCTGCACTAATAAAAGACAAATTAGTACAAATTAAACCAATCTAAGGAAAGGTTGTGGCTATACTCACATAGAAGGGAGATGAAGAAAGTGGCAAATAAGATACGTGGAGAAAAGTCCATGCTTTATTGCTTTTGGAAGTCAAGACTGCCGAATTTCTATTGCTTGTGTGTTGGTCATTAATGGCAGGAATGAAGAAAGTGGAATGACTTTGGACAATTTGCTTCTTCCTTCTCTTTCTTGCGTTAGCCAGAAACAAACCCAAGTGAGCCTCTCTCATCCATCTCTTTCTTAGGTCACTATTTGGCCAGCATTTCCTTCCACTACAGTGAAACAGTACACAAGAATCTTCCCTTTTTATTCATTTATTTCATTTGTCATGTGGGAAAAGATTATAATGAAAAACTTTGTTAAATCCCATCAAATTCTACCAACACAAATATTGAGAATATAAACAAATCTTAGGCTTGAGAACACACAATTCTAATGGCAAAGCCTTAATTTACTTGCAAATTAGGATAAGCACGCATGTTTAGCTCGGAAATTAAACTGCAGGGACCCTATGGATATGCTAAAAAAACTTGATTTTATAAACATCAATAAACAATCAATTACTCTATATGATCCTACCCATGATCAGTGACAAATTTCATGGTAGTGGCTCTTCATTCAGAAAGCCAAGTTGAATAGGACAGGAGCAGGACTTTGGTGTGATCACGTTGATCACCGACACCTGATGTCAAGATTCAAGGATGATGATCGCTTGCTGTGATATATATTAAAAAAATGAAGCTAATTAACATTATGATTAAGGTCCAAGACTCACACATTCCAGCGAACATATCCATATGACGTTCCACGAAAGAAACGCTGAGTGGAATCTGCGTATAGGATGATGCAGAGGATGGGAAGAGGGGAGTGGCAAGAGAGAACAGCAAGAAAAGCTTGACATTTAAACGGGTGAAATGATTAGATTAGTGAGTGATTATTGAATTTTGGACTCCTTAGAAGGTGGCATTGGTTGAGACCGTCACCAGATGAGGCTGCAACATTGTTATTAATCCTCTTCCTTTTTGCTTTACTGCAGTTAATTTAAGGGATTATACCCACTTTTGACAATAATGCTCCAAGTATCTCCCAGATCCTAAAGGGTCCAACCTGCCCTTTTTACTATTGGCTAATTAGTGCACATAGGAATTCAATTTTTATTAAAGCAAGTCCACCAACTGCCCTTTTACTATTGATAACATCATTTTAATAGTTTAAGGAGTTCAAGTTTCTTATTGTTCATGACACATTTTATGAGGAGGGCGTCCTAATCATAGACGCCCACTAATAGCACGTTAACCATACCATTCATTGCATTTCTCTACTTTCAACTTTGGACGACTATCTAAACATCTATAATTTAAATCAAATACATTGCACTCCTTCCGTCCTATTTTAATAGCTTTATTTAGGAAAAAAAATTATTCTGTATTAAAAACTTTATTTTATTCAATTTAAGTGAATAAATACTTGAAAAAGAATATCATAAGCTTATTTTATCTCCTCTTAGATGTAAGTTTTACCATTGAATAAAAAACTATTCCCTCCTTTCTACATTAATATTTCTATTTAGTAAAAATATTTATTTTATATTAATAGCTCTTATTTAATTTTAATGATTAGGTACTTAAAAAAGAGTATCATAAGTTTATTATTACTTCTTTTAGATATAAGTGTCACTGTTTAATAAAAATTACTAATTTTTTAAATATAACTATTAATATTAAATGAAGGGAGTATTATTTTTTAAATATAACTATTAATATTAGACAAGAGGGAATAATTAGTTTCACTTTCAACTCTCCTCTCCGCGTTTTCCATGCTGTGAACACCACTGATCACCTTCTCATGAACAGTCACCAGCAAGCTCAAAAGTTTTGACTGTAGAATAGCCAATTTCCTGGATATTGCATACCAACTAGATCAATTTGCAGAAATGGAGTTAGGCAACAAAGATGAACTCATACGCGCTTCATAAGCGGCACATGATAAATAAAAAAAGTAGCAGCTTAATTAATGACAATATATATTGTTCAGCACCCTTGGGAAGTTTCAATTATTGATATGATCATCATTACCATTAGCTTTAAACCCACAAAGCAAAAATGCTGCGATCCAAAATTGACTCGCGAGACACAATAACCAACTGAGGAAGGTGAAATGCAATGAGGAGAGCCAGTCATACAGCTTAAACACTGGCATGTATCCAATGAGCATTGACTTTGGTTGATATGTGACGTGGAGAAACCATTGAAGACAATGCAAGTGAGACCTCCATTACTTAAACAAACGACGGCGTGAGGATCTGTCTTTTTGTAGACAGATTTGAGTGGGCAGACATGCACAAGCTATTAGCCCACGAGGTATGTCCATGCTCAGGTGGATGATAGTTTCTTATTTCCTTTGACCCATGCTGATCATGGTCCGGAGCTTTATGGGGTCAATGGATTCTCCTCTTTATCAGTCTTCTTGGCTTGAGGGCAGGTAGAAATTATAGAGGGGATGGAGCATGTGATCCTTGAAATCCACTTCCATGGTGGCTCCACTGTTCAGTGCATCAGTAGGTACTGAATGGTTAGTTAGAATCTCTTAGTTTTGGAAAAGTTGGAGTGCTTCATCTCTTACGAGCCAAGCAAGAAGGGGAACATAAAGAAGATCGGCAGGCCCACCGGGCCAAGTCTAATTGATAGGGAAGTCAAATGACACAGAACCGTGGAGAAGGAAAGGAAAGGTTCAAGTATGACCACGTAAAGTTCAATAAGATGGGCATGCTTTGCTTTGCTTTTTTTTTTTAATTGTATTGTAGACCATATCATTCTCAACGTAAAAAGCTTTGTGAGCCACGGCTGAGAGCTTTTGTCCATGACAGCCCATGTTGGAGGCTGGTTTAGGTTGCCAAATTTACTTGTGCTTGTGATCAGATATGGGGAGGCCTGCCTACCAGACATACTATCAACATTCAGGTGTTGACTTCGCATTTCCCATTATTTTTAGCTTGATATATATCTGAAGTCTGACTGATATTAGGTGTTGAACTGTTTCTGACTTTTGTGTATCCGGGCACAATTGTCCTCCTCTTAGTTATGTTTATGTCCCCCTTCAATGGCTTAAGCTATTGGGATTAACAAGTGTTATTTAACACTAGATCGATCATGTAGTGCTTGGGTACTAGGACCACCTGCACGAGTGCTCCAAGGACCATGGGCTCTATAGTTGAGCTCCCACATACATAGGTAAGTGTGAGAGCTAGGCCTGCATTTGGAGAGTGGAAGTACTATTTCAGGGATCACCACAACAAGAGGAGACCCACAAAGATACAAAGAGATATTGTATGGAAGTTGGAGAACTAGCACCAAATCTTGACAGTGAGAGAGAGATGGGGCAGGCATTTTAAGGAATTAGGGGACTAGAGGCCACATACAGCCCATAAGGTGTCTTTGATATATACGAAGCCGCAAAGAAGCTCAGAGATTTGGATCAAAGAAAAGGTGAGCAAGGGAGAGAAAGGGAGAGAAAGGAAGAGAAAAGTGAACAAGAGCAGAAAGTGAAAGCAACGCCACCACTAACCTGTATACTTTATAAATTCAGTACCTCTCCGGAAAGACAATCTTCTTTCCTTTGATCATTGTTATCGTTTCTTCTGCTCCTTCATTTACTTCATCCTTTCATGTGTCATATCACCAAACCGTCCACGCTTTCCCATCCTCATACGCACTCTTCACAGATTCTGAAACTTTTGTCCATCTCCATCTCCGTGTGGGTCAGATTCTAGAGGACCCGACACCCAATAATGTACTTGTAGGTTCTTCCAAAAGCAAAGCTTCAAGGCTTAAGATGTGGATCAGGTTCCCGCAGTCCAATCAAAATACTCTTAGGGCTAGGGTGCTTAGGAACAAAAATAGACACAGGTGTGGGGTTGTTTATGTCTGTTTGTAATTTACAAACCCTTTGTCTGTGTCTAAATCATACTTTGTCTAAGTTTATCTATTACGGATACAAATAGATATAAACGGATATGGACAAATACTTCAAGACTTAAATTTTATCTTAATTTAAATTGTCTAGTAGTTATATATCATGTTAAAAATATCCTAATATGCTACATAGGTAGTAGATTTATATTTTTAAGTTGTTTGGTACTTAAAAATAATAAATAGTAGATTCAAAATTTTTGAATGGCTCATTGATACGAGACCACTGGTATTAAGCATGCACAATATCAACTTTGAGGTAAGAAGATATCATATTTTGATATTATTTGAATAAATTAATATAAAAAAGAATAAAATAATGAGATAAGGATAAAATAGATGGTGTCAACCACGCCGTTGACATGCTGCAAGTTTGCTTATGGTGCGCAATAGACTCGCCACAATTGCGTGTGCTAGGTCTGCCTGTGAATTTCTCTATAAATAGGAAACTCATGTAATTTTTCAAATGAGTTTTCTAGTCATTTTGTGTCTGATTTTGCCCGTTTAAGAAGTATTTTAGCTAATTTAAAGGTGTTTTATGCAATGAAAGTATCCATTTTTTGAGTTAGTGACTCTAGAGGGAGAAATGACTCAGGGCATTAGGAGGCTTTTTGGGTCCCACACACTTAAGCCCAAAGAGAGTGAGAGAAATGGCCCAAAGTGAGAGGAGGCTTCGTTCTCCACTGTTAGGCCATATCGAAAGAAGTGACTCAGAGTAAAGGGAGGCTCTTCCTTCCACCGATAGGCCACACAGTGAGAGAAACATCCCCGAGTAAGGGGAAGTTCTGTCCGTTGCTTTAGGGCACATAGAAAGAGAAACATCCCTAGGTAAGAGGAGATTCTATCCACCACATATGAGCACAAAAAGATAGATGTGTCTTTGGGTAAGGGGAGGTCTGTTGCCTATAGATGCTAAGAGAGAAGTATATTCAGGTAAGGGGAGGTTATGCTCATTGCCTACAGGTGCACAGAGAAAAAAGTGTCTCTAGGTAATGGGAGGTTTTGTTCGCCTCCTTTGGGTGTGTAGAGAGAGAAATACCCTGAAAAAGAGGAGGTTCTATCGGCCGCCTTCGAGCATGCAAAGTGAGATACATCTCCGGGTAAGAGGAGATTATGTTTGCTACCTTCGGGCATAAAAACTGAGATGAGCCCTGGGAAAGGGGAGTATCTATTTGTTGCCTTCGGGCACAATAAGAGAAATATTCTGGTGTAAGAGGAGGTTCCACCCGCCTTCTTCAATCCTAAAAGGGAGAACACCCTAAAGGAAGGAGCAACATCAAATATTGCTACTTCAGGAAATCTTAGGGTTGTAAGCATTTTTGACCTTTTGATTTAATATATAATTACAAAAATACGAGTGCATCCTAAGTAGTTGACTTAGTATGTTAAATAAGTTATATGCCTTGCTCTGATCTGATGTGTTCTGATATGTTTTTCTTTGCTTGGATTCAATCTATTCTGATATGCTTTGATATGATATGTTCTGGACTGATTTGATATTATACAATCTAATATGATTTGATTTGTTCTGATGTGGTATGCTCTGCTTTGTGATAGAGTGAGATGTCTGATATTGATGCTTTATAAACTTTTGTTTGACTTCAATAATTTTCATCTGACTCAGAATGATTTATTTAGATATAAGGATTATAAGTATTTTGACATATATGATTTTGTAGTACCTAATGCATGTAATATCCATTAGTCATAATTATGTTTGGATTTGATCATATTGGAATAACCTCGTAGATGTATCTATCACGCCCCAACATATGTAGGGGTGTTCACAGACAAATACGGATGCAGACACATTGCTATGTACAAGTTGTATATGCAAACACATTACTATGTACCTCAGCTTCACAAGATTCAATTGACACTTATCTACTTCATAGTTATCCTATTGATAGTTATTTAGTTGACAGTTCATAGTTTTTTGTATGAAAAAAAAAAGACTTATCAGGAAATAAATTGAGTAGAATATATGGTCCTTAACCCAGTGAGTAAATTTACTAGTTAACTATAAAACTGGATAACTGGTCATTTGCAAGTTACAAATTTTAAAACCTAAAGTAAATTTTGCTACTTCATGTTGCGAGACTCCTAGTTTGGTCATATAACCAAAATGTGGGGAAGTTTCAAAGATTTACCTAACAAAACTTATCTATGTGAGAATTGAATCTTATATTCACTTGTTGTTAGTGGGGTACTCACAGTGAGCTCAGTGGATGTTTTTGTGAAATAGGGTCGGTGATTAGATTGGTTGTTTTTTGTGATAGCATATAGCTCTTGTTTCATATCCTATAGATGTATTATTTCTAAAAAAGTGGAGAACTAAAAAACTGAAAAACTATAAAACTGGATATCTATAAAACTGAATAACTATAAAACTAAAAAATTGGATAATTAAAAACTAGATAATAATGGAAACAACATATGAACAAAAACCCTAAAAAAGCCTAAATTAGCTTCACAACACAGGAAGAAAAATGGGAGGAACCCCATATATATATGCCTGCATCGACTAGAATAATCCATTTGTTAAAGGGAAAATAGGAAAACTGACATACTGTCAAATTGGAAAATCGAAAAACTAGAAAACTAGAAAACGTAAATCTTGAAAAATTGAAATGAAAAACTTGAAAGGTGATTAAATTAGTTTTGTTTCTGCATTGTCAAAATTATGTTTCCTACAACCCAATGGACGTCTCAAACACACAACAAACCTTTTGTGTCCATTTCCATACTCTTCTCATATCATATCAGTAATCCAATTTTCTACTTTTCTAGTATTTCAATGATCCAGTGTTCCAATGTTCCAGTTTTCAGTTTTCTAGCTACCCAGAAAATCTTACTAGCAAAAACTACGTAGTGTCCAAGATATAACCAACCAAAAATAACATTTTCATCGAAAAATACCTTTTTTATCATCTGAAATAACCTAAACCAATCTACTTGGTGGAAGGGAAATAAACTAATAGGTCTTCGAAGCTAGAAGATGTGAAGACCCAAAGAAAAGAAGCAGAGAAGATGAAACAAACTAGGAAAATAAAAATATGAGGAAGAAGAACCTACCTAGGAGGAGGAAAAATTATTACGAGATGAAGTCTTACGGGAGAAGAAGAAGAAATCTGTTTCCTGGGTTGAGCATTCGATCCGTCATGTTTTTCCCGTCGACTAGAAAAAAGTCATGAAGAAGGAAACAACTGGGCAAATAAAAGTAGCTCAAAAGATGAACTAACACAGGTAGGAAGCCTTACTGGAGATAAAATTACCGCAGGATGAAGTCGTTCCGGAGAAGAAGAAGATACTTTCCTAGACTGAGTGACTGTTGTAGATGATTTTTCCCATCAGGTTGTCATATGTTGAAGGAGAGGGTAGTTTAGTCAAAAGCCTTCACACACTTGTAAGTTCCCATGTGAGCAAGTCTACTTTGGTAAATAGTAAAGACTTGCTCACATTTCGGTTATTTGACCAAAGTAGGAGTCTACTTTGGTCAATTCCTCTATTCTCTTCCTTCTATTTACTCTTTCTCTCCTCTCTTTTTTTTCTCTCTCTCCCCACTCTCTCTCTTCTTTGCTCTTTCTCTCTCTCCTCTTTTTCTCTCATCTCTACCTCTCTCCACTCTCTCTCCTCTTTCTCTCTCTTCACAATCTCTCCTCTTTCTCTCCGCTCTCTTTCCTCTTTCTCTCTCTATTCACTCTCTTAAAGAGGAGAGAGAAAGAAGAGAGAGAGAGTGAATTGAGAGAGAAAGAGGAGAGAAAGTGAAGATAGAGAAAGAGGAGAGAGAGTGAATAGAGAGAGAAGAGAGAGAAAGATGAGAAAAGAGAGAGTGTGAGGAGAGAGAGTATGTGTGAAAAGAGAGAGAAAGAGGAGAAAAGAGAGAGAAAAATAGGAGAAAGAGTAAATAGAGGGAAGATGAGAAAAGAGAGAGAGTGAGGAGAGAGAGTATGTGTGAAAAGAGAGAGAAAGAGGAGAAAAGAGAGAGAAAAATAGGAGAAAGAGTAAATAGAGGGAAGAGAATATGAGTATTGATTTTGTTCTTTGGAAGGACGAAATCAGTACAGTACAATAATATTGATTTTGTCTTTTAGAGGGATGAAATCAGTATAATAGTATTGATTTCATCCTTCTAAATAGTAGTGATTTCATCTTTCTACATAGTAGTGATTTCATCCTTTAGAAGGACAAAATCATAAAAAAATTAAAAAAAGCCACATAGGCGCTAGCGCTTGGCTGGTGCCTCCGTGGCCAAAATGAACACCATTTTGGTAAGTATTATTTTTTCAACACTATTTTGGTAAATATTATTTTAAAATATTATTTATATAATTTTTCCTTAATTAATCTTCATCTTATAAACCAATATAAAAAATGCTTAAATCATCAACCTCAGATTCCTCTAATGGTAAACCTACAAAAAGAGTGATAATCCAACATAAAAGTATCTTATAAGCTTAAAAAATATAGAACCAAAGCAAATTAAATAAATAATTACCTTCAAACTTAGCCCTCAACCAACTTTGTGCACATATCAATTTTTGAACCGTCTCCGTGCTCATCTTGTTTCTTAATTGACAAATAATTCTCCCCCATACAAAAAGATGACTCGAATGCAATGGTGGATAATGGAATAGCCAAGATGTCTTTTACAATTTGTGATAAGATAAGATGTTTTGGTGCAAACTTTTTTCCACCAAGCCAAAATATTAAATGTATCACTAAAAATATCTTTTAAAATAGGTTGTTCCAAATATAGCTTATATTCTTCTTTTGTCTTTTGACTTGACTTACTTTCCATGAACTTTGTGAACTTATCCTTCAAAGCCTCATATCCACCACTAGTAATTGAAATTCTCTCACTACTTGAAGAAGCTTGACTATTTAGAACCAAACTATCAAATTCACTTGATCTGGATACCCATGAAGCATATTCATCATAAAGTCTCCCCAAAACATTATAAACTTCCTTATTGTTTGAACAAAATTAATGAAGCTTCTATGTATCATAAATAGTGCATATTCATAAAATAAACATAAGCCAAAAAATAATAACTGCATGCAACAAACTGGTAGAAATATTTTTTATTTGCCAAACCAAATAAACAAAATCGTATTGCACATCAATTAAACAATTTAATGAAATTAGTTGGTCATACCGTGCGAAGTTCTTGCCTAATCTCTTCTAAAGATTTTCTATTTTTTTGAAGGACTACCTAGATCATTGGCATACCAACAATAAATTATCAAAAAAATATATTATAGACACTTTTAATACATCCTAAAAAAGTGCTTGACTAATATAAGATTAAATTTTAGAGCAAACCCATCTAAACATAAGAAATATAACCACTATATTGAAATAACAATTAACTCATATGTATCTAAAGACACAAAGACCAACAAAAAAAAATCCAATCCAACAACAACGATTGTCACACAAACAACATAGCCGTCAGAAAAGAGGTAGTCCTGATATATTACCTTATGATAAAAAATATCCAATTTGATTAGGACCCAGTATTGGCCAAAGCCTTCACACATTTCGCTCATTACACAATATTTCAGGGCTATGTTGGACAAATCCTTGTATGAAAAGAAGTAAAAAAATGTGTCTAAGATTTCAGTGTACATTTGTAATGAATTGAACTTTGATAAATATTATTTTTCTGATAAAATGCATGAGTTGAACGTGTGGTGCCATATGAACATGAAATAGATTTTGTGGTCATCTCAGTAATTAGTTCAACAAAACCCAGTTACGAGTAGATTCAGTCCAAGGAAGAGTAAGCAGAGAAAACACTCACGCTGCCCCTGTTCCGATTAGCATCAACCAGAGAAACGCCACAGAAGCAAAATTCGTAGGGAGAACTCACATAGAGAGGGGACATTGGATGCTGCAAAAGTAAAATTTGCATCGGAGTGGTGGCGAATCGACAGTACAGCAACACGACGGTATGAGCCGAAGCACCGCAAATCCTGTCTCCAAGCCAGAACACCTCTATGTATGCTTCCCTTGTTCCGATTAGCAGCAACCATCGCCACCAGAAACTGGTCCAGCCAGATGCAATAAAAATTCTGAAAATCAACTAAAAGCGAGGAGAACTCACAAAGAGGGGAGATCGTATGCTGCATAAGCAAAATTTGCGGCGAAGCAGCTGCAACATGATGGTGCGGCAACAATACGAAGGTATGAGCAAGAGCACTACAAATCCCGTCTCCTAGCCCGACTGCTTGTCAACGACTGCAGAGTAGACAACTTTGGCAAAGAGGAATCACCACCATGGGCCCACGGTGCCACCAGAGTGAGTTTGGGGAGGGGGGGGGGAGAAATTGTCGCTCTCAGGTGGAGGGGCCGATGGCGGGGTAGGAAGAGTTGAGCTAGGTGGTGGCTATGACAAAGCACGAGAGATGGTTATGATCCAGATGGAAGCCCGCGAGATGTAAAGGTGTATACTTCAGGTGGTTTTTGGAGAGGGCTGAGAGGCAGAGTAGGGGCAGCGTAGCGGCGCTCTGGTGAACAGTAACATCTATGTTGCCTAACCAAGCCCTAAACATATGAACATATTTTCAAATTAGGTGGCAGATGAGAACGTCCGCAAACATAGACAATAGTTTGTTTGTGTCTGCATGCACCTACAAGGGCAGACAAGTTTCATGGTCTGCGTCTGCATCCGCCCCGGACTAAAAATTTGTCTGCTCTATGTATTATTGGATGCAGACACGGATGGACAAACAGATGTTGGATGTCCGTGAAGATTCCTAGACACACACCACCCCCGAGTTGAGCCCGATGCAAGGAGGAAGTGGCGTGCGACGCGACAAGGTAGAGTTGAATTGCAGAAGACTTAACCCATCCTTGCGTAAAACACACTATGGAGTTGCACACTTATACTTTGTACAAATAAAAAATGAGTAAAGAAAGAATTACTATAAAAGCATTAGTCCACTCATACCCACATACATAAACAAGCCCACACATGGCTAAAATAAGTTAAGCTAACAATGGCTAACAAGAGTTTAAGTCAACAATGACTAAATAGTAAGTATAAAGTAGAGTCAAGTGTATATATATCAACATGACATAAACAAAGTTAACATAGCAACCCAACATCTCTATGAATATTCTCTCAGTGGTTGGCGCCATCTACATACTCAACATAGAGCCCATCCGAACAACCTGCATATAACATACAACCCCAAAACAAAACACCAAACAAAATAAGCTTCATTGTTCCTACACAACCTGTGTCAATGAGCATTATCTCCCATACACATGCAACAAATTAATGGTGAATGTCTCACAATTGAGAAAATAATGAACCCGCTCACCAAGGACAATCCCTAGCTGGGAAGGTCCAAATTTCTATAAAAGGAAAACTAGAGCGGTTGGGTAGGTTCCCTAATTGGGAAGGTACCCCTTGCTCACCTAGGATAATCCTTAAAAAGGAAGGACTAAATTCTAAGAAGGAAAATTGGAGCAGCATGCTCGCCCAAGATTAACTTTGCAGGGGAAAGTCTAAATTCCTTGAAAGGAAAACTAGAGCAGCGTAGCAAGCTAGTGCACACAAACATATCATCCTAGATTCTCAGGGTCTAGATAACTCATCAAGTAAACTCACATAAGTAATCTGCTTCATCTCAACCTGAGGAGGCACCACATTCTTGATGGAAGACAAAATGAATTCTTGTCCTTTCAGACCCAAAACCGATTCAATAAGCTGCCGAATGATTAATCTGACATCTAATCACATCTAATCGATCAATCATGGCTAATCACAATTAATCTTGTTTATAAATCTTTTTGATGATGCATGTAATATGATACATATGTGAGCAAAGGATAAATGAGTCAAAAGATAAGTAAATATTCTTAAATTAGTCTACATGTGCATAAAACATGGCCCATTTATGTCAAATAGAATTATGATTATCTACACAAGAATGTACATAAGGGGTAGCGTGCAAACCTAAGCTAAGATATGTGAAACATGAACAAGCTATAATCAATGTTATATATGCAAACATCCATAATCTTATCATAGTCCTACCCTACTGAAATCATGGAGTAAATGTGATGAAAACTTCAAAATACGAGTTCAAGAGAAGTATAACATCATGTTAAACCTAGACAAGTATAAACATCACTATACTTAAGCCAACGATAGGAAACATGATTCACCTAAAATTAATATAATATGTCCAAGCATATATATATATATATATATATATATATATATATATATATATATATATATATATATATATTTAGAGAGAGAGAGTCCTGTTTATATGAGCCCGGGCTCATATATCTCTATGTGAGCCCGGGCTCTATGGGTCGTCGGATTTACATCTGGCGGCCTATATTACTCATGGGTTTATAATACTCATAAAACCCATGAGTATTATGGGCCATCGGATGTAAATCCGATGGCCCATAGAGCCCGGGCTCACATAGGCATATATGAGCCCGGGCTCATATAAACTTTTTCCATATATATATATATATATATATATATATATATATATATATATATATAGGCCATGGCCTACTGGAATCATCAAGTAATTATGAAGACGTCATCAAACATGGATTTGTAACATGTAGAATATCATACTAAAATTAAACAAATATAGCCTAAATCATGCTTGAGCTGAATCATAATCCAAATATGGTCCTCGTGCAATCACTGTAATGCCCCTAATTTTCCCTACGATTTCTTGTAATTTTTTCTACTATTTGTTGATCATTTTTGATAGAAAAATGTGACGCTTCGGCGTATTTAGGCTCGGTATTCATACTCGTAGTCGGGTGTGGGGTGCAGTCGTAGGTCATGAGCCTGGATGCGCGTTTACGGTGCAAAAAATTGAGAGAGAATGGAAGTGCAGAAAAGATTAAGGGAAAAAGAAAAATAAAATGAAATAAAATAAAGGAAAACGGGCTCCGCCGAGCCCGCTCCAAACCCTTCTGGGAGAGAACAGTGTGATCCCCCCTTCGTTTTGGCCAAGCCAGAGGAGCTCCACCGGCAAGCCACTGGCCAACCTCAGCCTGGCGACGACCAGGCTGCCTCCTCGGCGCCGCCTCAGCCCGATTTGATTTGCCATGAGCTCCTCCCATGTTTTCCCCGGTCTCTCTCTGCTCTCTCTGATTTGTGCTGTGGCAGCACCGGTGGTGGCCGGTGGGCTCCGCCCGGCCTCCATCCCGACAGCCATAGGCCGGCAACAGAGTAACGACCCGACCCGAGCCAGGCCCACAAAATCACTAATAGGAATTTTTAATTTTCCTTGAGCCAGGAATCATCGTCTAAGTGCGACAGGTACAACGTTCGTCTACGCACAATGGAGCTTTAAGGCTTCCTCGTACGTAGACTTAGGTTGTAACAAGCACGTACACACAACAAAGCTTCATAGTTCGTCGCGTGTAAAACAGAATAAAACATATTATTATAATGATTTGGTTCGGGCCAATGTTGCCTTGCCGTTCGTTGCCTACGTACATATTGGATATTATTCCAATACGATTGGATCCGAACGTAGTTCTGCCTAATGGCTACTACATACAACAAGTATCACAAAATCATACATATAAAATATATATCTCCAAATATTTAATCAAAGTATACAAAAACTCGTCATATATCGGAGTCAAGCGGAAGTTAATAAGCCAAAACGTACATCTCGCTCTACCACCGAGCAGGATCAAAACTACACATACACGTGTCTCGCCCCTATTACTGAGTCTAGACTGAGCACATCATCCGGCTCGCTCTATCACTAAGCCGAGATCGGACACACACACACATCACACGTCTCGTTCTACCCTAGAGCGAGACAACACACATCATGGCATATGAGCACACATCATGGCCTATAAGCACACATCATGGCATATAAGCACATAGCACAACAACACATATAAATCGTAGCATAACACACATCATAACTTAGCACATGCTGTTCTATAATTACAACATAAGATCAGAAATACTTACTTCTGTCATAACTCGTACGGTATCGGTATCTATGGACAGAACCCCGTCTTGCTTCGGGTTTCTTTTTCTCGTTTCGGTGTTCGGGCAGGGCCTCGCTTAGTCTCGGGCATTTCCTCCTTATAAGATCATCAGCTCAGAAAATAAAACCCTCCATCGCAAAGAGCATACTCGATTTAGTCAAGAACGCCTCTTGAATCGACTAAATCGGAGTTAGGATGGCCAGAAACAGAGAAAACAAAGTTGATCGGTACTGGTAGAACCTCTCCTTGTCTTGGGGTGTTTCCTCTTCATACAATCGTCAACTCAGAAAACGGAACCCTCCATCACATAGAACATACTCAATTTAATCAAGAACGCCTCTTGAATCAACTTAATCGGAGTTCGGATGGCTAGAAACAGAGAAAACGAAGGCGGTCGATGCTAGAAGGTAGCGGGCAGAACCTCCTCTTGTCTTGGGGCATTTTCTTCCTTATACGGACTCCAACTCGAAGAAAGGAACACTCCATTGCGTAGAGCACACTTGATTTAGTAGGAAATGGGTCTTCAATGGCCTTAATCGGCCTCAAAACGGTCAAAAACAAAGGAAAGGAAGTTCTCATTTGAAAACAGGAGAAATGGGGTTTATATAGACCCCCCGAGCCGCCGAAACCGAGCCGCCAGCAACGGCGGTGCCGCGGGTTTTGGGCGGTGGTGCTGCGGTAACGCGCGGCTCACACCCGCGCACGAAACCGTGGCACCCGCGGCGCCCACGGTAACGCGGGCGCGCATGTCGTGCCGGCCCTATGCGCCGACCCGCGTGCTGCAATGCATGCCAGTCGCGCACCGCGCGCTGGTTTATATATATATATATATATATATATATATATATATATATATATATATATATATATATATATATATATATATATTCTTTTTCTTCTTTCTTCAAACACGCGTAACTTCATATCCCGGATTCAGATTCACGCGTTCTTGGTACCGTTGGACTAGTATCGATGAGCCCTTTGATACTAACTCACTTAAGGCAATAAATCATGTTCTTTCTAAGTGGGTCCTACCTATATTGCACGTTTCCCGAGGTCATCACTTTCGGTCCCGACCTTCGTTTTGCCCGTTCTTTGATTCGTTACGCTTGTTTCTTTGAGCTCTACTCAAATATGGAGGTTTCAACGGTTAAAACCATCTATAATTTATTAGAAAAATTACTAATTACCTCTAACCCCCTTGGTTAGACGTAATCGAAAAGCGGGGTGTTACATTCTTCTCTCCTTAAACGAATTGCGTCCTCGCAATTCACCCAAAATACTTGTCAAAACACATATAAATATCTAACAAACTCCGATATTTAATCGGATAAGTACTCATTTAACAGACTTTAATAGATCATAATCAAACAAGTCGTATATAAGTAGGACTCAATCTTTAAAATTTGATAAAATAGTTGTAATCACATGAAATATTGCAAACAAAATCCGATTATAAATTTAAAATTAGATAAATCATATCATACAAAATTCAATATTTAATTCAAAGTCAAATAACTCTTCATTCAGAAATCTGATAATGAAAATCATACATATCATTTTTTCAAAGTTCAATAATTCGATCTTTCAGTAAAATCTGATAAATTGTTCATAAACGAAATCCGATAGTAAATTCAAAATTGGATAAATCATTATTCAGAAATCTGAAAATACAATCACAGAATGTCGTGATACCAGACGACTTACACCCGCGCCCATGGGGTGACGCGAGACAAAAAGGAAGGGATTTACCCATGACATTCCAATCCTGTGCGTGCCGGATGCTAAATTTGGTGGTATCCAAAATCATAATAATTCTTAGCTCCGAGGAACCGAGAACTATCCAGACAACACGATTGCCCAAAACTCGGAGAAATTTTTGAAAAGAGGGGATGATTTTAAAGTTAGAGCTTTTGTTTTCATAAAGTAACATAAAACTTTTAGCAAAACTTTGGCGAGTCAAAATTTTGGTATAAATTCATACTTCAGTAGGTCGAACTAAGTTCTAAGAATATGCTTTGTGCACATAAGAAAATATTGTGTCATCTTTCTTTTGAAATCATTCGGAAAATCTGAAAACACGATCACAGAATGTCGCGATACCAGACTACTTACACCCGCGCCCATGGGGCGATGTGAGACAGAATGGAAGGGATGTACCCATGACATCCCAGTCCTGTGCGCGCCAGATGCCAAATTTGGCGGTATCCAAAATTGATAGCTTTTGGGCTTTATACCAAATAACTATCCAGATGGTCCGAAGACCCAAATCATTAAAATCTTCATCGTCAAATCAAATTCAAAACAAATATTTCCAATAAAGCAGATTTGAAATTGAAATTCATTTCAATACACTCATGGAATAAGCCTTGAAGCTATCTATTAACACCTCATGTCCCATATCACGGGTGTTTGATGGTTTCTTCTTAGCAATTCCACAGGTGATTGAGATAAATTTACTAAATTTCACATCCGTTTTCAAATAACATGGGATTTGAAATTAAGTTTTATATCAAATCCATCAGCAAATTCAACCTTAGATCAATCCACTAACGCCTGAAATTTCATATCGCAAGTGTTTAGTGATTTCTCTTCGGGATTTCTACTATTTTTCAAAACAGATTTTAAACAAACTTTCAAAATACTCATATTTCAAAAATGAGATTCATATAAATACATCGGTAGAATTTACTGTAGAGTCGTCCACTAACATTCCACCTTATATACTGTGGGTGTTTGCTGGTTACTCTAAAATGGTTCTACCGAAAAATAATAAAAATATTTTCTAAAATAGACAATTTGAAATCAAAATTCCATTTCAACACCCTAGTAGAATTAATCATAGAGTTTTCCACTAACGTCTCATGTCCTACACCATGAGCGTTTGATGGTTACCCCGTGGTAATTCTTCCACCTTTGAAAACAAATTGAAATTAAATTTCAATACCTGAGTAGAATTACCTATAGAGTTTTCCACTAGTGTCTCATGTCACATAGCATGAGCGGTCAGTGGTTACTGATAAGTATGAAATCTATATCTATTTTATATGCCTTTTTACCTTATTTGTTAGTATAGATTAGGTTAATTTAGAGTTAATTATGGTTTATTTAGATTAAGATAGATATTAGTATTTTAGTTTAATTATTAATAATTTTATAGTTATTAGTTGTTTAGACATGTATTTAAATCAAGTTGGAATTTTAATTACATTATACATGTCTAAAGTATGATATTTTATGTTTTGTAGGTAAAGTGTGCTTATCGAAGTACTTGGACCATGTTTGAAATGATTAAAAATAGTCTTCACATGCTTTAAAGTGATTTGGACAACTTTTCGGAGTTATAAAGAAGTTATAAATTAATATGGACACGAAGGAAAGCTTAATGAACAGAATATGAACTGTCCAGGATTGCAGAAACACTGTAGCCGATCGATCGGGTATGCAGGGCGATCGATCTGGATAACGTGAATTCAGACAAAAATACAGTTCAAGCGATCGATCGGGCATGCAGTGCGATCGATCGGCATAACGTGCAGTTTCCTAGTTTGACCCAAATTTTAATCCTTTTTATATTGGACTTCTTCCTACGGAACTTATGCCTATAAAAAGACATATTTGGCTTAAAATTGGGGGATTCCAGTAGATTTTAGGAAGAGAAAAAGGAAGAAGAAGATGGAAGAGAACTCAAAGCTTTCAATGGAGATTCAAGTGCTTTCTTCTACAATGGAAGGTTAGACTTTTCTATTACTTAGGAGTTGATGAAGCTATAGATAAGTTTCAGTTTCTTTTCTTTTTAATTTAGATCTCAGTTGTGAATGATGACAATTGTATGATATGGATTTCCTTTTTAATGGAAGAGCTTTTCATGTTTATTCAAGTCTATGTTGATTTATTGTCTTGTAGATGATAGATTGATATGGTTTTGATATTTGCATCGATTCTAATTTTTGTGATTTAGATGAGATGGTAATACAATAGTTTTAATGTTCAGATAATTAATGACTTGGATGAGTTATACTAAGATTAGACGGGTCATGCCTATAGCTAGTTTAGTGTAGATGATCCGTGCTATTGTCGAAGATAGTTCATGCCATGGAAGTTAATTAATGATTCTTTTTGAAGTAATTCTAGCTTGTAGCTGAGAATACTTGTTCATATTCACACTTGATTTAGATTAAAAGTTAAGGAATTGTTATGGTTCTATAGTGGATTCAATTTCCTAAGTAAATTCCATCAAATTAATCTCTTATTTTTAAACTAGTTGATTCCTTTCTTTTGCTTGATTTAAGTTTAAGTTGTTTTTAGTTTGTAATCAGCAAATTCCATTTTAGATTTAGTGATAATCCATCCGTCCCTGAGGTTCGACAACCCTTAAATACTTATCCTAGTACAATTACCTTGTACATTTGCAAAGGGTTTAATTATAAACGATCAGTTACCCCTTAGTAACTCTACTGTCTTTGAAAATAATTTAATTTTTGAATCAATCAAAATCAAATTTGAATTAAATACTCAAGTAGAATTAACCATAGGGTTTTCCACTAGCGCTTCATTCCCCATACCATGAGCGGTTAGCGGTTACCTTGTGGTAATTCCACCGTCTTTGAAAAACAAATTTGAAATCAAATCATAATTTAATATCCGAGTAGAATGAACCGTAGAGTTTCCATTAGCGCTACATGTCCCATACCATGAGCAGTTAGCGGTTACCTCGCGGTAATTCTACCGCCTTTGAAAACATAGTTCAAATCATATTTTGTTTAAATACCTGAGTAGAATTAACCGTAGGGTTTTCCACTAGCGCTACATGTCCCATACCATGAGCAGTTAGCGGTTAACTCGCGGTAATTCTACCGTCTTTGAAAACATATTTCAAATCATATTTTGTTTAAATACCCAAGTAGAATTAACCGTAGGGTTTTCCACTAGTGCTACATGTCCCATACCATGAGCAGTTAGTGGTTACCTCGCAGTAATTCTACCGTCTTTAAAAATATATTTCAAATCATATTTTGTTTAAATTCCCGAGTAGAATTAACCGTTGAGTCTTCCACTAGCGCTACATGTCCCATACCATGAGCGGTTAGTGGTTACCTCTTGGTAATTCTACCGTCTTTGAAAACATATTTCAAATCATATTTTGTTTAAATACTCGAGTAGAATTAACAGTTGAGTCTTCCACTAGCGCTACATGTCCCATACCATGAGCGGTTAGCGGTTACCTTGTGGTAATTCTACCATGGTTTAAAACACTTTTAAATCGAAGTCGTTGAAAATATTTAAAAAGAATCATATAACGAATTCAAAACAAAATTTTAGATCGAGTCGAACTCAAAATCACAATTCATAAAGATAAAGGTTTCTGATTAAATCCAAAGCCATACGAGAAAACAAAATTTCAATTGATGGTTGATTAAAAATTTGAAATTTAGAAAGATCAAAATCTGTTTGAAATTCAATGTAACACATGCAACATAGAATTCTAAATTAATTCTAAATCAAATTATTCAGAAAGAATTTTTATATAACTTACAATTAAAATTATAATTCATAAAAATCATAATTTATATAAAATTCAATGTCACATATACAAAATGAAAAGTTCAAGAGAAAAATTTATATAAAATCTTATTTTTGATATTAATAAATTAAACATGATGCAACACATTTAGACTTAAACTATAAATAATTTTCAATTGAAAAATGAAAATTATTAAATTAATGTTTACATCAAAACTCATGCAACACATGGGGATAAAAATCTTAATTAATTGTATGATTAAATTTCATAGTAAATCAGATGTAACATTCAAAGAAAAAATTTTAAATTAATTCTAATTTAAAATCTAAATTAATAAAGTCCAATCATACCATCAGTTAGATACATATATGTAGGATAAAATAAAAATTACTTCTAATTAAATAATTTAAAATTTATGAAAATTAGAGTTCAATGTAATTTTAACATTACACAAGCAGAACAAAATTACATGTCACAATCAAGCACAATTTATTTATAACAACATTTTCAAATCATTTTTGTTTAAGATTAAAATTTATAAGATTTGCATTAATAGCAAAATTATTGCAAGGTATGCAAACAGAAATTTCAATTAAAAATTTACTTAAAAATCAAGTTCTTAAAAGTAGAGCACATATTAATCTAAAGTCATACATGTAGAATAGAATGTTCAAAATTGAGGCTTATATTAAGTTCACTGTTACAAGTACATAACAAAAGTTCAAAATTGGATTTTGGATTAAAATCTAATATCGTACATGCATAACCGAAAGTTGAAAATTATAATTTAATTCAAATCAACGACAATACGTCTAGAACAGAAATTATTTTTTTTAATTTAAAATCAAAATTTATTTCAAAACAATCACAACACATTGAAAATAGAAATTATTATACTCTCGCAGACAGATCAATGCTCTGATACCAATTGTAGTGACCTGACCCGAGCTGGGCCCACAAAATCACTAATAGGAATTTTTAATTTTCCTTGAGCCAGGAATCATCGTCTGAGTGCGACAGGTACAACGTTCGTCTACGCACTACGGAGCTTTAAGGTTTCCTCGAACGTAGACTTAGGTTGTAACGAGCACGTACACACAACAAAGCTTCATAGTTCATCGCGCGTAAAACAGAATAAAACATATTATTATAATGATTTGGATCGGGCCAACGTTGCATTGCTGTTGGTTGCCTACGTACGTATTGGATATTATTCCAATACGATCGGATCCAAACGTAGTTTTGCCTAATAGCTACTATATACAACAAGTATCACAAAATCATACATATAAAATATATATCTCCGAATATTTAATCGAAGTATACAAAAACTCGTCATATATCGGAGTCAAGTGGAAGTTAATAAGCCAAAACGTACATCTCGCTCTACCACCGAGTAGGATCAAAACAACACATACACGTGTCTCGCCCCTATTACTGAGTCTAGACTGAGCACATCACCCGGCTCGCTCTATCATTGAGCCGAGACCGGACACACACACATCACACATCTCGTTCTACCCTAGAGCGAGACAACACACATCATGGCATACGAGCACACATCATGGCATATAAGCACACATATAAATCGTAGCATAACACACATCATAACTTAGCACATGCTGTTCTATAATTACAACGTAAGATCAGAAATACTTACTTCTATCATAACTCGTACGGTATCGGTATCTATGGACAGAACCCTGTCTTGCTTCGGGTTTCTTTTTCTCATTTCGGTGTTTGGGCAGGGCCTCACTTAGTCTCGGGCATTTCCTCCTTATAAGATCATCAGCTCAGAAAATAGAACCCTCCATCGTATAGAGCATACTCGATTTAGTCAAGAACGCCTCTTGAATCGACTAAATCGGAGTTAGGATGGCCAGAAACAGAGAAAACGAAGTTGATCGGTACGAGTAGAACCTCTCCTTGTCTTGGGGTGTTTCCTCTTCATACGATCGTCAACTCAAAAAACGGAACCCTCCATCATGTAGAACATACTCGATTTAGTCAGGAACGCCTCTTGAATCAACTGAATCGGAGTTCGGATGTCTAGAAACAGAGAAAACGAAGGCGGTCGATGCTCGAAGGTAGCGGGCAGAACCTCCTCTTGTCTTGGGGCATTTTCTTCCTTATACGGACTCCAACTCGAAGAAAGGACCACTCCATTGCGTAGAGCATGCTCGATTTAGTAGGAAACAGGTCTTCAATGGCCTTAATCGGCCTCAGAACGGTCAAAAATAGAGGAAAGGAAGTTCTTGTTTGAAAACAGGAGAAATGAGGTTTATATAGACCCCCCAAGCTGCCGAAACCACGGCGCCGTGGGTTTTGGGCAGCGGCACCGCGGTAACGCGCGGCTCGTGCCCGCTAGCGGAACCGCGGCGCCCGCAGCACCGTTATATTGCGGCACCCGTGGTAACGCAGGTGCACGCGTTGCGCCGGCCCACGCGCCGACCCGCGCGCTGCAGCATGCGCCAGTCACGCGCCGCGTGCCGGTTTATATATATATATATATATATATATATATATATATATATATATATATATATATATATATATATATATATATATATATATATATATATATATATTCTTCTTTCTTCGAACACGTGTAACTTCATATCCCGGATTCGGATTCGCGCGTTCTTGGTACCATTGGACTCGTATCGACGAGCCGTTCAATACTAACTCACTTAAGACAATAAATCATGCTCTTCTAAGTGGGTCCTACCTATATTGCACATTTCCCGAGGTCATCACTTCCGGTCCCGACCTCCGTTTTGCCCGTTCTTTGATTCTTTTCGCTCGTTTCTTCGAGCTCTACTCAAATACGGAGGTTTCAATGGTTAAAACCATCTATAATTTATTAGAAAAATTACTAATTACCTCTAACCCCCTTGGTTAGACCTAATCGAAAAGTGGGGTGTTACAGACAGCAAGGCCGCTGCCTTGGCCAGCTCCCTCGGTCCCAACTAGCTTCCTCCTGCTCCCCCAGTTAGTTCCCTCGCCCTCTCTATTTTGGTTGGTTCACTGCTACCGTGGGCCGGCACGGCCTGGCAGGCCATCCATGGTCCTGCTCGGGCCAGCGACGGTTGGAGGCTGTCCCTCCTGACCCCAGTGGCCTCTATTCCGCCGCCCCACTCATCCTTCCCCTCTCTTCTATGTTTTCGCTGCCTCACTGTTTTGGTGAAGCGGTGGCTACAGACGACGAGCCACCGGCGACCGGATCTCCCTCCAGCCTTGCCTTGGTCCGGCGAAGGCGATGGACCACCCCTCCTAGCCCCAATTGGCCTCCCCGTGGCCCCATCCTCTCCTCCCATTTTCTCCCCTTTGTCGTATCCGCCAGTGCTACGTTTTTATGAAACCGTGGCCGCCGGCGACGAGCCACGACTGAGTAGACCTTCATTCGGCTCTGCCATGGCCCGGTGACGCTAGTGGGCCACCCCTCCATACCTTGTTCAGCCTCGGTCCCCTCCGCTTTGTCAGAACCGGATCCGCATCCCTTTCTTAGGTGCTCGCACTCGGAAAAACCGAGCCTTTGCTCCTCACTGTGCTATCTGTCCGGCATGTGGCCGCTGACTTTGGCCATCACCTCTGGCCAAAGATAGCTCATCCTGGCCGCTAGGGCCATGATGGAGCCAGCTAGTAACCCCTGCTCATACTTGTGCCCCTAGGGTTTTCCACCCGTTTTGGGCCATCGAGCATCGTTGGATGCCGAACACCCTTTGGAACACCTTAGTGTGGCGGGTCTCAGCCTCGAGATGGCTGACCGCCCTAAAGTGGCCCCACCCCTCTTCTTTCGGCATGGGCCATGTTTTGCTCTGCTGATTATGTGTTTGACCGCTCTATAGAGAGCACCACATGTTGCCCTCTTACCGTTCTACCCTTGCTGGACGCAGATGGGCCTCTAGTCGGCCTACCTCAGCACGGCAACGGCAAAGGCCATCTTTATTGGTCACCACCCTTGGGCATGGCCCTACCGCCCTTCCAAGTCTTGGGCTGACACTGTCTAGCCCTCTGCTCTTCCCTATGGCCGCGTGTGAATGTAGCACGCGTGCGGGTTAGAGTTTTGGTGCAGCCCGATCATCGGATGGCTCTGCCATCATATGGAGTTGACATCAGAGTCCTCCACCACCTCTCCTCTATCCTTTAGTGTCGCCCCATGCCCTGTACCCTTATGTGGGCCCTTGTAAATGCAAAATTGACACTGTTGGGTGCTGTCCACGGCCGATTTTGAAGTTTATGACCGGTTGTGTATTTTTTAATCGGCGATCAAATTTTAGTGTACACCTGGACCTTCAGTCACACCTGCCACTTGTTGGCATGACCTTTCTCTTGGCCACCCATAGTGTGCCACCATGAATCACAGATTTGGCCGCATTGTCTTTGACACCCCATTTGGCTGTGTGTAGTTCCAGTGCTTTCTAACCTCAGGACAACATCTCTCTCGGCTAGGAAAATTTTTTGGCCGCCAACTCCACCACCGATGCCACCACCGCCGTATGCTCGCCATCAAACGTCATAATTATGAGGTAGGGGAGTTTTGAATTAGTAATTTCATGATAGCATGCTTTGAATTAGTAGCAGCTTGCTAGGATTGTATGATTCCATGTTTTGGATATTATATCATGATCTTTTTGCATGATGTAAGATAATGAATTATGCCACGTTGAGATGCATATGTTATGTATGTGAGTTGTAAGCATGTTTTATGTATGTGAAATGTGTATGCGCTAGTGATGGCTAGCGAATGCGTTAGTGTGCTACGTATGAGTATGATGTACATGCTAGTGATGGCTAGCAATTGTGAGTAAGTTATGTATGTGGACTATGTGTGGGGCAGAGGTATGGGTGATGGACAATTAAGAAGTGGCAAGGTGTTTGGTGAGGATTTGTATGTGTATGTGGATGTGGATGGGTAAGCATGTGACAAAAGACGGCGAACATAAGTTTGACAGGCAAGGAGTGGAGCATATTGGTTTGGTTTGGAGCATACGTCAGGGGTTCGGTAAGTAAGAGGACTTAGGCTTGGAGCCTTATGAGGGTTTATTAGACAGTAAGAGCATGCATAATTGTACAAGCAATTAGTAAGAATAATAAGTGAGGTATTAGGTAAGAGGGTAATAACGGGGATCTACTATGAGGAGCTTAGTTTGATGACGTAAGTAAGATATTTTGACTATAAGGTGGATGTCAGAGGCTATATGATTATGTAAGGATTTCATGTACGGTGAGTTAATCATGGTATGGATGGGTTAAGTGTTGTCTGCTGCCCTGATGAACTAGCGTTTGGATCGAGCTCAGCTTCGGTTTGATCAGTCGAGGACTGAGTTTGTGTGGCATGATTGTACTGCATAATATACTTAATTCAAACTTGAATTATGAGGAAACTAATAATAGCATTGAGTTTGAGACTTGAGGGTTCGACGGATTAAGTTCCGTGTTTGAGCTAGCCAATAATGAGTCGGTTGAGCACTTCTTGTGTCTTGCCATGGTGGTTATCCTGCGGGATGTTGTTTGTGTGCTATATAGAGCACCAGACGTTTGATGCTCTATTGAGAGTGATGTATGTTTGGATTTGGTCTATGTGCTGCATTAAGCCCAAACGTTTGCTGCTCTGTTGAGAGCGCTATAAGTTTATGCTCTTTGTGGGCTTTGTATGTTTGTGCCTATAGATGGCACTGTATGTTCTGCCCAAGAGTGGCATTGTAAGATTACTGCCCTAGAGTGCCATTATATTTTTTCCTCCCTTAGTTGGCATTGTATGGCCCCAGAGAGTGGGTATTTGCGCGCTCAGGTATGTAGTATCATGGATCTACTCTTACCTGTTTGATCCTGTTCCCCATGAGCATAGGTGTGCCTTACCTTCAGAAAGTCCATGGCATCTAGTTGCTCCCTGAAGGTTAAGGTGATGCCCTTGTGGCATTCCCTTCCTTTTCGACGTTGGAGTTTGTTAATTGTAATGAGCTTCAGTTGTCTGTAGTATGTGTACGATAGTGAGAGTATGATGTTGCTTCGGATTCTGAGTAAGTTGTACGTGTAAGATCTAGAGTAAGTGTAAGTGTAAGCTCCTAAGGAAGACGTAAGAATACGTTTATGTGTAAGCATATGATTGTACGGGTAAGGTCGCACAAGTACGTGTAAGTTGTGTGAGTATGAGTATGAGTACGATTGTAAGATGATGATTCTGAGTAAGAATGTAAGTGTAAGTTTCTGAGTAAGACCGTATGTGTACGATTCTGAGCACGATTGTAAGTATATGATTCTGACAAGGACTGTAAGTGTAAGATTGTACGAGTATGGTTGTACGAGTATGTGTAAGGTGTTGAGTATGTGTACGAGGGTACGAGTAAGTTGTGAGACCCTGATTAAGAGTGTTTGTGTAAGTTTGCTTTCATTGGTGTGTTATGCATTATTATATGCGTATTATGATTTTATTATGTTGACTACTTCATTGTTAAGTTGCATGAACACATGTATTTTATGAACTTACCAAGTTCAATGTGTAGGATTCCCCTACTAGGTATTTTCCTACTAAGTATGAAAATACTCACCCTACTTTTTTTAGCCCCGTTATTCGAGAGGCTTTTGTAGGTTGTGTTGGAGAGCTCTGAAGATGGATGCTCGTTTCTGGACTTTTAATTTGGATCAAAATGTAAACTGTTATGGGACTTGTACTCAGGGACGCCTAGGAGTTATTTGTATTTAAAAGTCCATGATCATAGTAATTTAGTCGTACGTATGTTTTCGAGTAGCGCCTGAGGATATTTGCTTTAGTCGTACGATGTTTAGTGTTTGAAATTATAAACTATTTTTATAGATTTTGATTTTGTTATTTTTCTCCAATTTATAAAAAAAATGTGAGGAAAAATCTCGGGCATTACAATCACAATAGTATTTATAGGTAAATATAAGTCATTTTAATCATAAAGAATTAGATTTATTAGAAGAAGACAATAAATGGATAACAATGCTAAAAAATAGGCCAAAACACAATTCTGATGTGTTGGTGTTTGATCAGCCTCACAAACCATTCAAATGGCTTGCCATTCAAATGCCTATTGGGCCGTTCGAATGCCCTTAACACTTCACTTTTTGCCTATTTCTTGGTTCGTCTTCAACCTTCTAAAATTTAAACAAAAAATATTTCAAAATCTAAGATAAATTCCAAAATCACCATAGAACATCATAACATCAAAATATAACCCTTGAACATGATAGATCTAATGATTATCATACTTACAAGAAAATAACCATAAATAACATGTTTTTAACAAATCACCATTAAAGCACAAAATGAAGCAAGAACCCACATGAATAATCTATAGTCAATGTTACATGTGAAAGTATCCATAATTCTTCATGGTTATAACCTACTGGAATCATGGAGTAAATACGAAGGAAATCATCAAAATCTGGATTTAAAACAAGTAGAACACTATACTAAACCTAGACAAGTATAATCATTTTCATGCATAAGCTAAATCATAATTTAAAGAAGTTTATATATAGTTTAAGTGACAATTATAATTAATCATAACTCATCATAGTTATAGAGAATTAGATTTATGAGAAAAGAATAAGAAATGGCTGAAAATCCACAAATATAATCATTCTCATGCTTAATCATACCAAAATAACCATATCGCATGTTCTTAATAATCACCATTACACATTAAGATAAAGCAAATCTTAAATAAACCTATAATCATGGCATTTTAAGAATGAAAACCACTAAAGGTAAAAACCCTTTACCTCTATGAAGCTTGTGGATCCCTTGGAAGAGCTTCAACCTTAAGAAATCCTACCTAAAAATTAGGGTTTTTATTTAGACCTTATTAAAATTAGCTAATAGACTCAAATCAAGTTGGAAGAAGATAAATCTAAGGCATCCTTAGGTTAAAAATGAAATTAACCTAATTAGGGTTCTAAATTGAAATTAAAAACATAGTTTTGATGGAAGAAAACTAAGAATCAAAATAGGAGAAATGAAGATATAGGTAATTAAGACAAGGATCTAAAGATTAGGGGGTGATTAAGGGTAAAAACTTACCTCAACAAGGGTTTCTCCTTTGGGAAAATGATGTTGTGCACGTTCACCCGGGCTCTCTTTTCGCTCTATTGATCTTTTATTTGCTTTCATTAGGTTACTTTATTTCATATTTGCTTTTGTAATAAGTAGGTAGTGTGAACATTATGTGTAATGGATCAGCTAGTGTCCCTGTTGAGTAGTCGGGCCCACTAGTTGGCACAATCCCCAAGGAGGCGCACTTGTCACGCCCTTGCACTGCCTGACTAGAGCCGAACCCGGTCCAAGGGCTAGTCAAGCACGTGGGGGCGACGGAATTGAAAGATATTAATAGACAACTGAAGACTTGCCTCTCCTACGCGCGGTTTATCAAGTGGAGTTATGCACTACAAACAAAAGAGGACTTTAATTCTTAAATAGTCCACAAGTCTTAAACCCACATACTTATAATCCTGAGCCAACACGCATGGCTCGAAACAAGGTCTCAAATATATCTAAAACATAATATAAACACAAGTATGAAAATTAGAACCATCATATAAGATGTTCTATCATCATAATAGAGTAATCAGAAAAACATAACAACAACTAGGGGTATCCATGCCTAATCCCATGCTCTCCCCCACCGTTCCTCAAACAGAGGGTCCTACCTGACTGCATGTTGCACCATACAACCCCAAAATAAAAACACATAAAGTGGGGTGAGTAAAACTCAGTAAGGTTTGAATTACAATGATAATAATCAGAAAACCATCACGACATGACAATATAGCAATTCAGATTAATAATTGACATGATATACCCTTTTTTGATCATACCCTTACTAAACCCCTATTTACCCATAAACATAAAAGCTAGCATGCATATGATACACCTATCAAAGTCAAGGCATAAATGATCAAGTTATAACCTAACATCCATCCTGCATAGGTAATAGTTCACATCTAACCAATTCAAGAATAATATCACCATCAACTGCATGAGAAGTGTCTATTACACACTTTTTTATCATGCAACCATATCACATAAACTTGCACGATCATGTCTCAATCACACAATTCAGATCATGTATTCACATCATCTAAACCTGCAAAATAGTGTCTCAATCACACTATTTAAATCATGCATTCATATCACATAAACCTGCATAATAGTGTCTCAGCCACACTATGTAGATCATGCATTCATATCACATAAACCTACATAATAGTGTTTCAATCACACTAATCTAATATGCATATCCACTAATAGAGGACACAAACATGCTCCTCTAGGCCAGAGCCATCAAGCAACCCCTTGTTAGATAAACATGCTCTTCGATGCTGAAACCTTGAGCAACACTTGCCCATCAAAGCCAAAATCCTCGAGTAACCCCTTGTTAGATAAACATGCTCTTTGAGGCCGAAGCCCTCGAGCAACACTTGCCAATCAAGGCCGAAACCCTCGAGCAACCCCTGCCCTTCAAGCCTAAACTCCCGGGAAACCCCTATCCATCAAAGCTGAAGCCCTCGAGTAGCCCTGCTTGTCAAGACCTCAATCCCAAGCAACACATATAGTAAGTCGGTGCACTCTGACATACCAACTGGATTCTCAGGGTCCAAATAATCTCAATATGTTAGTCTCCTTATAGTATTTTTGCTCTTCTTAGCCCGGGGAGGATCTATATTCCAATTAGGAACTCAAATCTAAATCATGTCCTTTTAGACCAACCAAATTTTGATTATGCCAATGATCGACTAATCCGGCATGCAATCTCACATCATTGCATACAATCTATCAATCACTGCTAAACATCGGTAAAACCTCATTCATGAAGTTTGTTCCATGATGCATGAAATCATGATACATCCATGAGCAAGATCTATATGAGTTCCAACACATCGAACATACTCCCATCAGTCCCCACATGCATCATAATCGAATTATAAATAACCATGATTTTATAGAAAAATTCCTCACACATGCATGTTCATGCATTTCCTAAGCACATGACCAATGCTTTGATATAAGCTCACGAGGCGATACATGTATGCTTAAACACATTCAAATCATGATTACCAACTAAAATCTAGGGTGAACTCTACCATAAACCATAAATCCATTCATGAGAAATCAAATGCTTAACTCCTACAAGCATGATTAGTCTACACATGAAACTATAACATAATATCATCATTCACCCACAATCCATTCTCATTATATGTTAACACATCTTATAATTTACTATGTAATATCCCTATTGGAAACATGCTCCAATCATAAGAATTATATCATCCATAGATTCAAGATAATTCAATATTAACATATATATATATCTATCAACATATAATTCCACCTAACAAATACTTAAGCATACTCCATAAATCTCCATCACAAATTCTACACCCTTCTAGTAGCTTAATTCCACCATAAAACACTCTCCATACATGTTAGAAGCATCAATTGGAGTAAAAACACATAAATGATCATAAAAATAAAAAAGGGTAAAAAAATTGTTGTGTGGTTGATCGATCGGCCTGACAAGCTGTTCGAATAGCCCGATCGATCGGGGCTGATCTATTGCCAACACGCAATTCGAGCCTCTTACAAAATTCAAAACTGAAACACTATTGTTGAACCATCAAACCTTCATCCCAAGCCTCTTACAGCATCAAAATTCAATCAAACATTCCAAAAAGATATTTGAACCCATTTTAAGGTAAAACCCTAAGAAATCAAGGCAAGAGATTAACATTCTGCAAATCTACCATTAATGCCTTAATCAAGAAAACCCATTCAAGTAAAACCCATAAAAATTGAGATTTTCACTATAACAAGGCTGAGATTTGAAAACCTATTACTTCTCTACTTGATTTGAGTCAAATTAATCCTTCAATCACTTTCGAAACCTTCCAAAAGCAAGTTTTTTATATTAAAACAGACCTAAACTCAATTTAGACTTGAAAATCATAAAACAAACCCTAGATCTAGAGCCTAGGAGTCATAAAAATGAAAATTTGAAGGTTAGAGTTTGAAAGAGAGAAGTAAAATAATAATTAAATAATTAAAAATCGGATTGAATCAATAGAGGAAGATAGATTTAAAAGAGGATTAGGAAAACCCTAATGATTAAGCATGGATTAAGCAAAAACTCACCTCTAATTGTTTCCTTTTTGGGCCTAATTGGGGATTAGGCTCCAAATCTCTTGGCTCAGCCTATTTCAAATTTGAAAATGACTCATCTCATTTCCTTTTATAGGAAGGGTTGGGCTATACCTAATTAAAATTTAGGTGAAAATAAAGTTTTTAACTAGAATTAGAAATTGTGGCAATTTAACCTCTAATTAGGACCAAAAAAATTCTAAACATTTTTACAATTACTTACTTTGATGTCTAGGACATTTTGGACCACCCCAAATTCTACTGTGAGGATGATGGGGGTCCTGCCAAACCTTAATTTTCAAAAAATATCAGAAAGTTCCCAAAATTTCATAAATATTTTGGAATCACTTAAAACTCATAAATATGAAGTTATTTTTGTTTAAAACCTTTGAAAATCATCTTTATTTCCAAAAATCATCAAAATTGATCAGAAACACCTTAAACCACATAAAAGTACTTAAAACATAATGAATTTAAAACCGGTTCAAGATCAGGGATCATACAACGCTACCCTATATGGGTCATCTCCTTCCTTGTGTTTCTCTTTATGTAATAGAATATTCAATTTATTTCATCTTCTTCCTCCTTCCTTCTTCTTGCGTGATTTGTGCAAGGTACTACTTGTGCCCACACCGAGCACAACATTGGTATCAGAGTAATCACGATCTTCAGACATGGTGAGAGGCAAGCAGCTAGCCACGGCATCTAAAGTTTAGCCTGAGAAGGAGAATGAAGTCTCAGTGGACAGCCCAAAAACCACCCCTGAGACCATCAGCTCTCCTGCACTTGCGTAAATCCTGGCCAAAATCGAGTCCTTGACTATGGCCGTGGCTCAACTTCAAGCAACGCCCTCAGTGCCATTACTACCCAAACCCCAGCTAGCTAGCGTGGAGAAGGGGGAGCCATCCTAGGCCTCTAAGACTTCACTGACCCGGCCCTCAGGTGATGATTGACAAGAATGTGTGCCTTCCCCAGGCCCCTATGCACTTTGGCACAGTCAACCAGGTTGTTGAAGGGAGATGCCAAGGCTAGGATATGCGAGGCCCGCCAGGTGTTCAGTAAAATGCCCCAATGTTGCCGCCACCCAGAAACCTATTTCAAGAGATGGACAATGACTGGGAGGAGTACTCGGGTTCTCGCAGAGGGCCACGGGGAGGAGCTGAGTCCGCTTGGTCCACCTGCAGTTCCCACGTTACAATGGGGATGAAGATCCGGTGGAGTGGTTGTACAAGGCAGAGAAGTTCTTCACCTATCAAGGGACGCACTCCCAGGCTGAACAGTTGCGCATAACCGCATTCCACCTGGATGGCGACGCTCGCATCTGGTTTCATAGCTTTGAGAAGGAAGTTCGTTACCCCACATGGGCTGCCTTCTCCGATGAATTGTGTGTCTAGTTCGGCCCCAACAAGTTCTAAGACTTCAACGAGATGCTCTCCTCCCTGCTCCAAACCACCACTGTTCGGGCCTATCATACGGAGTTCATGAAGGTTGCAAACCATCTTCCTGAGTGGCTGGTGGCAGCCTTGTTGGGGACATTCAAGAGAGGCCTTAAACTGGAGATATCAGAAGAGATGTGCCACTTTCCAAGGTCAAGTATGCTGGACATCGTGTGGCATGAACAAATTGAGGAGGAAAAACTAGCTAGACAATGGAGGGGGCCAGCTTGGACCCTCCACATGGATTCCTCTTGGCGCTAGCCCCCTGTCCACCCCAGCCATCAATACGGTCTCAGGCCGACCAGGTCAACAGCCCCCTCCACCAGGTCAGCTTGTTCGATGTCTCACACTGGCACAGATGGAGGAACGTCGATCCAAGGGGCTGTGTTTCAAATGTGATGAAAAGTTCATTCGCAGACATTGTTGCTCCATCAAAGGCAACCTACTCATGGAAGAAGTCGAAGAAGAGGTGAATGTGGAGGACAAGGACAATTGCCCCCACTACGATGATGTGCTGCCCGGGATCTTAGTCCATGCCTTCTCTGGGCCTTCACTCCTCGCACGATGCGGGTCCAAGGCCATCTTAAGCAGCAGCAAGTGGCCATCCTTATCGATAGTGGCTCCACCCATAACTTCATCAACGATAAGGTGGCCCAGCTCCTAGGCTGTTTTGTGTTAGATTTGAAGCCATTCGATGTCTTGATTGGTGACGGGAAGCACCTCAGGAGCTCCGGAGTATGTGCACAGGCCGCCCTAGCTATTCGGGGCCACACCTTCTGTGACACCCAGACCCGCAAACCGACCTGGGCCGGGGGTCCAAAAATCGATAAAAACCAAACCCAAAACAAAGAGCGGCACACTCTGAGTGCGAGAGTCTTCTCGTTCCTTTACACGCTACAGAACTTTAGTGTTCTGTTGCGCGTAGGCAAGAACTAGCCTAATTAAATAACTAATTCGGACCGGGCCAATGTTGCATTGCCGTTGGTTGCCTACGTACATATCGGATAACATCCACGATGTTACTCTGATACGATCGGATCCAAACGTAGTTCTGCCTACTGGCTACTACATACATCAAAACATACAAAAACACATACGTATACCCGAATATTTAATCGGGGTTATATGAAAACCCGTAAAACACCAACAACACACACATCTCGCTCTATCATAGAGATGAGCACCACACAACCACCACAACATTCCTTACTCTATCCTAGAGCAAGACCATCACATTCACACGTCTCGCTCCATCACTGAGCCGAGACCACATACATCACACGTCTCGCTATATCACTTAGCCGAGACCGCACGTATCACACGTCTTGCTCTATCATAGAGTGAGACGGAACACAATCATAGGTCTCGCTCTATCACTGAGCCGAGACCGAACACACACACAACACGTCTCTCTCTAACTCAGAGTGAGACGGCACACATCATGGCATATAAGCAACGCATATCATAATATTAACATACGCACAGCCCGTTTCTCTCTAACCCAGAGCGAGACGACACACATCATGGCAAAGAAGCATAGTATATCATAATATAAACACACACACACAACCCGTCTCTCTCTAACCCAGAGCAAGATGACACACATGCATCATGGCAAATAAGCAAAGCATACCATAATATAAACATGCGCACAACCCATCTCTCTCTAACCCAGAGTGAGACGGCACACATCATGGCATATGAGCATAACAAGCATATGGATCATAGCATAACACACATCATAACTAGCATATGTCCTATAATTAAAATAGGAGATAAGAAACTCTTACTCCCCTGATGTCTCATGAAGTAGCGGTATTCGGGATGCTCATTTTTGGGCATCCTCCCTTTCAGATCCGGAGACAGTGGACAAAGCCTCCTCTAGCCTCCATACGTTCATCCCTTCTACCGAAAGATGACCTGACCAACTCTCCCCTTTCCCGGAGACTTCTCATTTTCTGTGCCCGTAGGCGACGGACAGAACCTCCCCTACTCGGGGTGTTCCTCACACATCGTGGCCCTTCGGTGGAGAATGAAGCCTCCCCTACTTCAGGCCACTTCTCTTAATTTGGCCCGGTAACGGAGGATGAAGCCTCCTCTCTCACCAGGCCATCTCTCTCTATCTCTCACTCTCGGGGTCGGAGGGTGGCGGACAGGGCCTCCTCTTGCCCCGGGTCATTCCTCCCTTTCAGGAGTGCCAACTCGAGGAATGGACCATGCCATTGCATAGATCACCCTCGAATTAGCTAGGAATGCCTCAAGAACGACTCGAATCGGACTTAAAATGAGTGAGAAACGAAGAACAGAAGTTTCTGAACATGGGGGAGAAATAGGAAAACGTGGGAGAGAATTCTCCTCCTGCTTTTTGATGACGATGATGCTATTTATAGAAGAACTAGATAGACGTGAGGCTGACATGTGTCAAGCTTATCCGCTTCATCAGCAACCCTATCATCTTGCGTCATCAATCCTATCCGCTTCATCAGCAATCCTATCTGCTTACGTCATCAATCCTATCCACTTCATCAGCAATCCTATCCACTGCGTCGTTGATCCTATCCACTTCATCATCGATCATATCCAGAAAGATATTATTTTATTCAAATAATATCCTGAACTCAAAACGCGATAAACTTCCAACCTTGACGTTGGAATCGCATGCTCTTGATACTGATGGACTCGTGTCGACGAGCCCTTCGAAACAAGACCACACATGGATAGGTTATCCCGCTCTTTTGTGTAGGTCCCGCCCATATGGCACGCTTCCCGGGGCCGTAGCTTTCGCTCCTGACCCCCGTTTTGCGCGTTCTTTGATTTGTCACGCTTGTTACTCCGAGCTCTACCCATCCACAGGGGTTTCATCCCTTGAAACCCCCGACACTAATATCAAATTATTAAATTACCCTTAACCCCACCCGGGTTAAGCGTA
Source organism: Saururus chinensis (assembly GCA_035235625.1). Lineage (NCBI taxonomy): Eukaryota > Viridiplantae > Streptophyta > Magnoliopsida > Piperales > Saururaceae > Saururus > Saururus chinensis. Next base: position 39,100,921 of record CP141146.1, read on the forward strand.
ACCGGAAAACGGGTCGTTACACCTTCATCGTTGTCCTCTTCTTATTGCCCACAAAAGGGGTGGACATGGTGCTAGGGATTCAGTGGCTGTAGGAACTTGGGGACATGGTATGGAACTTCCAAGAGAGGATTATGGATTTTGAGGTTCAGGGATAGCTAGTGCAGATCCAAGGGTCTCAATCGGGTACCCTCCTCTCCTCCCAATCAGCGAGCTCCTTCTTTCTATTCACACCCCAAGGTTCCTCCTGTAACAATGGGCAGTGGTCAAGGTGCACCAAAATGAGCTGCCTAAGGACCTTCTTGCCTTACTGATGGACCACAAGGACATGTTCACAGAGCCCAGAGGCCTCCCACCCGTGCAGCCTCATGACCACCAAATTCCCATTATTCTAGGGGCATCTCTCGCCAATGTTCACCCTTACTGCTATCCCCACATCCAGAAGGCAGAGATAGAGCACCTTGTTGCTGACATGCTTCAGCGTGACATCATACATCTTAGCATGAGCTCCTTCTCCTCTCCTGTACTGCTTGTTCGTAAGAAGGATGGCACTTGGTGGTTTTGTGTCGACTACAAGGCCTTGAACGCCATCACAGCCAAGGACAAGTACCCTATCCTGATGATTCAAGAGCTCCTGGACAAGTTGGCCAGCACAACATTCTTCAGCAAACTCGATCTTCGTTAGTGTTACCATCAGATTCCGGTGCAGCCAGCCGTTGTGCATAAGACCGCCTTCTGCACTCATGACAGCCATTTCGAGTTTCTTGTCATGCCATTTGGGCTGACCAACGCACCCTTCACTTTTTAGAGCCTTATGAACGATCTCTTCAAGCCCTTCCTTCACCGTTTCATTCTAGTTTTCTTTGATGACACCCTCGTCTACAGCAAATCATGGGCGGAACACTTGGGGCACCTTAGCTTTGTCTTCTATGTTCTAAGAGATAAATCCTTATTTCTTAAGCATTCAAAGTGTTCTTTTGGCAACCCACAAGTTGACTATCTTGGCCACAACATCTGTCACGACCCGAATTTTCAAAACCCTTTTAAAGAAATTACATGCTATAAATCACAACAATTTTTTTTCTTTCTTAAACACAAAACAAATTATCCGATTAAATATCCAGGTCATGATAACTGGGGTTTACAAATACGAATATCAAAACATATGATATTTTTACACATGTCAAATTCTATAAATAGCAGGTTAACCCTCTAAGTACAAGTCTGTCATCTTTTCAAAAATAAATAACCAAATAAAGTTGGCTCTCGCAACAGTAATCACAATTACTAACATGATTGCAGATGCAAGAAATTAGATCCCACTAGTGCAATGCCATCTTCAAACACCCACCAACGTCTCGATCTCACAACGTCCCCATCTAAAGAACCTGCAAGAAAACAAGACCAAACAGGCAATAAAACATCTCCTCCCCTTAGAGTAGCTTTCAAAAGAACAAAAGTATTATTTAATATATTTTGGATTGGGCCAACATCACCCGTTGTTAGTTGCCTACATACTCATCAAACAACATCTTCAATGTTTCCAATAAGATTGGATCCAAACGTAGTTCTGCCTAAAACTACACTATACTAAGAAGCATAGCATCATATATGCAATGCTTAAGTATTTTAAAGCAACCTATATTTTATGCAAGTCCTTTAATCGTTCCACTTGTTCTAATTAAACAAGCAATATCAAACAATGTTATTAATTATCTCTCAAACCATTATTTGATAAATAATATCCCCGACTAAACACAATGATAGACAAACTCATCAGATGTCAACCTAAGTGACAAATGACAAACTCACCATAGACCACCCTCAAAGGCAAATCCATGACGAAACACCTTGTAATCCAGCAGGAAGTACCATCACCACTCCTAGCCCACGAAGGACCTGGCCAGAGTGGAAGGGCATGACCCACAATTGCACCTGAACAGAAGTGGCGAGAAAAGCCAACCAAGTAAGATGTCAGTTAATCCTATTGCGTGTATACTAAAAGATCCTCAATAGATATGTGGTGAGCCCAGCTCACGCAGAGCTCCTTCCAATGGGGAGGTGCAACTACACGGTCAAATCAACAGCTCCTCAATAGAGCTAAAACTCAAGAAACCATTTTGGACCCTATCTTGCTCATCTATAAGATAGGATTCCGAATGACTATCCCAAACCCTATTAGTCCCTTCTAGACTAGGGTTTAAAACTCAAAACTGTCATCAACTTATCAACCAAGGTAAATCATTAGGTCAAAGACTTTGGTTACTGTATAAACTAGTCCTAGACCCCTCTAAGGTATTTTAGTCTTTATCTTGATTAAGTGTTCTTGCCCAATCCAAAGCTATCCACCCAATCAATTAATCTTTCAACAATCTTAAGCTAGTGATAAGTTACTATCATAACATCAATAGCAAAATATTAAAACAATGAATAACATAAACAAGCATAACCACATAGGTCTAAGCACATCATAATATCAATAATTAAATTTAATAATGATATTAGAATTGTTTGAGCTCACGTGCCCTAACCCTCCTTGGGTTAACTTATTAAAACTTTATGAAAACTGATCATGATGCACCTAAGGGCATTTAAGTAATTGTCCAACATTGGATAAGGTCCTCTACATTATCAAACAAGTCGTTAACCTCTCAAAAGGTTTCAGTATCACATTGTCCCGTTGATTTCATTCACGTGAATGCGGGCCAATCTGCATAGGGGTATTTTAGTTTTTTGTTTAGGGCCTCCCTGAACCTTGATGGTCCAAAACTAATGTCTAGGGGTACCACCACGACATTGTTAAGCCAAGGCAATTTTCTTGCTATTTAATGGGGTCATAAGCCGCTTGAACCAACCTCCGGTACAAATTAATAGTCATACCTTAACCCTAAGGGTGAAATAGTTAATTATCTATTTCCTGAAATTTTTCCCTAACTTGTAGCTTAGTCCAAATTTAGGATACACACTAAAATCTTATTGACATTTTTCTCAATTTTCAAATCCACTCATAGGCCCCTGAACCGAAGCCCCAAAGTATGGTCACTAATCATTATTAGTCTATGAGTCAATTCACAAGGGTGAATTGGTCATTTTATATACTTGGAGATTTTTCCCGGATATGAAACTTAGTCAAGACACTCAAAATATGCTCATAGTCATTTATAATTTTTTTCCAAATTTTTATCACTACTCTAAGTCACTAAACCGGACATGGTTAAGGTTGAATGTAAGTTTTTTTTTAAAGAGCCGGACCAAACCGGGTTGGTTTACCCGACCTGGTCGAGGGAGCAGACTACCCGCATCGCAGGTCATCTTCCCCACAACTAGCAAGAGGCCAGTTGGCCACTGGCGGTGGTGCTAGCACCGTGGCGGAGGAGGGGGCAGCCCAAGGGTTTTCAAACCGCTGACGAATGGCAGAACTGATGGTGTCGGTCCCACTGCCTTCCGGTTGCTGGCCGGCGGCCAAAAGCCCCTTTTTGTTTTTTTAAACTGCACAGTGGCACCGCAACGGCAGGCCTCCACGCCTGGCCGATGGGCTTGGTCTTTATTGGATCACCTTCTTTTGGTGATTCCAGGAAGTCAAGTCTTGCCTGCAGCCTAGGCTGCGCTGCACCGCCACAGTTCATTCTTTTTTTGTGTGTGTGTTCTCTGTTTCTCCCGGGTGACGGAGCGCACACACCGGCCAGTCTTCCCTATGTATGAAAGTTTGGTGGGTAGTTACAACAGACCATCCGGTGAAAAGGGACCTGCTGTCCAGTTGCCGACCTGCGGTAGTGCAGCCACATATCATTGTTCCTCATAATTACATGAACAGTGATTTGCAGGGAACACTGTTTCTTGTAATTACGAGTACACAGAAATTATTAAATTATAGAGATTACCAATAACATAATGTATATCTTATTTATTTAACAAACTATGCAGTAATCTCAACTTGAAAATTAATAGCCATCCTACCTTCATAGTCGGCTTGCCATCGATCCATTGTCGCCGGAGTTTTGCCGTACACCCCATTCTCTCTTCCCATCGGGCAAAAAGGCCCAAAAATTGTGCTCTAAGAAGGCCTTCTATAAACATGGGGATTAGGGTTCTTAATCCTTTAAAATTTTGGCTAATCCTCCTTACTTAGATACCCTAATTAGGTATCTAAAAATTAATTTCGGAACTCTAATTAACCGGGCCCGCAAGACGACTTAAACAGGCCAAATATGTGTCTAAATTAGGTAAACGGGGCCTATATGATATGTACAACTTTGAATAGTCGTATCTCCCTCATCCGAACTCCGATTCACGTGTTCTTGGTGGCGTTTTGAAGCTCTATCCATCTAATTTCTAATAGAATTGGTTTCACAAATTCTATTTAGGGAGGCATTTATTATACTAATATTATTAATGGTTCAAACATCCTATTTTCCACGTATTTAATTTTTAAAACCTAGGAAAATTAGGGATATTACATTCTTCCCTCCTTAAAAGAATTGCTACCTTGCAATTCACCACAGCCAACCCTTTTCAAGCTTAGCCTTTAACTCAAAAGTCATTCTACCCTTTCAAATCACATCAACTACAACTTCTAATTTAAGTTGCACACAAACTTAATATCCCAAAAAATTCATGTCGTTATATCATCTCCCGGGACGGGATCGCCATTGACCCATCTAAGGTGTCTACCATGCTCTCTTGGCCGACCCCCACCTATGTCCATGAAGTAAGAGGCTTCTTGGGCCTCACTGGCTATAACCAGAGGTTTATTAGCCGATATGAAGAGATTGCCCACCCTCTCATAGAGCTCATGAAGAAGGGCGGATTCAATTAGAAAGAGGCTACCCAAGCGGCTCTTGATATGCTGAAGCAATCCATGGCCTCTGCCCCCATCCTCATTTTATTGGATTTCAACCGCCCTTTTGTAGTTGAAACAGATGCTTCAGAGGCCGGCCTGGGTGCAGTGCTTTTGCAGGATGAGCAACCTATTGCCTTCTTTAGCAAGGCTTTGGCCGGTCATTCCTTATTCCTGTCTATCTATGAGAAGGAGATGTTGGCCATAGTCCTTGCCGTCGACAAATGGAGACCCTACTTGCTCAGCCGTCACTTCATTATCCGCACTGATCATCAGCCCCTGAAGTACTTCCTTGAGAAGTGGATTTCCACTCCTGCACAACAGCGGTGGGTTAGTAAACTGTTGGGATATGACTATGAAGTGGTGTACAAGAAAGGGGTGGATAACATTGTGGCTGACGCTTTCTCTTGTAGCTCTACCTCTGGCCCTTGCTTGACCCTCTCTACTCCTTTTTGCCCCTTCATTGCTGAGTTATGAAGAGCATACCAAGAGGATCCTTCCACACAGTAGTTGATTACATCACTCCAGGCAGAACCTGCTGGCTGCCCTTTATTTGTGTGGTAAAATGACCTTCTATTCTAGAAGGACCACCTTTGGGTGCCCGATGTCGAAGACCTTCTCCAGCATATCCTCTCCCACTTTCATGACACACCACTGGCTGGCCACGAAGGGGCATTCCGCACTTATAAGAAAGTCAATCAGAGCTTCCTATGGCAAGGCATTTGATGGGCGGTTTAGGACTATGTTGCCGCTTGTGATGTATGTCAAAGAGCCAAAGTAGCCACAACGTCCCCTGCCGGATTACTCTAGCCCTTACCCATTCCAGACATGGTTTGGGAGGATGTTTCAATGTATTTCATGGAGGCCTTGTCCTTGGTGCAAGGCAAATCGGTGGTCCTTGTGGTAGTAGATCGGATGTCCAAGTATGAGCACTTTTGCTGCCTTGGGCACCCCTTTACCTCCAAAACGGTGGCTGAGATATATGTTCGGGAGGTTGCTAAGCTCCACATCATGCCTCACACTATTGTTTCCGATCGTGACAGGATATTCATCTCTCAGTTCTAGCGGGAGTTCTTTGCACTACAAGGTACTACTCTCCACATGAGCACAACCTATCATCCGTAGACGGACGGCTAGACTGAGGTAATGAACCGCTACCTGGAATAGTACCTCCAGTGTTTCACCATGTCTCAACCCCGCCGATGGCTCTAGCTTCTCCCATGGGTGGATTGGTCGTATAACACTGCTTTTCTCACGCTTATAGTGTTCACTCCTTTTGAGGTATTGTATGGCTGCCCACCTCCGACCATGTTATCATATGTTCCTCACTGCTCTTCAATTGCCGAAGTAGATTATATGCTACAGACATGGGATGAGGTTCTCCGTCAGCTTAAGTTGAACCTCGCCTCTGCCCAAAACCAAATGAACCATGTCTATGATAGAAAGCATGCCGATCGGGAGTTTAACGTGGGCGACTTGGTCTGTATCATACCACATTGTTCTAGCCAGAGCATACCAAGCTCGCCCCCCATTACCATGGACTGTATGATATTGTGGAGCACATTGGTCTAGTGGTCTACCATCTCTCTTTACCTCCCAATTCATTGGTCCACCCGGTCTTCCATGTCTCTAGGCTCTGCCGTTGTGTGGGTGACACTTCACTGGCTGCCGATGTTCCACCTCCTCCTTTGATGGGATTAGCCCCTCCTGCATAACCTATTCCCACCTCAATGCTTGATAAGTGTTGGATCCGCTATTCTGGTTGCATTATTGCAGAGGTGCTCATTTCCTGGCAAGGCCAGCCACTTGAGGATGCCACATGGATATCAGAGGACAAGTTGATGGCTCACTACCTAGCTTGGTCGCCTTGAGGTCAACGCGAATAGCAGAAGCATGGTGGAGTGCTGTGCACGTTCACCTGGGCTCTCTTTCCACTCTATTGATCTTTTATTTGCTTTCATTAGGTTACTTCATTTCGTATTTGCTTCTGTAATAAGTAGGTAGTGTGAACAATATGTGTCATAGACCAACTAGTGTCCCCACTGAGTAGTCGGGCCCACTAGCTAGCATGACCCCCAAGGAGGCATGCTACCCTATATGGGTTGTCTCCTTGTGTTTCTCTTTAAGCAATAGAATATTCAGTTCCTTTCCTCTTCTTCCTCCTTCCTTATTCTTGTGTGATTTGTGCGAAGTACCACTTGTGCCCACACCGGGCACAACAAATGGGTCTAGGATTTTTATTTATATAGTAAGGGTTTTGGGCTAAGAATTGAATTATTAGGCTGAGAAATAAGAAAAATGCCCTCAGTGGCCAATTAAGGGTATTTTTGACCCAAAAATGAATTTAATCACACCCAAACCCACTTAGATAAATTAATAGATAGTTCAAGGCTAAAATATATAGCATGCCATCCCACACAGATGTGGGTCCCATGGTGGGGCCCACTCCCTTAAATAAGGTAAAAAAAAATACCCTTAAATAAGTAAAATTTTGGGTAAATCAAACTTGACATTAATACTCTTAAAATGAGATAAAACCTTAATAAATTTATAATTAAAATAACCCATTACCCCAAAAATTAAATTAAACCGACAAATAAATAATAATTTACATAATTCACACATTAAAGAAAGAAATTTAGAGATTTTACATCAAGAATAGACAAAATTATATACCCAATTAGAAAATCAATCAAACTCAAAGGTCACAATTTCCTAATAGTAGAAAACAACTAAGAATGTATCTTTATAACAAAAAGGATTAGTTTATAATTTAACCTCACATATGTAAGGTAATTGAACATCAAAACCCTAGGAACCCAGTCACATATCATACTTCCGGAAAATAAAATTGCAAAAGCTGAAAATTGCACTACCTAGGGGTGCAAACATGAAATTGAAACCATAGGAAAGATGAAATGCTAGAACTTGCGGCTTCACACAACCCCCTCCCTTGTCATTCTCCACAAACCCAATGTCGATGTTCCTTTTTCATCTCCACCTTTCACTGGTATGATTTTCTTCTATTGACCTCCAGATTAGAGAGAGCAAACTTGCTGGAGCAAAAATCTTTGAGAGAAGAGATGAGGGAGCGATGGGGAGGGAAGGGACTATTTGCCATTAAATAGAGGAAGAGAAGGGAAGAAGAGGTGGTGGGTGGAGGGATTCCTACTGGGAAGAGGTGTCCTTGTTGGGAAGGCCTTTCATCCCCTCCCGGATGATGGATTCTACTAAGAGAATGAGTTCTGATTCCTTCAAGCGGTGTTTCTTTAAGGGGCCATTTGAGTGTAAATTTTTTTAGAAATGGAAGTATAATTTTTTAGAATTAATTTCAATAATTCACTGCTGAATGAGAATTGCAATTGGTAATAGAATTTTTTTGAATAAATTTAGATTTTGCATTAAACCCATTTTTAAAACTTTAAATTAATATAACTCTCTCTCTTGAACTCATTCTTGGTATGGTTGCGCTCCTAAATTCGAGCCCTATCAAACATGATCCCACATGGTAGGTAATTTTAAACTTTTAAAGTAGACCCTACCTATATGGACGCTTCTTGAGGCTTAAATTGGTATGAGGGTTAACAATTATAAAATAACATAATCTTTTATTCCAAAATGGTGAGCTGGGAGCCAAAGTCACCTCGCAAGGTGATTCAGTGATTCCTGTCGATTTTGGCTAGAACCTAGAATCAACTTTTGGTGGAATTTTTAATTTTTCCCACCTTCTGCACCCAACTATGACTCTGGTTATTCCAGATGAAATTGGGGCAAAATAGATAGAATCTTACATAAATTCCACACCAGTTGAATCAAGGGTAATTTAGTTATATAAAAATTCTTTGCCTCCCTTCTAACTTTAATAATAGTATAGATATTTTATAATACATATTGACACAATTATCAATCCCAATTTACATTTATATCATATACATATAGACAACAAATTTTTATTTCATATATTATGATATATAGATAATAGATTCTTAATGAATGAATAATGTCTATGTATTGAGTGTTGACTTACATCACACATGATATATATTTTGAGAAGTGAAAATTTTAAAAGACACATCATACACATGTCCACATGTGATATGTATTAAATTTTAGATATATCACAAACTAGTATTTATTAAACTATATACATATATAGTACAACCAAGTAAAAATAGGATACATTGTACTACATATCAAGTAATATGCTAGTCATTAGACAATATGTTATGGTAATATTATCTACTATCTCTTCATGTCAAATAACTTACGATATATCTTTTCAAATTTTCTATAGAGAATGATGATGGAATCCTTAGAAATTAGAATTTTACAACAATTTTCTAACTAACTTTTACCATTGAATCATGGAGTCTCTTTTTTCTTCATAAGATAAGGGCAAGTTATATTCATTTAGGTTAAGACTTAAGTTTCATGTTTCCACTATACTAAGCTTTGCTTGATAATCATCATTCATTAAGAAGGACTTGATGCAAACATACCCTAGATGTTGCCATAGTATGAGATTAAGAAGAGTCCTAACCCAAAAAAAAAATCTCATAGAAGGGACAACATTGATTGTATAATTAGTGGTCTTATTTTTATACATGCTCAATCAATAATGAGAAGAGAAGGTAGCATGTCTATCCAACTGCCCTCAAAAGGAACATACATTCTAATTTGTCATTCTCTTGCTATTTTTGAAACATAATTGCCATGCTTCAATAATTTTTTAATAGTGCATGCTTTACAGATCGAGCCCAATTTAAGTATGGGTTTGCCTTTAAATAATATGTGTTTGAGCTTGAGTTCGAGTTAGAGTTCAATATTTTATGTTTGAGCCAACTTCAAGTTGGTAGACTCAAGCTTGTTCAAGCCACAAGTCAAGTTCTCAGAAGTTGAGTTTGACCTATATGAGGCTAAAACTCGACTTGACTTGTTACCACCAATAGTTGTCTTGGCTTTCAACAAACAACCTGACATCGACATGTAAAGTCATTTCGGTAGTTACTTAAAATTTCTTGGGAGTTACACTTATGATAATGTTGGGAACAAGAGCACGTGTAGTTGATTAAAAATCTAAGTTACAAGTTGTTATCTCCAAGGCGAGTGATGACGTGAAGATCAATAATTATTGAAGTTTATGCCTAATCAAGTAAACACAAAAAGCACACAACTTTAACATGGTTCAATTTAATTAACAACTCTACAAAAAGCAAGAACTACCACCATCAAGAGTAAAGTTACACTATACTTACCCACATGCAAAGCCCCACCCTATTCTGAAGCATACAAGAGGAGCACAAGGAATTCTAAAACTATAATAAAACATTTGAAAAACTTATCAACAAACATGAGCAAAAGAAGCCTACTTTTTTCTTTTCTCTCTCCTCTCACAAAAGTTAAAAAAAATCTCACTACTTCTCACAAGCCCCATCCTACGTGTTATATTTATAAACAATAAAAATTCAACATAATATAGGGTCCAACTAGAATTCTTCTTTTTGTCTTAATCCAAATATAAGTCAAACCACAAAAGTCATTTACATGATTTACCCAATTCAAGTTACAAAAGGGAAAAAGTGATGATCAATGTCACCCATGTCCTAACGGAACACATTGTAATACCCCCACCGTCTTATATTAATAGCTTCATTTGATAAAATAATAATTTTTATTCAATGGTAAAATTTATATTTAAAAAAAGGAAAAATATGCTTATCATACTCTTTTTTAAGTATCCATTCATTTAAATTAAACAAAATAGAGCTATTAATATGATACAATTTTTTTTGTTAAATAGAACTTTTTAGGTACAAATACATGTTGTGTGCTTAGATCACCATCGACAAGCACGAAAAAGGGGAGAGTAAGTCACCCCTCGATTTATGAAAGCCGTACGATGTGGACCTCGCAGCTCTAGCACAAGGAGCAGATGCAATAGTCTGCTCCATTAGAAATTGACATCCCTATTATTCTCTAGTGTGTTACTGGTTACATGTGATAGCAATGGTTTATGATAGGAGCCAAATAGCATAGCACAGTCGATGTCATGGACCCCATTTACATGTGCGTACAAGGTGGTGATGATAATGATATTGAAAGGACTCCAAATATGCCCAAAAAAAATCGCAAATTGTGAAATTCCTCTTTAAGCTAGTCCATCTCCCTTTGATACGGCAAGTGGCCATTGTGATGATCAAGAGACCATGGCTTCAATGATTCACTCGTTCCAAAAGATGGAGTGGAATTTAGATAAGGAGATAGTTATAAACATATAAGGCCTCTATGAACGGCAAATATATATAAAAAATAATATTTATACTTTACTTTTTCTATACCAAAAGGAAAGGAAGGCAGAAGGCATCAATTTTGATAGCTACACCTCTCACTCTCTTTGTATTTCAGACCAACCACTAGCACTTTACATCTTTCACTATGATGGGTCCCAATTTCCATGCCGATCTCTTCTCTAACATGATGGCCCCATCCTTGATGTGTGCATCATTGACTTGAATATCTGCTGGCTCTATCTAATCCCCAGTTTTAAGAAAGAAAGCCAATATTATCTTCGTGTTCATTGGATGGGCCTGTTCAGAATACCCAACTTCACTGCCCCTCGGGATGGGCCTAGCTCAGGACGCACCATATAGATGAGACAGAAGTGGGCTTCTACTTGAAACTTGGAAGCAATCGTCCGTTTTATGAGAATCTCACATTGGTCTTCTCTCCCCTTTCTTCTAAATTGTTGTTTTATATCCCTATCAATCAATTATTGAAGGACCTCCGAATGGCCTACCAAGCACATAATTTGGGCAGCTACCACCGTTCAATAAACAGTTCTTCAAGCAAACTTAAGTTAGAAGCATCTTGGAATAGTGCTTTCTATAACTAGAAGGTTTGCAAATGCACACCTCATTAATTAGAAATTAAAGGAATTAGACTTTCTTTTTCCTTTTGATGCACTTCAGCATATCCTTTAATAACCTTCTCTTTTACTTCACTCCAAGTGGCATGCACTTTTATTACCTTCTCTTTCAGGGTTTTTATCACCCATTATTAAAAAATAACCAAAAAAGGTATTCACCTATCTGTTTTTTAGGTGTAATTAAGGATTTTTGAAAAATCACATTTCCTCCTCCAATAGTTGCCACCGCAACAGCCAAGTTGCGGCCCAAGACACAGGGGTAGCAATAATAATTAGACTTTCGATGACAACAATGGGAGATTTGGGTATTTAATTTTTGGGTTAGTTATACTTAACACCCTTTAATCTTTAGTAAAATAACACTTACACCTCCTAACGTTTTAAACACTATATATAGTTTTATTTTAATAAAATTATTAATAGTTATTTTTAAATAATAAAATATTCTTATTTATTTAACTAATAAGGGGGTAACAATGGTAAGCATAACAAATGTACCCTTTCTTACATCAAATCTCCCATAGCATTCTCATCGATCTTGATCTTTTAAGGAGTTAAGTGAATAAGAGTATTTTTTTCATTTAAAAATAACTATTAACAGTTTTGTAAATAATATAGTAATATGTAAGTAAAGGAAAAAGTTTATATAAGCCTGGGCTCATATATGCTTATGTGAACTCGGGCTCTATGGGCTGTTAGATTTACATCCATTGGCCTATAATACTCATGGGTTTTATGAGTATTATAAACCTATGAGTAATATGGGTCACCAGATGTAAATTCGACGGCCCATAGAGTCCGGGCTCACATAGAGATATATGAACCCGAGCTCATATAAACGGGACTCTTATGTAAATATTTCAAGCATTACAGGGTGTATCTTTTTGTCAAATATTAGGGGGGTATAAATGTAGTTTACCCATAATTTTTTTGATAAGGTTTTGAAAATTTAACAAAGGAAGAAAGGGCAATTTCGTTTTGTGACAAGAATTTTCTAATTTTAAAAGTAAATGAAGTAGTTGATTTTGGATAATTAGTAAATATTTCGTACCAATGATATTATTTGTATTTGTCTTACATAGAAGAGTACGAGCCAAGACATGCAATTAGGATTCAAGACGCCATACTTATCCATGTCAGAGAGCAAAACACTAGCAACACCAAAATGTTTGCATTTGAATTTCAAGTGGAAAAAAATTATATTCTCCAATCTTAATGCCTTAAAATCAAATAACTTGAATTAATGTTAAATAAGTTTTTTTGGCTTTTGATACATATTAAAGACTCCCCAAATCCCATCTCCTCCTCTTCCTCCCAAGGTCCTACATGCTTGAGTCGAACTTGAAACCTCTTCGTTCATTGGCATGCTAGATAGGACCTCCCTTAAGGGTGCTAAAAGCAAGTTCATAAGCTCAACTACGTTTGACTCGGCCCAGTTCAAGTATGAGCTCAAAGTTAAAATTTTAAGCTCAAGTCAAATCAGACTAAAGCTCAACTCAAACTCAACTTGTTAGCACCCCTCTCAAAGGAGAAGACCCAGGTGAGCCGAGTCGAACCTATGACACCTTAACGATTTAGAGGGTGGGATGGTCTTCTATATGCATCAAAGGGGAAAAAATCGTCATTTTTTTTTTATGTACATTGATTATTGTCTTTATGTGGTCCAACCAACAAGGCAGCAACCAAACACTTGCTTGTCCATGTCCGTAGTATGCCCACCCTAACATGTTTTGCAGGACGCGGACATGAACAATGCAAGTTGCGCAGCGAAACCATGGCTTTAAAGACGATTTTACCTAAGCAGCAATGTGGGGACCATGCGTACGAGATTGGAAAGTGGGCCCACTGTCCTTTTTTAGGGCACTTTCTATTTTTGGAGGGCGGAGGAGTTCAAGCCAGCTGCCCCAAGCCCAACTCCTCCGTTTCCCCCCCTTTCTCTCTCTAACTCTCTCTCTCAGTCTCTCTCTCTCTGCCATGGCTGCAGCAGTTGGAGCGGACTGAGTCTCAGCTCTCGAGCTGGAGATGGGGTAGCGGAGAAACGCAGGTTGTACGGCCCTTTGGTTTTGGTTTGCGTCTTTCCCGACGTGTTACTTGTGCCCATTTTTTGATTTCCTTGAAGAATGTCTTTCCCTTCTCTCTCTCTCTCTCTCTGTTTATTTTGGCGGGTTTTTTCTGATGGTTATGTGTGTCATTTGATCGGCCATTGTAGCTTGTCGTTTGAAGGGGGTTGCGGTTCCTGCACGTAGAATGGTTCTATTTGTTGGGTCCTGTTCAAATTTTGAATTTTCTTCTTATCCATTTTTGTGTTGTTTCTCTGATTTTTTTAATTTTGATGGATCGGGACGTGGGTCGTCTGATCAGTTTTGGTACTGGATTTCATATGTGTTATGTAGTTCATGAAGATTGAATGGTTTTGCTCTGTCCGGATTTTGTTCTTGCTCAAGAGGATTATGTTTTATCCCCGTTTTTGTGTTTTCCTGTTTCATTTTTTATGGAGCAAGACGTGCCTGCATTGATGGGCCATTGTTGCTCACATTATATCATTTGTACTAATGAAGGTTGCGTGCTCTTGAGTTTTTGGCATAAGGTCCCCTTCTTTGTGTTCTAAATTTATGAGATTATATATTCTTAAATTGTGGTTTTGATGTTTTTTGTGTTTTTCATTCTTAGTTTCTAGCAATGAACGGACATCGGCGAAAGGTTAATTGATGGGGTATTGTGGAAGAGGAAGATATGAAAATTTTCAATTTTATACATTTTTTTCAATCCATAAATTTCTACTTCTTCTAGGCCTTTGTATACTATGTTTATCGGCCATTTTTAGAATTTATGTTTCTGATTTTTCTTTGTAGTCCTTTTAACGTGGTATATTTTAAATTTTCTGCGTGTAAGTTTTATTGTAATTATTTTCTTAGTATCTAGAAGCTTATTATATTATATTTCAATCTTCGTCAGCATTTCATAAAAATTCAGATATGCTCATGAGCTTTAATTTATAGTTCTTTTAAAAAAAAAGAAGATTTGGCCCTTTTTTCCAACTCTAGCCTACCTGCTTCTATGAAAAATATTCAACTCATTTACGACTGAATTTAGAGTTTCCTGGAAATGCTTAAAATTTACTGTATAAAATTAAAGTAGCGTTTTTAAGTTCTACATTTTTAGTGTTAATTCTGTGCAGTATGCAGTGAGTGAGAATTTTAAGTGGGATTGCATCCTACCCTTTTGTGTCATGTAAGTTTTGGTGATCGTTTTTTTTTATTCATGCAGCTTCTGGCATCTGTTATGGTGGACTATTCGAGAGCACTATCAACATGATCAGTCGGATTTTCCTATCAGCTTTACCCGCTTTGTATACACTATCAACATGATCAGTCGGATTTTCCTATAAGCTCAAGGTGAATGATACTTGTGCACTTCAAATGGAGGACGACGTATCCGAGATTTACTTGGGACACAGTTTTCAAGATTCCAGTAGCCACAATAGCTTAGAGGGTATTGTGCCAGAAATACAGATTGGTACTTTTGAATGCCCTTCTGATTTAACGATTGTCCCTTTTGAAACGTGTCCAAGTCTTGGCTATTCGACTGCATATCTACCTAATGAATTTACTGGTGAGACTTGTGAATTTTTGTGGGCAGATGAAAATTGTGCTCCTTTGTTAGCTATACCTCCGGACTTCTGGTTAGAAGATAGTAATCCAGACAATTTTGGTAATTGTGGGTTTGCTGTTGCAAATTCATGTAGTAATGTGGGCTCGTCTTTATTTGTTCAAGCTTCTGTTGCTGTAACATCAACCGAGGTTCATGATGGGATGGATGTTACAGATTATGGTGTCTGGGATATAATTCATCATATGGGTGACGGAGTTTTAGCTAATGAGTTCCTTGCCAACACACAGAATATTCAGGCGGATGAAATTAGATCCATATCCTGTCTTGAAATGTTTCCATCTGACCGTACATTAGATGCTCTTGATACCATTTCTGAAGATCCTGATAAAGAGAATGGCGACATAAATAATCTGCAATTGGCATGCACAACCAATTTCCAAGACGACAGAGCAAGATCAGAATCCTGTCAATATCCAAGTATTGTTGAATCAGATCAAAATATTACTTTGGAAGATAGTATTGGTATAGAGGCTGACAATTCACACCATGCTGATGGATCTCTCTTAAGCACTTTGCAGCTTAGATCTGAAAAAGAGATGATAACTTCGGATTTCTTTGAGGATTCCTCACCTCGTGAATGTCCTTTGCCAACTTATTCTTGCGATAAAAAATCTGAGTCTCAACTTATTCATCACCGGTGTCAAGAAGATACTTCTCATCTCTTGAAATATAAACAAACTGCCGAGTCTAATGAAATGGAGTGCATGTCTCAATGGTCTATTCCACGGCGTTCACGAAAATCTGATGATACTGAACCTGACAAACTTGTTCTTTATTCAGATGGACAAAAGAAAGGTTTTCAAAGAGATGCAAGTAAAGAATTGTGGATACCCATGAGCGAGGGATCAGTTCCAGGAGGTGAATACTTTCCTGATGCAGTAAAGTATTGTGCCCTTCTTTCAACAAAAAGAAAGTCTGACCGTATAGAAATGAGAAAATCAATGGAGCTGAATCAAGTGGAGATGATAATGAAGGCAAAATTGCATCTCTTGTTCCTGGGATGGAATGTTGAATTTAAAAAGGACAAAGACAACCGTACTGATAGATATCGTTATAATTCACCTGGGGGGACACGTTTCTATTCCCTCTCCAAAGCCTGTAAAGCTGCAATTGAGCAAGGGCGAGCTCAGAGCTTTAAACAAAAAGGCACATGCGTGATTGCTAATTCGGATTTTCCTCAAGATACACAATCCCTTCCTGGACAAACATCTGCTGCTGAAGGGCATCCTGAACCTAGGCGGATATTGAAGGTGAAGCTTAAAAAACAATGCACTCCCAGCTCGAGTGGTTGTGGCATTAGTTCAAAGAAGAACCCAATGCACACAGAGGCTTGTGAAACCTCACAAAAAATGCTGGACCCTGCCGGCCGGCCGGAAACCAATGCCCAACACGTCCATTTTCCCAAGGTCTCAGGGAGAAAGACTGCATCAAGCCATACGTCTTCCTCGAGTATGAGCCTCACTTCTATAGATCACACAGTTGTGAACATTAAGCCAAAATACTGCCCTAGAGCAATAATGAGCTATCTTGAGTACGAACTGGGCAAGAAATATCCTGTTTCAAATAGCTCCTCGAGTGTGAACAATAAAGATGAACAATTGGGATCAAATGCAGGGATGCATCTTTTGGCTGTGGGGTGGAAATTACTGGGTGGACTGAAACAAGGAGAGTCCCACATGCGCTATATCTCCCCCTCGGGGAAATGCTTTAACTCACTCAGAACAGCTTGTGAGGCATGGAGGAAGTATCATGGGATGGCTTAGCGATACTCTGGTTGTGAACTGTTCCAAATTTTGTATAAATGACAATGTTGTAGTAATGAACATAGTATATTGGCTAGAAGCCTTGACACAGTTAAAAGGTAAATCTGGTAACCCTCTTTTCGGGTTCCGGTGTTTGATTAACATTGGTAATGCTCGGTAACGAATGATGAAATTACGAATTATATCGGAAAGAGGCTGAGAGTGATGATATCTAGCCCTTATATATGGGTGAAGTGGCAGAAAACGTCTGCGAATGCATCTTCCATATATATGTTTAAAACAGGCTGTGGTTCATAACAAAAACAACACTAACAAATGACATAAGCACGCTTAGAGCATGTAATTAATTGTTAAAGTTCATATTTTTGGTTTGGACTATAATATTTTTACTAATTAATTGTCTTCAAATATTCACTTAAACCAAATATGAGGTCCTGAACTACTTTGAGGTCTTAAGCTTTCATTCCATCAATCAAACATATTTACGCCAGCCAACCTTTCTTGCCTCGCGTCTATGGCATGGCAGGAAACCCAGCGAGTTAGAGTTCGTCCTATGAGGTCTGTCAATCCTGAAAGTTTAGTGAAGTCCCACCTAACTGACCTGGGTTCAAAGTATACATCGAGGGGCATCGAGAGACCAGAGAGACTATAATCATCTGATGTTTCTTTCGAACAAAGATAAGGATTATAGTCCTTTTTCTCAGCCACAAACACTTTGCCTACAACCACTTTACGGGCTACGTTTCAAATATGGCACCCAAAAACTACACAAAGATATCAAGATATCTAATTGACAGCCATATCTTTTGTCACAAGGCAATCATCCTAACATCTATTTCCTAGAAGTCCCTTGAAGCAGAATACTTGCTCAGCGCATCCTGCAAGTACAAATACAATCACATATGAGGGCAAACTTACATTGCACGCAATAAAGATATCCATTAGAGTGACAAAGAAGATGGAACACTTGCGAAATAGAAATACTAAAGCAGGTGAAATTGAGTGGTTTCCAGATGAGAATGTAATGGGATTTGGCACTTGACAAGAAATTTGTCAGCAACAAATAAAGACACAATATCCAACAAGATTTGCAGAAAAAAAAAACATAAATAAATAAAGTGTAACCTGTGAGGTAAGATAATCTTACATTATGACAACATTTAACTAATGCCTATTAAAACCTAAAATAAACTTTATCAATACCTAATTAGAAGACTGGACGGTTGCACACAAAAGTTTCCATTTCTTACATTTGAAGTAGAGCAGAAAGCAATTGAAGGAAAGTTCCCAAGTCCATAGCACAAGGGAAAATTCATGGACTTCTTGCTCGCATATTAATTGTTGATTTGCAATAGAGACCGATAACAGCAGTATTGAGGATGCCTGACTTTGGGTAGTTTTAGGATTTATTTAGAGGGAAAGACGACCAAGGCCGAATACTTATCCAACATGCCAATTCATAACAAATTTGGTGTAGCAAAACATGTCAGCACCACCCTACAGTTGTAAAAGTGTGCTACAATATTGACATCAAATTACACACAAAAACTACCTCCAAGAAACAGGTTATAAAAATGGTCCAAATTAATAGTAACACAAGAAGGTGGCATACTTTTATCCACTTCCTCTGTCAACTTTTTTCTTTCTCTCTTTTCTAAGATTTCATGATTTCCAAAGTTACATATGATTGACTATTTCTCCTATGACTATCATAGGTTCATAACAACACTAGATCTAGCACAGTCGACTTTTAACGGTGCTCATATCCTTTCTGGCCTTAAGATGAAAAAACATGGGGTCATATTGAACAAAAATGGCAGGCCACAGAATCTGGCATGCAACTTACATTCTCAAGGGCAAATCCATTAAACATTAATATGAATAACTAAAAAAAAGTCTCCACTTTTGGTATGATAATGAAGCCACAAGTAGATCAGCGATCACCCCTCAAATACTTTTGCTCCAAATAACAAATACAAGTTAAGGTACATCAAAATCTTTCAGTGTGCAATTTCTTCTACGTGTTACTATTATTTTATCCTTTACCTGACAACCCCTTAAGGTGATCATGGTCCTGAAAAAAGGCTAAGAAGGGTATAATATGATAATGAATGAAAAAGGGAGCAGATTTAACATTAATGTTATACATGACAGATTTAATAAATAGCAAACTAACTAAAACCAATAAACAACAAGTCAAGCGTGATAACTTAAATGAGACAATGGAATAAAGATCATGAGTGGCTTTCATGTCCTTTCGGATTACACACTTGAACCAATAGGCTGATTAAGGCCTAATTGACAACTGTTTGCATCTCACATAAAAATTTAGGTGCAATAACTGCTCCAGAAGTAGGCTAGAAAATTCAGTTATAAAATTACTTGATTACAACCTGCAAAACAAGATAGAGTACTCCATGTCATAACATGTTTCATTTAGACAACCAAGGTTTGGGCAATTACCGATCATTTTTCTCACTAACAAAATGCAATTTTTTAATGTCACTCCATCCACCATTTCAAAATCTTTTGTCTTCATAGGGTAAAGCTAAATAAGGATACACATTAAAAAAATTTAAAATCACCCAACAAATAACACTATCAGCAAAACGAACATGATCTAGAATAAGAACTGCTAAAAAGTGGCAGTTACCAAAGAAAACATGAAGGAAGCTCCAACCTCATATTCTTTCTTCAAATGGGTCAACTCCTTGTCCAAATCATTAATCGCCTGGTTATACGCCTGCATTGGTGAAGACTGGCTGGTTGTATGAATCTGCAAAACCCAAAGCCACTTACTAACTGCCCACTCAAACTGGCATGCCAGCAGTACAAAGTGCAATACTAAAATCAAAAGTACAAAATGCTGAACATAGTTCTAATATTTATTTATTTACGGAAAAAACAAAATCTCCAAAAAGCAATACGCAGATTATTTACTAATGCTCTCGAATGATTTACATTACGAATTGCAGGCACGCAGCTATGAAACGTCTCAAAAACAAATTGACACGCAGTGAGACATGCAGACCCATATCTCCAATTATTAAAAAAATTCAAAATAAGTATGCATTCGTACTGATCTGAGTGAAAACAAACCAAAAACAGAGCCCAGAAACAAGGGGATGAATGAGAGGAACCAACCCTAACAATGATCTTGTATTGAAGAGGATGTGGAAGCTTGTAACCTGCAAAGAGCACGTTTGGGTCCCTGTGCAACTGCCTAAATACCAACAAAAAAAAGCAGCAACAGCAACAACAAAAACCACATGAAAAAAACCTTCATTTGGTAGAGATAAATTAATTAATAATATATTTCGACTTAGTGGGATTACATGCGGAGGATGTTGCCGATGGTGTGGTCCTCACGCTCAAGGGTGAAGGCGGCGGCGTTGATGATCTTCGTATCCCTCTCGTACGACACCCTACCATCAACAACCAAACCAAGAGATAAACACGCTAATGAAGAGATTCAAGCAAAAAGAGAAATACAATTAGGAAAGAGCGGAAAAGGGAGGGACTTTTTGGTGCCCTCGGGGACGACGAAGCGCTCGTAGCGATCTGGGGCATTCATTATTCCTTCCCTTCTCTCGTTCTCTCTCTCTCCCGGAGACCGGAGTCACAGTCAGGCGCTCCCTCAGTCCATCTGCGAGGCCGCTGGCGGCGGCACTGAAATGGTCGACTGCCTGGACTCGCACTCGGACACGGACAGTAGTGCTGCTCAAATGTCATTCTGGCAAAACCGAATTCCCGGTCCAATGGGCACAAAGACCCAAGTTTGGTTTTAGTTTAAACTAGGAGTGTAAACACGGAGGGATATGGACGCGGACAAGGTACGTCTACACTTATATCTATCGACCCCCTTATGTCATAAAGGACGAATATAAATGGACAGGGTCAAAATAAAGTGAAAGTTTAATATTGACTACTTAGATCTTAAATTAAAAATAATTAGTAAAATAAATTTATAGACGGTGACAATCTTTATTCGTGTCCGTCCACATTAGGGATAGACAAAAACAAATAATGTCTATTTTAGTACAGATGGATGTAGATACGCACGCAGATGAACATCTAACAAATAGTTATCGTTTACACCCCTAGTCCAAACTTTAATTCAATCAATTAATAATTAACTTTTTAGGATTTTTATACTAAAAAATTATTTTTCTTAGTGGGCAATATCATGACATGAAAGACATCTTTAAACATGGTGATTTAAGCATTAAAAGCAAAAAAAATTCTAATATAGTTACCCCCTCTGTGTCTGGATATAAATGCCTTGATTGAGAAAAATGTATGTCATGCATTAAGTGTCTCCTTTCACTATGTAAATGTAATATCTCGGATTTTCTTAGGTTTTGAAACTTAACCACATAGAAAATAAGGTGTTTGACCCTTCTCAGTAAAATAACTTCTTCAACAGATGAAATTTGTACTTGAAACCTATGCAGTTAGAAAATAGACATAAAGAGCTTCAATTCACCACTAAGAATGCGTGAATCGGAGTTCGGATGATGAATTATGACCATTCAAAGTTAAACATGTCGTATAGGCCTGCCTACCCGATTTAGACGTATGTTTGGACCATTTAAGTCGTTTTGAGGGCCCGATTATTTAGAGTAATAGGAATCATTAAAATATTACCCTAGTAGTCCATCTTCGACTAACTTCTAAGGGGATTAGGAACCCTAATCCCCATATTTATAAAAAATGCTTCTTAGGGCTCAATTAAGGGGACTTTTGGCCGGAGGGAGAAGAGAAGAAGTCGCTGGGGAAGTTTTTCGGTAAAGGCGATTGATGACGGAGGCAAGGAGAGGCAAGCTCAAAGATTGTTAGTTTAGCGAGGTAGGAGGCTTTGCCTAAATTTGATATACTCCCTATATTTATTGTGTCTCTGCTTGTCAAAGTCCAAAGCAAATAGTAGTAGAGAGGGACGAAGGAGAGAAGAGGGGAACAGTGGACTGGTTTGTGGGAGAAAGGGAACCACTTGCCTAAGGCAAGTGTAGTCGTGAGAAGGGAGAAGAGTTGGGGAGAGAGAAAGCAGAGAAGGAGAGGTAATTAGGGCAATTAATCTTTCATTAAGCATCTGATTACAAGAGAAAAGGCCTAAATAGGCCGCCCTAATCCTACGGGCTACATAGAGTCAAGCCAATTGGCTACATAGACACAATTCTAATTAAACATAATCAGAAATAGAATTAAACCTACTACAAGTTAAATTACTACCTAGCAGGCATATTATTGGTGGAACACAACATCCTGCCACCCTTGAAAGATGACTTGTCCTCAAGGTGTCCAATTAGGAAACTGACTAACAAAATCATCTTCAAGAACCCATGTGGCTTCCTCTATAGGTTGATCTTGCCAAGCAACAAGTACTTTAGTAACGATGCAACCATTCCAGTGGATGCATAGAGTGTCCCGAATGGAGGCGGGAAATAAGACTGGCGTGGTATCTGATGGAGGACCGGGAGGAGGAAGAGATGGTGCAATAGTAGATGGATCACCCACGAATCGAAAAAGACGAGAAACATAGAAGACAGGATGAATGCAGGTAGCAAATGGTAGTTGGAGCTTGTAGGCCACGGGTCCCACCTTTTCCACGATCAAGTAAGGGCCATAGAAACGATGCATGGGCTTTTGATTGCCTGCTGAGTGGACGGATGATTGACAATAAGGCTGAAACCAAACATACACCCAATCGCCAACCACAAACTCTTTGTCTTTATGGTGTCGGTCATGAACCTGCTTCATCCGATTTTGGGCAGCCTTGAAATTCAATTTGAGTGCACAAAGAACTTCATCCTACTCTTGTAACGATTGATCAATGGCGCTTACAGCAGAGCAGTGTGGCACATAAGAGAGGATGGTAGGAGGAGGTCGCCCATAAATAACTTGAAAGGGTGTAAGGCCATGCGCGGTATGGTAGGCTATATTGTATGACCAGCAAAAATAATGCTCAAGGATGCAAGGGTGCAAGTAATGCTCAAAGGCAGCAATTAAGGACCTTCGTTTCGCCATCCATTTGGGGATGGTAAGTTGTGCTCATCTTCAAAGTAGTGCCACATAGCTCAAAGAAATTGCTCCAAATCTGGGATAGGAAAATAGGATCCCCATCGGAGATGATGGAATGAGGCATGCCATGTAGTTTGGCCACGTCTCACACAAAAACTTCTGCCACGTTCCTAACTGAGTATAGGTGGCCCAATGGTGAAGTGTGCATACTTAGATAGGCGATCCACCACTACAAAAATAACGCTTTTGCCTTGTACCAAGGGTAAGCCCTCAATAAAATCTATGGAAATATCTTTCCCGATATTCTCCGAAATAGGAAGTGGCTGAAGTAACCCTGTTGGTAAGGAGGTGAGGGCCTTTCTCCATTGACAAACATCAAAGAAGCAACCAAATCATGAACATCCTTCTTGAGGCTACACCGATAGGAGAAGAGTGGAAATGATGGAAGAGTTGTTTCAGTAGCAGGGGAACAGGAGGAACCCACAAGCGGTCACGCCATAGTAGTAAATCACCCTCCAAACAAAAGGAGGTGAGCACAATGGATCAACACAAAGCCGAGAGATGACGGTGGAACTCTATGTGTCGTGTTGATATGAAATGATCAAGTAATTAAGCTAGGAATGGAAAAGTTGGCATGGACAATGTGGAAAGGTAGGTACTCTCCAGTTGGCGAGACAGTGCATCTGCGGCTTGGTTATCACTTCCCTTTTTATAAACCAAGTCATATTCATAACCCATGAGTTTGGAAACCCATCTTTACTGAGAAAAAGATGCAACCCGCTAATCTAAAAAATAGCGCAAGCTATTATGATCCATTCGGATTAAAAATTAGTGCCCCAAGAGATACGACCTTTACTTTGTAATTGCATGAACCATGAATATTTCTAATTCATAGGTAGAGAACTGTGAAGTACACCCCGAGATAGCCTTAGAAAAATAAGCAATAGGTCATCCACCCTGCATAAGTACCGCACCCAGTCCATGCGAAGAGGCATCACTATCTACCACAAAAGTAGAGAAAAATCGGGTAATGCAAGTACTAGCGGTGATGACATGGCTAGCTTAAGGGTATCAAAAGATGTCTGGGCCTCTAACTTCCACTAAAAAGCCCCCTTCTTGAGGAGGGATGTGAGAGGTGCGGCCAATGTTCTATAATTCTTGATAAAATTCTGGTAATATCCAGTCAAGCCCAAGACATCATGTCCTCAACCTTGTAACGACAGCGTGTCTTCAAGGCCGACAGGTTGAGTCCGCTGCTCATAGACTTTTCTGGCCGCCATGGTAGAAAAATGATCTGCTAGGGAAGGAACGACTCTAATTCTAGATTGTTGTGTCTCTGCTTGTCAAAGTCCAAAGCAAACAGTAATAGAGAGCGATGAAGGAGAGAAGAGGGGAAGACTGGACTGGTTTGTGGGAGAAAGGGAAGCACTTGCTGAAGGCAAGTGCAGTCGTGAAAAGGGAGAAGAGTCCAAGAGAGAGAAAGCAGAGAAGGAGAGGTAATTAGGGCAATTAATCTTTCATTAAGCATTTGATTACAAGAATAAATGACTAAATAGGCCGCCCTAACATAGAATCAAGTCAACTGGCTACAACTTAAATAACTACCTAATCAAAAACAAAATTAAAGCTACTACAACTTAAATAACTACCTACCAGGCATACTACTGGTAGAACACAACAATATTTATTTTTTTGAGTTATTGTTAGAATTTTTTAATATTCTTGGCGAAGGAGCATATAATAGTAGCCAATGAAAATACATGCACGCGTTGGCCGGTGGCCATGTGCTCGCAGAGGAACAACCATGTGGTTTTGGTTTGAAAGTTAATTAGCTTTGTCGAAGGAAGATGTGCACCGGTGGAGCACATAGCACTCGTTCAAGTACTTGTTGAACCGTTCGGGTTCAGGCCGTGCGGTCTTGGTGTCACGCCCCGACACACGCTACCCCCAAACCGAACTCGGTCCAAGGAGGAAGTGGCACGCGGCGCGACAAAATGGAGTTGACCTATGGAAGACTTAACCCATTCTTGGGGAGAACACACTATGAAGTTACGCACATATACTTTGTACAAGAGCAAATAGATCAAATAAAAGATTAATAATTAAAACATTAGTCCACTTATACCCACATACTACTCATAAACAAGCCCACATATATCTAAAATAAGTTTAAGCCAACAATGGCTAACAAGAGTCTAAGCCAACAATGACTAAATAAAAAATGTGAAATAGACTTAAGTGTATATATATCTCAACATGACGTAAACAAGCTAGCATAAAACCTAATATCTATATGAATCCCTTCTCAACGATTGGCATTATCCACATGCTCAACATAGAACCCATTCAAACAACCTATATGGCATGACATACAACCCTAAAACAAAACACAAAACAAAAAGGGGTGTGCCAAAGCTCAGTAGGGGTTTTAATACGGAAAGTAAATTCATAATGACAACACAAACATAATTAACCTAACATTCATCACATGATCAATCACTATACTCATTCATCATAGAATAATCATATAACCTATGCCACATACAAGTCATGCTATCTATAACATATTTCCTCAACACATAGTAATGCCACATGCATATCATGTTATATATATATATATATATATATATATATATATATATATATATATATATATATATATATATATATATATATATAAAACATATTTTATCAACTCATAGTAATACCACCTGCATATCATGCTATATATAATATATTTCATTAATACATAGTCATGTCACCTATATATCATGTTATAACCTACATTTCATAAACACATATCATATTATTTGTGCATCATGGGTTAATCCATAGCTCATAACATATATGCACCTCACATGTAAACATGTGAAACTCATTATCATAATCACATCATGTCATGACCCAGATTTTAAAAGCCTTTTTATATAACCTGAACAGTAAGTCATGAGAATTTTTTTCTTTAATACAAAATAAACTATTAAATTAAATATCCAGGTCATGATAACTGGGATTCACAAATACAAATATCAAATCATATGATATCATTTCACATATAAAAAATCTCTAAAGAATAGCCTATCCATCTAAGTACAAGTCCTTCAGTCTGAAAATAAATAAGTTGACTCTCATGCCAAAGATATAATTACGTACCGAAATTGCAAAAACAAAGAACTATGTCTCATGCTCGCCTGTTTTGATCTCCTTTGTTCTCACCTGAAGAACTTACAACCAACCAAACCAAACCCTCTCCTCCCTCAGGAGAAGAGCTTCCAAAAGAACAAATAATTTTGTTAATATTTTTCTGTCGGGCCAACATCACCCGATGTTAGTTACCTACGTACTCATTAGACAACATGTCCAATATTTCTAATAAGATCGGATCAAGATGTATTTTTGCCTATACACTACAGTATCTCAAGAAACATAGCATCTAACATGCAATACTTAAGTAGTTTCAATCAACCTATATTTTATGCAAGTCCTTTAATTATTCCACTTGTGCTAATAATAAGCAATATCACATCATATCATTAATTATCTCAGCACCCTTGTTCAATAATGAATACCCATGTCCAATGTTTTGGACAGACAGATACATTGTAAGCCAACTAAAATGACATATGACACTAACCACTCTTTATCGTTTTAACCCAACTCTAGGTTTAACATAATATAAATATGTGTTTACTCAAAGATAACTCAACTCTCGAAGAAATCTATATACATAAGATTCCAACATTGGAGTAGACTGCTTAACAATAGTTTTACCCAAATCCCTAGGGCTCTCAATAGCCTGACACGAATCTGGACAAGAGGATACCAATTATACTCGTGGACACAAATTGGCAAGAAACACAAGTCCTCCATGATGCTCATGCAACTTTACTTTTTGTACGCACTATATGGTCCTGTGAGAGACCCGCGGTAAAGACCTCGTTGGCCAATACCCAAATTATTGTGATAGTGCAGAAAGTGTACAAGTAACACAATCTCCACCCTCCCAACTCTATAAGTAATATCTACAAAGACATAAATGATATATAACCCATGAAGCCTAAGGTCTTTATGACCATTGACTCCACCAAACATCTAAAACTTAGACTAGATTAATTTTATCTAGTCAAGTATTTGCCCAATTATTCGGGTTCTATTCACATTGTGAATTGGCCTAATAAATATCTCATCCACTGAGCTATGACTAAGAGAACATCCCAAACCCTAATAGTCTCCATGAGACTAGGGTAAACTCCCATAGCTACCTTCGATTCATTAACTAAGGTAAAATTCTACGTCAGGGCCCCGTTCACTCCATTACCGGTCTCAAACCCTATTGAGAGTATTTTAGTCTTTATCTTAATTAGATGTTCTCCCCCCAATGTAACAGTAACCAATAACTCTTGATTAATCTTCATTAATCTCAAGTTACCATTATAAATTAATGCATCAATAATAAAAGCATGTATTAGAGTAAGCAACATAAATACATCAAGTTATACAAGTACATTAATAATAAACGGATACCCATTGCACTCATTTGCAGGGCTAGGGATCAGCAAATTTAAGCCCAAAAATATAATTAACTCCAACACATCATGTAATTTATGTATATACTACCCTTATAGATCGATCTACTTAATTGTAGACACATGTGATACACTGCCTTAAACCCTTATAATTAAAATTCTTCCCCTTGTTTATTGTGACACTGTGACCTGTAAAGGTCTTCGTGTCACCTACTGATCACACCCCTTCCATAGAAAGACCTTAATTATTATCGGGTGCCCTAACTCTCCTTGGGCTAAGGTATTCGTTTCAGTGAAAACGGAATAGAATGCCCCCTAAGGGCATTGAGGTAATCCTAGTCATCTTACTACTCTCCCATTGATTTTAAGTCATTGACCTCTCCCAAGGCTTCACTCTCAAATCGACGCACTTCCATTCACATGAATGTGGGCGGTCCACTCATAGGGTATTTTTGTTATTTTGTTTAAAGCCTTATTGATATCCAGCGGGTCCAAAATTGGGCTTAAGGGTACTACTTGACGTCATGGGCTCGGGTAATTTTCCTAACCTTTACTGGGGTTATGTGCCTACTGAACCGACCTTAGTTGACTTAACGATTTACCCTTAGCCCTAAGGGTAAAATGGTCAATTATCCACTCACTGGAATTTTTATTCATTATGTGGTATGGTCTATATTTAGGGTGCACATAAAACTCTCACTGGAAATTTTCCTAATTTTTAAGTCCACTCATAGGCCCTTAAACCGGAGCCCCTAAGTTGGGTAAGTGATTATTACATGTCAATTTAACTATTAGGGGTAAAAGGGTCATTTCAATGACTTTGAGATTTTCTACAATCTGAAACTTTGTCAGGACACTCCCAACCCTCTCTAGATACATTAGTAATTTTCTAAAACTTTAAAAGACACTTATACCCTCCTAAATCGGACCTGATTCAATGCCCCCCTTTTTTTAATAAAATCAAATTGGAATGGATCGGGCGAGGCATAGCCCGACCAGGATTTGGCGAAAACGGCAAGTCACACAACTAGGACCCGAAACTAGACCCATGTGGAGTCATCTTCTCTATGCGCAGTCACCCACTTCTGGCCCACAGCCACGACCGGCGTCACACTCAACCGCCATGACGAGCCGAGGGGTCGGGCCTCACTAGATCACCTTGGGGCGGCGAATCTAAAGGCTCCAGTCCTGCGTCTATCCAGTGGCTGGCCAAGGAGATGTCGGCGAGCCAAGGGCTGATAGGATCTTGTGTCTACTGAGCCCAACCACCATGGCTAGGAGCTTTAGCTCGATTGAATCGCCGACCAGTTGCAATTCTGAGAGCGGCAACTCCACCGCCAGCCAGCGGATGGGTAGATCTCCTTGAGGACCAAAAGGTGCTCTTTTTCCTTCCCTCTAAAACAAATGCCAATGATGCTATTTCGTTGCCAGATTCATGTGGCCTTCATCGAAAGTGGAGATGAGAGAGGCAAAAAGGCAGGTCGTTTGGTCTTACCTACCCTCCGCTTCTAAGGTCGAACCAAAACTATTGGCGACGATAAATGCGATAGCCGGTGGGCTAGCAAGCCGCCTGCCCCATTTCTCATTATTTTCTTCCTTAATTCATAGATTTGTTACTATAATATGCATATGCCCTCTGGGCTAGGGTGAATGATATCGTTGCACAACAAGTGCACAATAATCTTTCTATCCACATGTTAATTATTCGAAATAGATAATTATAATACTGTTTACAATCATTTAATTTATTTAGGAGAGTAATTTGATGTAAATAAAAATAGATGAAGACTAAGCATCTTACCTCTATGTCTTTCTCCTCTTCATGTATGTTCCTCTCTGCCTCCATTAATGGCCACCAAAACACTTCCCCCAGTGGCTCCTCTCCTCGGGCCAAAAAGCTTCCTCATTGAGCCCTAGAAATTCCTTTTTATAAGCATGTGATTAGGAACTATAATCCCCTTAAAAGTTGGGCCAGACTTCCCCACTTAGGCCACCTAATTGAGCCTCTAAAAATTAATTTCTGTCACTTTATTAATCAAGCCCGTAGAGCAACTTAAACAGTCAATTTGTGCGTCTAGTTCGGGTAAACGGGCCATGTGTTCTATGTTCAACTTCGAATGGTCGTTTATCCCTCATCAGAACTCTGATTCGTGCGTTCTTGGAGGCGTTTTAAAGCTCTTTCTGTTTACTTTCTATCCATATAAGTTTCAACCACCAATTCTAACTATTAAGTAAGTTATTTTCACGATAAGGCCGAGTGGTCAAATACCATATATTCCACATAGTCAACTTCAAAATTTTTAAAAATTCCTGGACGAAACACATCTCGTATGAATCATTTCTTAACATAAACATATCATGTATAATAATTTCTTAATAAAAACATTCACCCTGCAATATCATCAACTACACATCATCCTGCATATCCATACAAATCATATCATAATCACATGTATAACATAAGCTTTATTGTTCCTACATTGCCTGTCAATGATCATTATCTCCCATGCACATGTAATAATCAATGGTGAATGTCTCACAATTTAGAAAACAATTCCCGCTCACCCTAGTTGAAGCCTAAGCAATCTTAATGTTCACCTTGCCCATAGCCTAAGCATATCTGCTCACCTAGGGCAATCCTAAAGAAGAAGCTCTTAGCAGTTTGGGTAAATTCCTAACTGGGAATATACCCCTTGGTAAGCTAGTGCTCACGGAAAAACCAGTCTAGATTCTTAGGGTTCAAATAAACTCAACAATTTAATTTATTATAGTATTATGTTCTTTTCACTCGGGGAGAAAACTCGTCCTCAAAGGAACATAAAACTCATCTTGGACGTAAAACCCCGTCCTTCTAGACATAAAATAGATTCGATAAACCTTCGAGCAGTTAATCTGGCAACCATCATCATCCAATTGCATCCACTCAATCAAACGTAACTAATCACAATTAATCTTATTTATACATCATTTTGATGATATATTCAATATGGTACATACATGAGCAAAGGATAATTAAGCCCAAGTATAAGTAACATGCTCAAGTTAGTCTATATATGCATGAAACATAATCCATTTGTGTCAAATAAAATCATATAAGTTTATGCAAGAGCATGCATAAGTGATAGTATTCAAACGTAATCTAAAACATGTGAAGCATGAACAAGCTATGATCAATGGTATATAAGCAAACGTCCATAATTTATCATGGCCCTACATAACTAAAATCATAGAATAAATGTGTAAAAAATATCAAAATACAAGTTCAAGATAAGTATAATATCATGTTAGACCTAGACAAGTATAAACATATTCATCATTAAACTAAAACATGCAAAACATAAGTTACCCTAAATCAACATAATATGTGCAAGCATATATACACATAATCAAACCTACTCAAATCATCAAGTAAATCATGAAGAATTCATCAAACATGGATTTAAAACAAGTAGAATATCATACTAAAGCTAAATTATTATATTCCTAATCATGCTTGAGCTAAATTATAATTTAAATATGGGTCACATGCAATCTTAATAGCAATTTAGGTAATGTTAACTCATTTTAGTCATACAGAATTAAATTTATGAGTAGAGAACAAAAAATGACCAAAATACACAAAGATGGCTAGAATTACAAAATATGTTGTTTGGCCTTGTTAGGCCATTCGAATAGTTGGTCGTTTGAACGCCCTTCTGATCCGTTTAAACGCCATTCATAGTTCACTTCTTGCCCATTTCCTGGTTCATCTTCAACCTTTTGAAATTCAAATAGAAAATATTAACAAATTCAAGATAAATTCCAAAATCATCATATAACATCATATATTCAAACTATAACTCTTGAACATGATAGATCTAATAATTTTCATGCCTAATCACAAGAAAATATATGTAAATAACATATTATTTATAAATAATCATTAAAGCTCAAAATGAAGAAAGAACCCACACAAACCTACAAGTATGCAACCCAATGGATAAAACCACATGAGATGAAATTCTCTTACCTATATGACACCCTTAGATCTATGAAGAAGCTTCAATCCTCAAGAAATCCAACCCAAAAATTAGGATTTTTGTACAAACTTAATTAAAAATCATTAATAGGCTTAAATCAACTTGAAAATAGCTAGATCTAGAATATCCTTTACTTAAAAAGGAAATTCACCTATTTAGGGTTTTAAATTAAAATTAAAAATATAATTTTTAATGGAACAAATCAAAAATGAAATTTGGGGAAATGAAGATAAAAAGGATTAAGTCCAAAATTGAAAGATTAAGAGTGATTACGGCAAGAAAGCACATCTTAATCCATTTTTCCTCTTTAAAAATTGATAGTAGAGCACTTCATTATCCCTTAAATAGCCCTTCCCCAAATAGAAAAGTGGTTAGGTTTTTCCTTAAATAGTGAGGCTTTGGGTTAGGTCTACAAATTGTTAGGCTGTAAAATAGGGTAAAAACTAAGTGGCTAGTTAGGGTTATTTTAGGTTTAAAACAAGTTTAATCATTCCAAAACCTACTAAAATGAAATAATGTGAGTTTAAGGGTCAAGTAAATCACAATTATTCAATATGGACAGGGGGCCCAGGATGGGGTCCACACCCTTAATTAAGAAAAAATTATAATAAAATTTTATAAATTCATAAAAATTAGATAAATAAAGTTTGATAATAAAACTTAAAAAAAGTGGAATTAAACTTTATTCAAGTCATAATTACTAACCCTTAGCCCTAAAAAATCAAGTCATACAAGCAAACAAGTAAAACCACACAAATTCACATAATTAAAAACGAAATTAAATTTGGTTAAAGTTAAAGATCTTACACCTGATCTCGCCGGCCTCGGCCATGCTGGCTAGCCTCGACAGCGAAGGCTATATCCCATGCGATCGATGCAAGACCAAAAACCATAGCCATTTTGGCTCTGGGCAATGCAGAGGTGTCCATGGACTGGTGGTTGAGCCCAAGCCTCTAGAATCGTCGGATTACAGTGATCCGGTAGGCCCCACAATTAGCCGACAACTACTACAGTCAGGCGTTTTAAAAAAAATGACCTATTGTGTGGTCGGCAAAGGAGGGCGGCCAGCCATCAAATGAAGATGGGACTAGCACCATCGAAATCACCACTGAAGGGTGATCCGAAAGGGCTAGACCATCGCCTTGCTGACTGCTAAGGACGGCACTGCCTAAAGCAAGCAGGTCCCAGCCGGTTGCGGAAAAAAAAGAGGGGAGAGAACTTTGGCCCCAGCCAGCCACTGGGCGATAGTGAGGTTAGGCTGATCGGAATTGCTTCCAAGCAGCGATCTGGTGAGTCTCATCCCTAACCCCATTATGGCAATCGGTGTGAGATCTCTAACTTTAATCCAATTTAATTTTAATTTAATTATGTGTTATTGTGTGACTTTATTTTGGTGTCAAGGGTTGGTAATTATGGTTTTAACAAGGCTTAATTTCATTTTTATAAATTTCTATATCAAACTTAATTCATTCTTTTTTAGGGATTTTATGGAATTTTATGAGAATTTTTCATTAATTAAGGGTATGGGCCCCACGTCCACGTTTGGACATCGAGTATCCCACATGACCCTATACTTAAATTATTTGATTTTAATGAGTTTTAGAATTTTTAAACTCATTTTTAGCCTTAAAATAAGCCTAATTAGCCAGTTAGGGCGTTATAATTATATTTATAGCCCAACAGTTTGAATTTATACCCCAATAGCTTACTATATAAGGAAAACCATAGCCCATTTTGTAATTGGGGAAGGGCTGTGATAGGAGGCAAGGTGATGCCCTAATCCCCTTGCCAAAGAAGAAAATTTGATTTAAGTGAGTTTTAAGCCCTTCACTAATCTTTTGAATTTTCTCTTAATATCTCTTATTCCCACTTTTCCCAAATTGATTCTTAATTTATTTCATAAAAATATTGTTTTTAATCTCTATTTCAAACGCTAAAACAAGGATTTTTATTTTTAATCAATGGAAATCATAGATCTACTTTTTTTTAAGGTTATTGAAACCTAATTGTCACAACCCGGATTTTTAAAAACATTTTTAAATAACAAGAACAATAGGTAATTTTTTTTTCTAATACAAAACAAACCCTTCGATTAAATATCCAGGTCATGATAACTGGGGTTGACAAATACGAATATCAAATCATATGATATTATTTAACGTCTAAAAATTCATAAAGACCAGCTCATCCATCTAAGTACAAGTCCGTCACCCATCTGAAAATAAATAACAAGTTGACTCTCACGATTAAGGTACACTTACGTATCGGAGTTTCAAAAATGCGAAAACCTCTTGAGCTCGCCTGCCTTGGTCTCACTTGTCGTCGCCTAGAGAATCTGCAATAAAGCAAACCAAACAACAACCACAATGGAGCATCTCCGCCTTTAGGAGAAGAACTTCCAATGGACAAAAGGTTTTATTAGTATTTTTCGGATCGGGCCAACATCACCCGATGTTAGTTGCCTACGTACTCATCAGACAATATCTCCAATGTTTCTAACAAGATCGGATCCATACGTAGTTCTGCCTAAAAACTACACTATACTAAGAAGCATAGCATCACCCATGCAATGCTTAAGTATTTTCAAGCAACCTACATTTTATGCAAGTCTTTTAATCATTCCACTTGTTCTAATTAAACAAGCAATATCAATCAATGTTATTAATTATTTCTCGAACTATTGTTCGATAATTAATATTCCCGTCCAATCTCAAAGACAGACAGACATATCAGATGTCAACCTAAGTGATAAATGATAAGAAACACCCTGGAATCCACCAGGAAGTGCCATCTCCTAACCTAGCCCATAAGGACCCGACCGGAGTGGAAGGGCATGACCCACAACTGCACCTGAACAGAAGTGGTCAGAGACGCCAACCAAGCAAGATGTCAGCGACCCTAATTGCGTGTACACTAAAAGATCCTCAATAGATCTGCGGTGAGCTCGGCTCACAAAGAACTCCCTTCAATGGGGAGGTGCAGCTACACGGTCAAATCAGCAGCTCCTCAATAAAGCTAAAACTTAGGAAACCATTCTGAACCCTATCTTGCTCATCTATAAGCCAGGATTCTGAATGACTATCCCAAACCCTATTAGTCCCTTCTAGACTAAGGTTTACAACTCGAGACATGTCATCGGTTCATCAACCAAGGTAAATCGTCAGGTTAAAGGCTTTGTTCACTGTATGAACTAGTCCTAGACCCCTCTAAAGTATTTTAGT
Source organism: Saururus chinensis (assembly GCA_035235625.1). Taxonomy (NCBI): domain Eukaryota; kingdom Viridiplantae; phylum Streptophyta; class Magnoliopsida; order Piperales; family Saururaceae; genus Saururus; species Saururus chinensis. Next base: position 39,135,899 of record CP141146.1, read on the forward strand.
CTTTATCTTGATTAGGTGTTCTTGCCCAATCCAAAGCTATCAAACCCCAAACAATTATTCTTTCAATAATTTAAAGATAGTGATAAATTACAATCACAACATCAATATCATAAATCGAAACAAAGAACAACATAAACCATAAGAACTACACAGGTCTAAGCATATCATAATATCAATAATCAAAATCAACAATGATATTATAATTACTCGAGCTCTCGTGCCCTAACCCTCCATGGGTTAACTTATTAAATCTTTATTAAACTTATCGTAATACACCCAAGGGCATTAGAGTAATTATCCAACATTGGATACAGTCCTCTCTGCACTTGGGTAATTCTTTAACCTCTCAAAAGATTTCAGTATCATATTGGCCCCTTAACAACATCCACGCGAATGCGGGCCAGTTTGCATAGGGGTAATTCTGTCATTTGGTTTAAAGCCTTAATGATATCTAACGGGTCCAAAATTGAACTTAAGCATACTACTTGACTTCATAGACTCTGTGTAATTTTTCTGGCGTGTGACGGGGTCGTGAACCCCTTGAACCGACCCAAGTTGACTTAATGGTTTACTATAAACCCTAAGGGCAAAATGGTCAATTATCCACTCACTGGCATTTTTTTCTCACTTAGTGGTTTGGCCTATAATTAGGTTACTCATTAAACTCAAATTGAGAATTTTCCTAATTTTAGATCAACTTATAGACTCCTGAACCGGAGCCTTGAAGTCGGGTAAGTAGTTTTCACACGATAATTTAACTACAAAGGGTAAAAGGGTTATTTTACAGTCTCTGGGATTTTTCCCTTAGCTAAAACTCGGTCAGAATAATCCCAAACCTATCCAAAGATATGACTATTTTTTTTAGAATTTAATTGACGTTTTTATCCTCCTGAACCGGACCCGGTTCAACCCTTTATTTGTTTCTTTGTTTTTATCACATCAGACCGGACCGAATCGGGTTGGGAAACCCAACCCGGTCCAGCGGCTAATGACCCGCATCGCAGGTCGTCTTCTCCGCGACCGGCCAGAGGCCGTTCGGCCTCTGGCGGCGCCGCCAGGACTGCGGCGGAGGAGGGGCGGCCCAGGTATTCGCGGACCGCCGGCGAACGGCGGAACTGATAGCATCTGTTCCGCCGCCGCCCGGTGGCTAGCCCGCAGCCAAATTCCACCCTTTCTCTTTTCTTTCCTTTCTGTTTTTTTTTTAACTGCGAGGCGGCAGCGGAATCCACTGCCGCCGATTACACCGCCGCGGCCAGGGCCGCCGCAGACCAAGCCGCCATAGCCGGGGCCGACGCAGCCTAGGCAACCGCAGTCGGGGCCGGCGCAGCCAGGGCGAGCGCAGCCGGACCTGCGCAGCCCCTCCCTATCCCCTAATTTATTTTTATTTTTTTTTAAAACAGAGATCTGGCGGCCTGCACAGCGGCAATCCGCCGCCGCCAAAGCCGCCGGAGCCAAGGCCGCCGCGGCCTGGGTCAGGCCTCAACTGTTCCGGCCACCGAAAAAAGAATCAATTACTGTTCACACAATTACGTGAACAGTAATTGCAAAGACCAATATAATTTTTATTAAAATTAATTAAAACATCTCTATCGCTCTCAAATCGAAATTTTACCTCTACGGTCAAGTTGTTGTCGATCCACCATTGCCAATGCTTCGCCGGAGTCTCACCGGAAAATTTCTTCCTTTCCGTCAAAAGCTCCCCCAATCGGGCAAAAAGACCCCCCTTCTATTAACCCTCATTCTCCTTTTATAGGCATGGGATTAGGAGCCCTAATCCCATGAGAATTTGGGTTAAAACCTCTTCAATTTAGCAACCAAATTGAGCCCTAAAAATACAAATTCGGAATGCTAATTGATCGGGCCCAAATAGTGACTTAAACGGGCAATTCGCACGTTCAGTTCGGGTAAACGGGTCCTGCACGATATGTTCAACTTTAAATGGCCGTTTCTCCCTCATTCGGACTCCGATTCGCGCGTTCTTGGTGGCGTTTCGAAGCTCTTTCCGTCTACTTTCCAATAGAATTAGTTTCAGCCCCAAATTCTATCTAAGGAGAAAGTTATTCTAATAAAAATATCAATAGGTCAAACACTATAATTTTCACATATTTAAATTTTGAAACTCAGGAAAATTAGGGATATTACACTAATAATCTACTTTGGTTAAGCATTAACCAAAACCCTAATTTTAGGTAAAGATTCTTGAGGAGTAGAGCTTTGATTTCGACCAAATAACTTCTTAAAGGTAAGAGGTTTTCATCTTAATTGGCTTTATGATTTGAATTCCATGTTTGAATGGTTGAACTGGGTGCTTGCTTACTTATGTGCTTTAATGGTGGATCATTAAAAGCACGTCATTTATGTTGATATTCTTGTGATTAAGCTTAAGAATGGTAAATCTACCATGTTTTAGGTTTACATTTTGATATCTTGAAGTTTTGGTGTGATTTTAGAATTTTCTTATCATTTTTTGTTTGGTTTTCGTGAGGTTGAAGACAAACTAGAAATAGGCATAAAGTAAACTGTTAAGGGCGTTCTACATTGCCTACTGTTCGAACGGACTATCTGGCCGATCAAACGGCTTGGCGTTTGAACGGCAAAACGACTATTTTTTTGCTATTCTTGTACATTTTTTGCCATTTCTTGTTTGTTCTCCATAAATATAATTTCTTATGATTAGAATAAGTTATTATTACTTATAAATGCTTCTGTAATTGCATAAAGACCATCTTAGAAATTATGATTTAGTTCAAGCGTGAATTAAGTTACATTTATTTGATTTAGCATGATATTCTACTTGTCTCAAATTTATGTTTGATGACTAATTCATGGTTTCTTGATAATTTCAGTATGTGTAACTATGAGGATGTGTATATATGCTTATACATGTTATATTAATTATTGGTGAATCATGTTTCCATGTTCCAACTTAAGTATTGGTGATGTTATACTTGTCTTGAACTTATATTTTAATGTTTTCATCACACTTGCATCATGTTTCCAATAAGGTAGGACTATGATAAAATTATGAATGCATGTATATTTACGTTTATTATGGCTTAATCATGTTACTCAGGTCTTAGCTTAAACTTGGATCTTACCACTTATGTACACACTTGTGTAGATAATTGTGATGATTATTTGACACCAATGGACCGTGATTGATGCACATGTGGACAGATTTGAACATGTCTCTTATATTTGGACTTATGTATCGTTATTCATTTATGTATCATGTTACATGCATCATGAAAACGATTTATAAATGAGATTAATCATGATTAGTCGTGTTTGATCAATTGGATGCAATTGGATGTCATTGGTTGCCGAATTAATTGATCAAAGGCTTATCGATTCGGTTTTATGTCCAAAAGGATAGGGTTTTACGTCCCTTTGAGGACAGGTTTCCTCCCTGGGTTGAGAAAAGATGAATGTTACATGTGCTATTTAATCATATATTTGGACCCTGAGAATCCAAGTGGTCTATCCGAGTGCACCGACTTACCACATATAGTGCTCGAGACCATCCTGATTAGCAGTAGTGCTTGAAACCGTCTTGATGAGCGGTTGTGCTCAAGATTGTCTTGATGAGTGGTAATGCTCTGGACTATCTTGATGAGTAATTGTGCTCGGGGCTTTAGCCTTATGAGCAGTCGTGCTTGGGGTTTTCGACCCTGATGAGCATGTTTATTTATCTCTACTTGTGGGACATTCACCATTTGTTATTGTTATATGTGTATGTGATATTATGCTCAATTACACAGTTGTTGTGTCGGAATACGGAGTTTATGTTACACATGTAGATATGGCTTAGTTTGCATATGCAGGATGATGCGTCTAAGACACTTGAATGATATGCATGATATATTTATGTTGAGAAGTTATTCATGCAGGATGTGATTATGATTGTGAATTTTACATGTTTACGCATGAGGTTTACATGTGATGATGAAATATATCATGTATAGTGTGTTATACAGGTGACTTGAATATGTGATAATGTGATATGTCATATAGTATAATATGTAAATGACATAAGAATGTGTTCACGAGATATGCTAGAGATAGTATGATATACATGTGGCATAAGTAGATGTTTATGGATATGACATAAATCCACAAGTTTATGTAGATATCCTATGATGGATGGGTATGATGGATTATTTATGTAATGTGTATTATGTGATTTGCCTATGATGTCATCTTAGAATTACTGTTTGCATTTAAAAACCATTGTTAAGCTTGTGGCTCACCCTTCTTTGTTGTGTTTTATTTGGGGGCAACATGTCGTGTCATACAGGTTGTCCTTATGGACTTTTTGTGGAGTATGTAGATGGTGATGTTGCTTAGGAGGGGTTACTAGGAGATCTTGAGTTTTATAATTCCTTATATAGCATGTTGTATTGAGACTTATCTACTTGATTATACTTTACACTTTATTAGCTAATGTCGGCTTTGACTTTTATTAGTCATCATGGGCTTAAGCTCTTATACTTAAGCCATGTGTATGCAGTTTAAGACTAAGGGTGCAGGTATGTGTGTCGACTAATGTTTAATTAGTAGTCCTTTATTTCTTATTTCACTCTTGTACAAAGTTGATGTGCACAACTCCATAGTGAACTACCCAAGAATGGGTAGTCTTCCGCAATCTAACTACTATGTCGCGCTGCATGTCGTCTTCCCCTTGGATCAGGTTTGGCTTTGGGTTGACATGTGCCAAGGCATGACACTTGGGGCGGCGCCCTAGAGGCTCCCTCACCTTTGGCCAGATGAGGAGAAGATAACCCGCATTGCGGGTTTTCATGTGGTTCAAGACCTGGCCCGGATCTATTTAGAAAAAAAGGGCATTGAACGGGGTTCGGTTCTAGAGGCTATAATTGTTCAAAAAAATTAGAAAAGTTACCAATGGACCTTGAGAGGTGTTTGAGTATCTTAACCAAGTTTCAGGATATAGAAAAAGTCTGCAGGCTATAAAATGATCATTTTATCCTTATAGCTAAGTCACGGTTCATTTACCCGATTTAGGGGTTCCAATTCAAGGGCTTATAAGTGGGTTTAAATTTTTTTTAAAAATTTAGTGATAAGGTGCATATGTACCCTAATTATAGACTTATGTACAAACTAGGTAAACATCTCAATAAATAAATAATTAACTATTTTACCCCTAAGGTTAAGGTAAAATATTTAATGAACTAGGGTCGATTTAAGGGGCTTACGACCTCGTTAAATGGCAAGAAAATTTCCTCAGGTCCATAACATCAAGGAGTAATCCTGAGATTAGTTTTGGACCTATTAGGGTTCAGGGAAGCCCTAAACAAAATAACAGAAATACCCATAAGCGGACCAGCCCACATTCACATGAATGGAATTAATGAGCCAATTTGATACTGGAACCTCTTCAAATGTCAAAAGCTTACCCCAGAATGGAGAGGGCCGTGTCCAGTGTAAAAAAATTACCCTAATGCCCTTAGGTGCATTATAACCTATTTTAATGAAACTATAAGCTCCTAACTTATGGAGACGTAGGGCACAAGGGTACAAATCTTATTAGTGCTATAATTGAGTTTGGACCTTAGTATTATGATTCGTTTAAAATTATTTGGGTCTGTATTATTTATGTTTTATTTTGCTTTAATGTTTGTTATTGTTGTTGTGATAATAATTTATTACTAGTTTAAGATTAATGAAAGATTAATCAATGGGGATTGGCCGAGAACACCTAATCAAGATAAAGACTAAAATACACTCAGAGGGGTTTGAGACTAATTCATAGAGTAAAAAAGGCCTTTCACCTAACAACTTGCCTTGGTTAATGAACGGATGGTAGTTTTGAATTTTAACCCTAATCTAGATGAGACTCATAGGGCTTGAGACAGTCATTCAGAAAGGTGGAAGGACGCCAAAAGCACATGCTAATCCAGACGTGTTCCCTGATAAGAGAAGAAACACTCGGCGCACGAGACCCATTCATTGGGGTTGTCCTCACCTGAGTATTCTAGAAAATTTAGATGAATTGTGCTCGCCTTAGGGGCCGGCCCATTTATTCCTTCATCCGCTACATCATTGTACAAGTCATTGTCTTGCCATAAGTGATTTGAGGGATGGAGGGTGACTTGGTCTCGCAATGGTAGGTGGGGCACGGGCATCGCTGGTGGTGGAGGCCAGCATGAGGGCATGTCATGGCCTGCTCCATGGGAAATGGTCACCGATGAATCCCCTTCCCATGGGAACGATAAGTGGCTAGAGGGGTGATCGCTGGCTGACTTGGGACTGAACTTCTTGTGAAAGCGACCAAGCAAGCCACTTGGTCCTTTCGGATTTGATCCAGCGTCACCTAATGACGGTCTACCGATGAACGAAGATCAGCCCGTAATTCCTAGAGGAAAATCCGCTGGGAATCTGCTGCCTAGGTTTGGATAGTGGCGAGAGCGGCCAAAACCTGCTCCCAGCCGTCGGACAAGGGACCAACAGAGGCAGAAGGGGCGGCGTCCGCTAGAGCCCGACGCCTCCTCTTCTATAGCGGTTGCCTAATTCTATCGCTCATAGACTCTCCCCATCGTGGTGAGGATCATAGGGCTCCGATACTAGTTGTTATGGTCTTATTTAGGTGAAAGGTAAGGCGAATCTGAGAGAAGAAGAGAGATGGGGATTTGAGGGACGAGGGGGAGGAGAAGAGGGGATTGCACTTGCTATTTGCAAGTGCGATCTCACAGAGAGAAGAAGGGTGGGGGGAGAGAAGTCAAAGAGAGGTGGGAAGAAAAAAAAACTAATCTTTCATTAATTGCGTTAATTACAACAATCAAGCCTAAAATAAGCTGCCCTAGCCCTTTGGGCTACATAAGGAAAACTAACTAACCACATAGACTATAACTAACCAAAAGCAACGTGCAACACTAACATAACTGCCTAACTACAAAACATAACAGATTTCCAGGTACAGTGGAAAAGAAATATTTCAATTGAACCAGAATAGCAAATAAGTTTATCACAACTTTCATATACAGAGTGTCTCAAGACAACATGCATTCTTTTGCTCCTTTTCAGGTAGTCTAATGACTCCACAGAGCCTGGTCTATTGACTTGCTTGTGTCTAGATGTGCTCATGCACTCGTTTTTACTCTCAGAGTATGACCCATGAGACAAAGTAAAATAACACAAGTCAGGAACTGAAAGTAATAGTGGGGTTGTTCTTGGTACTTGGCACCTGAACCTTCCAAACTGCTTGGACTGGTGTGAGATGTCCTGAATTCTATCCCTGTCTGCCCACACGACCACATAGAAGGTTTGTTATGGTAGAAAGAAGTTTTGAGAAAACTATAAGAATACCTGCAAGCTGCATTGTAAAGGACATCAGTAACTCGAACTCACAGAACATGTTTTAATATAAATTGATTCCAGTATTTATTACACATGAGGGATGACCCTATCTCATTGTTACCCGGCCTGATATACAACATGATGTTCATGTTTTTAGTCGATTCGCTTAAGCACCTCGTACTCCTCATTGGGCAACAATTATGAGAATTTTGCAATATGTGCACTTAGCAGCTTGCTTCTTTCTTATGCTTCTGATCTCTGTTTATGTGCTTACTATGAAGCCGACTGCAACAGTGATGTTGTGGATAGGAAGTCCACTATTGGCTATTGTATTTTTTTTTGAGGAATCTCTTCTTGTATGGAAGAGTAAGAAGCAAGATTGTATGGTTTGTTCCACCACAAAGGTGGTTGCTACTGCAGCTCTAGTTTTGGTGGCTTCTCAAAGAGATGGGGATTCTGCTTACTAGTCCTACTCCTTTTCATTGTGACAGTAAGAGTGCTATTCATATTACTCAACCCTATTTTTCTTGAGTGCACGAAGCAAGTAGAGATTGACTGCCACTTTGTGCGCTGTCATCTTCGTGTTGGCACCTTGATGCTTCCTCGCGTCTCTTCTGCTCTTCATATTGTTGATTTCTTTACAAAGTCTCACAGTTGCACGCTTCCATTTTTTGTTGAGCAAACTCTCAATGATATCCCCATCTAGAGTTCGAGGGAGGTGTTAGAGTAGTATGCTTGCTCTCTTATATATTTGTCGAAGTCTTTAGTAATATTCTATGTATTAGAGTTACTTCTGTCATTTACATTTATTCTTATTTTGTAATTGGTCAGCCCTTCACTTAAGTGAGGATATTTAGATCTTTTGCAATAAATCGCTTCTTTTTCTTCTTTTCTGATGTAAACACAAGCATTCTAGGGCTTCTTCTTACTCTCTAAGAACCCTACTTTTTCACTCAATCTATAATGGACGATTGTAGGTTATGATTCTACAAGGATTGTTTATCTCAAAGCTCAGTTTTCAAGAGTTCATTGAGATAAAAAATCTAGGTTTCTTGAGATATTTTGGTGGATAAATGAGGTGTCCTGCAAATTAAAAGCTAGTGTGAAGGCAAATGTTTAATACATAAGCATGTGTGAGCAGTACGGTAGAGCAAATTATTACAAATTAAATATCTCTATTTTTTATTAACAATTTCTTTAAAAGAAAAAAGATCTTTCTAATCTCATGTCAGCAAAATAGTTTTTGTTGTCCATTTTTTTTTCATGTTGCCAATTTTTGTAATGTATATATGCTATTTGATAAAGCAAATGTCTATTAGTCAAGAAAATACAATTTCATTGATAAACTACTGCCTTGCACAAGACTGCATGGTACTATCATAATCTAATTAAAAAAATGATATAAACAAAACAGAACTAGTAACTGAGAATATCTAATAATACTTACTGTCCCATGGCGAAATATTCCTGAAATGTTATACTGAACCCACAAAGCTTGTGATATTATGTATACAGCAAATATGGCCACAAGATACAGAGGGTTCCTGTTGAAAACAGAAGAGACATTTAAATCCTTTTCAAGAACTATCCATCAACATTAATATAATTGACTTCCAAAAAATAATAAAAAAACGCAAAAAATTATTAACTGGTGACAGCAATTTACCTCAAGAGAAGCATAAACTCATTAAATCCAAGGACTATGATTGCCATAATTGCCCATGGAGGAGGTAGCCAGTTGTTACTATGTTGATGAGCCTCCTAGCGAAAAGCAGGGAAAAAGTGGTATGGTAAGTGGATAACACAATTCAAAATAGTGAATACTAATGGCAGTGGAATCGTGACATAACTAGCTCTTCACAAAGCCTTTGACTTAAGATCACGGGGGCACTCCAATGGTCTATTTAAAGTCCAACTTCAAAAGACAACCACAACGAAAAGGGAGAGCTATTATTCAGACAGCAGGAAATTAGACTTATTTTTGTTATTCCTTACTTACTCTTTTTCTCTAATTCTAGACACTTGAAAAACATTTCTCAGTAGTCTACTATTCTTCTTTCAAATGTCCCCTCATTAATAAGTTCCCAGCAATACTAGCGGCTGCCACTCCCTAAAAGAATGCGCAGACTCAATTTAATAATCTGATATCAAATATAAAAGTGGTGACAAAATAATCAAAGAGATAGAAAGGTGTAACTGAAGGTGATTTGAGATGTACTGCTCACTATCGATGTATATGCAATAATTTATAGCTATGACATGGTATAACAAAAATAAACATCTCATTTCCAACATGGTAGAAGAGCAGACATTCAGCAAATATGGCATGAAATGCAGACATGAAAATGTAAAATGGTAGTTCAAGATGAGTTGTGTGAGGCAGATCAAGAGTGCTCCAGTGAATTATATAAATTAATTCCAGTGCACAATAATCAGGTAATGCAACTCTAAAAACACTTTGGTCATCAAGATACAAGCCAGGACAAGAAAATAGATCAAATATGTAAGCAAATATTTAAAAAATAAGAAGTCTACCTGTGCAGAAATAGCTTGAATTATCGTATACTGAGTTTCGGCCTTAAATTGCTTCCACAGGGATTTGCATTGCACTGGTGTAAGCAAAGTATCATTTCGTGAAACCTGGCCCAAAATAAATTTCGTCAATAGTAATACAAGCTGAATAATTATTACAATTATCATCACAAAAACTTGCAATATACCCCTTTCCATGTGCTTGAAGCAAGCAAATCTGTAGAAGCTTCCGTACTCTTAGTTACGATGGTAGGTGCATCTGATCCATTTGCAAGAGATTGTAAGAGTGTACTCTCAATATCATCTGACTTTCCCTCCTCTACGCGGACTACAGCCATCACAGACAGAAGCTGTAGGACCTGCAATGAAGTAGGATTATGGTGCATATACATCCACAAATGATAATTTATACAAGATAAAGGGCCCATTGCTTCTAATGGCGCACTAAAAATTCTGAGTATTGTTGGTTTTCCATGAAGATAGAGAATGCATGGAACATCATAAAATTTCAAACATAAAATAGGCGCTCTATTACTCTAATCGTTCATTATAATTGGAACAATTATTAGAATTGCCAATAGAGCTTAGCCCACACAAAATTCATAAAACTGCAGTACTTTCCAAAAATAGCCTTTGCTCTCTAACTCTAATGCTAAGGGCTCAGCGTAATAACCCCTTGCATGTCCTGTCCTGGAGAGGCATAGGTGAAAGCAACCGTTACACCTTCATTGTTTAAGATCAAGAAAATAAAAAAGGGACAGCAATCTGGCCCAGGACATTTAGTTTGCAATGATTTTGATGCCATCGGCTACCGAGGAGAGAGTAGATAAAGGTTTCCCTTTTTCAAACAAATCATCCATGTATTACCTCTCTTCTGAATTTAACTGTCAATAACCAAACCTCATAGTGGTAAAGAAAAAAGAATCATGGATCTTATTTCTGAACATCACTTTCCTTTTTTCCCCTTATTTTCCTTGTTTAAAGCTTCAGAAATTTTAGTATAGAACAATAAAATATACGAAATTTATCTCTATTTGTTGAACAATCATCAAAGATAACAATTTCTTGCAACAGAGTAGCAAGGGAGAAGGTAGGATGAAGGGGAGAAAAGAAGACCCTTCCTGGTTCTGCTGAACCAGCCTGAGACGAGAGAAAGGGAAGAGGGGGGACGGCAGAGAAGAAAGAAGAGAGATTAGGGCTAATTTCTGATTAATTCCAATTAGGAGGGAAAGCCTCTTACATACCTTGCCACTTATGGGCCTGGGCTATATTTCCCTACAGAAACATAATTAAAAGAGAGACCAACAAAGGCCTTATGGGCCATCCCAAAGGCATAAAAGGGCCTTAAGGGCCAGCGTACTAACAATGAATCAAAACCTACTGACAATAAATGGAAACTATCTGAAAACATGGTGATTCATAACACCTAGCCAACATTTTACTGGATTGTATCAAATTCACCTATATCACAATGCATATTCCTTGTTTATCTACTTATTCTTGGTAGTTACTCTTTCACATCATATATAAATAGCGTGCATGCATGCAAAGACGCATACACAAAATATGGGGAGAATACAGAATATTTACTAATTACCGAAGCATAAGCATCCTTTGTGATTGCTCTTATGTCCTCATTCCCACTCCAAACTCTTGGCATGGAATCATGATCATGGCTAAATACTGTTGAAAACCTGAATTTTTCAGGTATCAAAACATCTATAAGTAACAACGTACAATTTTCATTCAAGAAAAATGGAGCCAAACCATGTGAATAAACAGATACCTATCCTTCATCCGAATCAAAACTCTCCCTGCTTCATCTCTTGCTTTCTTTTCCACAACTCCTCTTGCATACCCCACAAGAATGTTTATCATTTCGTTAAAAGTAGGCTGGTCTAGATCGAAGCCTGAAACAACGGCCGTAAATTCTGATACAGCAAGATCTGTCTCATGTTTAAGAAGCTTTCTTATGGCTACCCATGTATCTCGTCCACATACATCAAATAGTGACTCCGTGGGTCCAGCTAGCACTTCAGATAGTCGTTTCTGTATTGCACAGTAAGATAAGAATTAAAGCAGAAGACATTAATACTGGATCAAATATTTTCCTTGAGTTATGCATGTTTCTTATGTATGCCATCCATGTCATAGATGTGAACTAAGATGCATCTAATACTTTCAAGAAATGAACCCAGCAGCAGTGCCACTACCATGAGACCAAACAGATCAAAACGAACGGTGCAAACAACACCAAAAAAACTAAGCCCATCTAAACTGTGGAACCTCCATCAAATTACATGAAAACTCAGCCTTAGTAAAACCAACTCTGCAGGTCCAAACTCCAAAGTATTCCACCCACTTCCCACGCCCAAACCAAAAGAAAGCACAAAAGACTTGCACCTTAGAAGATGAGATATGGATCGCAGCAGGTGCTTATATACATTCAGCACCTTCCGCATTGACAACTTCAGGTACTTAGGTCCCCTTTTCTTTCCATGCTTGGTAATCAATTGTAAAGAATTGCATATGCAGAAACCCAATGTAGGGTCATTGTGCATTGTTCAGTATCGAGCATAAAACCTTAAAGTCAGCTAGAACTTCAGATAACTTTTCATTGCGAACAGATGATGCATGCACTTCAATATCACGGAGGAGTTTCTCACGAACTTTGGATGAATCCCAGTCAGCCAGCTGTATTGTTGCATCTGAATGCAAATAGATAAATTAAATGACTTTATTAAATACCAGATATATCATTTCAAACCCGAAAGAAATATACAAATTACAAAAGCTCATATTTGTGAGAATTAAAATGATTGAAATAAAAGCTATAAAAATATGCACACAATAATGACTTTGGAGATCGGATCAGGGATTGCACAAAGTTAACTAAGACGGCCTAGGGTTGTGTTTGTAATGTGACGTAGAGTGTAGTGTGCTCACACACAATAGTGGCAGACTTGAGGAATAAATCTTTATTTGGCTTGTGAATTATATATTACTCTTAGATTATGATCTGATTGCATCTTAGGGGGCGTTTGGCAAATAATTTGAAGTAGAAAGAAAATGACTTTGTAAGAGAATTGATTTTTGACAAAAAAAGCAAAAGTACAATATGTTTGGTTAGAGTTTTTTAGGATGATTTTAAAAAGAAATCAGATTTTAGCTCACTTTTGATTTTTATGTAAAAATGACAAAACTACCCTTCAACATAATGGGTAAAATGTCTTTGACTAATGGGTAAAATGTCTTTTCACACCTTTTCAAACCAGAAATGGCTTTCTTCAAGAACTCACCTCAGGAGGAGAGTTCTTGAAGATCAGATTTTGGGTCAATTTGGTTTGAATTGACCCAAAAGTTGACTTTTGTTCGGAAAGCCATTTTAATGTTAAATGACCCTTCTATACGGTTTTCAACTTAGAAAGTGATCTCCAACCTAAACAAATCACTTTCCACTCACAAAAATTGCCTCCCAAACAGGCCCTTATTTTACTTTGGACGCTTGTAATAAAAAATATCATACTGCTATATAAACCAAATTGGTGAACTATAGAACTTGCATATTCTTCCTTTATTGCCATAGACTTTTTGAAGTTATTCCTAGATTATCCTAAAAAAATTACAAATTCCTACTCATACCAAAAGCCTTATATGACATGATTCAAACCAGCTCATACAATATTTAAATGCTTATCATTTGATTTTGTATGATCTCAATCTCATACAACAATGCATTCGTTATTTAGTTTGATTCAATCCAACTTACAATTTTTTCCATATTACCCATACTTTTTTTTTTATTCTAATATATACCCTCAACAACAAGACAACAATTCCACGTAAATCAAATGTTGATAGGAGACAAAGTTAAATCTAAAAGGAAGATATTTATAAAAAAGATTTTGTGTTGTCGATAAGACATCTTTGCTCAATGGGTACAAAACACCCATGCTTCAGCACCTAATGCAACAGCTCTCAAGAACCCAGGTGTCATATACGCCTCCTATAGAAAGCCCATCTATTCCCAATCTCCAGACCTTGCTTTTTCAGGGCAGGGTAAGAAGGGGGTGATTCAAACTGTTTCAAAGGCCCAATATGCATTTTTTTTAACTTTGAAAAGGAAAAAGAATGGATCTGTGGGGACTGTTATTTGTATATCTTTACCCGCTTTCCAAATTAACCCTGCTCGTCTTTCATTCCAAGGCATAACTAGTATTAACGTCTTTCATATTAGCATGGAGTTTGCTACCAACAATATCACCATCCCTCCCCCCTCCCCCAACTACATGTACAAATAAAAAGAAAAAAAATAAAAAATTCAATAAAACAAATAGGAATAAAAAGAAAATTTTGATGATGTATTGAAAAAGGAAATCATAGCCAACGGAGTCTCTATCACTCCACTCCATATGATAACCAACGGTCAGAATTTTTGCAAATATGTGTTTGAATTCATTCAAGACTTGTGTGAGATTGAGATTATGTTGGAGTACCTTCATTGGGCAGGAAACCGGAATCAGTGACAACATTAATAGAAAGCTTTTTGCATAAACTGGCTCAAAATGATAAGGAAGAAGTCCACAACCCTAGATGCATCTCGGAATGAAGTCAGATCACCAACAGGGGCGAAGAAAAGGAAGAGACCATCAATCACAACTATTGGTTGCTAGGAGATGGAGCAAGAACTCCTTGCCCTGATCGCCAAATGCTTGAGAGTCGATGATTTCGTCCGATTTGGCACAGAGGCTTATTGCGGTACAAGAGATCTACACCCCCAGCATAAACCAGATTCAGTGGCTTATATATGTTCCCTCTTAGCAAAGAAGAAACATGTCGCAGCTTCTTTGACCTCTTAACAAGACAGCACCATCAGATCAACCTCAAGCTGCCCGGAGAAGTTCACCAACAACATCTAATTGGGTCCAACACTATGGGTGGGTGGCCACCTTCCAAGAAGACGGGGAGATCATGAAGCTGATAAACCCGGTCTCTGCAGCCTGCATGAATGTGCCTCCTTGCCATGTCCTGCCTACCTAAGCACCACAATACACTCAAATTGTCTTCAAAACCTACCTGCAGCAGCAGCTGCATGGCGTCGTCAGGCTAGCATTTGCCAAGCCTGGGGAAGACGAAGTCTGGACACTTATCGACCAAGGCAGACTCCTCGTGAGCGTCACATACTACAATGGCAGGCTATATGCAGTCGACAGATCCAGCAGCATGCGATTATTATACAACATATTGGCTCAACGCCAGCAGGAAGGAAAGGGATGAGGGATTTTCCCATCTGCAAAGGAGATATATCTGGTGGGAGGTCCCTCAAGACTACTGGTCGTGGCATTCTATCGGTCATTGCCCGTCAATTACATGTGGGAACAAGTTGCAGTTGAGGTTTTTAAGCCAGACATGGAGGAGGGGAGGGAGGCGGCATGGCTACCAGAAGTAAGTTTGGGGGAAGGTGCACTTTTCTTGAGTCTGCACACTTCCTTTTTCTTTCCAAGTCTGCATGGCAATGGTCATGTGAAAAGAACTGCATCTATTTTTCTTTCCCTTGGTCCAGGCCAGGCCTTGTGGCACATAGTATGATTGATCACAAAAATAGTCATATTTGATGGCAAGCCTCCTTCATGGAAGAAACCTCCCCTCTGGGTGGTGCTAAACCTGTGGTAGCTGCCTATGCTCTTAGATATTTATCTTTTCTTAATTTTCTATTATCTCAAATAACAAGCTCTTTGCCTCTACATCACTTGCCATGTTAAACTCATCAAGTGTCCACGGTCCACATCTCTCTCTATTTCTCATGTGAATCAACTTCCTCTGGTGGAAGAAATGGAGTAAGAACTGGAGGGTAAAAGTGACTCCCCTCATCCTAGGAATAATCATAAACTTAACCAACTTAATTAACTACTCACATTTTGGTTAAGTTTTTTGCTTTAATGAGATTAATATCGAATGGGGTACTACAAGTGGTAGCAGCGTGAGGCAGTGCTCGGCAAGGAAGCATGTGAAGGAGGTGCTGGGCGACCCAGACATGCTCATCGTCACCTCGTAGGTGACGAATACAACCATCCCCACCTCGTATCCTCCAGCCTCCTCCCCAACTCCTCCTGAAGAGAGAAGACTTCAACTACAAAAGAAAAAGAAAAATACTCAATTTGGTTGTTACTTAGTTCGTTTTCAGTATAATACGGGTTCTCTGCTGCCTCCATTAACGACGAAAAAGCAACAAAGATCCAGTTTGATTTATTTTTTGTGCTTTTTTGCTCTTTTTGTCTTCTGATTGTTTGATGAAATATAGTTTTGGAATATGAAAGTGGAGAAGATGATGAAGGTTCAAATGGGTGGAAGTATTTTGGATGTGAGGGTGTGGAACGATAAGGAAAAAGAGAGGACTACCTCAAGGACTAATGACAAAGAAGACAACAGTCTAACCAAAAGACTATTGAGACACTCACATAAAGGTTCACGAGCCGCAATACTCTCAACCCGGAAAGCATTATGTAGTTTATTTAGCTTGGTCCAATACAAATTTCTTTAAACTGTTGTAACCATTTTTTATATTGTTGCTTTGCTTCTTTGGATGAACCCACTAATCACCTTGATCTTGTTACAATTGAATGCTTGAAGGTTTTCTCAAGAAGAAAGATATGCCAATGGTAATCATATATCATGATTGAGTGTTCCTTGATTTGTGTTACAGGAAGACTAAAAAAATTTAGTAAGTTAATGCTATGTATATAGGAGCATGTTTGTCAATGTGATCTATTTTTTTCAAATGAGTCTTATCTTGACATGTAGTGTAACTCATGATATGTA
Source organism: Saururus chinensis (assembly GCA_035235625.1). Lineage (NCBI taxonomy): Eukaryota > Viridiplantae > Streptophyta > Magnoliopsida > Piperales > Saururaceae > Saururus > Saururus chinensis. Next base: position 39,152,564 of record CP141146.1, read on the forward strand.
AATTAGAGCATGGATGATCTTTTGGATGTATGAATACATTCTTTCTTACCTTGAATAGAGCAACATTGTTTTCAATGTACAGCAACAGTCATAAAGTAGTGTGTGGACCTTTTCTCTCAAAATTTCAAACAATGCAATCCTAATTTCAATCTATAAGTAAGAACCAATCAATTACAAGCATCAATGCTTCTCCGCATGCATTGCGCATGCACACTTACTAGTATAAATAAAAAGGATTAGAGGTCAAGCCTAGAGTGTATTGACGTCTTCTTCGAAATTTTTGTTATCTTCACAGATTTTGATAGTATTAAGGGCAGAAGTTGTGGCATCAGATGAGGTTATCTCAGAACACCTTTGGTAGGACTCAGAATTTCTAAGGGTAAGAAGACAGCTAATGGCTGAATTTAAGTTGAAGCACTAAAAGCATAGATAATATTGAACATAGCATAAAATGCTACGTGAGTTTAATTGAAGAGAGAAATTATTGCATCCTCAAGGGAGGTATTCCACTACATAAAAATAAATATTAAAAACACTAAAAGCTCCAAAAGTTTCTCAATAAGATTACAAAATCCTTGAATTGACAATTTACAAATTACTCAAATGAACAAAAAATTATTCACCTTTGCACATTTAGATTAGAACACATTAGATTAATTGGTTATCTTACAAATAGTGCCGACACCAGACAATGATATAGACTACCATTGGCAACACAAACAAAAGTAAACTCAGAGGAAGGACCGCAATCATTGATATAAGAAGAATCAGATGTCATATGATTAGCGGCCCCAAAGTCAAAACTTCAAGTTGAGGGAGAAATACATAGACTCAAAAGGAGAGGGCGGACCTGAATCAAAGACATAAATAGTAGAGGGGCATGCATGAGTACCTAATAGGCAAGTCAAATTAACAAGGATAGATTAAACCTCAAGGGTAGTACCACCGAATAGCAAGGGAGCTATTGAGCTCGTAGAGGAAGCTAACCATGGTCTGCAACCCTGCCAAAGAGTACGAGATGGTTAAGCCAACATCCTGCCTACGAAGGCCAAATGGAGTATTGTGCCTTCCAATGCCCCTTCTGATGGCAATAACTGCATTTGTCCTAAGCAACCTTAGGTTTTGACTTATGAAATAGTCATATCAGCAGTTTTAAAGGGGGTCAACAAGATGTACAGGGTCCCAACTGGGTGTCCCACTCGAGTATAGATTGCATGACCTCTGCTTATATGCAGAGACAGATGCCAATGTGCAGAGAAAGAGAAAATTGTTCAGCGTAACATGTTCTCAACTATGAACAGTGTCACGATGAAGAGTGTCCACTGAACAGTAATTCAGCAAACAATGAGTGTCGAACAATAACCTGATGAACAGTTTCACAATGACCAGCTGCCAGATGAACAATGCAGTGATCCCTATAAACTTTGTATTTGCATCAATCAATAGATTCAGGCCGGAACATCAAACAGAAACTTCAATTCCCAACCTCAGCTACCATGATAGATTTATCCACGCTAGGATTTTAGAGAAAAAAAAGAAGTCTTTATTGAACAATGAAGAAGAAGATAATACAGAAGAGAGGAGTCGACTAGCTTCTAATAGGCTTATGTTGTCCCTTATAATCAAAAGACTAATATGCCCTTTTCTAAAGAGAAGGCAGACCAATAAGAAGTAAGATCACAAACCGATGACTAAACTACCCTTAATGAATAGAAAGATTCAATAGTAAGCCAAAATACGAGAAAATACTCCTCTAACAGAACCCATGGGTACTTGCGGGCCATCAAATCCAGATCTGACCCCATAACACCTGTACTAAACCAAGATGAAGGATTTTTTACTATTGTAGATTTCCTTTTGATGTTTGTAATGTATTCATTTATTTAGTGAATCTAAATCACTATTTCAAAAACTTTTTGCTTGTTTCCCTCCAACAAGTCAGGACAACAAGAAGCGCCACATTTGAACGTTAAAAAATACCAAAAGGTGCCGATATTAATTATACTTTGTACAGCACAGAAAAAACCAGCTCCAAAGAGAGATTAAACAGAAAAACCTACATAAACAAAAACAAACCACACAACAAAGCCATATAGACATAAAGAGTGACAGTAGAATTTTCCTTTGAAAATCAACACCGATGATAGGAGTACATTAGCAGATAAATGCAACAAACATCTACAGGAAGTGAAAGAAAAATTGATAAGATGCCCAACAAATTATGACAGCAATGCAAAAACATGCATACAATTCCCAAAGTAATGATCAAGAAACATTACCTGCACATTCTTGATCAAATTCAAGAATACAAGATTTAGAACAGTCATGAACAGATATAGCAAATGGCTTGCCCTTTTTAAGTGACTGCTCCAATCTGTTTTTGAATTTATCAAGGGCTTTAGCATGTAGATGTCCTAGCATGACACTGAAAGCTGGATGCACTAGCTGCAGAAAAAAATACAACAGCAATTAATATGAAACAAACATTGATTTTCCAATCTTCAAATGTATATCACATTACAAAAAACAGTTTCCAGTTCAACTTTCAGGATAGGTCTGTCAATTCGCCATGCTGCTTGGGCTCCATTCTGACTTGGCTCAATAATGGCACAGCTTCAGCTAGGATTTAAATAAAACATGCCGAGTCCGGATCAATCCAGAAACCATAAAGAGCCTAACTCAAGTCAAGGCAGGCTCAGAGCTTGGCTCAAGGCTCAACACAAATACAGGCTCTTACTGTCTTGGGCACGAGCACAACTCGGCATATATCACACACAATGGGTACATTTACACATATATACACATCTAAATATTCAAGCTGTTAGAAAAGTGATAACTTCTATAATAACACAATCACGCACCCGTGCACATGCAAGCATCACCAAGCATTGCATGTGGATCACAACAAGGGAGCACACACAAGAAGAAATATTGCATTACAAGAATATTGAACCCAAAGCCTCTACTTTGGTACCACGTTAGTTAACCACTTTCCTAAAAACTCAAGCTATTACGAAAAGAATAAACTTTTATATTTACACCCTTAACATATAAGGATGAATTGCCATGTTATGACCCACCATAGGGTCAGGTCCGCCTTCAGGTCCTCCAGTTTAATTATGATTTTCTTATCTACTTATTAGGGGTAACTAATTAAATGAGTAACAACTTGAAGAGATATCTATGTTTAATTGTTATTATTGGGCTTTATGGTTACAATTAGAGGCCCCCATTAACTTCTCGATGAATATGTAAAGGCAATGCCCTAGTTTCATTATGAGAGATCAATGAAATTTAGAGTTGAGTAGGTCAGTTATCACTTTTCCTAACGCTAATCTATACTTTTCTCTTTTTCCCCAGGATTGAAGAATTGTAGATCACCGGATCTACATCATTAGCATCAGAGCTGCAGTTCCTGAGGACTGGACCGATGAAGCATGATGCACGAAGAATTTGCTCGCCTATATTAGGCTTGGTCGAAAATCTGAGATCTAGCCCGACCTCTATGAGATTTGGCAAAAAAAAATCAAAAAATAAATGGAATTAAGTTAAGTTTGAAGTAAGGGAAGTTTTTCAAAGGTTGACAAAATAGGTAACATTGGAGAGGATCTCTGCTTTTTAGATTTTAAGAAAAGTTTTTTTTTTATAAAAGGCTACATGAGGCCTCAATATTTTAAAGAAATTTCTTTAAAAAATATTTGATTTTTGGAATATTGGAGAGGATCTTGGCTCTACATGGGAATGTATTGCGCCACCCTGGCGAGATCCCAGATCTTACAAGATCATGGTGAGATGGCTTTCCCTGCAAATATATACAAACGCACCTGCAAAATTACAAATATACATAAAGAGAATGAAGCATGACAGCTAAATCCCCAGGTCTCCCCTCCTCCATCCAGCGTCAACTTTTTATATTTGCTTATTTTGCGAAAACATGCGTTCATGTTAAACCAAAAGAGTGATAGAATCATTGAAGACTAGGGTTCTAGGAGAGAAGAAAGAGCTTCCCTTGAATTGAATTAAACAAGAAGAATCAAATTACAAGACTCGACCAGCCTCTAAATAGGCTTAGGGTCGCCAATTAAGGAAAAAGACACTGCTGCCAAACTTAAATGAAGGGCTGACCAATCATATAATAAGAATAATAATGAAAGACCAATCTACCCCTTATACATAGAACTATACTACTAAAGACAATCAAATACAAAGATACTGGCAAATATAATCCTCTTAACAAAGAGTACCTGCGCTAGTTTATAAATTTACCTATTATATATATTTACAGGAATATCTTTCATGATCTAAAGCATGTAATATTCGTCTATTTGTTTATATATAATATAAATTACTAGTTATCGCATATACATGTGCATAACAGACATTCACTGATACCACTCCCCAAAACACAACTAGAAATAGAAAAAGGAGACAAGGCAAGATGTGGCTTTTACAGATTATTTATTTAAAAAAATTTACACCCTCTGTTCCACATATATAGCTCCATTTGGTTTTTCAAAATAAATTAAAAAATTAGTTTATTTTGAAAATTAACTGGAGTGATTAATGTGGGACATATGGAATACATTATTAACTTTTATTGGGACCATATGTAATCCTCTGATAGAAACTTTTCAGCAATGGAGGAATTTCATGTAATTCTTGAAAAAGGAAATTTCCTTATGAAGATAATACCAGTGTTGAATGATGTTAAATTTACTTCTTTAATTAATACTAGTGCAATTCAAAAATTTCTATGATCCGATTAGTGACTTAAGTGATTTGAACTTCGACAATTCAGATTCATCACTTTTTCTTTGTTATGAGAGTTTTGTTAAAAAAAAATAATGATAAGTTTTTGTAAGAAAAGGCTTTTATTTTATTCGGATTTTCACATTAAATAAGCATTTCTTACATGAGATTTTTGCAAGTATATATTTCACCTGTAATTAAGCAAAAAAAGATAAATCCCAACCTCAGCTCCTAGTGAATTGAGCCCAAACCTGAGCCCAAGCCAAAAAAGGGCTAGACAAGCCAAACCCAAGCTTCTGTTGAGCTCAGTTCGTCTTCTATATTACAATAATAAAGCTTGGAATATCGAAGTCATTATTTTCTAGGACAGATATCCCATAAATTTGTTAGAGAGAGCATTATTGTGAATAATGAGTTGCACAGTTGCCATCATTTGGATATCGACTATGTTTACTAAGACATAACCATACATAGAAGGTTTTTCTCAAGGTCCATGATGACTGCAAAAAATTATTCTCTAAAGCAATGATTTCAAATACATAGCCATATTTAGGAGGTTTTTGTTGTTCTCATTTATTTTCCATTAAATTCTTTCAAAAAGTAACAAGAAAGATTGTCCTTACATGCACTGCTTTCCTTTCCAACTCTTGCCGTTTTTTAATCCTTACATCCTCATCAAAATACATTGTCTCCGTGTCATACCTACACATAAGAAGATAAACTTGAAGGCATAAGCAACAACACAATTTACATGCTAACATCCCTGCCATATACAGTCCACTCATAAACAATAAAACTTCCTTCCATGAGAGAAAGTAAGAACATCAGACTTTTATAAGAAAGGAGACTATTACTAAAATCATGTCCCTGAATTTGCTTTGTCATATTTCTTAAAACCCTTCTAGTATGAGCTCGAGTTGAGCCTCTGCAGAATCATGACTAACTTGCCTCATCGACCAGGTTGAGTTGCTGGTCGTCAAGTTATAAAAATGTACTAAGACTTGGTTTTGGCCATGTCTTTGTCAAGGTGTGCAATCAGTCTTATCTTAATCAACAAAAAGTCAAGATCTCAAGAATCAGGTAAAATGATCTTGGTGATCAGAAAAAAAAAATTCACATGTATATCTTTTTAAACGATAGAAACACAAACATTAATGAAACAACCATGTGATAATAAGTACACATATTGACAACAATTACGCTACAAGAGGCACTTGTTTTTCAGAATATGCCAAGAGAGGGCAATTTTCAAGTGTAAAAATAAATGGCTTTAGACTAGATTTAATATTAATTCGTTTCAGCTTCTTCAAGGCATTTTCTCTTTAGGATAGTAACATATTAATGAGAAAGAAATTCTAGCAGAAGTTTGATGTCGACATTTCAATAAACAATTGGTGTCTATTCTAAGTAAGACACCAAGGGTAGTATTGGAAAATGACTAATAAATCATTCTTGTCTATTCTTTGTTAGTAGTTGTCTATTAAGTCTTTCTTCCTGCCCTAGTCTATAAAAGGGGGAAAGTCAGTTGTAAGAGGGAGTTTTTAAAATTCGAAATTGAAGAAATCTTGTGTTCTAGGATTAGTGTAAGATAAAAAGTTTCCCAAAAGCTCGAGCTCTTAGGAAGGGGAAATCTTATTTATTTCTTTTATAATCTAACACCCCCCCCCTCATGTGCAACCGTCCACCAAGCGCGGCACATGGAATATAATTCGGGTATAAATGCCTCCAACGAGACTTGAACCCACCAGGACCTCCTATAACCTAGAGCTTTGATTCTATGTAAGATAACCAAGTTTCCCAAAAGCTCTAAGCTGTTAAGAAGGGGAAATCTTTTTTTTTTTTATAATCTAACAATTAGCTTCCATCTTTTGCTCATGGAATTGAGTAAGCTCAGTGTGTTGTGGATTCAACACAGGTCTTTAATCTCTGTAGACTCAGGGATAACTCCTAGAGTGGAGTTTTATAATCCTTTATTTCTCTCAAATTTTCAAATCAATACATCACATATATACCTCCGTACCTCATAGTACATCTACGTCTGTGTCTCAATTTAAGTGTAATCGTCAAGTTTTTAGTTAAAATTCACCTCCAATTCAATTTGTTAATAAATTCAATTTTTTTATCGTTCTTAGCTGCTCTCTTTCAATTGTCATGTTTCCTTTCAGCCCCTTAAGTCAATTGACCAAATTTGCTTAACACCTTTGTAGATCAGCTATTGGAACATGTTATAATATTCTGATGGCCTTTCCTTTTAAAACCTTTGAATCTTCTTAATGCCTTTGCAGGTCAGCCATTCCAACATGTCATAATACTCTGATTGCCTTTCCTTTCAAAGGTTTAGATTGGTGCATTATAAAATGTTCATGTTGTTATAATATAAAATTAATATAAGAGATTTCCTCTTCCTAATAGCTCAAGCTTTTGGGAAACTTGGTTATCTTACATAATATCAGAGCTCCAGGTTATGGGAGGTCCTCGGTTCAAGTCTCGTTGGAGACATTTATATATCCCAATTGTGTTCCATGTGCCGCACTTGATAGATGCTTGCACGTGAGGGGGGATGTTAGAATATAAAATTAATATAAAAGATTTCCTTTTCCTAATAGCTCGAGCTTTTGGGAAACTTGGTTATCTTACACATGTAATTTAATATGCGATATTATTATTCTGTGCTACATAAATTTGGGCATTAAACTTGTTGGTTTGGAATAGGGTAGTGGCTGCTGCAGCACTCCATGCTGTAGCACATGCCAGAATGTGCAGCATAAAGCTCCTGCTAGGCAGTGTGGCATGCGTTTTTTTCGTTGATATTGCAGCATGAATACTTTAGAAAAAAATTTAAATGCCCATCTTGGTGAGATTCATGGTTTGCAAGATCTCATTTCTCGGCTAGTCACAGAGAAAATAAAAAACAGAAAAAGGTCTCATTCGAGACCATTTCAATGTCTTTCCTTATCCCGGCAAAATCTTGCCAAAATCTCAATATTCCTACTTCTCCAGTGAAGTAATTTTCCAAATCTCGGCAAGATCTAGAGATCTTTTCTTTTGATTATCATTTTTTCCATGCACATGTGATCATTGAATGCCTCCAAAAAAGGTGATGATTTCTATACCCTTACATCTGTCAATTACTTTCTTTTAATAGAAATAATGAAAGTTTTTACATCTTTGGCTCCTTTTTTCAACTCCTCCAAGAAATTACTACAAGCAAGTAAACAATGTGGAAAGGGGTGCTTGCATATGTTTACACACACAAAAACAAGTAGCATCACCTTCACAGACATGGACATACATAAATAAATATATGAAAACATAGATACATTATTTACACATGCAAATATAACTCAAAGTTCTCATATGACTCGTTGACCAGTGCAACTAATTTCAGAAGTAAAAACTAGCAAATCCTTTGTTATTTCACACGCACATAAATACACGTCTTATTGAGCCCCTTTAGGTACCATCAGGTTTCTTTGTTTGATTATGAGGACATCTTTTTCAGAGTTTAGATCATCATTTTATCTTTATTAAAGTTCACAGGTGTTAAATATACACACACATCAATTTTATGTAAGAGATTGAGGAAAATTGAGATCATTTTCGCACTCTCATCATGATCTCTCCAAAATTTCTTCAAAATCTCTCACATGTCGCCGAGATCTTCCTAAGACGAGCACTATCTCAGTAAGATGGTGTAAAACCACCTCTACTCCCTCTCAATCCTAGTCTTCTGGTGAGATGCAAGTACCACCAAGATCTCGCCTCACAATTTACCTTGGTCATGATCAACCAAGTCAACTAGGTACTCATCCTGCCATAGCTAACGATAAAATAAAGAATATACATTCATGGCCTGTCTTGCTCGATCATGCGAATTGGTGGTGGACTTGGCCAGGCTAAAGGCTGAATCCGGTTGACCAGGCGGGTCGGCCAACTATAATTTAAAAGTTTGATATAGAAGGTGGCAATGATGACAAAGCCCATGCATAAGATCATAAGGTCCATGTAATGTATAAAGGTTTAGGACGTACACAACCAAACTCGAGTCACTCTTGCTACTTACAAATTGTAGCAGGCTCATTATATGTATGGGGAGAGCGAAGTTTGACACTATGCAATGGAATGTTTTCCAACACCTCCACTTGGCATCATAGTTTCCATCTTCCATGTTTGCCCACATTTAACTAGTTAACCATTCAAAGAGATTTATGATATCTTGGCCGAATTCAAAAAGATAGCCTAAGATGTGGGTGATATAACTGTTATATTCAGGAATTTCCTAATTCCAAAAGTGGATGCATGAAAATTAGAGAGTTTGACCTTTCATTAAATAACTTCATAAATAGATAGAGTTTGGGGATGAGACCAGTGGGTTTAGAAGGTGGACGTAAAGAGTATCGAAATGTCATCAAGAATGCACGAATCAGAGTTCAAATGAGGGAGATATGACTGTTCAAAGTTGAAGAAGATGTATACGGCCATTTACCCAAATTATACGTGCAATTGGGTCATTTACATTGCTTTGCGGATCTGGTTAAATAACATGATGGAAATTGAATTTAGGGGCCCAGTTAGGCTGGCTGCCATACAGGCATTTTGGGCCCAAATCATTAGGGGTAAAGAACCCAAATCCTCATGATTATAAGAAGCCATAGGAAGGGTTGTTGGGGAACAAAGGGGGCAGCCGGGGAGTTTTCCGGCAAGTTTGGCAGGACACGAAGGCAAAGACTAGAGTCTTGACAAAGTACGATAGCTCATGGACACCAATTTTTATATGTTTTAGTGTTAATTATTTGATCTCTACTTAATTGTCAAATAAGGGTGGAAAAACCCCTTTTTTAATGTTCATCATATTGATGCTTGGGGGAGGCTAAGCTGATGGCCGGTTGGATCTAGCCGGTGAGAAGTTCTTTAGTTATTCTACTTGTTTAGCTAAATAATAAATATCAAGCAATTTCATTAATTATCTCATACATCATTGTTCAATAATTAATAACCTTGTCTAATCCCATAAAGAGACGGACTAATCAAATGTTACAACCACCATGGACCATCTACTAAAAGTTACAATTCATAGTGAGGCCATAGAATCCACTAGGAAATATCATAACCCCACTAATGTAGCAAGGATGAACAGAAACCAGAATTCACAGCAACTAACAACCAGCAAAGTAATTTCGAACTAGAATCAGGAAAATGAGAGGAAGAAGAGGACTGATTTCGATTGAGATTTCTAGAGAACAGGGTAATAAAGCTTGAATCCACAAGCTGAACACTATAGGATTACACAGGTTGAATCCACAATCCACAACCCTAGCCCAAATCCATGAGCAAACAAAGAAAGAAAAAATTTCTGGAAAAACAATTCATTCAAATTCGATCTCCCTCCTCTCCTTTTCCCCCTACTTATCTCTCTGGCTTCCTCCTGGCACAACGGATTCTGACATTCTGTTATAACAAATTCTAAGCTAAAAGACAAGTCTGCCCTTCTATTGATCCTTCTAGACAGCCCGTATAAATTGGGACAGAAATACCCTTGCCCCCTTTTGCAGGGAGCCAATAGGAAATTGTGACAGGCTGTGAAATTAGGGACTGGACTGTGACTAGATTGGGAGGCTGAGAGGATTGAGATACCTCTCTGCATCACCCACCTAGCCCCATTAGGGACCTAGCCAGAGTAGAAAGGTTAGGTCCACAGCTGTACCTAGACAGAAGTGGCGGGAGATCCTAACTGAGCAGGATGTCAGCAAACCCCATTTGCATCTCCACAAAAAGATCTTGTGAAGATTGATTGTGAGCCAGGCTAAGCAAAGCTCCCATCAACAGAGATATGAAACAGAACAGCACAGCCAAATCAACAGCCAATCAAAGAGCTAAGACTCACATAACCATCCCAAACCCTACTATTATTACCCATCCAACGTGCAAGGATTTAGATTAACTATCACAAACCATATTACTCTGAGACTAAGGTCAAATCTCGAAACTATTATTGGTTCATTAACCAAGGAAAATTGCTAGGTCAAGGGCTCCTATTCACTCCATGACCTGGTCTCAAACCCCTCTGAGGGTATTTTAGTTTTTTTTAATAAGTGTTTTTGCCCAATTCAAAGCTATCTAACCCCCATTAATAAATCTTTTATTAATTTTAGCCTAGTGATAAATGACAATCAAAACAACAATTACAAACAATAAAGCAAATAAAAATATAATTAATGTGGGCCCACAGGTCCCAACAAATTAATTCATGCTCAAACTCAATTAACTCAACTATGACATTAAAAAGCCCCATGCTCTTGTGCCTGAACTCTCCTAGAGTTAGGGGTATCTATCTTTATGAAAATGGGTTAGAGCCCTTGACATAGGGTACAATCCTCTCCTTTCTTAGGATTCAAGCCCTTGACCTCTCGAGAGGTTCTACATCGTTGACCTCTTGAGAGGTTCCACATCCTTCACCTCTCGAGAGGTTTCACTCTCAAATTGGCTTGTTATTCCACACACAAATGGAGGCCAGTCAACTCCTATAAGGTTATTTGCATCGGTGTTCCCAAACTTTAATGGATCCAAAATTGATATCAAGGATACTCCTTGATGTGATGGACCCATAATAATGTTTAGTGGCAATTTACAAGGTCATCAATCCCTTGAACTGATCTAGGTTCACTCATTGGTTTACACCCTAAACTTAGGGGCAATTTTGTCATTTAACATGTTATTGGGATTTTTTCCCATCACGTGGCTTGGTCCAAAATTAGGGTAAACCATCAGCTCACTAAGATTTTTCCAATTTTTAATTCTTCTTGCAAGCCCTTGAACCGGAGCTCACTTTGAATATAAAACTATGATTCAACTACAAGGGTAAAATAGTTATTTTAATGTCTAAAGTTTTTCCAGGACTCTCACTCTCTAGGTCCATCTACAATTTTCTCAATGTTTTTCCAAAACAAAAAGCCCACTGAACTCGACCTGATTCAATGGCTCACTTTCCTTTTTTAAGAACTGACCTGAACCCAGCAAGGTCATCTTCCCTGCGTCCAGCCCTCTCATGCTAGCCTCTGGCAATGCTACCCTTGGCTGACACAACGGGCGAGGGCTAGGCCTGGCCAAATTGCTACTGCACGACAAATACGATGACCCTAGCCCTACCACCATTAGGGGGCCGGCCAAGGGCCAAAAGGCCAATTATTTTTCTACCTACTGCCCTTCGCCGACAGCACACAACCCAGCCCCCAACACCGGCGGAATGGGGCCATTTCGGATTGCCATCAGCCGGCAATTCCAATGGCCCCACTACCCATCGCAGATGATGGCTCAGTTGCTACCGCCAAGGGCCAAAAGGTCGCCCCAGTTCTATCTTTGTTTGGATCCACTCCCTTTTCGGTGACGCGACTATGGCAACCGCCTACTGGAAGCCTCACCCTCTCCTCCTCCAAACAAAGGTGGATGCGGAAGAGGCAGCCAACATCCCCCTCTCCAAAGGGGCTCCACAGTTTTGCACAAAGCCGCATGAGAGAAAGGAGGAAGTGGCTTGCAGCTAAGCCTTCCCTCGCATCCCTCGAGCATGCCAGTGGCTGCAGTGAACAGGGTTCTCATGACATGCGGCCAGTCAGTCATCAGCTGCTGGCTGCTCAGCCTCCCCCAAGCATCAATATGACAAAACATTAAAAAAGGGGGTTTTCCCACCCTAATTTCACAATTAAGCAAAGATCAAATAATTAACACTAAAATGTATAAAAATTACTGTCAATGAGTGATCCTACCCCATCAAGACTCCGGTCTTCACATTCTCCTCCCCGCCTCAGTCACCAGACACTCGTAGGAAAACTCTGCAGCAGCTCCTCTCCCCCAACAGCCCCCTCCTAGGGTTTCTTATAATTATGGGGATTAGGGTTTCTAATCCCCTCATGATTTAGCCCAAAAATATTTCTATTTGGCAACCTAATTGCGCCCCTAAAATCAATGTCCATCACCGGATATAACCGGGCCCGCAAATAGAAGTAAATGGCCCAATTGCACATCTAATTCAGGCAAACGGCCCTATGCACCATCTTCAACTTCGAACGGTCATATCTCCCTCATTCAAACTCCAATTCACGTATTCTTGGTGACGTTTCGAAACTCTGTACATCAACTTTCTAAATACACTAGTCTTTGCCCTAAACTCCATCTATTTAGATAGTTATTCAATTAAGAAGGTCAAAAATCAAACTCTCCAATATCTACATGTCCACTATAAGAATATTAGGAAATTCCCAAACATTACAAAAACATCTTTTCCAATACTACAATTGCATGTCCAAACAGCCATAAAGAATGAATATATAACCCTTAAATATTAAAATCCTCACTCTGACATGTAAGCCTCCAAGATAGAGTTGAGCTTTTTGCCAAAGCCCAGCACTTGACCAAATTGAGCAGCTTCCTCTAGTGCCAACCAACCCTAGTAATACTTACAGGAAGCCAATGATCCCTAGAAGGCATAACAAAAATCACAACATAAATAATTTATAAGATTCCATGGACATTTTATACCTCATCAAGGGTCAAACGGCTGAGCATTTTATTTGCAATCTCTTCACACCGAACAGTAGCAACCATCACCTAAAAGGCAGTCATTTCTTAGTAAAAGGCACACCTAAGCAATAAGAATATACTTTTTCGGGCTTTGAAAACTTAAATCATAGTTAAAAACCTTATGAGCAGGAAGGTCAAGATCTTTATTATCACGTATAACTTTCCAAATCTGTTGGGCACTGTAACAAAATGCTGAAGCCGGAATTACACCTCTTCTGTCACCTGCAAGCCCTCCGGGAGCAATAGAATGTAAAAATCGCTGCCTCAAATGTGCAACCTGTAAAAAAGAAAAATCAAGTACAAATATTTCAGCACATGCATACACATAGAGAGAGTTTGAGTAGTAGCAGCAGCAGCAGTAGCAGCTTCTACTTCTTTGCTACTTCACTTCAGCTTATGCACCGAAGGCAACTTATGGCTCAGGGCTTAGGTACCGACGCCCTGCTTTTCATTACTGAAGAGAATTAAACCTAAGTAGCTAGTTAGCAGCAGAGCTGTGGAGTGGCAAAGGCAGTGGCTACCTTGAAGTGAGTCAATGCCACTACGCTAACACTATTGCCGCAGGCTGTCAACCCCACTAATGACCTTCCTACCACCTTCCATCATCCCCTTCCAACCTATTTTGTATCATATTTTCCCAAGGGCAGAAAAATGTTTGACACTCTTCCCATTGTTCTGCTACAACCTGTCAAGCAACACGGGTGAACCCAGCAACTTACTCTCGATGTGGGTTGCATACAAGTGTTATGGATCGTATGCTTTTACTATTTACTAGGAAGTTTTAGTCATTAGGCAGTTTCTTATTTGAGCCTTAGGACTTAATTCAATTTGACTCTTGTAATAAGGCCTAATTAGTCTTAGTTAATTAAGGCCCAGGCCCATAAGGGGCGTAGTTATGTAAAGGGAGAAAGCCCTCATTGTTAATCAAGGAATAATTAACCCTAATCTCCCTTCCTTCTCTGTTGTCCACAAGCTCTCTCCTTTCCCCGCACCCCAACTGGTTGCCATAGCCAACAGGGGTTCTTCCTCCATTCACTCTCTTTTCACAATCAAGACTATATTGTAAACCCTAGGGTTTACATCAACAAGACTATGGAGTCGCAAACTGAAATAGAAGAAAGGTCAAAGGTGACTCCGATAGCACAAATCAAGATCTCAGACCATTGCAGGATTTGTCTAAGGAAATACAATAGCATCAAGTTAAACTCTTTGAGAAGCATTTGGATTATTAAACTCCCCAAATGGAGCAGTTTTTCCATGTATTCAAGTCGATAGCACAACACTTCGCCAACGCAATCAGGCCCTTGCACCCAACAGTTTCCCAACATGCTGGGATATATAAATAAGTAAGAAGGTGAGAAGGCCATAGCTTCCTCCACCTCTCGATCGTGGCAGCAAGAGCCACCTCAGGCTTGCAAGTTCTAGGCAGCCAAGTCACAGATGCTACTGCAATGGGAGGAGAAACAGAAATAGTTGCCTGAAAACCAGATTTATGTTTGCCCCCCTGCCGCCACTGACGGCAAGAACCACTCATAAGCTAACCACTATTGTCATTGCATTTGTCTATATTAGAAACCAAGTTGCCTTAAAAGCTCAAGCTGTTAAGAACGGCACAACAATGTATATCAAGCCCAGATTGGCCCAATTAGACATATGCAGATAAACAGATAATCCAACAACTTCCTGTACATGCAACCATAATTTAAAAGATGCATTATACATATGCTTGCACATGCACAGAATACTAAGGAAAGGGCAAGGATCAAAATCAAGACCTCCTGGCTTTGATACCATGTGAGAAACCAAGTTGCCTTAAAAGCTCAAGTTGTTAAAGAACCACCCAACAATATATATCAAGCTCAAATTGACCCCAACAAACATATGCAGATGGACAAAGTATCCAACAGTCACTAGGGAAGAACCATCACCTGTTGAGGAGATATTCAGCATTCCAAGATATGTGACAACTGTGACACATGCACCAGTAGATAATGGGTCCCCAATGCTAGGATGGCCATATTACTCCTTCAAGTGCTAAAATATTGAACACAAGAATTTCAATGGAGCCCACGTGCTAGCAAATGCCTCCATGCAAGGCATGACGTGGAGTGGTCGCTAGACATTCAAAAAAAATGCATGGCACCCTCACCAAAATGACCTTAGGAAAGAGCCAAGGTGTCAAATCCACATCTACACTAGGGAAAAGTGTACCTTCATTGGATCCTTTCAACAAGCCTGTGGGTTGGATCTATCATAAGGTGTTTGATAAAAATCCACAGTTGTTGGACTGGTGCAAAGAGGAACAAGATCCACTGAATGTCAAATTCAAACTCCATACCATTATAATCTTAACATCGTCTACTTACAACCTTGCCTCCCACACCATCCGCCTTGAAACCAAATCATCTTACTCGAACTCCTCAAATGACACCCCTCATATCTAAATCTAGTCATCAAACCCTTACTAATTCTTTACTCATTATTTTTTCATTACAATTCATATTACATACATTATGCGTGTATACTTATGTTGTCAACTCTTACTAACTCACTATCCCCCAAAGACACTCTAAACCTTAAGTCTCCTAAATACCTACATCCCCTTCAGATCCCAAAGTGCCACCTTGCAATTAGTAGGATGTCTTGGGCGGCACATCATTTTATCCATATTGGTAGCAAGAGACCCTTCAAGGTTGAGAGTATGCTAAGCTAGTTGACTCCAATAACCACCAAGGCATTGTATGGGATTTCTAGGCCTCATATGTCGATATTGACGGTTTGTGAAGGATTACAGTAAAATAAGTATTAGAGGAGTATATTTTCTCATATCTTTGTATTTTTGGTTATCTTTAGTAGCATAGGTCTATGTATAAGGGGAAGATTAGTCTTTCATTGTTATTATTATTATATAATCAGTCAGCCCTTCACTTAAGTGAGGACAGTAGTATCTTTTTCTTTAATTGGTGCCCCGAGCCTACTTAGAGGTTGGTCAAGTCTTGTAATAGTCTTCCTTCTTAATTTAATTCAATTCAAGAGAAGAGGTTTCTTCTCTCCAAAAACCCTAGTCTTCAATGATTCTATCAATGTGCACCTCGCTTACAAGACTACTTAAGGAGTCTTTCTACAGAAGAGACGAGCCCTGTTCTGGGAACCTTTTCATCTATTATTTTCTGGAAATGCCATCTAGCATTTTTTAGGAACTTTAGAGGCAAACAAAAGCAAAAGGAGGTTTGCAGGATTATGCAGTTTTGATTTTCAAGTTTCTAATTTTATTATTGATTATCTTTGTAAAATTACTATTACTTTTAAGTCATCTTTCTCAACTAGAGATGTTGATGCAATCTTTATTCAATTCAGATTGTCCATGCAATAAGAAACAACCTAAACTGTGATGGAGCATCAAAAGATAATCTGGGACTTAGTGGACAGGGATTGGTTACAGGGAATTATAATGACGACATCCTCTTCATGATATCCAAGTTGTCATCAACTACTAACAAGGTAGCTGAAGAAAAAGCTTTAATTGATGGTTTGCAAACCTTATTAGAATTCATGACTGGCATCTCTTTTACTCTTTCAATTTTAAGGGGAAGGCTCATCATAGTTCCCCTCCCGCCTTCATTTTTTCCACGACTGTCATTCATTAAATTTCCCTCCCAGACCGACTGAGTTGGTTTCCAGTTTAACTATTAAAAAAAAAGCCAACCGGCAATCTAGCAGCACCCAAATGTCATGATTTCCACGCTGGTGATTGCCCTCCCTGACTTTACCCAACAGTTTGTGGCCAAAACCAATGTCTCACGCAGTGGCATCATAGAAATCTTGATGCAAAACCAAGAGGCCAATTGCCTTTTTTAAACAATGCCATATTTGGTAAGTTGTTGGCCCTGTCAGCACTTGAGAAGATATTTGCCATTGTAAATGTAGTTTTGAAATGGAGGCCATGTAAAATAGGTAATCAATTCTTTAGACAGATCATTGTAGTCGTAAATTTATCTTAGATAGCCGAGTTGGCTGGGTTCGACTTAATAATTTTGACAAGATCTCACCACAATCTCAATTTTGGGTGGGTTCACTGAGAATTGAGAGGTTTGCCATCCTCTAGAGTGATCTTGCCAAGACTGGCAAGGTCTCAACCAGAAGATCACCCAACTGCAGGGTTAACTAAAAGCCTCCCCAATTTTGTTTGAGATTGATATTAGTGCTCAGCATCATTTGGATTCTGAATTACTCTTCTATTGTTTCGAATTAGTATTAGCTTCGGTTTACTAGTGACCTAGATAGAAGTACAAGCCGCAAGAACAAAGGGGGCACCAGAAGACAGGTGCCAATGAAACCAAATGAAACATGGAGCAGTAAGCAAGAAAGTCACAGCCAGTCTCAGCCACACGACCAGCAGACAGAAGCAGTTGATCGCCCCCAAAGTCAGGAGGTCGACAGACATCTAGGTGGAGAGCAACCAGATGGAAAGCATAGATTCAGAAGAGGAAAGCAGGCCGGCATCAACAGAACCAGACAGTAGCATCATGTGAGGATGCAACGGACAGCAAGAAGTGGACAGAAGCTGTGGCAGGTCAAGCAACATGCAGCAAGCAGAAGCAGGTGACAGCAACCCAACAACATCAAAGAACAGGCGGAACAGGACAGCAGAGACAAGGATGGACTAAAAACTTAATTCAGGTACCATGATAGAACAGTAAGTAGAGTTCTATTGAATCATAAAATCTAAATATATAAAAGAGAGAATCGATCCAATCAATCCTTGAAGTAGAGATCGGATCTCCTAAAACAAGACAATTCTAAAACGGAACATCTTAAAACAAAAACATTACGAAACTACCCTTTATAATGAGGAAACTAACACTAGATTTCGTCTCATTGGATGACCAAGACAAGATCAAGATCCGAGAAGTTGAATCTTATCACACCGACTTAGTAGCCTTGGATTTCAAAATAATTGGGCTATGATTATGAGTTATTCACAAAGAGGGCACACATAATGCAGTGGCCCGACGCCCTGTCCCGCACTATGAGTTCCAACATGTTAAACCACAAGTGCAACCCCTTAGGGTGATTCTCACCTCACATACTTTTCATTTCTTATAGGAGATTCAGCATGCCTACTTGGAAGACCCAACCTATAACCGGAACCATCCAAAAATTGCAACAAAGTGAGGACAATGTGGTCAGCTATTTATTTCGCAACAATCTACTTGCATACTGATTAGATAGTCATGCCCAATTCTGAGACACTTCACTGCCAGACCTCAAAGTATTATACTTCTCCAGTTGCTGATCACGAAGGATTTCTACAAACATTCAAGCAAATCTCTTGCAAATTCCATTGGCAGAGACTCCACCAGGCTGTCTGGCAGGTTGTTACATAGTATGATGTTTGCCAGCACACTAAGTACTCTCGCATCTGCATCCTACAGCTTCTACTCATTTTGGAAGGACGGATTAAGGAAGGAAGACTAATGTTCATAGTGTTCATACTGTTCGTACTATCAGCCATCCCATCAATGAATAATGATTTTACCTCTTTGCCAAATGACCAGTTACAATCACCCAAACAACCACATAGACAGGGGATTGGGCAAAGTTTCAATCCAATAAGCTTTGTTTTTTACACGAAATATTAGCAGCTGAAATCAACTGTTATTCTAGTTTATTAGATCACACTGCTGTAGGAGCAGCAGCAGGCCCCAAACTATGCTGGAAATTTATTGGAACCTAATTCGCCAGCTTTCTTTCACTTAGCCATACACACACAATCATATTTAACTGAATAATGTGTTCGATATGTATTTATCATTTAAAATCAGGCCCAATCGTTGTATGTATGGAATCAGAGTATTGCACATATCTCCTTTTGTACCCTTTTCTTCTAATTAATGTACTGGTAAAGATCCGACCAAAGTCTCAACTTCATCATGTCATCTATTTATTACCAAACTATTTGCGATCAGAGAGTTTCCACAACACCATTTACACTAAACAGATCATGATTTGTCTCTTTTAAACAAAAAATGCTAATGTAGACTCTTTTAGAGCAATAATGATAATGATAATCATAAATAATTTAAAAAAAAATGTTTTATGATGTATTGTGTAAGAGAAACAGCCTCTAAAAAGTGTAAAATGAAGATCGCACCTTAACAGGGGTAGAATAAGCCCCTTCTCCTAAGCTCATCAAATTTCAGCCATTAAAATTTATGAAACGGCTAAGCTGAAGAATACAAATATGCATTAGGTTCATTATCAGCTTAGAAGTCTCATCATGCCTTCCAATGGTTTCTAGCCTAGGCATATAAGTAATGAATTAAACATGGTCAACCCCTATGGCATACCTGTTCTTTAAATTGCACTTCTTTCTCTTCGTAACTGACCAATGCGGTTACCTCCACCTTTGAAAATCAAAATAGAAGCAAAATAAGAAAGGAACATATCAAATCCTCTTAGGTGAACATCGTAGTAACATAGATTTCCAAGATGTGCACATCAAATTTCATAGCATGTCACGTCCATACTTAGTTCAGTGATTTTGGGACATCTGATTCCATTTTTGCATGTTAAATTTCCTAGTTGTCATGAATCATCTAGAAGAAGAGGGCTTCTCACTGATAAAACTCCAAAAAGAAATTTGGATAATAGATTAGAGACAGAACAAAAATTATTTGCTCATTGAAGTTTTATCCGGTGATACCTTAAATTGTTGGGAAAAGGCGCTTCTTGATTATAATTATGAAAGTTTTACCTAGTGATATTTAAATAGCAGACAGGTGACAAAACGCTACTTAACAAATATGAACAAAAGCTCCTGCAATGCTGCTGTTTGTCTGGACAGACAATAAAGTTCAGGTTACTTATGGATATCTCACATGGAAAAATTCGCTGAGTGTTGTATCCTTGTGTATCTGAGGCTTTGAAATCGAATTCCAAATCTGCACAAGTAATTGTCACATGAGAAGAGAGAGAGAGAGAGTTTTACTGAACTAAGTAAATATGTACCTTCTGGATATCATCCCTCAAAACTGGTTCTAACAACTTTAAAGGGGTCTGAATGAGAATTCACATACGCGGTCCACAGATGTAAAAATATTAGTAACACAGTTTTTGTTTTAATAAGAGAAGATTATTTTGAAAAACACAGACCTTTGTTATATCACGAATAACAAACAACAATGTTGTTCTGCGAGGACTAAATAAGCGCATCATGACCTGCCCCATCAGGGAAAAAAAGATAAAATTCAAGAAACAAAGATAAAAGGAGCAGGTAACTCTCTCGCTTACCTGGAAAACAGTTTTCAGAAGGGGTATATTAGCAGCCTGCTCCCGGCCTATATCATGGCACCACCTGGAAGAACCATTTACTAGTATATTAGCAATTAACCAAAATAGTCATAATCTTCAATATTAATGACTACGTTAACACATAAAGAAACACAGTTATAGTCAATATTTCAAACCCTTCAACATTTAAACAGATCTTTGTGGTCACAAGCGACCTGACTATAAGTATGTGATTGCCTATGAACAAGAGAGTTGACTACATCCGCTCTATTAAAGGGGCCATTTGGCAACAAATTTTTCATAGGATCTAATAGGATTTGTGTAGAAGAATATTTGGTAACACCTAGACTGGATTTCTCAAGAAGCGGAAAATTCAAATTTCATTTGGTATCACTAAGTGAAATCATCTCCACAAAGCCAAAAGATTTCTCAAAATTTGCCTCTCAATCTGTTGCTGTGGAAAAAATAGAGGTATCAATGAGTTGAGGACAATCTCCTCCATGAGGAGATTTTTCACAAATCCAAGTGATTTAATAATTCCATATTTCAAGGCACCAATTTAGATTTTGAGGTACCATCATTGAGAGGCTTTGGATTGTCAACAAATTGGCTTTGCCAACAATCAACAGAACATATCCTTTGCCAAACACCCCCAAAGATACGAATAAAATTAGATACTCACATATTGATTAGTACAACATCTGAGATTGCCAAAGCAAAAAGAGCACTCTGCTTCTCAAATGCTTCATTCTACATTAGAAAATGGAACATGAACAGATATCAATGTCATATTAGAAAGAATTGACACTTCTAAATGAACAAGAGAAAGTTCCTCAAAACTATTAACACAAAGCTTCTCCTGAGCATTATTCAAAAATAAAATACACCATAGGGTCCCAAACTCATGATCTGACATTTTTTCTATCCATAAGATTATGGACTCCCCTATTTCCTCTAAGCATTTGTGTTTGACATCTTAATTCATCTTAATATAACCAACAGGATAGACAAAATGAGAAACTGTGAGAAACCTTCCTTTTGGAGGCCAACGGGAATAGGAGTAGGAGGATTGAGAGTGGATATCGATAAAATTTGACCCCAATTTGAGTCGTGGACTCAAATCATATTCTTGCTATTTTGTAAGTCATTAAATTTAGACAGGGCAGATGACTGGAGCCCACAACTCCAATTGGACTCAAATTTTGTGGGCCCCTTAACTGTAGCATGTTCTTTGATGCCTCCTAGTCCCATCACCATTGGCCTCAAAAAAGGTAAGTTGCACACAGTTTATTATTTAAAAAATCTCTCTCTCTCTCAAGACTACACAAACAAACACACATGCATGCGCACACACAAAAAGAACATCCACCCTCTTCCCATACCCATTGGTCCCCAAAAAGGTAGGCTCCCCCCAGTTTCTTATTTTTAAAAAAAAGCATTCTGTCATGGCTACCTACATGCACTTTCTTGTTCACATACCTGGCACCTTTGATTTTTCCTGTCATCAATTATATATCATGAACTTTATCCCTAGTTTTTTACAGCATGGTAATTTATATAGCACATATCACAGACAGAATCTTTGATGATGCTATTTTGAGTATGCATTTATATACTATACATTTTGCTCAAAAATAAATGCCAGCTAGGTATGTGCTATGTCTTTCACCTCGCCTCTTTCCCTTCCATCTGTGCCTTCTAAATCCATAGCAATCGTACAAGGATCAATACCTATACATTTTGCTATCCAGATGCCTTTTGTAGTTTGATACCTGTAACAAGAAGAAGTCAATTCCTAGTCATCTTTCCTCCATGCACAAACCAATAATCAATTGTGTTAAGGAACCAGAAAACACTCACTACAGAACGTATTACATATTTGGAAACAAGATGCTTACCTTCCCTTGAGGGCATCCATCTCCCTAAAATTGGTACCAAAAAGGTGGTTCATAAGAGTGCTCTTACCTGCTCCATATTTGAACATCTTTTAGAGAACACCATTCATTGACACAAAAATAAGGAAAATATTAAGTGAAACAAAACAAATCCTTTAAATAGTGCAATGAGAAATCAGAAAAATAAAACAGTTATGTTATAAATTTGAAGCACAGCGCATAGCACGTGATAAAGCACTGCACAATTTGAATGCAATGTTTGTTCTGTCTAGAATGCTAATGTCAGTCATTAAGCCATAAGATGCATCAGTACAGATTGAAGTTCAAACTGCTCTCCTCCTTTTTCTATGTTCTCACTTATCAATCACGCATCACTCCACTTTCCTTATCTATCAGAACCAATAAGTGTGACTGTTTTTAGATGAATACAAGCTAATTGGTTGAACTGCTATAATTCATGAATTTCGCCTGAGTGCAATTAAGAACCAAACAAACTAAAACCATGTACACTTGAAGAATAATTGGGAAACTCAAAAGTCCAAAACTTCTTAACTAGCATTCAACAAAAACCATTGTAACCCATACCCACATATTACGAAGACAGATCAAATTGGCTGAAAAGATAACATCCCCACCAAACCACCCATAGTACTGAATAAAAAATTACTCCCTTCTTCCCATAATAAGTGTCCTATTTTGTTTTTCAAAATGCGCTAAATACAGAAAAACAGGAGAGAGAGAAAGACGGTAAATAAAGGAAAAAAGGAAGAGAGGAGTGACAGACCACTGCTCTGGGGACCCATGACGGAGACGACGGCATAGGAGAGCCCACATTCGGCGAGCTTCACTTTCTTCGCGAACTCCTCGAGCCCCACGACGTCGAACGCGCCATCAGTGTCAATCAGTTGGGTAGTACAGCAGTCCTCTCCGCCCATTGCACAAGTATCAGTTGCAAGAGCTGCGTGTCAAGACAAAGGAAACGAGCTACAAGGACTTAGAGGTGAAAAATGGCTGAAGAAGAATAAGAAAAGTCGCAGAAAATGAAACCTGGAAGACATGAAAGAGGAGGTGAGAGGGAGGAAGAGAAGCTGCAGAGTCGAAGGCTTGAGAAAGCGCGGTACTTGGCACCCACGCATTCTTTTCGTATTTGACAAGTGGAGCATATTCACGAATTACGAGCGAGCATGTTGTTGCACTTGCACCAGTGTTTTAAAACCCGGAGCGGCCCGGCTGGTTCGACCGGGCCCGGTCCAAAATTCGGGCTGACTAGTCCGGGTTATTGGGCGATATTCACCGGGACGGGTCACTTGCCCGCCCTTTCAAACAGGTAACCCAGGCAAATGAGCTGGTCCAGTTTTTAACAAAAAAAAATATTTGTGAAAGTTGAAAGAGAGGAAGGATGAAGGAGGAAGGGGCAGGTGGGTAGGGGCCGGTGTAACGTCCCAACCTGGAAAACCCAACCCAGACCGGGGGGGTTATTCAGAAGACATAAATTGGAGTATATAAAATAATGAAAAAATTTTAAAACCTACACACCAAGAGCATCAGACTCTTCCACACACTACAGAAGTTTAACGTTTTGTTATGTATAGATCAGAACAAACTTAATTTTATAATTAATTTAGATCTGGTTAATGTTATTTTATCATTAGTTGCCTACGTACGTATTAGATACCATCTCTGACATTATTCTAATACGATTGGATCCAAACGTAGTTCTGCCTAATGGTTAATACAGACATTAAACATCACAAAATTATATACGTAAAAATATATATATCCTTATATCCGAATAATTATTCAGAATTAGATGAAAATCTTATAAATCATCGGAATCAAACATAAGCTAATAAATCAGCAAAATACACATCTCACATAGATGAGTAGAACATTAACTAAATCACACATCCTACT
The DNA here is from genome assembly GCA_035235625.1 of Saururus chinensis. Classification (NCBI taxonomy): domain Eukaryota; kingdom Viridiplantae; phylum Streptophyta; class Magnoliopsida; order Piperales; family Saururaceae; genus Saururus; species Saururus chinensis. Next base: position 39,176,989 of record CP141146.1, read on the forward strand.
CTATCATAGAGCATAGCAAAACACACGTCATAGTATGTTGAATCCAGATTTCATCCGACTATCCGATCATATCGGAGTATATTTGATCACAATAGAGCATTTCAGAGTAATTTGGATCATAATAGAATATATCAAAGTAGATCGAATTGGACGATTTTAGCATATATCAAATCGTAGTAAATTATATATCTTAATTAGTATATTACTAATTAAGATGTGCATGCATATAAATCATATTAAATTAGAAGGTAAAAAAAGTGTACTTCCCTGTAGTTTCGGAAGTGGCGATGTTCGGAGTTGCTCGTTTCCTCAGGGCGTCCTCCCTTTCAGGTGCAGAAATAGTGGGCAGAACCTCCTCCAACTCCGACTTTTCTCTTTCTGTACATATAAGCTACGAACAGAACCTCCCCTTGACCTAGGACACTTTTCTCACAACACGCCCGTAGGCAATGGATATAATCTCCCCTAACCCAGAGACACTTCTCACTTTCTGCGCTTATAGGTGGCGGACAGAACCTCCTCTTATCCAGTGATAATACACTCTTCACGCATTCATAGACAGTGGACAGAACCTCCTCTTACTCAAAGACACTTCACCCTTCACACACCTGTAGGTGGTGGACAGAACCTCCCCTTACCCAGAGACACTTCACCTTTTACGCACCCATAAACGATGGACAAAACCTCCCCTTACCCAGAGAAATTTTACTCTTCATGAGCCCATAGGTGGCGGACATAACCTCCCCTTGCCCGGAGACACTTTACCCTTCATGAGCCTGTAGGCGATGAACATAACCTCCCTGAGCCCAGAGACACTTTACCCCTCACAAGCCCATAGACGGCAGACAGGACCTCCCCTTGCCCTAGAGTGTTTCCCTCATATAGGGTTACTAACTCGAGAAATAAATGCTTCTATTGCATAAAACACCCTCAAATTAGTTAAGATTGCTTTTTGAACGGAAGAAAACGGACTCATAATGACTTCCAAAACTCCCCCAAAAGAATGAACGGAAATAACTATTTATAAGAAAATGGCATGCGAGGGTACTGAAGAAGGTGGAATACACATGCACGCACTTGCGCCATGTGGCACATTTTTATTGGGCCACCACTTTATTTAGTGTGCATTATGCGCATGTTACGTGTGCGTTAATGTGCTGCGCACAGCACACATGACTGCATCGCATGTCTGACGCACGATGTACGCATCCGACGCGCTTCTCGCGTGCATCACAGGGCAGCCGCACAATCTCACAGGACCTGCATTGCGCAGATGGCCGCGATTGCGCACCGCATCTGCGACGCGGCTACGAGATGGCTCCGCTCTGGCTCCGACTCGGCTTGGCTTGATGACGTTAGCTATTTCGTCCTTTCTTAAATATTTTATTATTATTTCATTCAAATACAATTCCAACTTAAAAATGCGATAACTTTTTATCCCGTAGTCAGAATCGCGCATTCTTGGTACCAATGGACTAGTATCGACGAGCCCTTTGAAACTACACCCACATGGGTAGGTTATCTCACTCTTTCAAAGTAGGTCCCGCCCATATGGCACTTTTCCCAAGGTCATAACTTTTGCTCCCGGCCTCTGTTTCATTGGTTCGTTAGTTCGTTATGCTCGTTATTTTATGCTCTAACCAAATAAGGGAATTCTATCTCTTGAAACCCCCTAAAATTCATCTAAAATTATATAATTACCCCTAACCCTTTTGGGTTAAGTGTAATCAGAACATGGGGTGTCACAGCCGGGGCCGTCGATCTACCATCTCTAAGACTCCATCATCTCTATGCTTAGAAAAACCTCACTATAATTGTAAAGGAGGGGCCTTTCTAATGCTCCGACCATCACCAACTCACTCGATCTTCTTGCTCTCGTCATCCAATGCACATCATAGCCTCTAGTTCTTCTAGAGATATGTCTTTAAGGAAAAGGGATGCAGGAATAGGGCTGCAAACAGGCCGGGCCCTGACGGGTCAGGGTAGGCCTAAGCCCAGCTCAAAGAAAAGAAAATTTTCAAGGCCCGGCCCAAGCCTGTAGCTAAGGTTAAAAAAGTTGGCCCGACCCAAAATTTAGATGGGATCGGGATGGGCCACAAGCTTTCGGGCCGAAAGAGAAGTGATATAATTTTTTTTAACTTCAAGTATCTTACTATCAAAGATGATATATCTATATCTTGAGTAGAGAAATAAATATAAGAGAAGCTTCAAAACTAAGTAATTATATAAAAGCTTCATTGTATTCTATTTGATAAATAAAAATTATTGTATTCCATTTGGTATTGCGGGCTGGGCTGGACTTTTACTATTTTTTTTATGCCCGGGCCTAGCCCAAAAATTGATGGGATTTTATATTTAAAGCTTGACCCAACCTGTAACCTATTTTTTAAGGTCTAAGCCCTCTTATTTTCGGGCCAGACCGGGCCGGCCGGATTATTTGCAGCCCTATGTAGGAAGGGGGATAGAGGGGCTGCGGCCATGGTGTCAGGTAGGAAAGGAAGGGAAAGTCAAGGGTGGGAGGTTGTTTTAGGTCTAAGGTCAGGTTTGTGGCCAGGCCACCAGGAAGGAGAGGGAGGGGAAGACGAATAGCATAAGGGGGAAGAGGAATCCGCAGAGGAAGAGATAAGGGGGGAGGAAGGTAGCTCAAACCATGTCGTCGTTGTCATTGGGTCATCATTAGGGTTGTTGTGGCCAGGTCACCTAGTTATTGTCTTCAAGGATGAGAGGGAAGCTGGGAGGGGAAAGGAGAAGGCGAAGGTGAAGGGGGGAAGCGGGAGTCACTGCCAATGACATGAGGGTTTGAGGGAGATTAGGGTTTGCACCATTATCATATATAGACAACCTCCCTTGTAGAGGACCTCAAACTCCAACATCTCTAGTAATCTACAAACTGTTGGTCTTTGTTGTAATATAACATTTATAGAAGTGTGGGCTCCAAAGTCATTGACAAACAGTTTGAGAACTAGAATCATAGGGCATGTTGCCAATAGAAACTCGATCTAGAGCACCCATTGTAATGTGGGAATTTTTTAAATTTCTAAAGTTGGCCACGTAGAAAATAGGGTATTTGACCCCTTTGATCTTCTTATAAAAAAAACTTCCTCAATAGATGAAATTTATGGTTGAGACATATGTAGATAGAAAGTAAATAGAAATAGCTTCAAAATGCCACCAAAAGTGCACAAATCGGAGTTCGGATGATGGAGTTATGACTGTTTGAAGTTGAATATATCGTGCATGGCCCAATCACCCTAATTAGGCTTGCATGAGGTCATTTATGTTGCTTTATAGGCCTGATTAATTAGAGTGATAAAAATTAACTTATAGGGGCCCAATTAAGTATCCTAAGGAGAGATGTGTTGGCCCAAGTCTTAGGGGATTAGGAACCCTAATCACGATCAATATAAAAACCTAATTAGGGCTTCTTTGAGGAGTTTTTATAGCTTTTGGGCTGGTGAGAGAGGAGCCGCCAATGGATCTTTAGGCAAGTATGGTTGGCAACTAGGCGGGTGAGAGAGAAGCCACAAATGAATCTTCCGGCTAGTATGGTCAGCGACCAAGGTGGGGATGAGCGAGTGTTAGATCTACAAATTGATTACCTTTTGATTTATGTGAAATTGTTTGTATAGTTTGATTTGATTTCTTTGGGGTAATGGGTTAGTTTGGTAATAAATTTCTTAAGGTTTAGTTTTATTTTAGTTTAGAATATTAGTGTCAAGCTTGTTTCAAAAAATTTCTACTTATTTAAGGATATTTTCTTTGATCAAAGTAGTAAGCCTCATCAAGGGACCCACGTTTGTTTTGGATAGCATACTACACTTTTCAACCGCCAACCTTCTATTAATTTTTCTATGTGGGCTTGGGTGTGATTAAATTCACTTTTTGAGTCAAATGTGCACTTAAATGGTCACTTAGGCCTATTCACCTATTTTTTAGACCAATAATTTAATTCCTAGCCCATAAAACCCTTACAATAAAAGGAAAAACCCTAGTCTAGGGAAGGGCTGAAACTAGGAGGAAATCTAGGCTCACCCTTATTTTCTAAAGGAGAAACTCTTCTTAAGGTAAGATTTTACCCTAATCATAACTTAATCCTTTCAATTTTTATCTTAATCATCTCATTCTTCACTTCTCTTATTTGTATTCTTAGTTTATTTCCATCAAGATTATCTTTTTAATTCCAATTTAGAGCGCTAATCTATATGCTTCGTTTTTAACCTAAAGCAGTCTTGATCCAATCATTCCCATGTTATTTTGAGTCTATTAGCTAAGTTTTGATTAGGACTAACCAAAACCTCTAATTTTTTTGATAGGATTTCTTCATGTTGCAGTTTGTTCAAGGGATTCATAAGCTAAATAGAGATAAGGGGTTTTCACCTTGAGTGGTTTTCTTTCTTATAATGACATGATTGTAGGTTTACTTGAGTTTTTGAAGCATCTTGATGAATAATGACGATTCCTTAAAAACATGTTATTTATTATTATTTTTGTATCATTAAGTATGAAAAATGTAAGATACATCATGTTTTAGGCTTAGGTAGTGATTATATGATGTTTTATAGTGTTTTGGGAATTTATATAGAATTTTGAAATGATTTTAATCCAAATTTTGAGAGGAATAAGATGAACTAAAAAAGTAGACTGTTCTGACCATTCGAATGGGCTAATAGGCCATTCAAACGGCTAGTCATTCAAATAGAATGTTTGATCGTTCGAACGGCCAAACAGGAAACTGAAATCGTGTGTTGCCATTCAAATGGCCTGAACGAGCATTCAAACGACTACACTAATTATTTGGTAGAAGTGCATTTTAGTGAACTTTGATCCTTTTTTTATTCTTTCTTGTGATTTCAGCACATTATGACTATGATGAGCTAGGAAGACTTACACATGTTACCTTAATTTCATATTAAGCATGTTATATGTGTTTTAGCTTAATTAAAAAGATGATTATGTATGTTTAAGCTTAGTATGATACTCTACTTAGTTTAAATCAGTATTTTGATTATTTCTTCATGTTTATTCTTTGACATTGATCATGAGAGGATATGAATGCTTACACATGTCAATTTAATTACAAATGAACCATGTTCCACATGTTTTTAACTCAATTAAGAATACATCCATGAATATATTTCTTATTCATGCTTACATGACCTTATTTGACATAAATTGACCATGTTTAATGCACATTAGGACTGATTAGAGTAGATTTGCCTATGTTTGCATCCATTAAACATTACTCATGTATGTATTATGTTGCATACATCATAAAAATAATTTGTCAAGACATGATTAATTGTGTTTAACTACAATTAACCATTTGGGTGGTGTTGTTTTTTGGATTATTAATATTGGAGATTAACCTCCGATTTTATGTCCCTTGAGGGAGGATCCTTTAGTCCTACATGCCGATTTTGTGGCACGTTGAGGGCACGTTTCCTCCCCAACTCAAAAGAGCTGATTTGCTAATGTGGTAACTATCATGATCTTCTCGACTTGATAATCCAGGATGGTATATCTGTGTGCACTGGCTTACTAGGGCTAATTTCTATGTTAAGGATTTACCCAAATGCTCCAGTCTTCCTTTAGGAATTCAAACTTCCTTTCTAGCATTTCCAGAGTGAGCAACTACTCCAATCTTCATTCAGGAATTCGGACTTCCTTTCTAAGATTTCCACAGTAAGCAGAATTGTTTTCTCTATCTTGAGACATTCACCTAATTATATATATATATATATATATATATATATATATATATATACGGATTATAATGGTAATTGACACAGGTTGTGTAGGGATAATGATACTTATGTTATATAGAGTGTATAGATAATGATAATGCATAAACATGCAGAATGGAATGTGGTTTGATACACTTGATTATACACAGTAAATGTCAACGTTGATACTTGATTCATGCAAGATGTAAATGAACCATGAAACTTAAATGATTGCACAAGTTGTGCATGTGTTTTATGAATTATGGATGAGCCTAAGATGCATAGGTGGTGTAAATGTGAATATAGAATGTGATTTGACTTATTCTTCACATATGTAGAGAATGGATATGTGATGCATGTTTTCTATGGGACGAATGCATGCGGTGTTATTATGAGCTTATGTTTTCTTTTAAAACCCTTACTGAGCTAAGCTCTCCCCTCTTTTGTTTGTAGTTTTATTTTGGGGTTGTATGTTGTGTCATGCAGGTTCTTCAGATGGTTAATATGTCAAGCTTGTGGATGGGTATGGGCCATGAGAGGGGCTAGATGCTTCAGTTGTATTAGACTTATGTCATTTGTTATGTTGATGTTATACTTGACTTTGGTTCATACTTTGGATAGTCTCATGAGCTCTTAAACTTGTGGTTGTGTAGGCTTTAGACTTAATGTAGCCTAGGGCTTATGACTATTTGTTTTATGTATTGATGTGGGTGTGATTATGAGAAAGTGAGACTTGATTTTTATCTCTTTTACCTTCTGTTATTTACTTTTACACAAAGGACACTTGTTGTGTACTTCGATAAGAACCTATGATGGGTTAGGCTTCAGCTTTGTCGCATTGTGTCTCACCACTCTAGACCATGTTTAGGTCAAAGGGATGTGGCAGGGTATGACAATGAGTGTGAAGACAGGAGTCTTGATGTCATAGCTGGGGTTTTCTAATAACATTTTTAGAGTAAATGTAGCGGAAAAACATGAATAATATTTTTTAAACAAATCATGTTAAACAAACACACGATATGAAGCGCTCACTCATAAACGAACACACACTATGTACATCGCTGTATGAATGCAATGTACCTGGTGATATAGTGAGTTAACCTAGAATTCATACATTGACACATGCAATATAATCACATTCCTTGCTTCTTCTCGCCTGTTTTCTATGTGTTTTTGGGCAAATGGGGTTAACTCTTCAATCATATTATATTTGTTCGTCCAACATTTTTTAAATAATGTCATTGTGTGCTCCCTCATGTGCTCAATTAAATGAGTTATAGGCATTGATTTGGCTTTTTAAAACATTACATTTACACTTTCAAATCTATTTGAGCTGAGGGTCCCATATCTTTTCCCTTGAAATGATACATTGGCCCAGTGCTCCAAACATATCTTATTTAGCCAAGCATATACTTCCAGATTATGTTCTTTAATGTTATTCATTGTTTTGTCATACACATTCTGTATGAATGTTTTGGCTGCAACATTGTCACGCCCCGGCGATGCCCGACCCAAGCCGAACCTAGTCCAGGGGCTGGTCAAGCGCGTAGGGGTGACGAAGGGAAAATTGAGAAACGATTTAGCGGAAGACTTAACCCTAAACACGGGAGACTTAACAGAATTACGGAGTACGCACAATCCTTTGAGCAAGAGTAAATAAGAAGAACAGAAAGAGAATTGTTTATCACAAAGTAAACAACTAATCTCAAACCCACATGCTTAGTCAACTATAGCCCACACTGGCTCAAAATAAGTCTTAAGCAACACAACTATAAAATGTGACATAAATCCAACAGAGAACCCTACACAAAGGTTCTAAACATAAAGCATAAACCAAGGAAAATAAGTCACACAAGAATCTCCACAATCACATCCAAGTCATCTCTGACCTTTCCTCAAAGAGGAGATCCTGTCCGTCTGCGTGTCGCACCACGCAGCCCCAAAGCAAAACACAAGAAAGAGGGGTGAGTTTAACAAACACAACAATGGTTTTTAATATAACTATCATCATCAAAGATACTATAGCATAGCAATATAATCATTCAAATCAAATATTGGCAAGGTGCATCATTTTCTGATCATACATACACATCACCTAAACCTACATCATAGTGCATGATCCACATAGTGTCATTCACATCATAACAACCTGCATGAATGTATCTCTAACATACATATTCCATCATGCATCACATCATAACAACCTGATGAATGTATCTCTAACATACATATTCCATCATGCATCACATCATAATAACCTGCATGAATGTATCTCTAACATACATATTCCGTCATACATCACATCATAATAACCTGCATAAATGTATCTCTAACATACATATTCCCTCATGCATCACATCATAACAACCTGCATGAATGTATCTCTAACATACATATTCCGTCATGCATCACATCATAATAACCTGCATAAATGTATCTCTAACATACATATTCCGTCATGCATCACATCATAACAACCTGCATGAATGTATCTCTAACATACATATTCTGTCATGCATCACATCATAACAACCTGCATGAATGTATCTCTAACATACATATTTTGTCATGCATCACATCATAACAACCTGCATGAATGTATCTCTAACATACATATTCTATCATGCATCACATCATAATAACCTGCATGAAATGTATCTCCAACATACATATTAAGTCATGCATCATATCATATAAGGAATGCCTCCCTCAAGGAGTAAAACACAATCATTGCCGCAAGTCTGGACGTGGTCCAAATTTCCTAACTAAAAACCTGGGGCATTGCCCGCTCAGGACACAGTCTGAATTCCATAAGAGAAACCAAGATGTAGGGGTAGTCAGCCCCTCTGCTCGCTAAGGATAATCCACACGGGAAATCCAAATTCCCCAAAGGGAACCTAGAGCAGGTCTGCTCGCTAAGGACAATTCTGGCCAAGAACGTCCAAATTCCACATAGGGAACCTAGAGCAGAGTGTTTGATAAGGACATCTCTGCGGTGGGGAGAGTCCAAATTCCCGCATTAAGAACCTAGAACACGTGGTAGCCAGTGCACGAAGGCATACCATTCTGGGTGCTTAGTGTCCAGATGTGACTATTCTCAATAAATAAATCTCAACCACAACAAGTACACGACTCGTCCTCATATAATCTCATCTTGACTCGACTCAACCCGGGGAGTGCACATGTTCCACAAAGGAACTCAAATCAAAACATGTCCCTTTGGACCAATCAAATTTCGATTAAGCCAACGACCAATTAAGCTGGCACACAATTTCACCACATTGCATCCAATCGATCAAATTCGATTAATCTCAATAAAGCCTCAATTGGAAATCCATTTTCATGATGCATGCAACATGGTACATATGTGGGCAAGGCATACATGAATCCTAATTCATGATAAGTGCTCTCATCAGCCCCTAATGCATCATTCATAGTTATAATATCAAGCTTCAACATCATCATTAAACCTGTAACGATCGTCCATTTTTAAATAATATAAAATAATATTTAGTATGCATAATTAGTATGTAATCGTGCATAACGGCCGTTAACGAGAAATAGCCAAAAATTTTATAATATATTAACAAAAGTTTATAACTTAAACATAATGTACATACCAAAGTTTACTGTACATAGAGCTAGTAGTTATACCAAAATAATTATCCAGGCACATTGTGCCTTTACATATCGGTCATATATTTTTACATTGACATAACAAACACACAACTATTTAAAAGATATTCTCTTCATTCACTTCTCCATTGTTGCATCACCTGCAAAGTCTGGAGGGGTGTGAGTATATTTATACTCAGTAGGATTATTTAAAATCTAAAAAAATGCTAAACAAAATATTTTTAAAATCGATTAAAACAAATTCACAAATTTGATGATATCCACAAGCCGCGATACCCAACGGCCTACCTCCGTGCTCATGGGACAACGGAGGCCACTAAGGGAAGGAGTTTCCCCATGATGCCCCACCCTGTGCGCACCACTAGCCGATTATTTCCTCGGCGGGCATCAAAATAGTGTACAAACCACAACACTATGTGGTGCGTACGAAATCAATTCACATCGATATACGTAGCAAAATTGTCACACAATTCAAGAGAAAATCCATTCATCGGTTAAAACAAGTGTCATACTCATATTTGAATCAAATACTTCAAGAAAGATTGACTCAAATCAGCAAAGCAGTTATTTAGAGTTTAAAACACCCTACCTTAACCTTAGGTAAAGGATGTGTAAATATAGAGGTCTCAGATGATGAAAATAACTCCACCACAACGTTCAGCACGATCACTTTAGTGGAGAACGCCCTTTGAACGAGTAGAATCGGACTTGAAACGACTAGAAATAGTATAAATAGGATGTGGAGAAAATGAGAAGGAAGATAAGGTTTTCACGATCTTAGAGAGGTCGGTTTAAGAAAATAACCCTTCCATTGTGAAGAACACCCTCGATTTAGTAGGCAATGGTTTTTGAACTGGTTAAAACGGATGTAAAATGGCTCCGGGGTAAAGAAAACTGGAAAGAAATGAAGAATTGGTTTTTCACCCCTCGGCCTATTTATAGGTAGTAACACTGCCATAAATGGTGGCATCCGCGTGTTCGTTTTGCTCCGCACGCTCGCGCGAATTTTTTTATTTTTTTTTAACTTCAAAAACTTAAAACTGGCGTAACTATTTACCCTGATTTCTGTTTTGCGCATTCTTGGTGCCGTTGGACTCGTATTGACGAGCCCTACGAAACCACAACACTTATTAATACATTTACCCATTTTTACAAGTGAGTCCCGTTAATTTTGTCATGCTTCTCGATATCATATTTTCACTCCCGACCTCCGATTTACACAATTTTTGACTCGTTATGTTCGTTTCTTCGATCTCTACCAAAGTATTATAAAGTATTATCACATAAAAATTCTTAAACTAATAAAAAAAATATTAAAAGCTCTAAAACTATCTTTATTAAAGACTAAAATTTTTATCGTGAATTTTTGAGTCATTACAAAACCCCACATGTGTGTGTACCTAGTAGAAGTATTTCACTCAATGCATTTCAATATGCTTGAAATTAACTCACTACCACACTACACATGTGAATTAACATCTAATCATGAATTCCAGCTGAAATCATAGGAGATGAATCATTGAAATCATAACTCAACTCAAAACTCAACCACAAAGGCTAAACACATATAATATTATTCATTTCATACTTGAGTCAAGACATAACACTAACATTCACACACCAATTAACCACATCTTAACATGACATATCAGCCCATTAGTATGCAGTAGCTCTACTGAAAATACACCTAACCATATAGAATCAACCATTCATAACTTCAAGATGGTAATTCCAACATCATGCCACAAACCATAAGTCATTCCACAAATCTCTAATTATATATCTCAACTTCATAACCTCAATAGTGTGCCTATCCAATAGCATAATATAGCTCAAAACACTCCACATTCATATAAAATTAGCAAGTTAAAGTGGAATCATCGAAATAAACATCATGCAATTAGAACACAATTCTGCTGTGTAGCCATTCGAATACCCAGGAGGCCGTTCGATCGGTTAAATAGGAAAATTTCAAATTTACAGTTTTGTCGTTCGAATGCCCAGCAGGCCGTTCGATCGGCTAAACTAGAAAAATGCCAAAACTACAGTGTTGCCATTCGAATGCCCTGCAGGCCATTCGAACGCCAATAAGGCAGATTCGGCCTTCTTCTTCCTTCCGCAATTTCAAACCGAAACTCCATTGATAACACTTCAAATCATCATCTAACAACCTAAATACCATCAAAAGTTCACCATGACTTCCAGAATACTAAACCACATCATAACAAGATAAAACCCTATGAAATCGGGATCAAAGATTACCATTTTCTAATCATGCCATTAGCACACTAAAACAAGTAACTCCATTCAAAATAAACCACAAAATCAAGAGTTTTACCATAGAAAGACTGAAATTTCAAAAGTCCATTACCTTATCCCTTAATTAGGCTTGGGTTTGATGGTTACCCTTCTTAAAAACCTCACAAAGACATAGAGTTTGAATTAAACTCCATTAAAACCGATTTAACAAAGAAAACCCTAATTAAAACTTAGATCTAGCGCTTGTTGAACATAAAAATCGGATTTTGAGAGCTAGGGTTTGTAGTAAAAATGCAAATTAGTAGTTTTGATATTCAAAAATGAATTGCAACAAAGGGGAAATGGTAGATTTAGAAGGGATTAAGAAGAAAGCTAGGATTTAGTACTAAATTAGAATAGGCTTACCTTAAACACCTTCTAATCCGGGCCTAATTAGGGATTAGGCCTGACCTCTCCTCCTCAGCCTATTCTCAAAATGGGAATGGATCAGGTTTGGCCTTTTATAGTAAGGGTTGGGGTGTGTATGGGTAAGTTGTGGGGTGTAAATAAAAAAATAGGCTAAAAAAATGGGTATTTTACAAATTTGAGCACTAATTAAATCTGAAAAAATTCTAAATATTTTTGTATAACCTTAAGTTGATATCTAGGTCATTTGACACAAAAAACCAAAATTTTGACTGTGGGGCCCACAGGGGTCCTGCCAAAACCCTAATTTTTGGAAAAATAGTAAAAATTCAAAAAATTCCCAAAAATTCACATTTGATTCAAAATCACTTAAAACCACTAATCTTAAAGTTGATTTTAATTAAAACTATCATAAACACCATTTATCTTTGAAACCACCGAACAAATCACAAAACGTGTTAACCTCATGATAACCGATAATTAAAAGAAACAAAAACCGGTTTAAGATCAGAGATCTTACAAACATGGAGCTGATTCTTTAGGTAGTTGTCCTTTAATATATCCAACATATTTGCTGCCATGTGACAGATGCAATATCCGTGGTATGTAGATGGGAAAAACTTCATCACAACATTTGCCAATCCCTTCTGTCTATCAGAAACGATTGTATCCAACTTGGTTGGAGGATCATAGAATAGATGATTTCTAAGAAATTCAAGAAACCAACACCAAGTTTTCTAGCACTCATTCTTAACCACTGCAAATGCAACACACAACATATTATTTTTCCCATCCAGTGCAGTTGCTATCAATAGCTGTCCAGGATACTTTCCTTTTAAGAAAGTTGCATCAACTGTTAGCAACAACCTTAGTGTTGTTTTGAAAGCTCTCGCAACAGGGCCAAACATCTATAATACTCTTTTGAAATCGTACCCACCAATAGGTCCGGGAATATCACATGATCTCACTGGCACAACTACACTTCCTGGATTTTTGTATTATATCTGCCTCCCGTAAGCAGGAAGTAAGTGGTAGGATTCATCTAGGTCACCATTTATTAAATCAGTCAGAGCTTTACCTGCACAACCGAATACAATTTAGTAAAGGTTATACAACAATGGCTTACGTCGTGTTCCGATTGCACGACATTTTATGTTTTTGTGTGATCAAAATTCATACATGATGACTGATCGTGTTTATGGTAACATGATATTAACGTATGTTGTGTGAGTGCAAATTCTGACTATAGTTTAAGCATATACACGATAACACGCTAGACTAACATATCGTAATGCTAAATCAATACTTCAATTATTCTCATGCATTACCTACGCGCCAGCATTTCTTGTAGTTCATAGTTATGCCCTAGTGCTTCGAAATATAACTTGCTATGCTCTTAGGTGTAATGTCCATCGAGTCTTTAAATAGGCCATAACATTTTCTCACTATCCAAAGGTGCAATGCTAGCGGATGATCAGTTGACTTCCTTTGGGTTCCACATTAATAAGTTGGGACTAACCTCATGACAGTCACATGATCTCCTATATTTGAAGCCCTTATGTACCAGTCACAAGAATCATTGGAGCACTTTGCGGCGTATGTATTCCAGTTTTCATCCACAACACGATATGTGAAATTCACCTTTATTGCTAAATCGATCAAGACCTTCTTAAAATTCAATAGGCTTAGAAAACATGCACCTAATTGGAGGAGTTTCTAGTGATCTTTAGCTTGCAAACTGCCTGTCATTAGCTGGCCTTCACCAATATTCGATTTCAACATGTTTAAATCATCAACTGTATCCTAATCTGCCTCCGCCTCAATGTCGACGTTACTGGGAACCTCGCTGTTCCCGAATTCTTCGTGGTCGGACATACTTTCTATGTCAACTATATCATTATCGTACCACTGATCCTCACCCCACATATTTTCAACTTCTTGGCCTTCTCTGTTGTCGTAATTACAAGGGTTGTATGGAGGTTCGTAGCTATCAAATGAAGTCCATGTCCCACCCATCGTTGGCGACAATTCCTTTGATCTATTCTGATTGACTTCTATTTCAGGTTCTCTACTCGTTGGATTGGTAAAAGAAGATTGACATGGATTTGTTGAGGGCAAGTTTCCCAGTTTTCCCAATCTACATTGCACATTATCGTGTTAAAAAATTGCGACATCAGTCGACATCGTGTATTCTATTACCACGCTTACATTTCAAAATGTGTAATCAAAACCACGACATGCAATTATTACATCTACATTGCGACTCATAGTTGCTATATCGCATGTGTATATCATGTAATTACTAATGTAATATATTACACGTCATGTTTATTACTTCACATGATATGATTACCCTTAACACGATACGTTTAATATCATGGTCTCCGGTACATGAAATATTCCAATTGCATATAATTTAAAGATTCATTGTTACCTGATAGTTTCAAAAGTGAACTGAGTTTAATTAAATCCGGTATGAAATCCGACATTAGAGCTGGGATGAGCCATTACAATGGGTGATTCAACTCTATTGACCATCTGGTTCCTTTCTATGGAGGGTGATGGTGATTTATCACCATTGTCGGGCTCTTTCATCTCGGCATACAATGATAAAACCTCTTTATTTGCCTTCTTATGAATGGAGAACACTAATTGGAGGTCTTCATTGTCTTGTAATTCATATATAATGGATGATTGGGGGGATTAAATTAACTACTTCAAATTGGCATTACCATTGATGGAAAGTTCTGCTTTGACTTGCCCCAACAGCTCGCCGAAGCTCATCGACGGATGAATGTTCATCAACTGTGTCATTCCACCAATATACATGCCGTCATTACCTACCTCTCTGTTATAATGGATGCAAATACTGATTCTATCCATGATCGGTGCAAAAGAATGATCGTTTCTGTAAAATGCAGCCTTTGGAGCACTCACATAGCGTTTGCGGTGTCAAAAAATGGTTTTTTCTTGTTCATCGATGCTCGCCTATGAGTCACCGCTAGTCAACTCCTGCCGACGAGTTCCGTTCGTCACCGATGACTCCCAGTACACTGGAATGGTAGAACACTATTATGGTGTTCATTTATTACTCTCTACTTTAAAACATGATATAGTTGAAACCTAAGGGCAATTTGGTCCATAAACAGGTCATATGACATTTCTGTTTAAAATCCATGGAATATGGAATTTTTCATTCTTTAGCCCGGCAATATGGAAAAAACTCAAAAAACCCTAACTATGATATTTTCCCTTTAAATAATCCCCAAAAAATATGGAAAATGCAAAAAAAATAGAAAAATACCTAAATTTTTTTGAACACTATAGAGATAATTAATGACATTGATTGTTAAGTTAGAACAAGTGGAATAATTAAAGAACTTTCATAAAATGTAAGTTAAAAGATAATACTTAGACATTGAATATATGATGTTATGCTCGGTGAGATGGTGTTATTGCTAGGTAGAACTACGTCGAGATCCGATCTTATTAATAGTAACATTAGAGATATTATCCAATAAGTAGATAGGCAACTAATATCTGATAGTATTGGCCTGATTCAAAAAATATTAATTAATCTTTATGTTCATTTAAAAACTCTCCCCTGAGGGAGGAGATGTTCTATTGTAGTTTGGTTTTTGTTAGATGCAGGTTCTTCGTGAGAGGACTAGTAAGACCAGGACCGATGAGCATGGGGTTTAGTTCCTTGTTTATGCAATTTTAATAAGTAATTGTATTTTTAGCATGAGAGTCAACTTGGTTATTTATTTTCAAACTAGTGACATACTTGTACTTATATGGATAGCCTGATGTTTATAAATTTTGAAGACATGTAATAATATCATATGCTATAATATTTGTATTTATAAATCCTAGTTATCATGACACAAATATTTAATCAATTTATTTGTTTTACATTTAAGAAATAAAAAAATCTTTGTGATTTACTATTCGTGCTAAAAAAGGTTTTAGAAATTTAGGACATGACATGAGCACAAGTTAGGGTGTGGCCACCCAAGATGGAGAGTGCAAGAGATTTATGTGATAGTTGCAATGTTCGGGAAGGGATAGAAACGCGAGGAGGGACCTTTTCATTTTCTTTCTTTTTTTTCATAGTGGTAGCTTAGGTCATTTTTTCACACGCATGGGTAGCACATGTGCATATGTCTATTTTGGTAAACTATTACTCTATAGAGCTAGTTGAGTGACAATAAAACTTTCAATTTATGCCTATTTCACCCATGTGTTTTACCCTTAATTTTTGTTTTACCAATATTTTACATACAACGTAACTATTTAAAAATTTTCATTAAAAGAGAAAATTTGCCCATGGATTGAAATAACTTGCCAAAGTTGCACCTCCAGCTCCTAGCCATCAAATCAAATCATGGTCTCATTCGGGTAGTTCTAGCCCTCCTCCTTTTACATATGCTTGCTTTATGAGTTATGTTGATTTTATCTTTATAAATATATCTTGCACTCTTAAATACATATTAGTGCAATTTTTATATTATAGAAAGCTATCAACAAGCTCAATCAAATGAGGTCCTCTATGAGTATTTTTTTTTAACTTTTTTAGGTCTTACACATACAACACATTTCTTGATAATAATATTTTACATATTCACCTGAATAACACATGTTCAAAATTGCAAATTTTTCACACCATTAAAAAATTTATAACAAGCTCTATCAAATAAGACTTGTCGTCAAATTAATCTTAAATATGAATGACATGCTCCACGCGCAAAGGCCTTCAACACGATTATAACTTTAACTTAATGACTTAGTATTAAGGATATAAAATTGATAAAATTATTTAAATAATAATTTTTAAAAATATATTTACCAAACTAATCCACTTTGGGAAATATTTCCCAAAATGGTGTTGGTTTTTGCCATGTAGGCACCAGCCAAGCGCTGGTGCCTACGTGGCTTTTTTTAAAAAAATTTAGTCATTTTCGTTGATTTAAAAGACAAAATCAACTAATTTCGTTAATTTCATCCTTTTAAACAACAAAATCTTAATTTCAAACAATTTCGTCGTTTGAAAGGACGAAATTAACTTAAAGTTAATTTTGTCCTTCCAAAGGACGAAATCTCCGTACATCAGCACTTCTCTCGCTTTGCATACTATATCAGTCGTCTTCTTCGTTGCTTTAAATAGACCCGATGGTTCTGTTTGATCCGAAGCCGCATCCAATTAATTTTGTTGCTCGTAGAGCTGCCCAACCAGACTTTTCTTTGTCGAGACAAAATCTGCTTTAGCACATCCCATGTTTTGATAACCCATGTTTGTCCGAGGTGGTTTCTATCATTCACAAGTTGCTTTCTGTAGACATGATCAAAGTGGTACCCATGTGCGATGGGCATTGCAGTCTAAATAAATTGTCCAAACAAGCCAAGAGGTTATCTAAAACGCTAATACAATATATGTGGCTCATGATAGCACAAGATTATGCTTCTGGTGCAGCAGATTTATACCGTCTATGACCTCCATGATGTCGTCAAGGAGCTGGGTTCCCAGTAACAAAACCCACACTATGTAAGGACTCTCATTTTGAACCAGTTTTATTTTAATGTTATTTATCAGTTAATGTGTGTTTATGCATTTTCTGATCTAAATTTTGTTATTTTCTAAGATAAATGGGATTTCTAAAGGTTTTAAGAAAAACTAATTCTACATTTATGAGTTTTAAGTGATTTTTAGTCAATTCTGGATTTTTAGAATTTTTCTGATTTTCAACTAATTTTCTAAAAATTAGGGTTTGGCGGGACCCCCTTGTGGGCCCCACTGACGAAATTAAAATTTTTGGACCAAAATGCCCCAGACATCAACTTAAGCTCATACAAAAAAAATTTAGAATTTTCTTAGATTTAATTAGTGCTCAAATTTTTAAAATACCCATTTTTAGCCCAAAATTCTACTTACACCCCATTAGTTTATTAAGTGCACCCCAAACCCTACTATAAAAGGGAAAGGGCTGAGCCATTTCCATTTTGGGAATAGGCTGAGAGAAGGTAATTAAGGCTTAGTTCCCCAATTAGGCCCGGATTAGAGGAGATTAAGGTATGTTCTTCCTTAATTAAGCTTAAACCCTAGATTTTCTCCTGATCCTTTCTTAATCCAACATTTCCCCTTTGATTTGATTCGATTTCAAGCATCAAAGTTACTGATTTACTCCCTTACTTCAAACCCTACTTATCAAAATTCATTTTTTATGCTTAACAAACCCTAGATCTTAGATTTCTTTAAGGTTTTCAATGTTAAATAGATTTTTAATAGAGTTTAACTTGGACACTATATTTTTGGAAGGTTTCTAAGAAGGGTGAAGGTCAAATCCGAATCTAAACAAGTGACAAGGTAATGGGTCTTTAAATCTCAGTTTTCTTATGGCAAAATCTTGATTTTTATGGTTCATTTGGAATGGATTTGTTTGATTTAGTGCTTTAATGGTGGGATTAGTAAATGTTAATTTCTTGATTCGATTTCTTAGGGTTTTGTTTTAGAATGGTATAGATTAGTGTTTTGGAAGGTTTCATGAGTTTTGATAATGTTTAGTACCATGGATGAAGATTTGAAGGTGTTTTCATGGTGTTTCGGTTTTAAAATTAGGAATGAAGAAGATCAAAATTGCTATGTTGGCGTTAGAACAGCCTGCCAGGGCGTTAGAATGGCAACACTACATTTTTGACTTATTTGCAGTATAGCCGATAGAACGGCCATGCAAGGCATTCAAACGGGTACACGACAGTTTTTGCTATTTTTGAAACTTATACACATTTCAATGTTTTACTTCATTTGATGATTCTAATGGTTATGAGAGGTATTATATGATGATATTAGGCTACTGGAGGTGTAGAATTGATGATGGAAAATTTATGGAATGTGTTTAAGTATAGTCTTGTGGCATGATATTATGTTGATAGTTATGCATATTGATATTGAAGTACCTTGAACTTGTGCATGTTGGCAATTCTTGTGATTGAAATATGTTTCCAGTAGGGATGTTATGAGAAAAATGGTGGGATGAGTTCTCCTATAATGAGTATGCTTTATGGGTGATGGATGTGCTCATGTCGTAGCTTAATGTGTGGAAAAAATCATGGTTTTGGATGAGAATGTTTAATTTCACATGGATAAATTTAAGCTTTGTGGTGAATTTTGCTTGTGATTTCAATTAGAATTCATTATTTTGAATGGGTTAAGCATGCATAGGTTGCCTTATGAGTTTATATCAAAACATTGATTGTATGCTTAGATATGCATGAACACACACGTATGGGGAATTTACTATGACATTGTAGTTAATTATGAGGTGATTATGATGAATAAGGGGACTGATTAGGACCACGTTCCATGTGTTGGAACTCATATAGGTCTTGCTCACGGATGTATCATGTTAGCATGCATCATGGATCGTTATTCATGGACAAAGTTTTACCGATGTTTAACCGGAATTGCGTGCCGGATTAATAGCTCGGTGAATTAATCGAAACTTGGTTGGTCCGAAAGGACATGTTTTCGATTTAAGTTCATGTGTGGAATGTGTATACTCCCCGGGTTGAGTATAGAGAAATGGATTTATGTGGGGACGAGTTATGTACTTGTCTTGCGGATTTGAGATTATTATTATGAGTGTCATCTGGACCTGAAAATCCAGTGTGGTATGTTGTGTGCACCCGCTACCACGTGTTCTAGTGTTCCCTATGTGGGAATTCGGGCTCTCCCCTCCGCAGGAGATGTCCCTGGGCGAACACCCCTGCTCAAGATTCTCTGTGTGAGAATGGGACATCCTTAGCTAGGATCGTTTAGGGCGAGCAGCTTTAGGGATTGACAACCCTAACTCTTTTACATTTCTTGTGTGAAAATTCGACTGTGTCTTGCCTTCGTGGCCTTGATCGTGTCCTGCCTGTGTGGCAATGCTTGTGTTTACTCCTTGATGGAAGCATTCACCATTTGTATTGATACATGTCTATTATGAATGCTATACATGATTGTGTATCATGTGTTTGACACGTGTATCATGCAAGGTGAATGAATTTGATGTGATATGAATGCATGATCAGAAATGGTGTGATTGAGATACTATTATGCAGGTTTATGTAATATGAATGCATGATCAGAAATAGTGTGTTTGAGACACTATTATACAAGTTTATGTGGTATGAATGCATGATAAGAAATGGTGTGTTTGAAACACTATTATTGTGATGTCCGGAATTTTTCTAAATTCCCGAAGCCGACATGGGGATTAAGGTGTTGTACCCATTGACCTTTTCATTAGAATAAATTGATTATAAGTTAGAAGTGATGGATGAAACCTATGTAGTTAGAAAGTAGACAAAAAGAGCTTTGAAACGCCACCAAGAACGTGTGAATTTGAGTTCGGATGAGGGAGATACGACCCTTTCGAAGTTAAGCTTATCGCATAGGGCCCGTTTACCTGAAGTAGATGTCTTACTCGTACCTAGAGTTGATGTCCTACTCGTGCTTGGAGTTGGATGTCCTACTCATGTTTGGAGTTAGATATCCTACTCGTGCTTGGAGTTAGATATCCTAATCGTGCTAGGTGTTAGGAGTCCTAAATGTACTAGGAGTTAGGAGCCCTAAACGTACTAGGAATTAGAAGTCCTAAAAGTACTAGGATTTTAAAGAGGGAGAGAGTCCTAGCGGGATAAGGACTCCAAACAAGAAGAGGATGCAACTAGAACTTTGTTGAGATGAGATAACATCCAAGCATATGACTTCTAGCCCAAGTAGGAGTCCGAGGAGTGCTAGGAGTGGTGGATAAAGTTGGAGGAGGGATCAACTATACATCTAGTTGGGTTAGAACTCTTTTGAGACTGTTTTGAGCATGTATGTGGGTTGGTTTCGTATTATTAATGGGGCAGGGATTGTAATTCTGGGATTGTAATTAATGAAGAGTCTTAGAGGAGGAGGGCACCTAAGAATTTGAAAGGGGAAGCCTTATATAAGAAAAAAGAGGGGGATTGATTTGGGCAGCCTCCCTTTTCTCCATCTCTTCTCTCCTCTTCCTTCTCTCAACAAGGACCTCCATAGCTAGCAGCTTTGGAAGACACAAAACAGTCATATTTGGATTGAATTCAAGGCTTAGAAGCGTAGGAGCAAGGGCTAGGAGCTTTGAGGACAAGTTCGTACAAGTAGGTGTTTCTTTTTACACCTTAAGCATGAGGTTTTGATAAATGTAATTCAGCTATAATTCAGCCATGTTCTAGGGGTTTCTTTTAATTTCATGAACTAGCTTTAATTCATGCAAGCATATTGCTGATTTTTGTCATCTATCTTAGCTATATGTTAGGAATGAATAATTCTTATTCTAGTCATGTTTATTATTAATGATTTGGGCATATACTCTACTGAATTCATTCCCTGGTGTGGCCTTACTTTAGGCCATAGTTTGGCCAACTTATTCCCTGGTTTGTGGCATTACTTTAGGTCATAGTTTGGCCAACTTATTCCCTGGTTTGTGGCCTTACTTTAGGCCATAGTTTGGTCAACTTATTCCCTGATTTGTGGCCATACTTTAGGCCATAGTTTGACCAACTTATTCCCTAGTTTGTAGCCTAACTTTAGGCCATACTTTGACAAATTTAATCCCTGATTCGTGGCCTTACTTTAAGCCATACTTTGGCCAATTTAATCCCTGATTCGTGGCCTTACTTTAGGCCATACTTTGCCCAATATAATCCCTGATTCGTGGCCTTACTTTAGGCCATACTTTAGCCAATTTAATCCCTTATTCATGGCCTAACTTTAGGCTATACTTTGGCCAACTTAATCCCTGATTCATGGCATTACTTTAGGCCATACTTTGGTTAATTTAATCCCTGATTTGTGACCCTAGTTTAGGCCATCTTTGGTCATTTAAATCCCTGATTTAAAGCCTTGGTTTAGGCTCTGATTTTGTTTACTTAGATCCCTATTTTGCAGCTTGTTTTAGGATCTATTTTGGCCAAAGTAATACCAATTCTCAGCCTTGATTTATGTTATAATCATGTTGAGAGAATATCAAAGTTTTAGCCCTAGTTTAGGTTGTATTATTGCCTACCTAATACTTGATTCTTAACTTTGATTTAGCTTATAATCTTGCTAATTCAATCCCTGACTTTTGAGCCTTAGTTCATGATATATTTATATTTATTAAGTCTCTGAATTTCAGCCTAGGATGCCTTTGAAATTCAATATAATTTATCCCTGAATTTTAGCCTTGATTGTGATATACATTAGGGTGAATGTTGATGGTTGTTTCAGCATAACCTTGTCATGTTAGGTGTATAACTTGAGTTATGCATCTCAGCCCCAAGTCCTTTTCAGTATAATGTTGAATTGGCTAGTTCATCTCAGCATGAGTCTGAGTTCTTGTCATGTTGATTATTCTGATGCTTACATTTATTATTGTTTTGTTAAGTTATATCAATAAATTAAGGTTAATAAAGAATAATCAAGAGATTTTGGTTGTCTTTGGATTGGGGATAGAATACCTAATCAAGATAATGACTAAAATACCCTATTTAGGGTTGGGACTAGTTCATGGAGTGAACGGGGCCCTAACATAGAATTTACCTTGATTATTGAACTGAGGGTGGTTATGGGATGTTTTCGGAGTTAAAGTTTAAGCTCACAGTAATAGCCATGGCGGATATTTAGACCTTCTTGGTCTCCATTTTTTTGGGACGATGGATCCCTATAAATGCGCAAACTAGGTTTTTGAGCATCATGGAAGGCTCATCTACCTCCGGCCAGTGTGTCTATGAGCACAGTTAGTACCTACATCTCTAGACCCATGGTTGATCCAAGTGGATCTCTAGAGATGCTAGGATTTCTATTAGCATACTCTTACTCCTTTGAGCAGGAGTCGGTATTTTTCAGGTAACAATTAGTGCATTGTTTCCTGGAAGGTGTCCATTGTCTTGTGCATTGTGTTGGTCTTTATTGGTTAAAGGTCAGCCCATGTTTCTAAGCTATGTTATATTCAGTGCTCTGTATATTACTTTACATTTGCCATTGTATATTGATGTTCTGCATGTGTGAGTCTTGTGTTTGGAGATTTCTTGACGGGCGAGTTGTCTCTAAGTGAATACATATGTGTTAGTGTTAATTATCGATCAATGGTTTGAGAGATAATGAATAACATTATTTGATATTGCTTGTTAATTAGACAAGTGGAACGATTAAAGAACTTGCATAAAAGGTAGGTTTCTTTAAAATACTTAAGCATTGCATGGGTGATGCTATGCTTTTTAGTATAGTGTAGTTTTTAGGCAGAACTACGTCTAGATCTGATCTTGTTGGAAACATTAGAGATGTTGTCTGATGAGTACGTAGGCAACTAACATCGGGTGATGTTGGCCCGATCCAAAAAATATTAATAAAACCTTTTGTCCTTTGGAAACTCTTCTCCTGAAAGCGGAGAGATTTCGTTGTTGTTGTTGTGGTTGTTTCGTTTGGTTTGTTGCAGATTCTCTAGGCGACGACAAGTGAGACCAAGAAAGGTGAGCAGAAGAAGAAGATTCTGTGCTTTTACAACTTCGGTACGTTAGTGTATCTTTAGCGTGAGATTCAACTTGTTATTTATTTTCAGAAGGGTGACAGACTTATACTTAGATAGATAAGTTGGTCTTTATGAATTTTCAAATGTTAAATAATATCATATAATTTGATATTCGTATTTGTGAACCCCAGTTATCATGACCTGGATATTTAATCGAAGGGTTTGTTTTGTATTTAAAGAAAAAAAAATTATCGCTACCTATCGTTTGTGCTATTTAAAAATTCTTAAAAAAATCCAAGTCGTGACAATTATGTAGGTTTATGTTATATGAATGCATGATCAGAAATGGTGTGTTTGAGATACTATTATGCAGGTTTATGTGATATGAATGCATAATCAGAAATGGTGTGTTTGAGACACTATTATGCAGGTTTATGTGATATGAATGTAAGATCAGAAAGTAGTATAACATGTTAATCTTAGATTTGATTTGCTTCATTGCCATGTCGTTGTGTTTTCTGGTGATTATAGTTATATTCAAAACCATTATTAAGTTTTTATGCTCACCCCACTTTCTTATTTTATTTTGGGGCTGCATGGTGTGACACACAGACGGACAGGATCCTCTATATGAGGAAAGGTTGGAGAGAGCTTGGGAGTAGTCATGGAGGCTCCTAGTTTTGCATGTCTCTTCGTTTATCTTATTTTGATGTTAGAATCTTATGGATGATCCTTGTCTTAGATTTGTGAGATACTATGTTTTAGTTTCTTTGAGACTTATTTTGGAGCCAAGTGTGTGGCTATGAATTATTAATATGTGGGTTTGAGATTATATTTTAATTAGAGCTTAACTTTTTGGTTCTACCTATTTACTCTTGCTCAAAGTAGTGCATAAACTCAGTAAATTAGATTGCTCGTAGTTGGGGCACAAGTATTCTGCTATTTTAATCAATCGCTTCAATCTGTCTCCCCCGTGCATTGGTTCGGCCCCTAGACCGGGTTCGGCTCAGGATGGGCAGTGCTAGGGCGTGACACACTGAATATCATAATCAAGTGATATTCTGAATTAGAATATTCTATTTCACCTTTTCTCGTGAAGGATTTACGAAGTAGAAGCTTACTAAATAATACAAATACAACCTCGATTGTCACCACCATTATCAGTTGATTTGTTGGAGTCACCGCACGAAAATGAAGTTTAGATGCAAAGCCGGAGTCAAAACTAAGTTTGGTGACATCAGTGATACACTAAGTAACAGAGGGTGACAATGGCAAGGAAGACGTGGGAGCCATGATGCTCCTATCCTTGCGCTAGATCTGCGACGCCTATGGAAAATGCAAGGAGAAGATCTCCTCCATCTTCGGCAAGGCCAAGGACATGGCATTGGAAACTGGAGAAGCGGTGACAGAGTTTGGAGAGGAGGCAGCTTGGAAGGCTAAAAATGTAGGTGAGGAGTTGGAGGGTCATCCTCTGCGTTGTATAGCTGTAGCAGCTTGTCCATGTGCTTCTGGTTCCTGTTAGCATCATACAGGCTTCAGGATGAATCCTTGTAGACCTCGGGCACTAGCATCCCTGCTTCGACATCGTAGTTCCAGAAGGGGAAGGCGAAGGTGTCGTCGCCGATGATCTTCCTTGTTCATTTATTTGAAACAAATCAAAATCACAGTCATCCAAGGGGGAAGTTATTAACAAATGAAATTAAATGAGTCTGAAAAACTTGCCTAGGATGCGCTCTGTTAGAGGGCCCTTGGGAGTGTTCTCGGGTAGCCCCAGCACTTGTCACGGGTAGTCCGCTCCGCTACCCCGTGACAGCTCATAGAAGTAGATGTACCACCTGTGCCGTGGGGGAAGAGGGCACTGAAGTGCACCTGCAGGGGGATGCCCAGGAAGCCCACCTGGTCATAGGCCTCATTGCAGTAGGTACAATGGATCTGTGCCTGCTGCATGAAGTTGCATGGGTCATCCTTGCGCAGGTTCTTCATTTCGCAGATGGCCCGCTTAAACCAGTCCTTCTCCGCATGTTCTTACATGGCGTCGCCGGAGAGTTTTAGGACGGTGGTCGGGCTCGTGCACCTGCTGGCCTTCTCAACCATGTATGGGATGTGAACGGGGAAATGCAGTTGGAGAGCTTCAGTGGGATGGTGCTCGTGATTTGGTTGACGCTAAGCTGAAGACCTTGCAAACCCGACAAGTTTCCGAAGCTGGTCGGAATGCTGCCGAACAAGATCACCGGGTGAATTCATCCTCGTTTCACGTTAGGGTGATTTCGTTGTTTGAAACAATGAAACTATGCTTAGGGTGATTTCGTCCTTCTAACGGACAAAATCAACTTGATTTTTTTAACCCGATTTCATCCTTTAGAACGACGAAATCAACTTAAACTTGATTTCGTCGTTCTAAAGGACGAAATTAATTAAAAATTAAAAAAAACCACGCGGCGCCTGCATGGCAAAAAGTAGCACTACTTTGGAAAATGTTTCCCAAAGTGGTTCAATTTCGTAAATATTTTTTTAAAATTATTATTTAAATAATTTTCCCTATAAAATTTAGCCTTTATTACTTACTATGAACGTATATATGTTTAGCATAATGTTTATAATAATATATATTTATAATCATTATAATTATAAAAGTATATATGGAAACTTTGTTTGATATATATATATATATATATATATATATATATATATATATATATATATATATATATATATATATATATATATATATATATATATATAATTTATTTTATTATTTTATTTAATCTTTATTTATATACTCCCTAATAGTTACATTTGAAAAATTAATATTTTTTAATTAAAACCTACATGTAACCAATCACTAAAATTGAATAAAATAAAATAATTAATATCGAATAAAGTTTTTTAAAGAAAAATTTATTTAAATAATAATTTTAAAAAATAATGACTAAAATACCTCACTTTAAAAAATATTTTTTAAAGTAATATTAAAATTTGCCATGTAGGCACCAACGCCATGAATTTTTTTTTAATTTTATTATTTAAAATAATAAAATTACATTTAAGTTGATTTAGTCCATCTAAAAGTTAAAATTTTATTATTATTTTAATTAATTTTGTCATCTAAAATGACAAATCCCAAAGGATAAAATCACCGCCTTGTCTATTTAAAATTACAACGGCCAGAAAATTGTACAGCGCCCCCTGAAAAAAGCAGCCAGAAAATTCTTCAGCGCCAACTGAAAAATGCGGCCAGGAAATTGTCCTTCTGCGATTTAGAAGGACGAACTCGCATAAGGACGAAATTGCAATTTAGGTTGTCTCTTAAGCGGAAACGGCAAAACAAGAGGAAGGCCGAGGGAAAACCTTGCAACAAGCCCAACATTGTCACCAACGCCCATGTCCAGGTACCAGTTTGACTTCTGATAATCTGCTCTATCTGTTTTAAACTATCAGCAGACTTAATGGGTCCGCCTAGTTTGACTTGTTGCACATCGCTAAGCAGATGCAAAATTTGTGTACAGGTCTGCTGGGAGAAATTCACCAAGTACTTAGAAGTGGAACTGAAGGAGGTGACGCTGAGGGAAGGTTACTATGTGATGGACCCTGAGAAGGCAGTGGAACGAGTGGATGAGAACACCATCTGCGTCGCAGCCATCTTGGGCTCTACTCTAAATGGAGAATTCGAAGACGTCAAAGTGCCTGAACGATCTGCTCGCTGTCAAGAACAAGCAGACAAGGTAATCCTTATCGAGTCCTAATCTAATGCATATTTTTTGGGAATGCAGAACAACTAATTCAGGTTTAAATGTTATGTTCCTTACTAAAAATCCTTACTCTGCCTCCGTGAAGATGGGATACGTCAATCCATGTGGATGCGGTGAGCGGTGGGTTCATCGCGCCATTCTTGTACCCCGAGCTGGAGTGGGACTTCCGGCTTCCTCTGGTGAAGAGCTTCAACGTCAGTGGGCACAAGTACAGTTTTGTCTACGCCGGCATCGGGTGGATCGTGTGGAAGAGCAAAGAGGACTTGCCGGAGGAGCTCATCTTTCACATCAACTACCTTGGAGCCGATCAGCCCACCTTCACCCTTAACTTCTCAAAAGGTACAAGCATGGGTTTCTGCCATGAGATGCTCTTGAATCTTGACTTTGACAAAAAAATTGTTTATCTGCTTCTAAATACTCTGCCTCCCTGAAAGAACTGATTTTTTGCGTAATTAATCAACAGGGGTACCAAAACGTAATGGAGAACTGCAGGGAGAACACGATGGTGCTCAAGGAAGGGCTGGAGAAGACAGGGCAGTTCAACATCATGTCCAAGGACGAAGGGGTGCCCTTGGTGGCCTTCTCCCTCAAGGATAACTCCCGCCACGATGAGTTCTAGGTGTTCGAGTACCTGCACCGTTTTGGGTGGATCGTGCTGGCCTACATCATGCCCCCGGACGCCCAGCACATCACCGTCCTCCGCGTCGTCATCGGGGAGGACTTTAGCTGCACACTGGCGAGAGAGAAGAAAGATCAGCCGGCAAGTGTGGGAAGTGGCTAGAGACGCATGTTTGTTCGTGGCATTGCCGGAGAGTTTCAGGACGGTGGCCGGGCTGGTGCACTTGCTGGCCTTCTCGGTCATGTATGGGATGGATCATACGATTTTGAAATCGCCTGATTTCGTCTTTTTTAACTTAATTTTTATTTTTACCTAATTTTGTTATCTTTTTAAATGACAAAATTATATAAATTTTTTTTATACGTAATAAAAACCAACACGGAAATATTTTTTAAAGAGTCCCGTTAGTATGAGCCAGGGCGCACATGCGCCGGCGTGCGCCCGGGCTCATTGGGCCGTCGGATTTACATCCGACGGCCCATCAAACTCAGGGGGTATTTTAACCCGTGAGTTTGATGGGCCGTCGGATGTAAATCCGACGGCCCAATGAGCTGGCGCGCCAGCGCTGCGCTCGGCTCATACTAACTTTTCCCTTTTTTAAAATAGGTTAATTTAATAATTATTTTTTTAATTATTATTTAAATAAAATTTTCTTTTTTAAACACGAACGACATATAATAAATAAAACTTAAAATACACAAAATACTGAATCTGAAACCTCCTCTTGGGTCCCACCTTGAGACTTGTGAGGTAGAAGCACGTGTAATTGGCGTGAGGCTAGAACTACTGCTAGTTGGTAGTTATCCTTCTCGAAGCATCTCGACCCTCCCCTTCTCCACCAGAACCCTCACCAAAAGTTCTTCAAAAATCCCCCCAGTTTCCGTATTTGCCAAAACCTCCCTCTGCCACTCTGCTTCCTCACCACTCCTCCTTAGTTCTTACTCCACCGTCGTCGTTACCATTGCCGTGTACAGTACTCTTCTGCCTCCTCCGGCCATGGCCGCCGCTATCTCCGGCCTCCACCTCCGCCTCCCTCCCGCCATTGGCTCCCAAAGATGCTCCCTTTCCGCGCCCCGGCTCTCTTTGAGCGCCTCGCCCGGCCATAAAGCCGCTTCCAGAGCTCTAAAGTCGTCGCAGGTGGCGCTCAAGGGGGCCGAACTGCTGTTTGGGTGCAGAACAGCGCCGCAGCTGCCTAGGAGGAATCCGCGCTCCGTTTCCGTGCGATGCCAGGCTTCTAGCGATGGAAGGGTATTCTGAATTTTATCTCTTCCTGTTTTTCATTTGTGGTTTATTCGGGAAATATGGCCGTGGCATTCTTCATGGAGCCGTTTATGGTTCAATTGTTCTTTTTTTGTTGCCAGAATTTTTGCTTCTTCATTTGAACCTTTTTTTTAACGTACACTCGTAAAAACCTATCCACTCTGTGGAGCTTATGATTCTTGCTGGAAATTACACTGTTATTATGCATAATTATTTTTTAGCCATCTGGATTTTGTATTTTGGCTTCATTTTAGTGCTTGGTAAATAAAATTGTATGTGATTTGCACTAAATTGGTTGGTTCTGTTACTTTTTATATGATTTTCTCAATGCATTTGTCTTTTCCTTTTTTTTTTCTGTACATCAGAACGGTCGATTTTGTTGGCTTCCTTATCACAGGAATTATCAATAACATGGTTGACGTAATCCGAAGTGATAACTACAAATAACATGAAAACTGAAATTGTTTTTTTTTTTTGGGTTAATATCCTTTCTTTAGTTGCCTTCTCATTGATTATGAATGTGACATTTGTGTTAAGAAACACTATTTTTCTGTTTCTCTGCTTAAGCATATCCAGCATTGTAATTTCAGATGTCTTATCCGCTGATTTAGATTTTGGGGTTCACACTTGGGATTGTGGTGTAGTTCTGATCGGTAGAGCTCAACCATCTGCTTTCCTGGTGGATATTGCTTATAATAATATAATATGGAAGTTAATTTTATGATTTTCTCTTAATATTAGATTACCCAGCAAGAGTTCACTGAAATGGCCTGGCAAGCTATTGTTTCGTGTCCAGAAGTGGCAAAAGAGAACAAGCAACAGATTGTGGAGACGGAGCATCTGATGAAGGCACTGTTGGAGCAGAAGAATGGACTTGCACGCAGAGTATTCTCTAAAGCTGGCGTTGATAACACACGACTTCTTGAAGCTACAGATAAGTTCATCCAACGGCAGCCAAAGGTAACTTCAACCATCTGCAGATAATATGCATAATTTGTTTTAGTTGGGTCTTACTTTGTATATGTAGCCTGTAAATAGTTTTCACTTAGTATACTTTGTGGGAGTTGTTAATGCAAATTGCAACCATCACATAGTTTATCTACATTAAAAGGTGTCACTTGTTGTAACAGTAACTGATTCTTTACCGCTTAAGATATGTAAAGCGTTCAGTGCTGCTTAAGAGTTTAGACAAGCCTCAAAAATTTTTTCTAGGATGGTGAATCCTCGCTCTCGTTTTTTATTTACTTATTAGAGATATCACATTACATTACTTCTTTACAATGAATTACTGTGTAATTTGTAATTTATGTAGCTAGTTTTCGTTATTTTTAAGTTGCAAATATATAAGACAACTTAGCTGATCATTGATATGATGTTGCTAGGCTCACAACCTAGACTTACCTTTTGATACTACAATTTATATGTTTTGTTTTACCTCACCATCTATTTTTTGAGCGTGACAGGTAATTGGGGAAACAGCAGGTTCCATGTTGGGAAGAGATTTGGAAGCCCTAATTCAGCGAGCCCGAGAGTATAAAAAAGAATATGGCGACTCCTTTGTTTCAGTGGAACACTTGGTTCTTGGTTTTGTAGAAGATAAACGATTTGGAAAACAACTGTTTAGAGAGTTCCAAATTTCTCTGAAGACTCTCACATCTGCTATCCAGTCTATCAGAGGGAGCCAATCGGTTATAGATCAAGGTACTTAATAGTTTCCTGCTTGACATCTATATCATGACTGTAGAAGTCTGTAAATTCTCTCTGTATCCTAGTATTGATGTGATGATGAAATGGAGTGGGTTATTGATGACTTAGCAATCTGAATTGCAGATCCAGAGGGGAAGTATGAAGCCTTGGAGAAATATGGTAAAGATTTGACTGCTATGGCTCGAGCTGGGAAGCTTGATCCAGTCATTGGAAGGGATGATGAGATTCGGAGATGCATACAGATTCTTTCAAGGAGAACAAAGAATAATCCTGTTCTGATTGGTGAACCAGGAGTTGGAAAAACTGCAATCTCTGAAGGGTATGGCTGTTCAAGTATATATCTTTAGAAGGTCCTTATCTTAGTGTCAATTGGAGGAAAAATAAAAATGAAAGGCTCAAATTTTACTATAAATTGCAACTGATACTACTCAATTCTAATTTGGGTCTATTTGAATAGGCTTAAAGGCAAATTTTATAGGGCAGAGGTTAGGCTTGCAATACTCTATGGAGCTGAGTGTTGGGCCCATAAGGAAAGTCATATAGATGAATTTCTTGTAGCCAAAACAAGGATGCTAAGGTTAATGTGTGAGATAATTAGGACGAATAAGATTAGAAATAAGTATATTCTTGAGAACTTAGGAGTAGTACCTTTAGGGAAGAAGCTTAGGGAGCGTAGGTTGCATTGGTAATTGCATGTTTAAAGGAGATTAAGGGAGGCCTTGGCAAGAAGGTTGGAAGGCATGTAAGTAGAAGGGGCCAAAAAGGGAAGATAGAGACCTAAGAGGACTTGGATGGAGTTAATAAGGAAGGATATGACCATGCTATCTCTTACAAAAGAGTTAGCACAAAATAGGTCAGATTGGAGGCGTAAGATCTCTTTCTTTGACCTCAATGTTGGGAAAAGGCACTTCTTGATTATGATTCTCAGTTGCTTCATCATAAATTAAGACCACCTGTTGAGAAGACACTAAAAAGTAAGGATTATTCCTATCCTACTGAAATGTCTTTGCCAACAGATAATGCATTGTTTTGATATTTCTACAGGCTTGCTCAGAGAATCGTGCAAGGAGATGTTCCTCAAGCTCTGATGAACCGTAAGGTGTGTATTTTCTTACTCAACAATATAGCTTGTGATTTATTGACCTGGGTAGTGTGTGGTTTTCAAGATTTTGTGAATTGTTATGCTTAATTTCTCAATGACTTGTGATTTGTTTCACAGTTGATTTCTCTTGATATGGGTGCACTTATTGCTGGTGCTAAATTCCGTGGGGAATTTGAAGATAGACTTAAAGCTGTGCTGAAGGAAGTCACTGAGTCAGATGGCCAAATCATACTCTTCATTGATGAAATCCACACTGTCGTCGGAGCTGGTGAGTTTGATCACTTCCTAAAATTTTTGATCCACCCTATTCTACCTTCCCACTTAACCATGGGCTATGTAAGTGTTCATACTGATTATTTATCATGTTTTCTCATAGACTCCATCCATTTCTTTTTGGCAATTGTCTTTCTTTCCTAAATCCCCCAAAAATTCTAGTAAATTTGTTGACTGGCGTCATCTTTGGTTTCCTCCACCTCAAACAAGCTCCCAGGCCTACTTGCTAATTATGGCCACCTTGTGCTCTATCTAAAACTCCTGTTTGAACATGGTTCAGTTTCTACTTACTTTCTGTTATTTGAAAATGATATGTAATGCCATGTTTATCGTTCTTCATTTAATTATTGTAATTTAAATTCAAGTTGTACTTGACAAGCTTATAAAAAATTGTGTCAGGTGCAACTAATGGTGCCATGGATGCTGGAAATTTGTTGAAACCTATGCTTGGTCGTGGTGAGTTGCGATGTATTGGAGCAACAACACTAGATGAATACCGCAAATACATTGAGAAAGATCCAGCACTGGAGCGCAGATTTCAGCAGGTTTATGTTGACCAACCTTCTGTGGAAGATACAATTTCTATTCTCCGTGGATTGCGAGAAAGATATGAGCTTCACCATGGGGTCCGCATCTCTGATAGTGCACTTGTGGAGGCTGCCATTCTGTCAGATAGGTATATCAGTGGGCGTTTCTTGCCTGACAAAGGTGAGTTAATGAAGCATGCTGATGAAAACATATTCAATAGTCGTGTACTTTTATTGTAATTTATGAGTTACTGCATTAATGAATCATGCATTCAAACTAGAAATTCGGGCTCTTAACATCTAATTTTTTCTGCTTACCCCCCCAGCCATTGATCTTGTTGATGAGGCAGCCGCAAAGCTGAAAATGGAAATTACATCTAAGCCAACTGCTCTGGATGAGATTAATCGTACTGTACTGAAGTTGGAGATGGAGCGACTCTCTCTTATGAATGATACTGATAAAGCTGCAAAGGATAGGTTGAACCGTCTAGAAGCTGAACTTTCTCTCTTAAAAGAAAGGCAAGCACAGTTGACTGAGCAGTGGGAGCATGAGAAATCTGTGATGACCCGCATTCAATCCATAAAGGAAGAGGTAATAAAAACTATTACCTTTTTGCCACTTGGCCTGTTCATATATCTTTTTGTTTATATACTTTTGAAATGAAAATTTCGTGTCAGAAAGCTGCAACTTGATGTGGAAGTGGATAGCAGCTTCAACTTTTGGTCTAATGATATTAGTTTCTTGGTTTTTTCCTTGTGATGAAAATTAAACTCTAGTTCAGTTCGATTTTGAAAGAGAGTGTGAATTTGAAATTGGACTGGTTTTAAGTTTATGGTAGAATTCATGATATGAAGGTGCAAAGTTAGTGCTACAACTTGAATCCATTGACAGATGAGCCTCCTCTATATCAAATTTTGCACATCTCTTAATTATAGTTTATGCTTTTGTCCTAGTTATTTGATGATGTTGTATTGATTCCCTTCGGTATGTAACTATTTTATTTTGCCACAAGTTTAATTAGTGTAGTAATTGTGAAGATAACAGTCGTATTGGTGTTTCTGGTTTGTTATATGTATTTCTTACAATATGTTTGTGGTGCAGATTGACCGGGTAAATGTAGAAATACAGCAGGCTGAACGTGATTATGATCTCAACCGTGCTGCTGAGCTCAAGTATGGCAGTGTTATGTCTTTGCAGCGACAGCTAGAAGTTGCAGAAAAAGAATTGGATGAATATAAGAGTTCTGGCAAATCCATGCTTAGGGAAGAGGTAACTGGTGATGATATAGCTGAAATTGTCAGTAAGTGGACTGGAATTCCTGTTTCTAAGTTACAACTATCTGAGAGAGAGAAATTATTGCATTTGGAAGATGAGCTCCATAAACGTGTAGTGGGCCAAGACCCTGCTGTGAGAGCGGTAGCTGAGGCCATCCAGCGATCCAGGGCCGGTCTTTCAGATCCTCATCGTCCAATTGCAAGTTTTATGTTTATGGGTCCCACTGGAGTTGGGAAAACAGAGCTCGCAAAAGCTCTGGCTGCTCACATGTTCAATACTGAGGAAGCCCTTGTGCGTATTGACATGAGCGAGTACATGGAAAAGCATGCAGTTTCTAGACTGATAGGGGCACCCCCCGGCTATGTGGGCTATGAAGAAGGTGGACAACTTACTGAAACAGTTCGAAGGCGGCCTTATGCAGTGATATTGTTTGATGAAATCGAGAAAGCACATTCCGATGTGTTTAATGTCTTCCTTCAGATATTAGATGATGGGAGGGTAACTGACTCACAAGGTCGTACTGTGAGCTTCACAAATACAGTCATCATCATGACATCTAATGTTGGGTCACAGTATATACTTAACACTGATGAGGAGGGTTTGCCTAAGGATTTGGCATATGAAACTATAAAACGGAGGGTAATGGAAACTGCTAGGGCAATTTTCCGTCCTGAGTTTATGAACAGAGTGGATGAGTATATTGTATTTCAGCCTCTGGACCGTGAGCAGATTAATAGTATCGTGAGGCTACAGGTATGCTGCTCTTTGTCAAGTAATTATACATAGTTGAGTGCACATTGTTTAGCTTATTTGAGCCTTGATTATATTCGAGCTAGGCTTGTTTTTGTATTGACTAAAGCTTTACTATACTGTGACGTCTGGATTTGGCAGCTGGAACGAGTGCAGAAGAGGGTCAGCGACCGGAAGATCAAGATTTTAGTTAGTGATGCTGCTGTAGAGCTGTTGGGGGCCCTTGGCTATGACCCCAACTACGGTGCAAGGCCTGTGAAGCGTGTGATTCAACAAAATGTTGAGAATGAGCTCGCCAAGGGCATCTTGAGGGGGGAGTTCAAGGACGAGGACACTATCCTAATGGACACAGAGGTCACTGCATTCACCAATGGCCAGCTTCCGCAACAGAAGTTGGTATTCAGGAAAGTTAACTCAGATTCGAAGACGCTTGCAGAGGAGGACCAGAGAGCTTTCTCCCAGAGCAGTTAAAAAAAGGATTTATATCCCCTTTTTTTGTTTTTTACTAGAAAGTCTCTGTAATAGATACACAGCCTTCAGCTCGAGTTTATTACCCTTACAGTTGTTTATACGAGTATAATCACGCTATTCATTGTATCATTAGAAATCAAAATAATTTTACTTACACTGAGGAATATGTTGGAAGAATAGTAACAAGGTAGAATGACTTGTATATGTAGTATTTATCCAATCTTTGTGAATCACATAAGGAGTTTTGTAATACACTGGAAAGTAATTTGTACGTTTTTTTTTCTTCACCGGTTTGAGTGATCAAAACATCTACGTGAACAAGTGGTTTTTTTTTTTTGTGGTGAATATGTCAATTTGGAACGAGGACATGAGCAATGATGAGCAGATATGTATCCAGTTGGAGAGGGAAGAGTTTTTTTATGCTTCTTTCTAACAAGTTGAAGCGTAAGGTTTTTATGCTAGGCATGAGAGCTGTTGATATTTACGATCGCGAGCACATTTACTAACAATAATACTGATGCCAACGTGCATAGTTTTTATGCAGGAATTTATATTGGACCCATTGTTAGAAGAGAACAGAACTGGAAAATTTCTTTCAATAAGGGGAATGCTACGTTGCAAGGCTGAAAAGGGAGAAAATTGTTAAGTAGTATCGGGTAAGAGTTACTCCCATTATACCCGCGGATGGTGATATTCTTACAACACAAACATACATATAAAAATTTATACTTAAAGAGTTTTGATGAGACTTCACAGGTAGGCATATATAAAATTCACATAAGCTTACTTATCTAAATTAATTAAAACACGGTGTTAGCGCTTAAGTGGGAAAAAATATGGAGGGTTCAATTAAAATACGTGTTAGTGCAAGTGGAAAAAAATCTTGAGGGTACAAGGTGTAGTCAGCAAATTTCACTTGGTATTTCGGGGGTATTGAATAATTTTTCATCAAAAGCATGTAAAATAAGATGGGTTTACGTAAAATTGAAAAAAGTAAAAGTCCGACCTGCCGGATTCGAACCAGCGACCTAAGGATATCTGCTACGCACTACAGTCCTCCGCTCTACCAACTGAGCTAAGGTCGGTTTGATGATTAGTTTAGACAACCTTAATTTAAATAACTAATTAATATATTGGGATTAAAGCCCGATTCGGCTCGCCGGGCGAACCAGTTTAAACCGGACTTAGTCAGGGGGGCCGACTTTTTTTTTGACCCGGCCGGATCTTTTTGAACGGGTCATGCAAAAAAACATGATTAATCCTGAACACGGCACAACACAACAACTCCTGCATATATCCCTTAGCTTCACTTCCAAATTCCATTTTAGTTCTTCCCTTCACTTAACATAATACAATACATGCAGAGGCAACTCCTGGTAGGATAGGAACCAGAGTGATTCCAGCAGCAGCAGCAGCAGCCCTTTCAACAAAAATGAAGTCTCTGCAGTGTTTGTTCTTTGCAGCCATTGAAGATCAAACTCTCGTTGTTCACAAGTCGCATTATTTTTTTGCCGGCTATTAGAGAAGAGAAAATCCAGCGTCGGTCGGATGGAGGGAGACTGAGACTGGGACAGGGATAGGGACAAAAGGTAGGCAGATGGGTGGGAGGTAGAGGCGATGACTAGGCTGACCCGGATGTCCCAGCCAGTTCTCCCGGTTTAACCCGTCTAGACTCCAAAACGGGTCCGAAGCTGGGTTGGGTTTTATTGCCTGATGATTCTGATGCCATGACATGATAAACAACTTATGTGAGCATCGTCCCTCCTAGTGTTGGCATGGTAAATGAAAATATCCAAATAATAATTATGTTCAAAATTTAATTTTACAATTAGATTTTTGTTGTATTCTAAATACTTACAGTAGGAAAAATAAGCTATAATAGCAAACTTATCTACATTCAGTCTATAAGTTGTTTTTTTAATAAAATTTTACATTTAAAGTCTATGATCTTGTGACTTTGTTTGATTATATTATCATCTTATTACCCAACAATTTTTTTATTTCACTAGAAAGTTTTTTTACTAATTAAGACTAAATGTTTGATGATATTGAATGCATTTTATACTTTAGATAAAATATATTTTATGATTTTTCTAAAATTTGATTAGTGTCAATATACAAACTATTTATAAATAAAAACTTAAATTATGCATGACTCCATCAAGACTTTGAGTTGACCTCGATCCATGGCCTCAAGAGTGGACTTCGAGTATTGAGTTTTTAGACATTAGTTTATATTGTTTAGAGACAACAGAAAAAATGAGAAGCCAATCCTGACTCATTTTCTGAAATTAGTTATTGATAGAGCTTTAGAATGATTCCACTTGGTATGATTTGGTTGTAAAGCTTAAATGTCAATGCTTAAAGTGTATCTTCCAACATCAACCACCGAAATGTTTTTTGCCAAGCCAGCCTAATTAAGAGGGTTGGATATCTTCAATTGAGGAAAAGTTCCATGGTCAAGTCCTTTGGTGTGTGACGTGTGCGTGCGTAAACGAGCAAAAAATTATAAAATCATGGAGATACTTTTGTTAAAAATAATTCATATTAGTAGTTAACATAAAATCATAAAGAATACTTTTCTTTAACATTTTTGGACAATGAACGAGTTGCTATTGCTGAGCATCATGTGTGTCTAAGCAAACTGTTTCATTGGATCTCCTTAGGCCTAAAGCTAGTCAAACCATACGAGTTTTTGTTGAAAAGAGCCTCCTTATCGATGTCAGATATGTGCATGCGCATTTGCGTAGTCCGCTTAAAAGGACGGTAGCTTCTCTTTTCCGGTGATATCCATGGCCATGTCTACTTGCTTCTCCCCTAATTCACCTCCATTCCTAGGGTGCATTTGGGATGGTAGAAAAAGGACATACTACTTTTCTTCTGCAGAAAATTGAAGAATAAAGAACTAATGAACAAAAAGCCAATGCGACATTTAGTTTCGATACTTGGTTTCACAACCCAGTTTATGACAACTATAAATACCAACAGATGTAAACAATTGACTGTCCGCATGTAAGATCACATTCCCTATATAATTCGACAAAAAATTGAATCGGATTTGTATCCTTCGCTGTTATAGTGTTGTTTTAATAAAACCTCAAGGCATCCTTCGCTGGATGTGACAATAAGCACCAAAAAATGTACATGTTCTCACTTGGCTAGTCTGCCCAACTGTCCCAAAAAAAAAACATACCAAAACTAACTAGATTCTCCACCCACAATATCATGGATAGCTCTGCTGGCATCGTCATCTTCGGACCTAACCACAAGCCGCATTGTAATATCCTTGGGCCCACTGATCCCCAGAGAGAATCTGACAAGAACTTTTACACTGCCAATGTACACACCAGATAGTAAACAAGTATGAGATCGTGCATTGCTTGGCACAACCTCTGTTCCCTGCTCATCACCAATATTACAGAAAATAAGTCAAATGGATGGAAATATGATTCATTTACAATATAGAAAGTAAAAGAAAAAAATAACATAAGGATAATATTTGGTCGATTGACAGTGTCAACAAACAACCGCCATATTGGATAACATGATGATACGAGAATGCAAACAGTCAGAAAATGGAATGCTTATTAGTTGAAAAAGGATGATGCATCCTGACCGCAACCTCAAACATGTTAACACACTGTTGTCACAACATATAACTAGCTTACCTCACAAGGCTGCATGCCTAGGATGCTGATGACAGTACTCACTGTCTCGGCCAAGCTCTCTTTTGGCCCAAGATCATAATCTGCAGCCACCTCAAGTTCTGGGTCCATACTTTCCCAAGCATTTTTGAAATTTGAGACTCCCACCTTCAACATGTAATCTGCTGCAACAATTTCAAGGTCCTCTAATTGGTATTCATCCTCAACACCCTCTTCATCTGCTTCACCTGTAGACGGATCAACCTGAAACACATATGATGATAGAGAACTTCACACTATGACATCCTCCAATTGTATATTTATATGCAAGTCATCTAATGATGACCCGCTATCAGAAATGTAAGTATTGATAAGAGATCCACAAAAAAAAAAATTCACATGCCAGATCACCAAATTACTTATGATATAGAATACATGCACAGGCAGACAGCCAAATTAGTTACAGATGAAGCCAGAAAGGCAGTTCCCCAATTTTCCAGTTGCAAATCCATTAAATTTCAAAGTCATACAGTATATTCTCAAGATAAAGCCACTTGAAGACAAACTATTTGTACATGCCATTCATGAAAGAAAATTTTCCGATTTACAATAGGCACATTTATTTAAAAAATGCCAAACTCAGACTAGACATAAGAAATTGACTTACAAATTATATGCATCAGCTTAGGATGGTAAGTATAATCAGTAGCATACCTCTTTAACAATGAACCGTAAAATGTTTGAGAATTTTCCTAAAGCAACACCCTCTGGCTTTTCAAAAGCAACAAATGTTTGCCCAGGGGAATCATAAGGTAATGTGTTCAAAGGCTTTGATACAATTTCTGAAAATCCATCTGCCTCTGAAGCATCAACAAGAACAGTAACCTGCAACAGCAAAGCATATCAAGATAAAACCAGAGCATCTGCCGTGAAAAGAAAATAACATAAACCATTTGTGTTGCTCCTAAACTGAAAGAAAAAAAGAAAAAAACCACATTACATTTTCAAGAAGTTGTTCAGGGATCGTGTTTGTGCAATTGTACTGAAACACCACATATCCATCATAAATGTGCTTGACAACATTAACAGCATATTCTGTTTCAGGTTCAGTCAGCTCCACTGGCACAGAAGACTAAAGTAAAAGAAGACACGTATGAGAACCAACAGTTACTAATAATAATCAATACTTTAAACAGTGAATATGAAAATAAGATGAGAGAAGTCTCAGGCAGGGGAACCTTGAAAAGTTTGCCAAAGCTGGAGAACTCAGGTACAGACGCAAGAGTTTTTTCATATACATCAAAGGCAGATGTGGGGCCCATTGGAGTTGCACCAAGACCAGTGGTGGGCTTTTTACCAGGGGCTTTTTTCTCAGCAAGAGGCTGAGATTTAACCTCCCTAGGTACAGAAGAAAGGTCGAAAGGTTCTTCAGAAGCATCTTGTGCCTATTTATTAAAAACACGTGTCAGCTCAAGCTACAGAAGAAGGTAATTGCATCTAACAGAAAAGATATAAAATACAAAACCTACATATTTCTGCAGACTAGATTCCAAGTTAACCAGTGGCACATCCAAGCTGCCAAAAAGGAAGTCTTTGGCATCTTCATTCGTTTCAGTGGCTGAACCATCAGCTCCCAGCATTTCCAGATAAAGTGTTGCACGATCACGGACCTAAAAGAAAGAAAAGCGGCAGGGCCATATTTGATGTCGTAATCAAACACAACCAAAGTCAAAAAGCAATCTCAATCTTGAAAGAAGTCATATAAAATAATCCAAAAAAATCAACCATCAAATATCTACAAAAATCAATCGTGCATTTGGTAGAAAACCAACCTCATCATCATTGTCAAAAAGGCAACGCCTTAACAGAACAAATATGCGAGGCTGCCAAAAAAAAGTGTCAGGTCTCCACTGTTCTGTGATTTGCCCATTGAAAGTAGAATAGTCAAAATACAAGTTGTAATACCTTCAGTGAGTCAACTAAGGCACCAAATTTAGCCAAGGTGCTTACAGCACTGGCCCTGACAGTTGCATTTTCCAGAATTACCCTATTATAGATATATCGAATATATTTACTTGGATCTGATGTCTTTGGGCCTTCATTAGCAAGAAAGTGAAGTATCTGCATTTGTAAAAACTCAACAATATTATAGCATATTAAAGCAACTACAAAAGAATAGACAACAAACATAGAAGTCGTCCATTTTCTCCATGGCTTAGACAAAATCCTAAAAATGATCTGCGATAAGAGCATTTTTATCAATCACCTTTAGACTTTATGACATGATCTACAGCTCCCATATTATAACATAGACAACAAAGAAAATTATAAGATTAAAGAGGAAAAATGATTGGCTGGTGGTAGCATACTATGCCATAATAAAGCATCCAGGAATCCAAATAAAAAATAATGAACTGAAAAAGAGCTGTTAGGAAACAAAGGCATAGCAAAAGGTTAAGAATCAAGAAATCTGGGTTTTATAGTAGCTAACCTGAGTAGAAAGATATGTGAATTCACAATCTTCGATAAATTCACAAAGATGAAAGAGGCCACTCTCTTTGGCATCTGGTATATCTCTGATAAGAATAACAATGGAGTCGACAATTGCTTTCTTATACTCAAAACCCCCTTCTTCTCTCAAAATGTTGCTCAAAAAGTTCATTCTGGAAAAAAGTAAAATACAGCAAGTTCAGAGCCGTCTCAATGCAGGTAACAGACTAAAAAGAAATAATATCCTATATTTAGTTTGCCTTCAAAGATAAGTATACTTACAATGAGCGATATTTAAGTGGAAACTTTAAGCATAAGGATCGTATAGCTTCCACGACAACAATCTTAAACTCATCCGCAATATCTGACATAAAATTGGTTATCTGTTTCATTAGGCGATCAACACTTGATTCATTGCCGGTCTTCAGAAGTGTGGTGATGGCAAGAGTGGCAATGCTCCTATTTTGATCCGTAATTAAGCTCTCCATGTCAATATTGCAGTTTGTAACAGCAAGTGGATGTTTCATTGCAACCTGCAGAATTTTGTTGAGAAAATGAAAATAAGTTTCCCTTCCAAGAAATAACATGCAGGGATCAGAATCAATTTATTATCCACAGAGCTCTAAAATAATAAAAATAAAAAATTAATATAATCATCAATAAATAAAACCATTGGCCTTTGGCACTTGTATCAGCACTTATGGGGGATATTTTTTACATCTCAACCACAAGCTACATTGACAGGGTGCCATTCACAAGTACAAGAAAATCAAATAATTTTGGCAACAAATATTCTCAGCATCTTTCAATAGAAGAAAATGGACAAAATATAATATCTGATCAAGTTCTCAAGAGCAGAACAGAGAGAGTAGAAGAAAACACCTTGTTTAGAGTGCGGACAGCTGCAAAACGAAGGATTGGCTTTGATGAACTCAAAAATAGTTGAAGAACAGTAATAGCAGGAGTCAACTCTCGGCTAGTCACACCAGCAAGCTCCGTTATTGCTCTTGCAGCTTCAAATATAACCATTTCAGCTTTGTTTCGTAAGCATCCCTCTAAATAATCATAGAAGGGACGGTCTCCGGTTTGTGCGTTGTGACTCGACTCACGTATTACCTAAACAAATGCAAATTAAGATGTTAAAGATGCAACTGCTTCCAAGAATGCTGTTAAGGTTCCAGAAAAAGGAAATGAAGGCCAAGAAAACTTGACAGAGTTGTAGGGAAAGACATAGGAAAACATGAGCTAGAAGCAGAAATGATAAACAAGAAAGAATGACAAAGCATAATCTGCATGCTTGACCCAGATAATTGGGATCAGGGTAATGATGATAGTAATAATATTCATCTTCATAAATATCTGAAATTTGCCTACCTGACTTATGTACCGAATCAGAAGACACTGAGCCAAAGGTGAACGGACATTTCCACGTGTCAAGCCAGTAACAAGTTTGCTAATTGCCAAACGATCATTTTGCCGTATCTGTGAGGGTATAAATTTAAGTGGCATGGACACACATAAAATTTTGGTTGACAGGTAGCAAATATTACCATTCCATGAAAAACATTTAGCAGTATCCATACAAATTAAAATTGAAAGCAAAAAACAATTCTGGAATAGCTAAAAGATCTTCTGCTACCATAGTGAATTGGCTATTTTAACATTCAACTCAGGGAAAAAGCATCAACGTCAGTTCAAGCATTATTCATATATCTTAGCCATCAAAAGTCAATTGCTGGCAGCACTTGCTTAATCTTGCATCATTGAGCGCACTCCTAAAAATTCTACATGATTGCAAAGATGGTGAATTACATTCCTGCTGAAGAACACAGGGAAGAATGAACAACTCTGTATTAAAAGTGAACTAATTCGAAATATGATGGTCATTTTCTGCAGTTGATAAGAATAATTGGGATAGTCACTTATTTCTCGCATCTGTCACCAAGATGCAAAAAGGAAAATAGAATTTATTATTCTCTACAGCATAATTTATGCACAATCCTTTAGGACTTAGCAGCCCTTACTCAGTTTAAATATATAATGCAAGTAGTGAAAAGAAATTCTTATTTGATCTGGAAATTACTTAAATAAAGCATTTGAATAAACTACAGTAGCATTATATTAATGACAAAACCAGTTCATAAAAAATAATTTCTAGC
The DNA here is from genome assembly GCA_035235625.1 of Saururus chinensis. Taxonomy (NCBI): domain Eukaryota; kingdom Viridiplantae; phylum Streptophyta; class Magnoliopsida; order Piperales; family Saururaceae; genus Saururus; species Saururus chinensis. The sequence continues at coordinate 39,220,555 of CP141146.1, forward strand.
CATTTACATGTTTGTCCTTCTTGCCCTCTAAAGAAATGCAGGCCCCATAAGGGTACCCTAGGAAATGAGGTGAGAGGAGCATCAAAATTGAAGATCAAATTTTCAGTCCGTTATCTAATATGGCCACAAATCATTCTACTTCAATGGGCCAAAATTTGCAGAGATATCCATATGGCCCCTATCTAAATGCTCCCCCTGCCCCTTCCCCCGCTTCTCCCTTTCCCCACTCCCAGCACACACACAAACCACAACCATGGGACATTAGAAACCTAAAAGAGGCCATCAAGCATGTAGGGAGACAATATTTTATAGGACAAAAAATTCTTACCAGTGCAAGTGTGTACATCAACTTTTTTCCTAAATAAAAAAATATGTTCTGTTCTCCTTTTTTCACCTCCCTAGATTTAATTCTATTACTTTCCTGACTCTTCTGCTACTATTCTCATCCTTCATTTTCATGTAGCCTCTCGCCAGTTCATCTAGTTCATCATTCTTCCTGCTCTTCTCTCAATCTATTCATTCTATCCCAAATTCTCAAGGTGTTTCTCATTTGTAGGTTGAAAGTGCCAAAACTAAAATAAATGTATTTAGATTGTAACCACTGTTGGACAACCACAACCTCTAGATCCCTTCCGCCCTTGTGTGTGTATATATACCAATACAATGTCTTTTTTATTTCCACAAATCAGAGATAGCATCCCAATTGCTTTCCGATTATCCCAAGTTACATCTATTAGTAATGCTACATTGACTAGCTTCCATCTGTATTTGAAAGCTATTGTGTACATTCTAAACTTCCAAAACTTACAATCCTGGGAAGGTTTGCCATGACAATTTATAGTAAATGCAGAGTCAAAAACGAAAAAGGATTCACAACTGAAAAATAAGCGTCGACAATAAAAAAAACTTTCATAACATAACACAAGTTCAAGCTGAAAAAGGATTTAATAAAAGGACTTCTGCAATGAAGGCATTCCAGCTTGCTGTTTTAGTTTTGCAAGTTCATCCAGACCATAAGCATAACATAAAATGAGATTTTACATCAAAATCATATCAGATTAATTGGGAAAAAAAACTGATGCCCCATTCTTAAAATAATTAAAAGAAAAGACAACACCAAGTCTTACCTGGTGACAAAGAGCGAGAGCATGAAACTGGACAAGAGCAGCTCTCGACTGAACAGCCTCCTGCACCTCACTGCTCCACCTTTTAACAATATCTGGATTTGTCTGTTGTAAGCAAAGAAATGGAAATCACTACAAGTCTTATTTATAGCTAAACAGATGTCATTCATCAAGAATAGCTTTATATACCTGGAGCAAATGGATGCCACTAACAAGAGCAGCACTGGCAACAACAGGGTTCTTATCAACAACAGCTTGTTTCAGATATCTCTCAATTTGGGTGAGAAGGGTGGCATCCGTGATTCTACAAAGAACCCGAATGGCATTTGCCCTATACATATCGGTTTTGCTATTCATATCTTTCATTAAGGAACTTGTGACAATGATGACCTACCATCAGCAGTGTAAAGAAGTCAATAACTACTTCTCTTATATATTTAAATAATGCAGGAATGTATAGTTGAAGCATTTAATACTCCCTCTGTTCTACATTAATAGCTCCATTTGACAAAAAAAATTGTTCCATATTAATAGCTCCATTCTACATTTTGTTCAATTTAAGTGGTTGGGTTCTTAAAAAAGAGTATTACAAGCTTATTTTCCCTTCTCTTAGATGTCGGTTTCACCATTCAATAAAACCTACTATTTGTCCAAATGTAGCTATTAATATGGGATGGAGGGAGTAAGAGAGAAGAACCAGGGTTTTGCACAACCTCATCTGCAGATGGGGAAAGCTCCTTGATCATTAAGTAGACCATTCTTCTCAACCCAGAGTCCTTGGACTGGAAAAGCTTTGTAACTGCAAAAAACACTTCAGTGGCCTCCACCTGTAAAGTAACATGAAGTACTCATAAGATAGCTACTTAAAAAAATGTTCAATTTACCCAGATTTGAATTGATAGAAGACAAAACAGGCATAAAGAGAATTGACATAAGACTCATGCAACACAATGTTCACTTAATCCAGATTGGAACATAGGCATAGGAATATTGACATAGGACTCATGCAACACAATATTCACATAATTCATATTCGAATTGGTAGTAGTAGCAGCAGTAACAGTAATAGTGGTGGTGGTGGTGGTGTTAGAAGATGAAGACAACTATAGCAGTGTGTTCACCTTGGTAAAAGTCTCTCCTTGGTTGAGCAAATACAAAAGTTTTGTTATGACCTGAAGATTTGAAATAGAACAATATCAATCAAAGCAGTGGAGATCGTACAAAAAATAAAAAAACGCCAACCCAACCCATACCAAGGCTACACATATAAATCACCTCAAGGAAAAAAGGAATCAGTACCTGAGAGCATCGTCTAGCATCAAGCTGGGGATCATTGAAAACTCTAGCTTCTTGAAGGACGGCGCCCTTTTCGATCCCCATGAAGGGCGAGTACTCCGCTGCAGATCAATCAACAAAATGTTACAAAATCACAAACCACGCATTGCATCAGACCTCAAAATCAATTTCTTCTCCACTTCCACTAGGACCCCAAATGTTACAAGCATCAAATGGAATCCGAAGAGAGCTCAAATGTTCCCAGATCCGAGCTTAAATCGAAAATTCGACTCATATACAGCTAACCGGCCCGAAAAACAAGGTGCCCATTTCGCAACATATACAATACAAATCAAACAAACGAATGTTTCCACATTGCCATCACACACACAAGTTTTTGCCGAATCAGATCCAATTGAATAGAGCTGGAAATGGAATAAAACAAGACAAGGAAGAGGGAGAAGAACCTTCGTCATCGCGATCGTCGTCCTTCTTGACGAGGGGCTGGGCCATGGCCGGCTAGATCTGAAGCAGAGGAAGGAGAAGATCTGGCGCTGCCAGAAACCGAGATGCAGGAGACTCACAGAGAGACACAGAGAGGTTGCACTCGAACATGAGAAGTAAAGTAGGGGGCTTTCCTGAACCGAACCGGCCGGTTTACTTCGGGTTACCTTATTAGACCGAGAATTTCCCTGCGAAGAGGTTGCACACTCTTCCTAGGGCTGCCAATGCCATTACTTCATAATTCACCAATAATTTTTATTTTGTAAACATAATTTAAAATTAAACAAGTAAAAAAAAACAAGCACATTAATCAGCTACCAGATCAAAAAACCATATTAGGTATTTATAAATATCACAAAAATTAAGTTTAATTTAAATAATTAGAATGTTAAATACATAGACATTGAACTTCCTATAAAAAATAACTAATTCCTAAATTTATTCATTTACTTTAAAAAACTTTCAAAGGGTTTTCCTTACTTGTTAGATATCCAAATTTCAAGTTCCCATAAGTGTCAACTTAACGGTAATTAGGTAGGCTTCACAAATATCTAAATTTTACAAATTACCTTAATTTTAAACATATCCAAAATTTTAAGTCTCTTAATTGTCAAAACAATAAGACAATAAGCTTGTACTCCAACCAGTCAAAAATTAAAAAATAAGTAAGTTTGTGGCTCTTACTTTTTTAATTGAAGGTTTGAAAAAGAAAATTTAATCATGTGAGCATTGGGGTGGGGCTAATTGTTGCAGCACATTATTTAGTGGTTTAGGCCTTTAGGGTGGGTAAGGTTTATACGAAATAGGACAAAGGACATGCAATTTATATTTATACATATGCCAAAACAGAGTAATGGATGACAATATGGAAGAACTTTTTCGTCACCATTCTATTTAGAAATTAGTTAGATAAATTTATCTACTTATTTACCAATAAAGTAAATTTAATTATAATGTTTAATTTCTTAATAATATGGCACAAACAATATACAGTAAAATGGGTATTGGTAGTAGTCCTAATCGCTCCATGAGGGTGTGTCGCGAGGGAAAAAAACAAAAAGCTTATAACATTTCCCATAAAAGACATTTTTTAGGACTTAGGAAAGTAAATGACATGCGAAAAATTAATAGGTGAGGGTAAGTCCATGGACAAGTAGTTCACAACACCCATGATAACAACATGTTCACCTTTTTGTGGCCCTATGCCAAAAAAGTCAGTCGTATTATGGAGTGTGGTGTGGAGTGAGTTAATTTTAAAGGCATGTTTGTATTTTTCCTTAGTGTTGACAATTTTGTGAGAAAGTATGAGTTTTATAAGTTTAGGCTTGTAGAACACACAATGAAGATTCAAGATTCCTCATGGTAGGTTCATTAGAACTTGAACAACTCTTAAAATGTGTCAAATGTCAAGATTTTGAAATTCATTTTTCATAAAAAAACTCATAGCTTGTCTTTGCCTAAAGTTATCAAATTACTCTTCTAGACAACATGTATCATAAGGATGTTGAGTATATAAATATACCGAGTAGGATGACTAAACAAGAACCATACATAATGACAATATAATAATGGTATAAGCATCATAAACATAAATGCATTAGCGTAAACAAGTCAAAGTAAAGAATTACTAAAACTTCATGACAACACTCAATACTCCAATCACACCTCATTTAGATGAATACTACACAAAGTCTCTAAGACTTGGTAGTCGCATCTTAGAGTTCAATTACGTCTCACTATAATATGATCTACTACATTGCTCAACTTTAGACTTTAGTTGAAGGTATCACTATACTCCATCATGTCACGGACTGCATTTTGGGCACCCTACCAATTCCCCTTTTGTTTTACTCACATATATTTTTCTTTATTTCCTTGTATTTTTTTTATTTATGTTTTAAGGTACAACCATGCTCGTACAACCACTTTGGCTGCCACTCCAGCCATATAGAAAAAATCTTTTATGCTATATAGGGGAGAGAGTAGTTGTGTTGTTGGCTATAGTGTTGTTACACCCATTGCTTGTAACATCTTGATAGTGAATGCAGTTCATTTGTTTCTTGCAATGTGACTCGCTTTTGCCCTCTACCTTTTTGCTTTGTATGAGTGCCCGCAAGTGATTTGCGCAATATATCCATGCAAGGTAAGTCATTCGTCCCAAACAAAGGCTTACTTGGTGGGCCTCAATCCTGCAAGTGCCGCACGGTCGGCTACCCAAAGGGCTCGTCTGTGACAGTTGGTATCATAGCCAAAGAAAGGACCATCCGTCAAGCTTCCACTTGCAATGCCGAAGTTTGTGGTAGGTGAAGCTAGTGGAGTCGAGTATGTGGCTCCACTGCGCTGAAGCCTTGAAGGAGCAAGTTGCCCCCTTCGTTAGTGGGTTTTTTGCATTGGAAGAGAAAGTGAAGTCTCTTGAAAAATCAGAGAAATAGAACCGCGAGACAAGATCACAAAACCGTGATGTCAGTATAGAGAACCGCATGTTGATCGAAGAGTCGCAAGCGAATGTTGAGAAATTGAGCGAGGAGGTACAAAACTTGGCTGCACAAGTGAGCCTTCTCCTTCGAACAACGGCTCAACAGTAGCCTGTTGGAGTCATCAAGCGCCCCAAAGTGCCGGAACTTAAGTTCTACCATGGAGTGCAAAATGCTAAAGAATTGGAAAATTTTCTATTTGACATGGAACAATACTTTCGGGTTGTTCGCCAGAATAAGAAGAAGCTAAGGTCACAATGGCCACAATGTATTTATCCGCAATGCCAAGCTTTGGTGGAGGATGAAGTATAAAGAAATTTTGAATGGTCGTCTTGAAGTAAACACTTGGGAAGACCTGAAGGGTCAGTTAAAGACCTAATTTTTGCCTGAAAATGTGGAATTCATTGCCCAGTGAAATCTCCATCACCTCCAACAAACAGGAACCATTAGAGAATTTGTCAAATAATTTTTAGCCTTGATGTTGGACATCCGATATATAACCAAAAATGACAAATTGTTCGACTTCCTTGAAGGCCTCAAGCCATGGGCCCAAATAGAGCTAAATCGGCGCAAAGTGCATGACTTATCCGCAACTATCATTGAGGCCGAGTGTCTCACTTATTTTACTACTATTGACAACACAAGGAAACTGGGATATTTTCAGAAAGATCAAGGTCTACGACAAGGTCAACGGGACCAAAGTAATCCTAATGAGTCTCACGACAAGGGCAAGGGAAAAGTTGGAGAAAAGAAGCCTTTTTACAAAGACTTCAGGACGAAAGTCAATAGTTCCACATCTGCCACTCGGCCATTCTACCCCTTCAATCATGCTAGGGGTCCATTATCATACTTACTATGTGTAGGACCCCATCTTACTTGGCAATGCCCTCAAAACAAAGCACTCAATGCCCTCGTTGCAAAAGAGTTAGCCTGACTTGAAGGAAATGGTGAAGCCTCCAGCGACGAAGAAGAAGCACCCAATATGGGAGTGTTGAGATTGCTCAATACCATCGAGGGTACTCAAAAAAACAATCATCTCAAGCAAAGGGTCTAATGTACATTGAGATATACTTGAATGACGTTCCAATAAGAGCAATGGCAGACATGGGAGCCACCCACACCTTTATATCGGACAATGAAGCAAGACGCATAGGGCTAAGGTTCGTCAAAGATTCTAGCCAAATAAAGGCGGTGAACTCTAAAGCCCGCCCTATCACCGGGTTGGCCAAAGATGTTCCCATTCAGATTGGCAATTGGTTTGGCACGACAAATCTCATGGCGGTTGTAAAGCCCGAGATTTTTCATACATTTTCCTTAAAATTCGCAAATTTTCTTTGCAATATAACTGCTATAAATCGGGAAAAATAACAAATATGAAACATGTGAAAATAGTTTTATCATTTAAAACATAACACATCAGTTTTTCCCATCCAAATTGTTACTCATTCGATCAAACATCGTACAACCAAACCAAACATCCACAGGCGCTACTTAAAAAACAAACATATGAATAAATTGTTATGATCATAGACTTTAAATACAAATCTCTACCAGGCATCCCTGAGTGCAAGTCCCATAACAGTCTGCAGTCTAATCAAAACTAAAAGTCCAAAATACATAACAACTTAATTCTCATCATACCCAATACATTACATCGTGGCACAAATAATACTCATAGTAAGTCAAGTATATACCTGAGTCCAAGGGAATCAATCAATAGTGGAAACAAGCATCCATCTTCAGGAGCTCTCCGTCACAAACCTACAAAAGCCTCCTGAACAACGGGGCTAAAAAATAGGGTAATGAATATTTTCATACTCAATAGAAAAATACCCAGTAGGGGAGTTCTAAACAGTGAACTCAGTAAATCCATACATAGATGTGTTCATGCAACTCAAGCATGAAGCAAGCATGCATATCATCATCATGCTCATACACATACAATCACATATATCATCATGCCAAAATCATACCAAACTTACACAAACACCCTTAATCAGGGTCTTACAAACTTACTCGTACCATCGTACACATACTCATACAATATACACATACTTGTACGACCTTACTCATACAATTATATGCTTACTCATATAACTTACACATACTTGTACGACCTTACTCATACAATCTTATGTTTACTCATACGACCTTACTCATACAGTCTTACTCAAAATCATACACTTACTGTCTTACTCAGAAACATATTCTTACAATTATACTCATACTCTTACGGTCTTACTCATACTCATACTATTACAATCGTGCTTATACTCATACTCTTACAATTGTGCTCATAATCATACATACCAACTCACATAGTCATACACATACTATCGACCACTAAAGCTCATTACAACTAATAACACACCTATGCTCATGGGGTGCAGGATCAAACAAGTAAGAGCAAGTCCATGATACTATTTACCTGAGTGCGCAAACGTAAACACCCACACATAAGGGGTCATATAGTTGCCTACCATAATGGGTCTTATAGTGTCATAGAATTGCCCACCATAATGGGTCTTATAGTGTCAGTGCCACTCTTGGGCAGAAATCATACAGTGCCACTCTTAGGCAGAATCATATAGTGTCACTCTTGGGCAAAATCATATTATGTCACTCTTGGGCAGAAATCATACAGCGCTCTTAATAGAGCATCAAACGTCTGGGCTTAATACAGCACACAAACCAAATAAAAAACATACATCGCTCTCAACAGAGCATCAGACATTTGGGCTTAATACAGTTCACAGACCAAATCGAAAACATACATTGCTCTCAATAGAGCATTAGATGTTTGGGCTTAATACAGCTCACATACCAAATCGAAAATATACATTACTCTCAACAGAGCATCAGACATTTGGGTTTTATACAACACACAGACTAAATCAAAAACATACATCGCTCTCAACATAGTATCAGACGTCTGGTGCTTTATACAGCACACAAACAACATCTCGCGGGATAAACAACATGGCAAGACATGAGAAAATGCTCAACCGACTCATTATCAGCTAGCTCAAACACAGAACTTAATTCATCGAACCCTCAAGTCTCAAACTCATAACGCTATAATTAGCTTTCTTATAATTCAAGTTTAAATTAAGTAAATTATGTAGTACAATTATGCCACACAAGCACTCAAACATACCGTGCTCCACTGATCAAACCGAAGCTGAGCCCAATCCAAAACCCCAGTTTGTTAGGGCAGCAGACTTCACTTAACCCGTCCATATCATGATCATAACTCATCGTACATCAAATCCTTACAGTCTTACATATTTCGCCATCTACCTTATGGCCAAAATATCTTACACGTACGTCATCAAACTAAGCTCCTTGAGCCAAACATAGTTATCACCCTATTACTTATACCTCACTTATTATGCTTACTTTTCACTTCATAATCTGTACATTATGCTTGTACAATTATGCACACTCTTACTGTCTGACAATCCCTCAACATGCGCTCTGATCCAAAACAATCCACTCCAATCCTTACCCATCATACTCATATCCTTTGTCAACCATCATATGCTTACACATTCATATCCAAATCCATACCAAACACTGTCACTTCTTACCATCCATAGCCCATACCTCTGCCCACATGCACATACACATATCCATAGCTTAGGCAAATAGCCATCATACATACATATGTCTATCACACATACATATAACATATACATACTTTCATACATAACTTATCAACATACTCGCTAGCCATCACTAGCACATGCATACACATACGTAGAAACATATTCGCTAGTCATCACTTACACATACTCAATCCACATACAAAGCTTACCAACAAACACACTAGCCATCACTAGCACATACTCAATCCACATACAAAGCTTACAAACATACACACTAGCCATCACTAGCACATACTCAATCCACATATGAAGCTTACAAACATACACACTAGCCATCACTAGCACATACATACTTCAAACATACTTATAGCTAACATGCATGTCATATGCATTTCAACATGGCATAATATATCCTCTTACATCATGCAAATGGATCATAATCTAACACCCATAGCATTCAATCATATAGTCCTAGCATGCTGCTACTCATTCAAAGCATGCTATCATGAAATTACGAGTTCAAAGCTCCCCTACCTCGTAATCATGACGTTTGATGGTGAGGACATGACAGTGGCGGCGTTGGCAGCAGAATTGGCGGCCAAAAGCATTGCCAAGTTGAGAGAACTACTATCCCGAGGGTTTAGGAAGCGCCGAAAATAATCACGGCCAAATGGGGTGTCAAAAGTCAATGCGGCAAAATCCGTGACCAACGACGACACTGATAAGTATGAAATCTATATCTATTTTATATATCTTTTTACCTTATTTGTTGTATAAATTAGGTTAATTTAGAGTTAATTATGGTTTATTTAGATTAAGATAGATATTAGTATTTTAGTTTAATTATTAATGATTTTGTAGTTATTAGTTGTTTAGACATGTATTTAAATCAAGATGGAATTTTAGTTACTTTCTACATGTCTAAAGTATGATATTTTATATTTTGTAGGAAAAGTGCGCTTATCGAAGTACTTGGACGATGTTTGAAATGATTAAAAATAGTCTTGACATGCTTTAAAGTGATTTGGATAACTTTTTGGAGTTATAAACAAGTTGGAAATTAATATGGACATGAAGAAAAAGCTTAATGAACAGAATATGGACTGTCCAGGAAAACTGTCCAGATTGCAAAAACAGTGTATCCGTTCGAATGGGCATGTAGGGCGTTCGAACGGCATAACGTGCAGTTTCCTAGTTTGACCCAAATTTCAATCTTTTTCATATTGAACTTCTTCCTACGGAACTTATGCCTATAAAAAGACATATTTGGCTTAAAATTGGAGGATGCTAGTAGATTTTAGGAAGAGAAAAAGGAAGAAGAAGATGGAAGAGAACTCAAAACTTTCAATGGAGATTCAAGTGCTTTCTTCTACAATGGAAGGCTAGACTTTTCTTTTACTTAAGAGTTGATGAAGCTATAGATAAGTTTCAGTTTCTTTTCTTTTTAATTTAGATCTCAGTTGTGAATTATGACAATTGTATGATATGGATTTCCTTTTTAATGGAAGAGCTTTTCATGTTTATTCAAATCTATGTTGATTTATTGTCTTGTAGATGATAGATTGATGTCGTTTTGATATTTTCATCGATTCTAATTTCTGTGATTTAGATGAGATGTTCATACAATAGTTTTAATGTTCAGATAATTAATGACTTGGATGAGTTATACTAAGATTAGACGGGTCATGCCTATAGCTAGTTTAGTGTAGATGATTCGTGCTATTGTCGAAGATAGTTCATGTCATGGAATTTAATTAATGATTCTTTTTGAAGTAATTCTAGCTTGTAGTTGAGAATACTTGTTCATATTCACACTAGATTTAGATTAAAAGTTAAGGAATTGTTATGGTTCTATAGTGGATTCGATTTCCTAAGTAATTTCTATCATATTAATCTCTTATTTTAAACTAGTTGATTCCTTTCTTTTGCTTAATTTAAGTTTAAGTTTGTTTTAGTTTTTAATCAGCAAATTCCTTTTTAGATTTAGTAATAATTCATCCGTCCCTGAGGTTCGACAACCCTTAAATACTTATCCTAGTACAATTACCTTGTACACTTGCAAAGGGTTTAATTATAAACGATCAGGCACATTAGGGTGGCCAGGAGAAAGATCAAGCCAACATAAGTGGCAGTGTGACCAGATGTTGAAAGTGTACTAACTGAAGGTCAGCCAACGACTGAGAAGTACTCGGCCGGCCGCACGACGTCGAAATCGGCCGCAGACAACACCGAATGGCGGCGATTTCGCGTCAACAAGGGCCCACATACGGGCGGAGAGCATGGGGCGATGCTCAAGGATAGAGGAGAGGTGGTGGAGGACTTTGATGTCAACTCTATTTGGTGGTAGAGCCATCCGATGGTCAGGCAGCACGAATACAACACCTAAACCCAAAAACACACGCGTGGCCACATGCACACGTAGCCGAAGGGAGGAGGAGAGGGCTGGACTGTGTCGGCCCAAGGCTCAAAAGGGGCGGTAGGGCCATGCCCAAGGGCTGTGACTAACAAAGATGGCCTTTGATATTGTTGTGTCGAGGTAGGCCGTACGAAATCTTACCAGAGGCTGTTCGGTACCACAACATAAAATGGCCAAGAAGGGTCAACGGGCAAATATGCTAGTGAGCAGAACTAGCTAAGGTTGTGGGCCATAGGGAGGAAGACGGGTCATAGGAGATCAAACCAGGTCAGGTAGGACCATCTCTGGTCGTTACTTGGCCGAGGTGAAATCCACGGTGGCCGTTTGGCCACTGCTGGTGGCGTCAAAAGCCAAACATAGAGGGGCTGATATCATTCTGGAGCAGAGCGGGCCAGGAGCAACGGTCTCCCCTCACTACCACCAAGCCACAGCAAAGCCAAGGCAATTCCATACCATCACTAGTCAACCACGGGGCTAATGAAAGCAAATCGGTGACTGATTGGTTGCAAGCGGCGAAAGACTTGCAAACATATTACAAAGGAGTAGTTTTTACTATGTCATGAGAATGAGGCAGAGGCAGAGGCAGAGGAGGTGGGGTTGTGCTAGGGCTGACAAACCTGAGTTGGGACAGTGGCTCAACCGTTGCCAGTCCGGGGCGGAGTCAGACAAAGGTCCGTCGGCCTTGGCTCGCAGCCACCGGCTCTATTTCACCAAAACAAAGGACCTGTGGAACAGGGGAGGGTGGAAGCATCTGGCCGGAGGAGAAAGGGAGGGTGGAGGCGGAACTAGGTAGGGAGGGGTGGTCCACAACCTTCGCCTGACCAAGGAGGTTTGGACTGAGTCCGGCCAGGTCGTCCAACGGCAGCCGAAGCTGGCCAACAAGCTTGATCGAAAGGGGCGGAAAATAGGGGCAAAGGAGGAAAATGATTGGGGCGGTAGAGTGGAGGTCTCTGGGACCGGGAGGGGCGGTGGTCTGCAGTCGTCGGACTAGAGCGTAGCTCACCATGGCCGATCAACCCTTGCCGGCCCACGGCGGCCGTGACCTAAACTCAAAGCAGAGAGAGAGGGTCTAACTGGGGAGGAGGGCGGCACAACCGTGGGAGCCGGGATGGTGGCCCCCTGCCAGTGGCGGTTGCCCTGCGGCCCACTGGCAGTGGCTGCCCTACGGCCCACTGGCAGTGGCTGCCCTACGGCCCACTGGCAGCGACTGTCCTACGGCCCACAGGCAACGACTGGGCAAATGAAGCCGGAAGGGGGGGGGATGCACTGTCCAGAACAAACATGATTGGGCTTGGTCGAGCCCGATCCTTTTCTCCACATTTTTTTCTTGTTTTTTTCCACTTATATCCCCATCACACGCTTACCTCCTGTTTACACGTTGTATGTCCAAAACTCACACTTAAAGTGCGCAACGAGGCCCGCGGCCTGCTACTAAGCCCCACACCTAACTCTACAGGTATAAATACTGGGTAAATACACAAATATAAATACATCGAAGCATCACGTTTTCACGCCAAAATGACCTAAAAATAGCAGGAAAATTACAAAAAATCATAGAAAAATCAGGGACATTACAATGGTCCCCTTGGATGACTTCCAAGTTATCATTGGGATGGAATTCTTATAGAAAGTGAATATTGTCCCGATGCCACATCTGGGTTCAGTCTACATGTTTGAAGCCACAAATCCTTGCATGGTGCTAGTTGTTCATAAGAGCAGGATTGATACTGCACATTTATCCGCCCTCCAAATAGACAACGGGTTGAAGAAAGGTGATCGAGCATACCTTGTGACTTTTCGTATGGAAAATCAACCACAGGGGGATCAACCCTTGCCGAAAGACGTCCAAGCTATTTTGACTGACTATGCTGATGTTATGCCCAAAGTTTTACCAAAGTGTCTCCCTCCGTGGAGACCCATTGACCACCAAATAGAATTGGAGCCTGGTGCAAAACCACCAGCTCGCGCTCCCTTCTAGATGCACCCCCTGAACTTGTTGAATTACGAAGACAACTTGATGAATTACTTGACGCAGGCTTCATCCGCTCCTCCAAAGTCCCCTTTGGAGCCCTGGTTTTATTTCAAAAAAAAACACGATGGCAGTTTGCGCCTTTGTATCAACTATCGAGCATTAAACAAACTGATAATGAATAACAAATATCCCCTCCCGCTAATCACGGATCTTTTCGACCAACTTAGCAGTGCTCATTACTTCTCCGAATTGGATCTCCAGTAAGGTTACTACCAAGTGCGTATTGTCGATTGTGACGAAGCCAATACTACATGTGTTACTCACTATGGTGCGTTTGAGTTCTTGGTCATGCCTTTTGGTCTCACCAATGCACTGGCCACCTACATACTCATGAACAATATTTTGCATGGCTTTCTTGATCGCTTTGTTGTCGTCTACCTCGATGACATTGTGGTCTATAGCAATACACTTGCCAAACATATTACTCACTTGCGAACCGTGTTTGAGGTCCCTCAACAAAACAAACTATATGTCAAGTTGGTGAAGTGCTCCATTGTACAACAGGAAATTCTCTTTTTGAGACATCATATTGGTGGTGGACAGTTCAAATGGATCAAGACAAGGTTCGTGCAATTGATGATTGGTCGACCCCTACCAAAGTAAAACAATTGCGAGCTACAGACTTGCTAAAGAAGGATCGCCCTTGGTGTTGGTCAGAACACAATCAAAAAGCCTATGCTGAATTAAAGGTTATGATCACACAAGACTCGATGCTTCGAATCCCAGTGTAACAACCCGTTTTCTGGTTACACTTAACCCGAGGGAAGTTAAGGGTAATTTAGTAATTTTAGATAAATGTTATGGGGTTTCAAGGGATGAACTCCCCATTTTCGGGTAGAGCTCAAAGTAATTAGTGTAATGACTTGAAGAATACATGAAACGGAGGTCGAGAGCTAAAGTTACGACCTCAAGAAGCTTGCCACATGGGTGGGTCCCACTTAAAAGAGTGGGATAACCTACCCATGTATGGTTTTTTTAAGGGCTCATTGATATGAGTCTGTCGGTACTAAGAACACATGATTCCGACTTCGGGGTAAGAAGTTATTGTGTATTGAAGTTTGGATATTATTAGATTAAAATAATATAGAAAAATATTATTTTAATCAGAAGAGGACGGAATAGCTGCTGCCAGTATCGCGTCAGCCATGCTACCCGGATCGAGTGCTATGTGGCGGGGGGCCTGCGTGATGCAAGGTGCGACCATGCACAGCATGCGGCCAGCGCGTCACATGTTGCACAGATGCGCGACTCGTGGCGTGCATGTATGGTGGGTGTTTCGTGCGCCCACGGTCTTTCCTCTATAAATTGGAAATCCTGTGCAACTTTTAGGAGGGTTTTTTGGCTCGTTATGAGTCCGTTTTCTTCCATTCTTGAGGCATTCCTAGCTAATTTGAGGGTGATCTACATAATGACATTGTCCACTCCTCGAGTTGGTGTCCCTAAATGAGGGAAATGACTCGGGGCAGGAGGAGGCTATGTTAGCCACCCTCTTGCCTTGAGAGAGTGAAATAGCCTAGAAAGGAGAGGAGACTCTGTCCTCCATCGAAGGGTCACGTAGTGTGAGAAATGTCCTGAGAAAGGGGACGTTATGTCTGTGGCTTACAAGCATAGAAAAACAAAAGAGTCTCCGGGAAAGGGGGGTTTTGTCCGCGGCCAACAAGCACGCTATGTGTTAAGCGTCACGGGGAAGCGGAAGGATCAGCTCAGGACAAGGGTAGGCTCCGTCCCCAACCTCATGCCTCGAAGAGGGAGAGAGGAGGCCCACAGAGAGAGGAGGCTCCATCCTCTGTCATTGGGCCGAATCAAAAGAGGTGGCTCGGAGTAGGGGAGGCTCTGTCCTCCATCAAAGGGCTATGAAGGGTGAGGAACATCCCTGAGTAGGGGAGGTTATATCCGCTGCCCACGGTTGCAGAAAACAAGAAGAGTCTATGGGAAAGGGGAGGGTTTTGTCCATCGTGTTCTGCGTATGTGATATCGGAATTAAAGAGAATTCCCATTGTGAACCCTCCATTCTTTATGAGTGATATCATATTTAATAAGTAATCTGATTGTGAACTTTATGATCCATTTCACATGTGTTATATCGGATTTAAGGACTTCGATTCTTGAACTTTATATTTTATTTTGCATGTGTTGTATTAGATTCAAGGTGAATTATAATTGTGAGTTTTCTATTTTAGAAGTGTTCCATCAGATTTAATATGAACTCTAATTTTATGACTTTCGATTTTGAATCTATAATGATTTTAAAAATTCTATCTTGCATGTGTTGCAAGGAATTCAATGGGAACATCAATTTTATGAATTTTGATTTTGAGTCAGAAATTTTTGTCCGAGTCTGCTAGATCGAGTTTGGATTCCGATTTAGAATTTAATTCACTCGGAAATGTTTGTTCTAAACATGTTACATGTTTTTCTAAAAATATTTTGAGTGACTTCAATTTTGAATGGTTCATATGATGAACTTCGATTTCGAATGATCTAAAGTTTGAAAATTTATTTCAAATTATTTCAAAAGATGGTGAGGCTACCTATGAGAAACCACCAAACAACCGCAGTAGGGGATGTGTAGTGGAATGCTCTAGTGTTTGTTTTGCCGATGAATTTCAAAGTCCGTATTTCAAAAGATTCACTTTAAATTAGAGCGAATCCGTTTGAAAGATAGGAAATTATTTTAAAAAGAGGTAGAACTCCTTCAGAGGAACCACCAAATGCCCCGTGGTATAGTACACGAGGTGTTAGTGGATCGCTCTAAGGATAGTTCTATTGGTGTTTCAAAATAAAATTTAATTTCAAAATGTCCCGATTTTGAAAGTTTGCTTTAAATTAAGGCGAAGTTATTTTGAAAGCCAGTGGCATTCCCAAAGAGGGACTGCCTAACATTTGTGGTATGGGACATAGAATGTGTGTAGACTGTTATACAGTTGAGTCGGCTAGTAGTTTCATTATAAAAAGTAAAATTTCAAACCCTCTATGTTTAGAAAAGTGATTTGAAATGATAAAGTAATTTCAATGGCCTGTAAAATTACTAAGGAGAAACCATGAAACGCCCGTGTTATGGGACACGTGGTGTAGATGGGTATCTCTTAAGTAAATCTATTCGTATATTGAGATGGATTTTTAATTTCAAGTTTGGTTTGGTTTGGAATATGTTTTTGGGATATGCTGTGAATGTGAAAGGTCCATTTTAAGGTTGCTTTCAAGTTTGAGTGTCTGCTATGAATGTGATGGAATATGTTTTTTTTTATGCTCTAGAGGGAGCAAGGAGTTTTAAACTATTTCGCTCTAAAAGGATTTTTGTGTTTTGATGTATTTCGATCGAGCTGGATTTATGGCTCTATTTTATGAAAAAAATGATTTGGTGTGTATGATGATACGCGAGTGCTGGTGGTTATGTTTAGCCCCCTGGTTAGAGATATTCATAATAATTAAATATACCAAATATTCCATTAAAACCCGAGTGTCACATCCTCCATCCCTCCTTAAAAAAATTATCCTCAAAATTTGGTTACTCATTAGTAAATAGGTGGGGATAGGCTTCCTTTAACTCAGCTTTATCTCCCAAAGTCATTTCCTCCCAAGCCTAACTTTTCCAAAGAACCTTTACCATGAATATTTCCTTATTTCTCAAAGTTCAAATCTTTCTATGAAAAATAGCAATCCATCAAAAAAAGAATGAACAAAAAATCATAAGTTTTCATCTTAAACATGCTTCTAAACACAAAAACATAGAACTGTATTGTTGTATAACACATCACAAATAATATAATAAATACACATTATTTGGGAAAAATCCAAAAAATTAGGAATACGATTTATACATGATAATATACTTTTATAAAAATTTTGAGAGCTAAACTAGAAGTAAAAGTATTTGAAATATAGTCGTGAATAAAAAATAGAGACAATAACATATTTAAGTAATTCACTAATCCCATGTTAATCTCCATCCTAAACATGATTAAAAATCCCTAATTTTGACGTGAGAAACACTTTGAAATGCAAGATATAGTCACCGTATCTATGAAAATTTTAGATGAACATCTCTTACATTATGGTTCTTGCGCAAAGACCACACTTTCCACAAAACAGTCACCTGAACAAAACCATGAAAACCTAAACATTAATTAACCTTCTTAATGACTAATTTTATAAAAATAATAATGGAGTTCCTCACATATTCATGACTCCATAACCCTAAGAAGAAAACTTTAGTTTAGTCTTAGAAGAAGATAGAGAAAAGAAGAGATTTTGGATATAGGGTTTGATAAAAAAAAAGCTTTAAGTGATCATATGTTAGAGAAAAGAGTAAGAAAGAAGATTGGGAAAGATGGGAAGGGCCGACCTACTTTGAGAGAGATGGAAGAGAGTGGCACATGCTTCAAGGGAGAGGAAGAGTGTGAAATATGCAGCACTAATGCCAAGAGGAGGGAAAAGCGGGGCGGGTCTTGGGTTTTATAGGGGGAAGGCCCTAGGGTTTCATGAAACAGACATTCGACACATTCAATTTCAAATGATATATGGACATTGTCCATAACCAAAATTTAGTGTATAACTGCCTCTAAAACTGAAAATAATCCATCATCCAGAATTTCATACCCATTGGCAAGTAGAACAATTTCCATTGATGTGTCAATGGTTCCTGACAGTATAAATTGCACTTTGCCGATGCATTGAAGCCTACCGACACTAACCCATATTTCTATTTGTGTGAGTATCGATGCATCGATGCTTACCGACACTAACCCAAAATTTCATCGGCATGAGCACCGACATGTCAATGCTTGCAAACATTAAAATTTCTTTTTAGCAATTTAATTCATTCTTAAAAATGAACTTTGGGTTTAAATAAAATAGAAATTTTTTTTAAGGTCTCACATTGAGGACATCCAAGAGGGCGTGAATGGTAATGAGGTTGTATAAAATGAGGGAGAGGGCGGCACTGACTATAGATTGAGGGAGAGGGCTGAAATCCATCTCTCTAGGTAGCTCTTCTTCTCTTCAAATGACACAGGTTGAACTATACTATGATAGGAAGAAAAGGAGGAACATCTTAGGGTAGTCAACATTATTTTCCCACAGGAGGTGCCAACCGTATATGTAAACAGGTCTACCTTGTCAATTTAACTAAATAAATAAATAAATAAATAAATAAATAAATATATATATATATATATATATATATATATATATATATATATATATATATATATATATATATATATATATATATATATATATATATATATATATATATATATATATAATATTTTATTCGAATTCATGCTTATTTTGGTGAAAACATGTTTAAATCTGCATGGATCCTAACATCCGGTGGTCCTTGTGGGACCGCTCAGCGGGACCGGCCCGCACCTATGCGAGCGCTCGTACGAGACTACGGTTGGGCCTCGCAGCAGAATGGCGCTTACAGTAATTATTCCTCGCACTAGTGTCGATTCTAGCGGCTGGAACCCTATAAAACACTCACTTGGCACGCAGCCTGCTAGGGTTTCTCGCCGGACGAGGGTTTTCTGCTGCTCCTCCATCTCGCCTAGCTTTGCTCAGTTCCCCGACCTTAGCGAGCTTCAAACCCTCCAGCCATGGCCGTCGGGTTCGTGCGACCTCTTTTCTTGATCTGATTCCTTCATCTCGTTTGAATCCCTTTCTTTTGGAGTTATTTTCTTATATTTTTCTCTCTCCATTTTTTGGTCCTTTTTAGGAAGAACAAGCGTATTTCGAAGGGCAAAAAGGGTGGAAAGAAGAAGACGTGAGTTTGATTCATTCGAATTCTCCAATCTGCATTCTCTACAAGTTCATTTATTCGTAAAAGTTATTGTTTTTCTCCTTATAACTTTCAGGGTTGACCCATTCGCTAAGAAGGACTGGTATGACATCAAGGCCCCGTCGGTCTTCAATGTCCGAAATGTTGGAAAAACGCTTGTCACTCGTACGCAGGGTACCAAGGTCAGGCCTCTGCATTTTTTAAATTTTGCTCATAACTGTTCTGTATTGTATTCAAAGTGTAGTGTGTTTTCTTATGGTTAGGAATTAACTAGTTCGACCTGTTGAACTTAATGTTTGTGATAATGTGTTTGTTATATAATTCTATATAAAAAAGATCAATATGTTTGTTATGTGGTGCATGTTCGTCGACACCGAATTTGTATTTCCTTTTTAAGACGTGTGCATCGTTTTGTCAGATATATGAAAAGAGTGTTCTGTTGCTTATGGTGGCATGGTTTGAGATGCAATATTGCATTGATTCGGTCCTACTCAGTTATGGTGCCGCTGCAAGAAAAAAAAATTATTTTAAATTTATGATGATCTATAGGCAGAGAAGAGATTGAGGTAATTTTGAAGCGGTTTATATATAGTGAGAAAGATTGGGGCCATCTAGATGAGCGGTTTTTTTTACCATACATGGTGATTTGAAAATCTCTGGGCGTTATGTGCTATACTGTGATTGCTTACATAGATGTAGTCCCGTGATAGGCCTCCAAAAATATAGTTGTGGAGATTCATAATTCTTATAATGTGTCTTTCTGTAGATGTTTGCACTATGTTTTGTGACTGCTATCTGCCTCTGCCAACTTGTTTAGATTGAATTTGACACTAACCCAAATAAAGTCGAGGAATGTTTTATGACATCTGTTTTACCCGTGACTCAGTGATGTCAATCTAAGAGCCTTATCTGTATGCTTACATTTCGTAGGTTTCTTAGTATAAACAAGAGGCAGTTAATGAATTATGTTCTTCTGACAGATTGCCTCTGAAGGTCTCAAACACCGTGTGTTTGAGTGTTCTTTGGCTGACCTTCAAGGTGATGAGGATCAAGCTTACAGGAAAATCCGATTGAGAGCTGAGGATATTCAAGGAAGGAATGTCCTCACCAACTTTTGGGTAATTATGAGAATGCTCTCCACTTCTTTCTTTACTTTGATAAGAGAAAAAAAGTTTAGCAGAGTTTTATTTACATTTATTTGCATTTCAGGGTATGGATTTTACAACCGACAAATTGAGATCCTTGGTGAGGAAGTGGCAGACTTTAATCGAGGCTCATGTTGATGTAAAGACGACTGACAACTACACTTTGAGGATGTTTTGCATTGGATTCACCAGGAGAAGGCCTAACCAGGTTAAGCGTACCTGCTATGCACAATCTAGCCAGATTAGACAGGTGAAGATAATTGTTTTGGGGGTTTTATTCCATTATATTTTCTCATAGACATCTCATTAAAGAAGAATGTGCATTGTGTTTGTTGCTTCCAGATTCGTAGGAAGATGAGGGAGATTATGGTTAATCAGGCTACTTCTTGTGATCTAAAGGAACTTGTCCAGAAGTTCATTCCTGAAATGATTGGGAAGGAGATTGAGAAGGCCACGTCCAGCATTTATCCTCTTCAGAATGTCTTCATACGAAAAGTTAAGATTTTGAAGGCACCTAAGTTTGATCTTGGAAAGCTGATGGAGGCAAGTCTGGCTATCTATGATGTTAAACTGTTCTCTGGTATCTTTGGAGCATGTTTCTCTTAAGTCTAAGGGCGTCTGGCCTTCCGGCGGAGGGTTCTGGGTTCTTTCTTGGGTCAGTCGTATGGGTACTAATGGGCAAAATTACTAGGCACTATAGCATGGGATAATAGTCATCAAATCGTTTTTCTAAAAGCTGTCTTTTGATCATAAGTAAAACCGCTCTTTGTAGCCCGTATTGGATTGCATAGATGGTATTTATAAGGCAATAATTTTATTGGGATGTTGCTTTGTGATCCTGTAAACAGACGGAGCTGTGTGTCTATAGGTTTTGCATTTTCCATTAAACTGCACTTATTGAAAGAATTGTTTAAATTATTGACTGTTCTATCTTGTTCAGGTTCATGGAGATTACTCTGAGGATGTGGGAGTGAAGCTGGAAAGACCTGCTGATGAAACAATGGTGGAGGGTGAAACTGAAGTTGTTGGGGCGTAGGGATAATGAGTAGTCGTTTCCCTTATTTCCCTTTTTAAGTTTTTGTCTTCACAATTTCAATTTCTTGACAATGTCTGCGGATCTTTTGTTAGTGTGGAGAGCATTTCTAGCTCGTCACAGATTTTGAAGGGTCTTTTAGACTTGTTTATCGTTCCAATTCCGTTGAGCTTATCATTCATTAGTGAATGTTTATTAATGATATCGACAATTTAATATGTGATCGTGAGTAAGCTTGAGCATGGCGTATCAGGGTGTTATGGTGGTATGGGCATATAAACCTTGGTGGGGGGCGGTTGCTATGTCTGCATGCCAATTTGTTGTTGGTCCCATACGTGGCGATGAGGATTGGCGCTTGGGATATGTACTCAAAAAGAGTGCCTTCCATGTTTGTCACGGGTACTCACAGCTGCCCAATAAGCCGTGACCCGGGGCACTCACGATGGGGTGGCTGTGAGTGCCGATCCTAATACCACTGGTACACTGTCATAAAAACTGGTAATTTTTTTGGTACAGTAAAAATGGGTAATTATTAATTGCGTTGTTGCTGTTGAATATTATTTTTAACTTTTTTGAACGGTAATTGTCGCTGTTGTCTATTCTTAAAAGCGAGTTTGTGCTGTGAGAAGTCTAAAACAGCCACTCCGCTTTATGCTATACGGTGCAGGAATTCTTATTGGTTGGTGTGCTGAATGCCGTAACTTATTTAAACGAAGAGGATGATAGTCGTATACAAGGGTGTTAATGAGTTGAACCAAATTGAGAAGGGTGTTTCGATTCGATTTAACTTGAGTAAAGCAAAACATGAACATATTTGTGTCAAAGTTTGAGCATATCTTAGTTCATCTTGACTCTAATAAAATTTGAAAGGTGTTTCAAGTTTGAGCATATTTTTGTTCAACTAGAGTCGAATAAAATTTGAAAGGTGTTTTGACTCGATTTAAATTGAATAAGGTTCAATTTGAACATATTCGGGTCAAGTTCGAGCATATCTTAGTTCAACTTAGGCTTTAATAAAATTTGAATTTAGTTGAACTCCTACTCAACTTGAATTCAAATAAAATTTATTAACATTTTTTATAATATATATATATATATATATATATATATATATTAATTTATATATATATGTAATTATAAAATAAAAATTATTTAAATAATAATTTTTAAAAAAATTATTAATTTAGACCACTTTGGGAAATATTTCATAAAAGTGGTATTATTTTTTGCCAGTTAGCACTTGCGTAATTTTTTTAATACAAAATTTATCTAATTTTGTCCTCTTAAGGATGAAATCGGTTTAATACTTAACTCAATTTCATCATTTAGAAGGATAAAATCACAATTTAAACGACAGGATTGCCATATATAGTGAATTCCTTGCAACTCGACAAGGACATAAGCGGCTTATGTACTGATTTCGTCCCTTATAATGACGAAATCAAATTATTTTTTTTAAAAATTATTTTAAACTAATTTTAACACCTATCCCTGTTCATTCATTTAATACGTACACAATCATGTTCATTCCACACATTTCATGTATAGCAAACATAACATTAAAGTTATTTACATCAATTAATAAAAATAAACATAAAATAGAAATGTTTATCAAATATATTACATCACATGTTAATAAATATTTAGTATAAAAGAAACATATAACAAAGCTAATATACTCAATGCCATGATCTCCTATGTCCTCAACCTTGACCTCGTTGGTGTTGTATGAGCTCATTCTCATGATCTGCCTACTCCGGCTTCAACTCTAGCTCTGGCTCTTGCTCTGGATGTGGCTCTGACTCCAGATGTGGCGCTGACACTCGCTCAGCATAAGTAATAGATGGCTCAACATGAGCTGACCGATGTCATCTATAATATAAAATCGGATATAGCTGAGCTACATGTGCAGTGACTGGAAATGATGAACGGGGAAGAGAGCTATGCACTGCTGATGAAGATGGAATATCATGAAATGAATTGTGACTTGGTTGTGTATGAGCGACCTCGTCAATAGGATAATGTGTATAATATCTATAATCACCGATTGAAACAGTAGCAAGATACGAATGACATCATCATGATCCTTAAGCATCAACTGACATGATGCTAACAAGTCTTCACCCAAAGTATAGGTGTTAATTGTGTCAGTCAAATGCTCATGTGTACATCGTGCTAAAATAAGCTATAAAAAAATAAATAAAAAATTAGATAACTAATAAATAAGAAATAAAAAAATAATATTATATAATTAACAAAGTTATACTTACCAAAGCTACCTCATATGCACCCCTAGGCTGATATGACATCTCCTTTACATCATTCTATGGTAAAATATATCGTCGTGTAATCGGTAAATACCAATGCATATATATGCTACGAACATCTTGCGATGTTGTAGCCATTTCCCTATGGATAACAGTGGCTCTCCTGTTCTCCCATCGAGCGATATATGATGCATGATGTGTAGCCTAATCCATAATATGGTGGCCCTGTCAAGTTATGCGATGGACAAACTCGACGGTAGAAGGTGGGACAACTTGCTCTAGGTTAAATTGGAGCATTACACGATCTGACACATACATCTCCACATCTCGTAACATATCAATGGCATTCGTGATAGCCACACTTCCCGACCGTCGGTGTATGTAGGAGGTAGCATAGCTAATACTTCCAGTGAGTAGGGCAAATAACCTATACAATATATAAAGATAATTAAATTTAAATAACCTTACATATTTTATAATCATAACAAAATAAGTTCAACATAAAATAAAATTACCTAATAGGGCTGCCGGTGGTCTAACTCCCCTCTATATAATCGGAGGACTCCTTGTAGATTTTCGGTTCTCCTTTTCTGAACATTCCACCTTAAGGAGTTAAATTTTAAAAATGAGTTCAACATAAGTAAATAAAAATTTCCTACAAAAATTAAAGTATTAAAAATATATGTCCCCTACCTCGCTCCAAATGGAGCACCCTCGACTAAGTGATGACCCATCCCAATACTTTGTTGATCAATGTGTAAATGCTCCCACGACCAAAGCTATGTCACAGAATATAATTAAAATTATTAAAAAAGTAATAAATTATACGTGCAAAAACATATTTAATGTGACGAAATCATTTACATGAAGAAGGGTCAAACATCCTGCATTCTAAGAAATCATGGCTAGACATGTTTTCCCCAACTCTCACTAAAAAAATGCAAGCGTAACACTGCCACATGAATAAGCACCCGCTATGTCAAAGTCCGCAAGGAGGGGAGATATGCCACATGTACATGGATGCTCGTGGTATCCACCAATATAGTGGCCCCAAGTAAATGTAATAAATAGGCCCGTGCATACTGCTTGATAACTATCTCCGTAGCATCAGCTGGGAGCTCACGAAACTCACCTAAGACCCATTGAAGGATAACTCGGCTACCATGCATGAATGTAGCAAAAGGAGATCTACCAATGAGTTTAACTAATAAGTCTAAGTGACCTTCTCCTGTCATGCCCGTCACAGGAAGTCCATTGATGCAAAGTTCTAAGAGAACTGCCACATCCATAAGTGTGATGGTCATCTCTCCATAGGGCAGGTGAAGTGTTTGTGTCTCCCTCCTCCATTTCTCAATGAGAGCTGTCAATAAAGGCCAATCGAGACGGACGTACTGTAGATGAATAAAATGTCTAAATCTTGCCCGCTCGATATACGGTAACATACACTCATCTACGACCAATGGTAGATATATCTAAAATGTTCAGTGCACTCAAAGCACTCGGGGTCCTATAATAAAATTTAAAATTATAACCCAACATAATTTATAATCTTAAAAAATGAAACAAAATTTAAAAAGAGTTATCATACCTCTCATCTCCAAACAGAAGCTGACCTATGTGACCCTTGCTATACGAGTACACTGTCATTAATCGGGCTTGGCCCGTAAAAAGGCTCTACATGATCTATATGATTTGCAAAAATTAAGAGCATATCATCAATCGTTAGGAACATATAATCATATCTAAAATAGAGAATAAATAAAAAGATTGATTATATGTTTACCAATCAACAAGAGGGTTTCTACATGATTTACTATTGTGCCCACTTTGTTTACACATCCTGCATTTATATCCTCCTCTACCATCTCTCTCCATAGTTCTACGGTTCATTGTATTCCTAATGCGAATAGACCATGGGCGACCGGGTTGCCTTGTTGCTCTCAGAGGGCATAATACAAAAGGTATATCCCTCTCCCAATAATCCCGACAAAGAGGAGAATAAAATTCTGTCGAGTACACATTTTTATAAGTGGAAGATGTGTAAAATACTGATGCATGTATCAGCTCCCGCCGCTTTGCCCACACGGCAATAAGGTGCAAGCAAGGATAAAAATAAACCTAAGGGATATTGCATGTACAAGTATGCACCGCCGCATTTACCACAACCTTCTGGCCACGAATTAACATCATTTCGTACTGACCGTTGTTGATCCTACTAACTATATACTCCCTAATTTTTCTTGTTTGTTCTCTAATTATTGTTTCTACTCTAGGAGTATATGGGGTGGCCATGACAAATGTGACAGAAGATTGTTTAACAAAAAATTTTATGACTCGATAAAAAATAGCTGACACTAAAGCCTGCATGGGTAATCCTCGTGCCTCCTTCAAGATGCTATTTAAACTTTCAGCCATATTTGTAGTCATCATGTCAAATCTCCTAAAACCATCGTGAGCAAGAGACCACTGTGCATGATGTAATTCTCCTCCTGTGAGGAGATGTTTTGCCCTAAGACTCTCTTGACAAATTAAGTCAATTTTAGCATCAAACTTTTCTATTGTAAGTGTACAAGCTGTTGCCTCAATTAAGTCCGTCTGTGTATCATTTTTAAACTCCTTAAAATTTACTTCTATATGACAGATGCAATAATGATGGTGGTACATAGGCTCGGGAAGAACCTCAGGCATGACCTTCTAAAGCCCCTTATGTCAATATGAAATGACAACGATATTCGTCATGCTCATCAGTATATGATCCCTTAGTTCCATTAAGAATCATTTCTAATTATCTCCATCTTCTTTTCCGACAAGCCCGAATGCTAGAGGAAATAACCCATTGTTTTCATCTGTAGCCGTTGTAGCCATAAGAGCACCAGGATACTTCCCATACAAGTGAGTGACATGAACACCAATTACGAGGATGCAATGTGAAAACCTTGCTATAGACGGCCCAAATGCCAAAAAATAACCACTTAAATCTCCTACACACGCCACCATTAGGACGAGGTACTTAATCATCCTCTAAACGGTAGTAGGTGCCAGGATTCGCTTATTGCACCGCCCTGAGGTACATTGGCAACAATTTATATGATTCCACCCAATCCCCATAAATAGCCTTGATCGCCATATTCCTTGATACCTGTGCTTTCTTATAAGATGTGTCAACATGAAACTTCTCCTTTATTCTTTGAATAATATCCCCTAGTGTGAGAGTCAATTCGGCTTAGATAGCGGGCATTTTGACTTTTAAAATAAAGAAGGCACTGCACTGCCTATGATCTATGCTAAGCTGGGCATTATGACATGTGTGGTCACCTCTGTATGTCTTCAATTTAAAGTACCCTCCACCCCTTTTTACTGAGCCGTGAACTCTCTAAGGGCAAGTACTATCAATGCACTTCACTGTATACTCCAAAAAATTTGTTCATACAACCTTGTATTCCTGCAAGGCTGTAATAAATGTTTCTTTATTCTCAAAGACGCAGCCAACATATAACTCATTTTCGTTTTGTTAGTCCATATCCATGGCAGAATTAACTACCGCATCTATCTCCTCATATGTAATGTGTGCATAGAGTGGCTCTTCTTCATAGTATGGCGGCTCTTCATCATCCACATTCATATCATTTGTGGCAATTGCATTGTCTACCGCATCATCCCCCTCGTCATCAACCTTTGACCCCTTCTTCGTTCATGTCAGAATCTTCTCTACTTGCTTTGCCAATATTATCTTCACCTTCATTAGCCTCATTTCTATCAATATCTTCATCGTGGACATAAGCGCCCCTACATATGAACATCGCATATGTATTAAATTTCATATGCCTAAAAATGTTATATTCATTTATGAATATATATTTCACCTTTGATTAGATGTTCCAGCATCGGTATGACCAACACCTATGTAGGGGTAATGAATGTCCATCAAACTTTGAGTTCCATACCATGCACTGCCTTAAGAGATTTGAAAGCTAAATGGCTCGTGTGAATGCGTTGTGGACCTTCCACATTAAACACAAAATTCAAAATTTAATGTCCTATATTTCATTGATAATTATAAGATTCAAAAAAGATTCACAACTTAATAAACCTTACCTCTAATTAGGTCCACTTCCATTGTGAATAGGGGCAAATGACATATGATGTTCATTTGAAGCTATTGTCATAGATAAATTTCATTCTTCTTCATCATCGACCGACATTTGCATATGCCTTTCATTGTTCACATTTCTTTCAGAGCTCCTGTGTGAGCTCCTACGTGAACTACTTCGCCTTTCACTAGGTACTCGAGCCTCTTTTTCGAGAAATAAGTCTAAACAAATTATGTGACGTGAGAGGTCAAACATAAAACTTATTTATGCATCATCATTTATACATATTTGTCTCGAATTCGATCCATATATTGGAATAACACATTTTATAGTGATTTTTCATCTTCTTCAATCCCACCCAGCCTTGCTAGATACTTGCATCTCAAATTCATCATATGTAGATAGTTTTTTAATTAATAATCCTTCTGTGCGTCCGTCATAGTTAAGTAGAAATCTAACTATTTTTTCTGCCATCTCTATTCACTTATTTCATAAACAATAGATTAAATTAATATTAGATTAAACAATTATCTCAAAATTAAGAGGCTAAAATTAGATAAAGCAATTAATATTAGATTAAGCAATTGTCTCAAAACTAAGAGGTGAAAGTTAGATTAAGCAATTAGTATTAGATTAAGCTATTGCCTCATATATCAATGAGCAATAATCATATACTTCTTCACATATTTCTTCTCTTATCCAAAGAAGACAACAAATATTCTCATACACTTCTTCAAATATTACATCTACCTTATTGATAAAAATATTAAACTATTATTAGCAATAACTCTATATAATATCAAAACTAAATTTGAGCTAACTAATTTTTTTTCTCACAATACAATGTTGAAAGTAGTTTGTACCCACTAGTAAAGAAATCGAGAGAGTCAAAATAGGCAAATGATTATAGAGAAATAATTGTATAAATGTAAATACCACTTAGCCCAATAGTTAAAAAAAAAGTCACAAAAAACAAGCCGTGCATAGAACTAACAAATTGACATAAAAAAATTTCTATGCATAGTAAAAATAGCAATTGTGAATATAGGGGGACCGAAAATTAGATATATAACAACCTAAAGTCCTAAAGTCATAGCCCAAAATTAGATGTATAATAATAAATTCCCTATCAATTCAATTGATATTTTCGCATTTTACAACATAAACTAGAAAGAGGAAGAAGTCATTTCCCGAAATCAATTAACGACCAAAATTGAAATTAGGGCAAGGACATCGGCATATTTAGGGGAATCGAACCTAAAACATGACAGAGAACGGGATCTGGGACGACAAATGACATTAGAGGACGGGATCTGGGTGGTGGTGCTCAAACATGAAGCATGACGGTGGGGATCGAGCACAACAAAAAGAAAACGAGCACAACGCGATTTGGAGTAGAAAAGCAAAGGCGGGTTAAGACAATGACGATTTTGTCATTTTAAAAGACAAAATCATATTTGGCTCTTAGAATCTAATGGCCGAATTGCTCAAGTGGGGCGATTTCATCATTTAGTGATTTTGTCTTTCTAAAAAATGAAATCGGGTTAAATATTAAACTGTTAAACCGATTTCATCCTTTTAGAAAGAAAGAGGAAATCAACTTAAACCAATCGCCACCTTACTTAAAAGAAATTTAATATCCCCATCCTACCCCTCTCTAACCCATCACCTCTCTCTACCTTCTACCTCTTCCCAATCCAATCCGAATGGGCCATCGCCTCCCCACCCTCTCTCCCATCAATCGTCTGCATTTGGATATCTCGATGCCCAAAAACTAACGATTCCTTCCCATCAATCGTGCTCTCAGTTCACCGTCCTCCCTCTCTTCTCAGCTCCGCCCTGACTATTGGAGGCCACTGGCTCAGCTTCTCACACCCCGCTCCTCCCCTGCTTTCTCCTTGGTCACTTTCTTCTTCGCTCTCACGACAAACTTTGTCCCTACACTATCTAGCAGCGTCTCCACCTAGGCTGCTTCTCGCTGCAGATGGCCGAAAAATATGGGATTTGCCTCTCAGCTGCACGAGGAGAACAACTACATGCGGAAGGAGGCTCCAAAAATTCTACACGGAGAATTCGCCAAATAGCTGAGCCTCATTTCGCATGTCTCACCTGCCCGGGCCGGCCGCTCTGCTTTGTCGCTGGAGGAAGATCTTCGGAGGCTCAATAGCAGTAGTAATGGGCCGGACCGTAGGATCTCCAACAAGATCTCAGATGCGAGCTCGACGAGCGTCCTCTCTTTCCGCAATAACCGGTTTGCACAGACGAGTGGGGAGCGGGTGACCTTACCGGGGAGTTTCTCGATTCGGTCCAGCGGATTCCTGAAAGTGAATAACCAAGTCGGTGGGGGTGGCAGTAGCGCTAGTACCAGTCGCAGCAGCCACCCCAAAATCGCTAGCCCCGTCAAATGTCGGCAATGTTGGATCGGTATGTGGTCCCTCTCTCTCTCTCCCTCCTATTTCATCTTGTATTTTCATTGTTCATTTCGAATTCCGTTTTCTATCAATTTGGTGTTCATGTGATCTAGACAGTATGCGCCCCTTAGCAAGACCGTCTGCAATTTTTGGCTGCGGAAAACATAGAAGTGGCTGATTGATGGTGTCTATTGAATATTTTTATGATAGAATGCAAATTGTTGAGCACCAGCCAATTAGTAAAATTCCTTTTTCTGTTGGTAAAAGTGAAATTGTGAGGAAAGTTCTATTGTAAAAGTTTGTGTTCTTTTTCTGTTGGATCTTTAGCTCAAATGGATAGAGTACTCAAGAGTGGGTGAACTCTACTCTCGAGATACGGTGGTTCAAATCCACCAAGTTCCTAAAAGTTATAATTTTTATGAACTACAGTGAACTAAACTAACAAAGAGACCCTCTATCAAGGGAATCGATAGGTCTGATGATAAACTATATGAAAATATGTGTTCTTTTTCTATTTGTGATTAATTTTATGGCTATGTATAATTTGTTTGCTATTCTACTAGGTTATGAATTAATTTTATGGCTATGGTTTTCTTTTCACTCTTCTGATAAATACTAAGGATACTGATTAGAGAATAGTGGAAAATAGAATTGTGCCTTGATGAAGTGGAAAAAACTTGTATAAACCCCTGCCCTATAGGCTATTTGGGACGTACTCAGATGGCACGAATCGGAGAGTCACGTGTGCTGGTTCTTTTTGTGGGTTGTGTACTTTTCTTATTGGAATTTTTCATTAAGTGCAATTGCAACAAAGAGTGCTATGAAGGCAATACCATATAGATGTTCTTTTTTTGTGTATTGAAGTGTTTCATTGAGCCCTTTTGCTCATTAAACCCAGGGAGGTGGTCCATATTATCTCATTGGTCGCGCTTTGGGTCCAGAGGTTGGTGTAAGCATTGGCTTGTGTTTCTTTTTGCAAATTGTTGTTGTTGGATCTATGAAAACCCTCTACTCCAGTTTTTGCTTTTATATTTACTCAATTCTTTCACAATTTGCTGTTGGAATCTTGCCCAGCTAGCTAGTTTTTTGCTTGAATTTTTCTACTGCATTTTATATGTTTAAAAAATATGTTAAAGGAAGTAAACTCATGGTTGTGATTGGTTTTTGTTGGTTCAAATTTTCAAGAAAAAATTTGCCAACTAATTCTTCTTTTATTGATTGTGATATTTGTTGTGGCTTTACATATGTCTAGGGAGTTGTGGAAACATTTTTAGATGCAATGCAGCCTAGTGCTGGTATTTTTGGAGGTAACTAAAAGTATGTTTTCCAGGGTGACACGGGTACTCTGGTTCAATCTATATAAGATCTATTTATTTTCTGACATAATGCTTCATGTAAATTTTGTTCTTAGAAATTAATTTTATGTATATTCAAGTCATGTGTTTAAATTTGAATTAGTTTTTAATTTTTTTATGAGAGTTGTCTACACATTTGATAGATAATACAAAGTTATCTAAATATTAGTGCAGAACTTTGTGTAGAAGATGAAGTTTTTGCATCAAGAACTACCAATTATTTGAAAGAACCCTATCATTTTATTCTTTAATATTTGTAACCTGTTGGTGAATTGAAATCATGATTATTACTTCTTTTTTAATTCTATATCTTATTTATATGTTTCACAAGGTTATGCGATTTTACTTCCATTTTCTTGTTAGCTACTTAATGACTGATTTCTCTATTTGTGTTGTAGCCAACATCACGGGGTTTAGCTTGAAGATGTTCACAAATAATTGGAGTTCAGATTACCAACGTACTGACAATGCCAGACTACCAGGCCCTGAATGATCAATTTATTGGTTGTAACAGAGACATGTCTCATGGAGTACAGTGGAGAGGCTCACAATCCAATATGACCTAGACTTGTAACGACAAATGATTTTAGAAAGTTGGAGAGTTATTCATAGATTGAGGGGCAAGCTATCTCTACACTTGTGTGACCCATTTTCCCAATCCTAAATATATCTATACACAGAGGTTCATGGCTTCATATTTTTTGGTGTTTATTTGAGATTCTGATGATCAGGTTTCCATGTACATTTGAGTTGATTTGACAACTTTTTCAAACAAGAAATATAAGAACAGCCTTGAGGAAAGCTTGAGGGTAAACCTGTGCATTTTAACGTATGGAACTTTGCCTCAGATATCATAATTAAACTAAACAAGGACGCAAGTCACCTGCCCCAGCGTCCAGTTTATCTGAGAATTTCTTTTTCTTACCCAGTCACATTTCATCTCGATCAATGATTAAAAGTTGTAAACCGAAAACTTGATACCAATTAAATGGATCAAACAATTATTTAATATTTCCCTTCTTCAACATGTGGTTCCAAAAAACAGTCACGCCATAACGCCATAAATTCAATCTGGGATAACTGATCACACAAAAGGAAAAAAAATCAATCTTGTCTAACCACTTAGCATCCATCACTAACAAACAAGGACACTTTTACAAGATATTCATCTTTTAAATCCCAGTGATGAGCATGCTTGCAGCATAGGAGTTCACTTGTCAGAAGACCTGTAAGAAATCATTTTTTTCATATCACAGTGAGAGCATCTAAGGAATATATAAGACTAAAAGACTATTCTATATCATAATTTTTCCATACAAAAGAATATTCCATCTTTTTCTGCATTGAGGGGGAAAATAAAGACTAAGTTATAAAAACAGGTCATACAACACAAACGTGTCTTGACTATCAAAGAGGAAGATCAAGTCATGAAAATAGTTGTTGACATGTAATTGAGATCATTCTCTTGAATGGTTAGCCCAATTTCTTCTCAAGAAAAAAATGGAAAACAAAATAGCTGGCCTAGTGCTTCTATTTCAGCTCTCTCCTTCAAGCAAGGATTAAATGAAGATCTTTAGAAAAAGAAAAGTCAATGGAGACTAACCACAAAGAACAAGTACATTTTATGTTACCAGATACATATTATTTATATAATAACAATCAACTTTGTTCTACATTCCATCCCCCCATCTATCATGTCAAGTTGTACAAGGCTCTAAAGGTTCAGTATCATGATGCTCAAGTATTATGATGCTCAAATATTCTGCTTTATACTACAATTGTTTACGGCTCATTCAACTAACTCCTGACAGAAGCAGTATGTTGATTCACTATTATGATGCTAAAGTATTGTGCTTTAGAATACTGAAACATAGATAATCTGCTTCACGATGAGGCTCGTGTCACAATGATCTTTTAAAAGGATAAAGATTCATGTCCTGATGCAGCAAGCTAAAATATTCTTGGTGGGGAGTAATTTAAACAAAAAAAAAGTTGCTTGAGAAAGTTAACTTTGTAATTGGCTGTGATAGGGTTTCCACATTGTCATGCGTAAATTGACTTTCTATAACTATAATACTATTTATTAATGCCTGATCAGGTTGCTATCTTTTATGCTTCAGAAAAAGATGGCAAGTGCAAACCGCATTGGATTTGAGACCATAATATTATCAGTGTAAGTTTTTATGTAGGGTAGGGGGTGGGGGGGGGAAGGTGTTATCCAGGTTTTTTCCGCTTCATTGAGGCACAATTTCATTTTCCACTTTTCCCTAATCAGTATCCTTCTTCAGAAGAGTGAAAGGAAAACCACAAAAAAGACAAACCTTTGTCATCCCAAATAAGAAAGAGGATCCAGATTCAAATTTTCTACAGAGAAGGATACCCAGAAAATGCTACTATCTTACACCTAAAGTGATAGACTGAAATTCCCTCGCCAAATGTCCAAGGAAAATCCATGTTTTTTCTAAAATATCAGCACCTATACTAAGAGAGCATCCGCTATATTCATGTATGCCATCACTGTACACTTCTAAGAACATTAATATATATTATTACAAGTATGTACATTCACTTGTCAATGAAATAATGCAACTAACGATAACCAATTGACATCAACAACACGACCACTCTCGTTATAAATATAGGTGCTTGAAAAATGATGAAATATCTGTGTTCATCCTCTGTCCAAGCTATTCCTTTACATCATTCTTGCTTTGTTCTTGTAGCTTTTCCACCCTGGACTGAATCATTCTGATAATGTCCCATATTAGTAGTTTTCTTACTCCGGCTATGCTATATCTGGTGGTCGGAGCAGAAGTGGGTGACCTCAAGCGCTCGGGGTGGAGGACCGGTGAGGAGCTGGGAGAGCTTTGACTGTCTTGCACTAGATGTTGGGGTGGAGCTTCGTATCGAGAAGATCGGGAGGCTGGGTTCTGTGAGTCAGGGTAGAGATCCGTAGTGAGGAGATCAGGAGGAGAGGGATAAGGGTGAGCCAGTCAGGGCAGAGCCTTGTGCGAAGTGGAGCTTGCGACAGCTCCGATCGGCCGGACTCTGGTGGTGAGGGAGGTGCTGAGATGCTTCTGGCACTGGATCGGATTGGGAGGAGAAGGATGACATAGAGGCTGTCGTGGGAGGTCGGCAGGGCAATGGAACGATGGAGAGGTGAGGGGGCTTGGCGGTTCCTGACAACGGGTGTCGGGGAGTCGAGGGAAGAGGAATAGCTTGCGTTGGGGGTAAACCGGGGATAACAGATGAAATGGGTTTATTCGCTGCTACGAGGGCCGTAAGTACGTCCATGCGATGCTTGATGAAAGGCCAAGAATTGGCCGGCGGAAATGGCAGATGAAACAAGCGCGCGTGCGCGTGAGAGAGGGAACTTATTTACTAATTTAGATTATTTTGAAAAATATTTTTCAAAGTAGTATTATTTTTTGTCATGTAGGTACTAGCTAAGTAGCCGGCGCCTATATGGTTTTTTTTTAAAACTTTTAAAGGATGAATTCAGTTTTAAGTTAATTTCATCATTGTAAAGGAAAAAATCGGTTTAAGAGTTTATATTACATAAATGACGAAATTACCTTAAGGCGATTTTGTCATTCTAAACAACAAAATTACCGCAGACTAAAGACGATTTCGTCCTTTAAAAGGATGAAATTACATAACTTGGAGACTCCATCCAAAATTGCGGCTTACGTACTGATTTCATCCTTCTAAAGGATAAAATCAAATTAGAATTTTTTTAAAAAACTATTTTAAACTAACTTTAATACCTATCCTTGTTCATTCATTAAAGTTGTACACAATTTCATTCATTCCACACATTTCATAAATATTGACATCAACTAATAAAAACATACATAAAATAGAAATATTTATCAAATAGATTATATCATATGTTGAAAAAATGTTTAGTTTAAAAGAAACATATAACAAAGCTAATGTCACAATCTCCTACGTCATCGACCTTGACCTTGACCTCGGCCTCAACGGTGCTGTACAAGCTCCTCATGATCTGCCTGCTCTAGCTCTAGCTCTATCTCTAGCTTTGGCTCCAAATGTGGCTCTGGCTCAACATAAGTAATAGATGGTTCAACATGAACTGGCTGATGTCGTCTATAATATAAAATTAGATATGGCTGAGCTACATGTGCAGTGACTGAAAATGATGAACGGGGTGGAGAGCTATGCATTGTTGATGAAGATGGAATACTAGAGAATGAATCGTGCATTGGTTGTGTCTGAGCATCCTCGTCGATATGATAATCTCTATGAACATCCGTAATCACCAACTGAAGCAGTGACAAGCTACGAATGACATCATCAGACTCCCTAAGCACCGACTGACATGCTGCTAATAAGACCTTGCCCGATGTATAGGTGTTAATTGCGTCAGTTAAATGCGCATGCGTACATCGAACTAGACAAAACTATAAAAAAAATAAATTAAAAATTAGATAAATAATTAATAAGAAATAAGAAAATAATATATGCTTTAATTAACAAAGTTGTACTTACCAAAGCTGCCTCATGAGTAGGGTCGTGACACTCAGACACTCCCCTAGGTTGATATGTCATCTCATCTACATCATCGCACGGTAAAATATATCGTCGTGTAATCGGTAAATACTACTATATATAAGCACTACAAACATCTTGCGATGTCTTAGCCATCTCCCCTCTAATAATAGTGGCTCTCCTATCCTCCCATCGAGCGATATATGAGGCATGATGTAGAGCCCAGTCGGTAATATGGTGGCCCTGTCGAGTGATGTGATGGACAAACTCGACGGTAGAAGGTGGGACCCCTTGCTCCAGGTTAAATTGGAGCATTACACTATCCGACACATACACCTCTCGACCGTCGATGCATAGAGGAGGTAACGCAGCCAATACTTCTGGTGAGTACGGCTGCTAAATAACCTATACAATATATAAAGATAATTTAGTTTAAATAACGATAGAATTTTTTATAATCACTACCAAAAAAGTTAAACACGACAATAAAATTACCTGATATGGCCGCTGGTGGTCTAACTCCCCTCTATACATTCAGAGGACTCCTTGTGGATTTTTAGTTCTCTTTTTCTGAACATTACACCTAAAGGAGTTAAATTTAAAAAATGAGTTTAGCATATGTACATAAAACCTTGCTAAAAAAATTAAGTGTTAAACATAAATACAACCTACCTCCCTCCTAATGGAGCACCCTCGACTAAGTGACCCATCTTAACACTTAGTCGTCTGACGTGTAAATGCTCCCATGACCATAGCTATGTTAGAAAATATGATAATAATTATTAAATAAAATTACAAAATTTTGCATGCAAAAAAATATTTAAAGTTACGAATTACCTGAAGAAGGATCAGACAACATACAATCCCCGAGGTCATGGCCCGACATGCTTTTCCTAACTCTCGGTATAAAAATGCAAGAGTAGCACTGCCCCATGAATAAACACCCGCCATGTCGAAGTCCTCAAGGAGGGAGAGATAGGCCATGTGTACATGGCTACTTCTAGTATCCACAAATATCGTGGCTCCAAGTAAATGTAATAGATAGGCCCGTGCATGCTGCTCGATAACTATCTCCGTAGCATCGGCTAGGAGCTCACGAAACTTATGTAAGTCATCGAAGGCTTACTCGGCTACCACGCATCACTGTAGTAGGAGGAGCTCTACCAAGGAGTCTAACTAATATATCCACATGACTTCCTCCTGTCATGCCTGTCATCGTATGTCCATCGATGCGAAGTCCTAACAGAATTGCCACATCCATGAGAGTGATAGACATCTCTCCATAGGGCAGGTAAAATGTCTGTGTCTCCCTCCTCCATCTCTCGACGAGAGCTGTCAATAAAGGCCGATCGAGACGGATGTACTGTAGATGAATAAAATGCCCAAATCCCGCTCGCTTGATATAGGGTAGCATATATATAAAATATTCAGTGCACTCAAGGCACCCGGGGTCCTATAATAAATTTAAAAATTATAACCCAACGTAGTATATCGTCCCAAAAAATGAAACAAAATTTAAAAAGAGTTATCATACCACTCCTCTCCAAATAATAGCTGACCTATGTGACTCATGCTATACGAGTACAGAATCATCATTTGGGCCTGGCCCGTAAGAAGGCTCTACATGATCCATATGATCTGCGGAGGATTAAGAGCATATCATCAATCGTTAGGAACAAATTATGTGAACTACTTCGCCTTTCACTAGGCACTCAGGCCTCTTTTTTGATAAATAAGTTGAAACAAATTATGTGATGCGAGAGGTCAAACATAAAACTTATTGATGCATCATCATTTGTACATATTTGTTTTGAATTCGATCCATATGTTGGAATAACACATTTTATAGTAATTTTCCATCTTCTTCGATCCCACCTAGTCTTGCTAGCTACTTACATATCAAATTCATCATATGTAGACGGTTTCTTAATTAATAATCCTTTTGTGCATCCGTCATAGTTAAGTAAAAATTTAACTATTTCTTCTACCAGCTCTATTCACTTAATTTATAAACAATAGATTAAATTAATATTAGATTAAGCATTTATCTCAAAACTAAGAGTCTAAAATTAAATTAAGCAATTGCCTCATATATCAACGAGCAATAATCATACACTTCTTCACATATTTCTTCTCTTATCCAAAGAATACAACAAATATTTTCATACACTTCTTCAAATATTACATCTACCCTATTGATAAAAATTTTAAATACTTTTTTATTTGAGAAAGCATGCAGATGAATATGCATTTTACAGGAATATGAGTTCATGATAACATCTGCCTATAGTTACTTACATGACATTTAAAGAATTAGTATAATGAAGAAGCCTCCTACCATGCTCACCCAACAAAGTTGATTGGAAACACATATAAAATTGATTAAGTACTTGTATTACAAAATTATAAGAAAAAATCACACACTACCAAATCCCTAAACTGAAATTAGGGCAAGGGAAATACTTGGAATCCCTAAATTGAAACAACGGGATCGGCGGATGTAACGCCCGAGATTTTTCATCCCTTTTTCTTAAAACTCATAGAATTTTTTTTATACGATGAATCAGAGTCAAAATGACGAAATCAAAACATGTATAAACAGTTTATAATTTAAAATATCATACGGTTAAACATCATACCGCCAAATCAAATATCGTCAGGCGCTACTCGAAAACACACGTACGACTAAATTACCATGATCATGGATTTTTAAATACAAATAACTCCCAGGCATCCCAGAGTACAAGTCCCATAAACAGTCTACTATCTGCTCCAAATTAAAAGTCCAGAAGATATAAACACTTAAATCTCACCAATTACATTAGATCGTGGCACCAACAATACTCTCATTCAGACAAAAATACTAGAGTCGAGAGGGAAACAATCCACCACATAAACGAGCATCCATCTCCAGGAGCTCACCAACACAACCTGCAAAAGCCTCCCGAACAACGGGGCTAAAAGAAGTAGGGTGAGTATTTTCATACTCAGTAGGAAAATACCCAGTAGGGGAAATCCCAAACGGTGAACTCAATAAGTTCATAAATCATGCGTCATGCAACTCAACATGAGGCAAACAACGTATAACAATCGTATACATATGCAAATAAGCACGCATAACACACCATCATATCAAACTTACACAAACACCCTTAATCAAGGTCTTACAAACTTACTTGTATAATCGTATACTAACTCATACAACTTATACATACTTGTACGACCTTACTCGTACAATCTTACACTTACTCGTACGACCTTACTCGTACAGTCTTACACTTACTGTCGAACTCATATTCAAACTCTTACAGTCGTGCTCAAACTCACAATCTTACAGTCATACTCATCCTCAATCTTACAGTCATGCACATACTCATCATCATATGCTTACTCAGAAACACACAAACTCAGTCATACAGTCATATACATACTATCGACCACTGAAGCTCATTACAGCTAATAAGCTCCAGCGTCGAAAAGGAAAAGAATGCCACTAGGGCATCACCTTAACCTCCTGGGAGTGACTAGACGCCATGGACTTTTCCGAAGGTAAGGTACACCTATGCTCATGGGGCATAGGATCAAACAGGTAAGAGTAGATCCATGATACTACTTACCTGAGCGCGCATACATTCACCCACACATAAGGGGTCATACAATTGCCCACACATAAGGGGTCTTATAGTGCCATACGATTGCCCACCATTATGGGTCTTATAGTGCCAATGCCACTCTTGGGCAGAAATCTTATAATGCCACTCTTGGGCAGAACATACAGTGCCATCTATAGGCAGAAACATACAGAGCCCACGAAGGGCGAAAACTTACAGCGCTCTCAACAGAGCATCAAACGTCTAGGCTAAATACAGCACACAGACTAAAACAAAGCATACATCGCTCTCAACAGAGCATTAGATGTCATGTGCTCTATATAGCACACAGACAAAAATCCCGCAGGATAACCACCACGGCAAGACACAAGAAGTGCTCAGCCAATTCATTATCGGCTAGCTCAAACATGGAACTTAATCCGTTGAACCCTCAGGTCTCAAACTCACAACGCTATTATTAGCTTTCTCATAATTCAAGTTTGAATTAAGTATATTATGCGGTACAATTATGCCACACAAACTCAGTCCTCGACTGATCAAACTGAAGCTGAGCCCGATCCGAACCCTAGTTTGTCGGGGCAACAAACTTCACTTACCTGTCCAAGTCACACATAACTCACCGTACACAAATACTTACATAATCATACAACTCCTGACATCCACCTTACGGTTAAAACATCTTACTTACATCGTCAAACTGAGCTCCACAGCAGATCCCCGTTATCATCCTCTTACTTAATTCCTCACTTATTATACTTACTTTTCACTTTATAATTTGTACGTTATGCTTGTACAATTATGCACGCTCTTACTGTCTCATAAACCCTTATAAGGCTCCAAGCCTAAGTCCACTTACTTACAAAACCTCTGACATACGCTCTAAATCGAACCAAACCAAACTGCTCCACTCCTTGCTTGCCAAACCTACGTCTGTTGTCTTTTGTCATACGCTTACACATCCACATACACATACAAATCCTCACCAAACACTTTGCCACCTCTTATTGTCCATCGCCCATACCTCTGCCCTCACACAAAATCCACATACGTAACTTACTCGACATCGCTAGCCATCATTAGCATGTCCATCACATACATACATAGCACACTAACATATTCGCTAGCCATCACTAGCTCATACATCATATACATACATAAAACATGCTTACAACTCACATACATACATACATGTATCTCAATGTGGCATAATTCACTATCTTACATCATGCATACATGTCATGATTTAATATCCAAAACATTGAATCATACAAGCCTAGCATGCTGCTACTCATTCAAAGCATGCTGTCATGAAATTACGAGTTCAAAGCTCCCCTACCTCGTAATCATGACCTTTGATGGTGAGCACACAACGGTGGCGGCATCGATGGCGGAGTCGGCAGTCAACACCATTGCCTAGCTGAGAGAGTTGCTGTCTTGAGGTTTTAAGAAGCGCCGGAACTACACACGGCCAAATGGGGTGTCAAAATCAACGCGGCAAAATCCGTGATCCACGACGGCACACTAGGGGTGGCCGGGACAAAGATCATGCCAACGAGTAGCAGGTGAGACTAGAATTCAAGGGTGTATTAATTAAAGGTCGGCCAACAGTTGAGAAATACTCGGTCAGCCGCAAGACGTCGAAATCGGCCGTGGACAGCACCCAACGACATTAATTTCGCATTTACAACAGCCCACATAAGGGCGGAGGGCGTGGGGCGACACTCAAGGACGGAGGAGAGGCGGTGGAGGACTCTGATGTCAACTCCAAATGATGGCAAAGCCATCCGACAGTAAGGCGGCGCCAAAGCGGCACCAAAACCCTAACCCGCACACATGGCTACTTGCACACGCAGCCAAAGGGAGGGGGAGAGGGCTAGACAGTGTCGGCCCAAAGCTCGGAAGGGCGGTAGGGCCATGCCCAAGGTGGTGATCGACAAATATGGCCTTTGCCATTGTCGTGTTGAGGTAGGCCGACTAGAGGCCATATGGTGTCCGGTGGAGGTTGGACGGTAAGACGGCAAAACATGGCGCTCTCTATAGCACGGTCAAACACATATCATCAATAGAGGGGGAACTTACCTCATGCCGAAGAAGAGGGGTTGTGCCGCACTAGGGCGGCCAGCCATCTCTAGGCTGAGACCAACCCAACTACAAGCGTCCAGAGGAGACACTACAGTGGCCCAAAATGGGTGAAAAACCCTGGGGCACAAAGGAGCAGGGGTTACTGGTGGCTCTGGCCGACTCCATTGTGTCCCTAGCGGCCAGGATGAGCTATCTCCAGCCAGAGGTGATAGCCAAAGTCAACGGCGACAGGCCGGACAGAAAACACAGTGAGGGATAGAGACCATGTTTTTCCAAGTGAGAGCACCCGAGCACGGGATGCGGACAAAGCGGAGGGAACAGACTCTCAACAGGGCCCAGAGGGGTGGCCCACTAGTATCACTGGGCCGAGGCAGAGCTGGACAAAGGTCCACACGGCCATGTCTGACGTACCACTAGCAGTGGCTGTCACAACGTCCAAAATGGACGTAACCCAAAAATAGGGGCTAGGGAGGGTAGAGGCAGAATAATGTTAAGGCCGGCGAACCTGAGCTGGGACGGTGGCTCAACCATCGCCAGGCTGGGGTAGAGCCAAACAGAGGTCTATCATCCGTGGCTCGCAATTGCCGGCCTCCATTCCACCAAAACCATGCATCGGCGGAACAGGGGAGGTGGAGGCATCTGGCCGGAGGAAAATGGAAGGGCGGAGGTGGAACCGGGCAAGGAGAGGTGGCCCACAACCTCCGCCGGACCAAGGCGGTTTGGACTGAGTCCGACAGGGGCATCCAACGACGTTCGAAGCCGGCCGGCGAGTTGGATCGAAGGGGGCGGAAAATAGGGCACCGGAGAGGAAAAGAGGGCTGGGGCGGCAGAGGAGAGGCCACTGAGGCCGGGAGAGGTGCTAATCACCGTCGCCGGACCAAGGCAGGGCCAGACAAAGTTCTGGTCGGCGGTGGCTCACCGCCGCCGACCACTGTTTAATCAAAACAATAAGGCAGCGAAAAACAAGGGTGAAGGGGGATGAGGACGGGGCGGCGAAGTGGAGGCCCACTGGGCCGGGAGGGGTGGCCTCCCACTGTCGCTAGCCCAGGGCGGAGCCGTGGCTGGCTGGTCAGGCCGTGCCAGCCCACGACGGCGGCGGAATAACCAAAACAGAGAGTGCAAAGAGAGACCGGGGAAAAATACCGGCGGAGGGCGGAGTGCCCATGGGGGCCAGGGCGGAAGTCCACCGCCATCGCACCTCTGAGGCGGAGCTAGCGGTGGCGGCCTTGTGGCCCACCGGCGGCTGGGGCAAGGAAACCGAAGGAGGGGGAGCGGCTCTCTTCCAGAGGATTCCGGATTGGGCTCGGCCGAACTTGAGCCCGATCCTTTCTTTTTTTTTCCTTTTTTTTCCAATCGTATCCCCATCACGCGTTAACTCATTATTTACGCGTTATAAGTCTAACACTCGCGTCGAAAGTGCACAGCGAGGCCCGCGGCCCACGACTAAGCCCTACGGGAAAAAATACAGTAGAAAAATATATAAATATAAATACACTGAAACATTACATTTTTCCGCCGAAAATAATCAAAAAAATAGCAAAAAAATCACAGAAAATCGTAGAAAAATCAGGAACCTTACAGCGGACACGACGGTGGGCAGCACTCAAATGCAATGACTGGCGAAAATAGTGGCGGGGCAGAGGTGTCAGGAAGAGGAGTGAATGGGCGTGGACAGAAAAGGACTGGAGGCGGAGGCGTCGGGTTAAAATAAGATGATTTTGTCCTTTAAAAGGACGATCGGTTTACGGCAATTTTGTCATTTAGAATGACGAAATCGCCTTAAGGTGATTTCGTCCTTCTAAACGACGAAATCGGGTTAAGTAATATAAACCCTTAAACCAATGAAATTAATTTAAAACTAATTTCATTTTTCTAAAGCATGAAATCATCTACAATTTTTTTTAAAAAAGTCACGCAAGTGCTAGCTGCTACATAGCAAAAAAGCAACACCACTTTGGGTGGTCCAAATCGGTAAATAAGTTTTTTTAATTATTAACTAAATAATTTTCCCTTTTCAAAAACTCATAATGCATATATGTCTACTTGTAATATATGTTAAAATTTAGATGTACCATAGAAATTTGATTTAATAAGGTATATACATATATATAGTACAATTAATAAAAAATAGGATATATTATAGACTATACTACATATTAAACTATATGTCATCAATCAAACAAAAACATAAAGGTAATATTATCTACCATCTCTACATGTCAAACAAATTATGATTTTTAAAATTTTATATAGAGACTAATGTTGGAGTTCTTAAAAATTAAAATTTTACAACAATTTCTTGAAAGTTATTAGCAATTATTCATTGAGTCTCTTTTTATTTCATAAAATAAAGACAAGTTATATTTATTTAGGATGGACCAAAAAGACATCAAGACTCTAAGTTTTTTGTTCCCAATACAAT
The DNA here is from genome assembly GCA_035235625.1 of Saururus chinensis. Taxonomy (NCBI): domain Eukaryota; kingdom Viridiplantae; phylum Streptophyta; class Magnoliopsida; order Piperales; family Saururaceae; genus Saururus; species Saururus chinensis. Next base: position 39,264,699 of record CP141146.1, read on the forward strand.
ATGATTTACTTGAAAATTATTATTTAAATGATGAGATGTAAACATACCCCAGACGTCTGAAAATAAAATTTTTTTAAAAAAATGACATTGATTATACACTTAGCTATTGTATTTTTATGTATGCTTGATTAATAATAATATTTTGATATTATATATACTCTAAGTTGTGAGCAACTAAGGCTTGAATGCAGCCTAATTTGAGGTTTTGAGCCAATATGCTTTGAGCACATATTTTTTTATTTATAACTTTTTGTACAATTTCAGAGTGAGGTTTTGAGCCAATATGCTCTGAGCACATATTCTTTTATTTGTAATTTTTTATACAATTTTAGAGTAAAAATATTCCCATGTAAGCCTACATCTCTAAAGATGCTCACACTTGCCCATAAATGTTATTCAAGCGCGTGGTGCTTGGGCCAGAGCCTATGTAACAGGGACAGGTGAAAATGACACACTCAAGACAAGACAAGAAGGCGGCATCATTTTTCTTGTTCTTAGGGGTGTAATTTGCAATTTACGGGCCGTTTGGATGTATCTTAATAGAGAAATGAAAAAACCTTTCAATGACTTCTTTTTTTCTTCAAATAAAATCAGGTCATGTTTGGGTTTTTTCTTATAATGATTTTTAAGAAATAAACTTTTAGATAATTTTTACTTTTAATATGTAAAATAACAAAAAAACCTTCCACCCAGAAGAGAATGAGTGAAATGACGGGTGACATTGTTTTTATAATTTCTGAATGAAAAAGGGCTTTTATCATGCAACCCTCCTCATAATGACGTTTCCTTGGAAAGAATTATGTGAATTAACTTAAAAAGTGCTTTTTCTCATGCTAAAATGACCCAACATGATAAATGCTTAAAATAACTTTCTTCGCTTTAAAAGTCACATTTTTCCATGTGGAAAAGTGGCATCCATGATCTAACCATGGCCTTACCACACACCCACAAATAAAAGCAATTTGCTTGTCTTCAATTAAACAATGCATACTAAAACTTGCAGGCATTAGGATTAGGAAGACTAGCAATAACATGCAAACATCACCAGATAAATGAACACAAGATCTGATTGTCTATCTGCCACGCCGGCTCCACCTAAAATAAATATACTAACCCGCAAGCACAGAACCCCCAAGAAACTTATCTAAATCCTCTCCCAAATAATATAAGATTGCTCTTCCCATCGCAACAAGGTGGAACATAGGCCCAATTCAATGCCAATGCACACAAGCAAGACAAATAGACGAACTTTAACAAGTGGCCTAGGCCATACAAGAGGCAAAAACAACCCCCGCATCACCCTCCTTGCCTCTCAACTCAGTCTAGAGAGAAAAAACCTTACAAACTCACAACATACAAAGCCTTTTATGTGTCCCAACCCTAGAGACCCTCTAGATCCGACATCAATTCATCCGAAGTATAAGCACAGAAAAAATCCTAAAAAAGGCATCAAAATCCCATATTTTTCGACACATGCAAACAAACACAACATATTTCCATTACCTATGGACGCACACAATCGGTTTTAGGTGATGATAATCAATCGGCTTCGTCCATAAAACTTTCAGTTCACAAAGCTTCATCCGGACTACAGTGATTGACCAGAGAGCAACAAACTACTTGTATGAGCTTCAATGTGGCAGTCATCACCTATCGCCTTCAAATATTCCAGTCGACTGAACAGCATTGATCAGCACAGAGAAGCTGAAGCAGCGAGCCCAAGAAAGTACCATTTGTTGTAGTTATTGAAGATGCAACCCACATGGTTTTTTTTTCTTTTTATTAATGATATAGTATATCTTAAGAAAGAAACCATTTCTTTATTTGAGAAAGGATAATTAACAAACAAGAAATTAAAGGGTAAACTATATCAATTTGGATAAGTATAGACTCACCGCAGTGAAGTACACAAGTGATACAAGATTATTTTTACAGAAAGACTCAATCTTCTTTCGTTAACAGTCTTGCACAGACGCATAGATGATGTTTCTTTTTCCTGTTATCTTCCTGTCTTCTGCCATATAGATAATCCCTCAGCTGGACCCTCCTCCTTTCGACGTCTCTCTTCCCCCTCCTCTCAAATTCCTCTTCAAGCTTGAGCAGAAGAAACCGAATCTGTTGCACTTCCAACTCCACCCTTCCAATCTTTTCAGACCACCTCTGAGCCTGTTCTGAAACTTGTCTTCTTGAAAGCCCCACATCATCTACCCTTTTGATTTTCCTTCCAGAGCCCATTGATTCTTCTTCTGGATTGTTTGTCAATTTTCCTTTCATTTCAAACAACTGTGAGATTGTTCCCTCAACTTCCTTCAGCTGCGCCATCAAGCTATTATATTCAAAACTCGTTAGCTTGCCTTTGTCCGCTTGTTCAATCTTGTTTTCCAAATCTTGAACACTGGCTTGTACATTTGTCAGCCTCTGAGCATCTGATATTAACCTCTCTAACATCCTTCTACTGCCTTCTTTTGTCCTCCCTGAAAGTTTATTACTCAACTCTACCTTATCCACTACCAACTCTTTCTCAATCTTGATTGCTTCCTCGTCTTCAATCTGATGACTGGGGGCCGCATAGGCCTCTGATGTGAGCTTTGGCGAACCTCTATCAGAAACATAATCCAGCTGGATATCCTTCATCTTTGTATATGAGATGTCTGCCTCGTCCATTGGCGATCTAAGGTTTCTAGTGGATCTCATAATGTCTGGTACCAAATAAACTTTGCTTTTTAGCTCTTCAATCTCCTTTTTTGCAGCTTCTAATTGCACATTAGCCTTTAAGTTTTCCTCCATAAAGAGATTCTTTGACTCCACCACTGCCTTGGTAACAGCTTGAACTTTTGCTTGTAAAATATCCAAGAGTACAGATGATTCCAGTATATTATTTTCTTTGTTCAGAGCTAGTATCGTTGCCTCCTGATGATAACTTGAATCAGGAATCTGGCACAGACATCATATATGTTAAACATTGCAAAGCATACAAAATTTAACTTAGTTTGTGTTTTATTTGTGTACTTGAAACATCAGATCACAAACAGAGAATAGTACATATATTTGGTCTCTGAACCCAATCCAATAATAATTCAATGAACTGAGATAGGATTAGTTACATACAAGCTGGTTTATTTCACTCAGTCAGTTTCCAAGTAGACTACCAGATATTTCATTCAACACAAGTACAGACAAGCTATTCCAGATTCAGTTGCATAGGTGGGATCTTTCCCAGCTGAGGGTCAAGTCCCAAGGATGAATCTCACACGACTCTTACGAATCAAAAGAAAAAAAAATAGAGCCATTTGCGTTGAATAGAACAGTCAGCAATTCATCATATTACTTAGAGCCACAGGAAGTCCAGAGATCAAGACTTAAAGACGGTTAAAAGAAGCAATAAGAATCTTATATTCACCTAACCTGCCCATATAGTTTGATGTCTAAACATAGTCTGTAAATATTCTCTCCCCACAGTGGGAAAAAGTTGACACTCAAGGACATGAAAAAGTTTGCTAACAGCCCCTAGAGTTCCAAGTTGGGGATAAAGTTATGCTCAAACTTACTCCCCAAGTCTGGGATAAGGTGAAGAAGAAGGGGGTGCCATGAGGGCTTATAGCCGCACAATGGACCCTTTAAAATGAAGCGGTAGATTGGCAAACTAGCCTAGAAGCTGGACCTGCCACAAAAGTTCATAACTTCACCCGATTTTTATGTAAGTTTCTTCAAACCTCTATTGTGAAGATGTGGAAGATGCAAGTAGGGCAGCACCCAAGTGGGTGCCGCCATCAACAATCAGGCAGATTTTTGGACAATATTTATCAAAGTTATAGTGTCTACACATATATACACATATTGGACAACCCTCAACCTCATTAAGGACAATCAATTAAGACGACAAATCACTCTAGAATGCATGTCATAAATGTTTAAGATTATGCTTTTTATAATGTTTACAAATCACATAAAACTTTAAACGGCATGTGATAAAACCTATATGTAACAGTAAATAAGCCTCTTTAAAATTAGTATTTGATAGTCAATGAAGAGTACCTGCATGTCCTTCTCATGGATCTTCGTATGGGAGAGGGTTTGCCCTTCTAGCAAAAAAATGCTATCCTTCAAAGACAATATAAGGGGCAAAAGTGCAGTTACTTCACGTTTCAGTCCTTCATTCTCTACTTTCAGAGCAGCCATCTTTCTCCCAAGTTCCTCATCATTTGCATCTCTTAAAGCTTTATCATGCGCATACTTCTTCATTTGAAGTGTGGAGCGCTCTTCCAGAGAGTTGTATTTCCCAACAAGATCATAGGCCTTTTGCTCAAATACTGATGCAAGGACGCCAACAACTTGAAGACCTTTGTAGAGTTCCACTGCTTCCATCTCCGAAGTCTCAACCTCATTAATTGTCCTCTTTAGTTCAGACTTCAACCACTCTTCTCGGGCTAAAAGTTCCATAATTTCTTTCTCATCATGAAGGGCTTTATCTTCTGATATGGCTAAACTCTTCTGCAGGTCTCCAATCATTCTTTTTGCCTCACAAGCTTCCTCTTTGAGAGCCTCAGCATCATTATGCAATTGTATGTTTTCTTCATTTTTAGCTTCAAGCTTCATGAGGGTATCAGACAAATCCATTTCCTTCTGAGACAACAAATGATTCCTAATCTCAGTTTTACTATTTAACTCCTCATTTAAACTTTTGACCTTGAATAGTTCATCCTTCAGTACAACAGATTGACTTCTGCAACCTTCCAGCTTCCTAACAGACTCCATCAGAAGCAAATTTTCCATTTCTACCTTTCCTACTTTTTCACCTATCGTTGCAATCTCCTTTTTAAGATCAGAATTAACTTCACGAAGGCAGTCAATCTTACCACATAGCTCTTTCAGCTCTGAGGCTTTTTCGGTGCTAGAACTCTCAAAAACTTGTGAAAGGCAACCAAGAGCCAGAGCTTCTCTGAGGAGGGCATTATATTCCTCCTCTAAAATGTACTTTTCATCTCTAAGGAAGCAAAATTCTTTCTTCCAGGATTGGTTTTCTTCAAGAAGCTCATAGTTTTCATTAGCAAGAGTATGATGTGCCTTTTGAGTTTTGGACAACTGACCACTCAGTGAGTCTCTTTCAGTCCTCAATGTCCCCTCTCGATGCAGGCCTGCTTCCATATCCTTTTGCAACACTTGATACATCTCCAAAAGTTTGCATCTCTCACTCTGAAGCAGAGATAGCTCTTCACTCTTTTTATTTAATTCATGTTCCAGTCTGTCACCCTCTGATTTCAGATTCAATGCTCCATGTCTCATTTCTTCCAGAACTAAGACGTTAATAGATCTCTCAAAAATCAGCCGCTCAATTTCATCCTCAGCATTCAGCAGAGACCATTGAAAGTTTTTAGCTTTCCCCAAAATTTGATTCAGGACTATGTGGTCATCAATTTTATCATCATGCTCATCAACTGTTTCACTATCTAGTGATTTCAAAACCCGATTCATTTCTATTCTCTGCTTTACATTTTTCTCCACCAGGAATTTTACTCTTTCCTTAAGTTCACAAATTTCCCACCGCAGTTCTAACACAAGATTTTCTGAATGCAGAAGTGATTTAATATGATTCTGATTTTCACCCAAGAGGCAATCATTTATCTGTTTCATCTCAATGATGCAGCTTTGCAACACTAAGGCCTCGGTATGTGCAATTAATAGCTGCTCTTGCTCTTCTTCAATCTCTTTCTTCCTTAATTCAGCTTGTTCTTGAAGAATGCAGATCTGATTTTCCAAATTGGCTAACTGAGTCTTGCTTGATTGGACAAAAAGTGAGTGTTCTTCTTTTTTCTGAGCCAAAAACAACTCCAGCTGATTAGTCTGATGTAATGCCAATTCTTTCTCCTCATTCAGACATGAATTTTTATCTTCCAATTCAGAGAACCTTCTCTCTAAGTCTTCCAGACTATTCTGAATAGTTTCTACCCGGGAGACCAAATTATCCCTTTCAGAAAGGATGGTACAGTTCTCGTTTTGGAGAGAGTGGCAAGATTTTTCTAAGAAGTTGGATTTCACCCGAAACCCGTCAAGTTCCACAGTTAAATCCGATAGAGAGTTCTCCAATAAAGTATTTGTTTCTGAAAGCTTCTCAAAATTCTGTGCAATATGGTCTACTCGAAAGATCAACATGTTTTTTTCAGTTAAAAGGTCAGACTTTTCAGACTGGAGAGAATGGAAGGATTCTTCTACACCTTTTAACTTTCCCCGCACGCCTTCTAGCTCAATATTAGCATCTGATAGTGAAGTTTCCAGTAGAGAATTTTTCTCGCAAACCTTTTCCATATCTCCCAACTTCTTCAAAAGACTTAATTTTTCATCTTTCACCATCGTGAAAGTATTTTTCAAATTTGAGTTCTCATCCTGTAACTCCTTGACGGATGATTGAAAGGTCTCTGCATTGAATCCCACAGATTCAATTTGCTGGATAACATACTGGTGCCGCCTGCCTAAATCTTCCATGTCCCCCTTTAGAGAGTGTAACAGCTGCTGAAGAGCACTCTGTTTGTCCAAAAGTAGCGTAACTTCTTCTTCAAGTTCTTGCTTTGCCTTCTTCAGATTTGAGACTTCATCTTGCAGTTTCTTTATCAGCAAATCTGAGGATAAATTCTGGTCTCGTAACTTGCAATCATCCTCTTGAATTTGCTGAACTTCTTGCTCCAATTCCTTCTTCACGAGTTCCATTTCTCTTAATTTTTCAACTCCACTTTGAATTTCTAAAGCTAGTTTTCTCTTCTCTTCTTCAGATTGAGCCTGGAAGTTTTCTAGAGACTGAAGAGCTGCTTTAGCATGCATCAAATGGAGTTGTTCTTCCTTAAAGCAGGTATCAAGTTTCTGCAGATCCTCCTGTTTTTTTATAATCTCCTTTTCTTGCAACTCTGTCTTGTGCAGTAAGGCTTCCACCTTGAACTGAAGAGACTGTTTGGTATTTTCTAAAAGGCAGCATCTTTCCTCATAACCACTAAGCTGACTTGTGACTTCTCTTTCACGAGAGATTTCAGCTTCTAAATTGGATACCTTTTGTAAGCACTCTTGATATTGAAGAGCAGTAGCTTCCTTCTCTGATTCTAACATAGAAAGAGATTTACGCAGTGTTTGGACTTCTGATTCAAATTTATCTGAGTGCTCAGTTGCCAACAAGATTCTTGAAGTTAGATTTTGGTTCTCAATGGATAATTTTGATAGCTCATCCTGTAATTGTTTCACTTTCTCTGATCTCGGTTCTGCTTCTTGTTTTTGAAATTTATAGTTGGAGCTCCTTTGTTCTATATCTTGGAAACTGAGTCCGTTGTGGGCCCTTCCTTCTCCAAACATCTCATTGAGCTGTTTTAATCCTTTTCTATTTGTGCTCAGCTCGCCATCTTCACTATAAGCTATATTCCTCTTAACGGCATGTAGATGAGACGACAATCCCAGAGCATCCTTCTGAAGGTCATCAGGGTCAAGTAAAGACCGTATTGGGTGGGGAGTTTCAGGAGTATGGGGTTCTGCCTCAGAGGAGGGCGATAAGGAATCTTCAGAAACAACAAAAGGAATTTGATTAGGGAAAGCCTCAGCCACAGTCCGGTGGGCTTGACGAAGCTCCCCCATTGCCTGATCATATCTTTCAGCCAAGGCTCTGTAGGCCCTGTAGAACTCCTCAACCAACTTCATGAGCTCAGGGCGCTTTTTGTAGTACATTTCAGCTCTCCTTGCAAATGAATCTGCATCTTCTTCAATAAGCTTGATCATGCTTTTCACCCTTGAGTCCATGTCTGTCCAATCAATGAACATATTTTGGAGAATAATCAGAATTGGATAAAGCAAATGCACCAAATGAAAACTGATACAAGCCTATTAAAAATGCACATGAACATGGTAGCACAACATCATCCATGCCTTGGAGGGTACTGTTATTGAGGTATACACAAAGACAATACTAAACTTTCGTTAAAACAATTTTAACTATGAACTTTTGTTTCTGGTAACATTATGATGCCATATGGAAATTTCAATTGATATATTTACTAAAACCAAACTTACTTCATATTATCTTTCGCTTTTGTTTCTTGTCTTGTTCCTCCAATTAAAATCCAGAGATGAATCTTGTTTCATTGTTAAAATATATACGCTTTGACATGATTTAAGTATTGAGGCATGCAAGAGGTCCTAGGGGCCCTAGGTCAAAGAGTTTCAGTTCAACAGTGTCATTTATTAAACTCAACCAGTCACATATGGATATAGGCTCATTGAAAGATACAAAATGTGGTTACATCCAAATTTACCAATCAAAAACAGTTTCTAGTGTGAAATTCAATTTGGAAAATATCACATACAACAAAAGAAGGAACATTGTATGACAAGCCCCCACATGTAATAAGTTAATTGATAAAAGCAACTTCGTCTATGACCTCTGTCATCATCCCCTATGTTGTCCACTGTAGAAAGGTGATGAAAGTTTCTGCCTTGTTTTGGCAGTGCTCCATCTGTCCAAGGTTTCTTTGCAAAGCTGTGTTCGGCTGTGCAATTTCAGTCATGAAGTCCCAAACCACAAAGCCTCATCTTGCCATCACTTCCTTTGGTGATCACTGCATTTGGCTCCAGGAATTTCAAGCTGTGATTACAGGCCAGAGCACAGGTTCCATTCTCTTTCCAGAACGAAGGTCATCTTCCTATTTCTGTGGAAAGTCTTCTCTTCTCACATAGGTTCTTAAACTGAAGATACTGTCAGCATGTGCTATCACAGGCACCAGATGGATTCTATTCTTTCTTTAGTGGGCTTATTTGTTTTCTGAAATGGTATCACTTCGGCCTATCTTGTGTTTGGTGTGGTGCTGACTTAGGTCTTCTAACAGCCCACCAGACCATATAGCCCGTAAGCCCAATAACTTAAACCCAAGTCTACAACCATCTGCCAATAGCCTAGTCCAGTGAATTTTGTCCTTAAACTCTTCCTAGCCAACAGGAGTTTTTTACTTCCAAGAGACTACCCTTTGCTACCTTATTTACTACTTAGATATCTTTTTATTATATTACTGAATTCATTTGACTTCTACGTTGAGGTCGTATTTGCATACTTCTATCATTAAACATATTGTCCTGCATCAAATATAAATAGAGAGATTTATATATTTAAAAATTGATAAGATGCCATAATGAATTTTATTTTCAGTGGAGACTAATTTTAAATAGTTAAAGATTTTATTATGATCTCAAATAATGAACAAATGATAGTTTGCAGAACTGAGGACGTGCAACTAAAAGCTAAAGATGATCTACCCGAAAGACCAAGAAAACGTTCTTAATTTTAAAATCTTTTTCTCCTTTGTCAGGGAAGATGTTTTCAATAATGGCTATCTACTCACTTCATTCAACAAATGTGCTTATAAAAGTCTTTCCTAGCAAACCAGAAAATGCCTGCAAAACATAGAGAACTTGTTTACGAATATGCCAATCCTCTCAGACTATACATAAGAATGTTGTTAAAGTGAATAAACATGCCTAGGTAAGGTTTTAAACAGTTATACCCGACAGCCTAGGTAAACGGCTGAGGCAAAGGATTTTATAACTGACATCAGTGGCAAATATAGTTAATAACAGTGAATCATACCATAACAAGTTCCTGGGAGTTCCTAAGGGATGCTTACACAAGTCCGGGATATATTTGAATTTCCAATTACCTAGGTTAACTATACACAAGCTTGTCCTACAAAGTGAAACTCACCAAGAAACTTCAGGCATGCATTACTCTGCCAAAATATATAGTTTTTCTATATCTTTATGTTATGTTTGAAACGTATGTTTTATACATACAATAAGGCGATGAAACTTGGTGATCATGAATGCACTACTTTCAGGAGACAAGCAAATGCCAATCCGTTAGGCAGTTATTTGGTGACCTTTATAATGTTAACTAACTCGTCTGACAAAAGTGTCCAGGCAAGACTTTACACTCATTTTGCCTAGGAAAGCTTGGGACATGCGCAAGCATCACCTTGATAACGTAGAACAAAACATGCTTCTGATGTTCATTATGCCATTAAAAAATTGATCATTGCACATTCTCTACCTTAACATACAATCATGGGAAGCTGGTTCAGTTATAACAGTAGAAGTAGGGACTAGAAAGCCAACTAAAAAAATAATACAGACAGGATATTCAACAAAGAGATCACTTAAACAGCATCATGGAATTTTGATTTATCTAATTCATGGCATGGAGAACTGTCCATACAAACAGTTGAACACACATTCTCTCAAGGCTGAAAAGACCTTTCTCAAGTTATAATCTGGCCTCAATAGTATCAGTTTTTTTATGCATGATTTTCCTTTCATGTAAAGGAGAAAAAACATCTATGCATACCTGTAAGATTTTCTTGGAGCCATTTTGAATTCTTGGGACTGATATGGCTACTCCACCACCATGAATATAAGCGTCTAGATTCAGCATGCGTTAAAGTTGCCATTTGTGAAGAAATATACTCCTCTCTGTTATGATCTCCAAAGTGCCAAGTTCTACTCCCTCAAAAAAAAGACCAGGGAGCAACAGTTTCAAGAAACCTCGATACCAAACCTATACAAGAACTAAATGTATTAAACAAATTTAAAATGAAAAGTAGCCATATTCATGTGACAACACAAAAAATAAAGAGTACTATTATCAGCAAGCATAGGCAATACATAACAGCAAAGATTGGATAAACTGAATTAAACATAAGGTGTTGCGAAAAAAAATCAAAGAGTACCTCTGAGAGAAACAAATATGAGGATACAGAGAAAGGTTATCACAACAGATCCTATAAACTACCTAATGGAAGGACCATCAACATCATGTAATACTAGGACAAACCAAGGCGCAAATATCAACATCACCATTTAGTACAAGGACAAAAGGAAAGCATGATATGAAACAATCATGAATTCCGCTCCATGCTGATATTGTATAAGGCATATTTAAAGAACCCAGAACTTAGACCAACAAATGACAGGGGCTTATCCTCCGCGCGGGGGGGGGGGGGGGGGTCAATAGTACATCAAAAGTACGGGAAATTTCTCTATTGGAAAAGAAGACAATGTACCATACTGTCAGGAAAGCTTAAAAACCTGCAGCGAGTTGTTCAGTTCTTACATTAGAGTAATTAATTTCAAACAAAGCAATTGGAAATGACAAACACTGCTATCATCATCAAAATCACTCTTTCTAGGCCAAATAATTAGATAATTTGATCTCATTGATGGCATCCATGTAAAAGATCAGTTGCAAGCCTATGAAAGAGATATATGTTACAGCATCACCACAATAACCAAAACAAGATCAGAACATATTGCTTCTCCAAAAAAAACTTTAAAAAAGAATGATTTCATTTTATGCATGTGATGCACATTCGTATCCAACTCAATAACTAATATTCAAAAACCGGAAGAAACAAAAAGAAAAGAAGATAAGCCCAAAATATTTGCTGACCCAATATTAAAACGTTAAAACAGCTAACAAAAAATTACTAAAACTTTAAATTATCTAGGACAAGAATGTAGCCGCAGCTTAAATTCAGAAATACACAACATCTAAAATAATATCAATAGGGGAACTGAGCAAAAAAGAAGTTACATGAGCACATAAAAGAGACCTGATAGTAACTATATCTTGGTAACACGAGGCCTTAGACGTTAGAAAGTACAAAGTAGCATTTGCATAGGAAATTTAAAGTAAGGCAATAAAGTATATGCAATTCGAACAATTTGACGCCATCCAAACAGTCACCTTCTACAACATCCAGTCGCCGTAACAAGCATCAAACACGTTGAGACTGTTGATCTATCTGAATTTTCAACAGTTGAAAAGAAAATATTATTAAAAATTCTACCAATTATACATTACCAAGCCATACATGTCCTACAAAAACTGAAACTTCTCCTTGTTAATAACATATAAACACTACAACAAAAAAAACGAAAACACTTTACATTCAGGAACAGAAGTTTGACTTTTACGCATCAACACATAATAAACGCCATGAAAAACCGTGTATATAAATGTATATATGAAGCAACGATCAAACAGTCACTAGTCCACATAAACAGAGTGTAAAAACATCTACAGAGAAAAGTATAACAAAACGCCAGCTTCATCACATCTACGCTCAATCGCAAAGCAGAAAGAGGACAAGGAGATTATAGAATATATACGCCGAACAACTCACCTATTCAAGATCATTCAAACTGTCAACCTTCAACGAATAAAGAAAATCGAATCACCGAACAACTCTGCCAAAGTCCAACAGCTCAATAAGCAGGAACACAGGATTTCAACAACATGTACGAAAAATCTCCCGTCTCAGCAAGACCCGGATGCCCAAAACTTCCAAACTCCAAAAAAAGATAAATTTTTTTGACAAGAACGCCAAAAACGCGACTTTCCACAGATGGGTCTCCTCCAGCAGCAGAAAAAAAACCGTACAGAGGCCTCAATCTCGTTTGTCAAAAATGAAAACAAATGAAAGAAAAACAACAACAGAGCTGAAGAAATGAAGGAACACTTGATCAAATCAGCAGCTGATCAAAAAGAAAAGAAAAATAAAAGTTTCCTTCCTAGTTGCCTTGAGCCTCATTTCAACCCATGCTTTTTGCTGCAGAAAAAGCTTTGCAACAGATTCTCAGCTCAGCAGAGGGAGAGAAGAGAAAAAGACCCCCATCTTTGGCCATCGCTGTTTTGGTTGAGTTGGATTGGCAGTGGCAAAGCTGAAGAGGAAGAAGGGAACTGGAAATTTTCTCTCGCTGATTCGGAATTGCTATTTACAAGTCAGCAAAATCCTGTCAAACAAATTTCCCGTTTCCAAGTTGATACGCTGTCGTTTTGTCTTTCTGTGAGCCAAGTAGAAGCTTCTTGTACTGTGCATAATTACCTGAATGCCCCTGCATTAGGGATTTCTAAGGGTGGCAGCTCAGCTTTTTTTGGGGGTACACCAAGTTTTTTTTGGGGGTACAAAAAGAACTGGCGGCTTTGTTATAACTCGTGTGTTTTCTCCTCCTTTTTTTTGTTGAGAGATTGCCGATTTTATCACATTTTTTACCATGATTATTGCGGGTTAAATTACCAAATTAATTAGCATCTCAAACTCATTGATTATCTACTGAGACAAATAGTGCTTGAGTTGCCTGCATGATGAACTCACACACACACTAAAAATCATTCATTTGCGAGTTATTAGTGTTTTCAAAACTCAAACTTGATTTTTTAAACTGATATCTCTGGTGTATTATCTTGTGGATATCCATCCCAAATTAATAGTTTTATTTAATTTTAAAAAAACAAAATTAGAGAATATTTTTTATTTGTTATTTTCCCAATAATTGTTATTTAGATGGGGTTTGAGATGTGTAATTAGATGTTTAGTAGGAAACATATTCTTTTTTATTATGAAGCATTTTTTTCAATTTTTTAAAGAGGAGTTAAATTTAATTATCTATAAAAATTTGGGTTATTGGGGGGTGCTAATTGAATTCACCACTTTTTTTCTTGTGGAAGGAAGTCCAATGTGATTTAAGTAATAAGGATTTTGTCAATTTTGGATCTGCATTTTCTATCTTGTGATGTGATATGGGATGAGCACCACCAATAACCAAAGGTCCAAAGTCAAACTGAAAGTTGATTGATTAAAAGCCTTAATGACCAGAATCTAACGCTTGTTAATGAAGGATGTAAAATCATTTTAATAGCAGCCAGAAAGTCATCTAGTGTTGCGCTATTTTTGTTAGTTAAAATAAGTAAAAGGATATTTTCGTAAATAAATAAAGGCACTTTTGGCTGCCGACCCACTTTAAGAAAATGGTAGGTGCACGCTGTAGGCCGGTGATTCCAATCTCGTGTTCGAGGAGTGAGTAAAATGGCTGATACACCCCCCCTCCCTTTTTACTAATGAATCATTCATATATTAGGCACAAAGAAAGTCTCATTAGTCATAAAAGAGAACAAGTCTCAAATAATTAAAACAAAATTAGTAAACCTTATTTAATTTTAGTACCATCTTCTATCTAAAAAAAAATGTCAATATGATTGTAATTTTTTTATTTTTTCAATACAAATATCAATAATATGGTTAACTTTCACAAAATACAAATGAACCCGCGATATATAGAGCCCAAATAAGCATAAAAAAATACAAAAGCTATTTAAAAAAAAAAGTGTCATTCCTCTTCATCCCTCAAAGGTGACATTTTGCATTTCCCTTTTCAAATGGTACATCCACACACGCCCAAAGTCTCAAAGACATTTGCTAATTTGTTTTTTCTTATGACAATAATACACCCAAAAACTTTTTAAGGTTAAAATTAAGGGGTATTTTCGTGGTTTCCCAAAAGTAGAGGGGTGTTTGTGGCAGCGGAGGAATAAAGGACCGCCGACTGTGTCGACATTCAAAGGCTGCGCGGCTGTGGCCGGTGATCCGTCATCACTCGCCAGACTACACGGAAAAGCAGACGGAGAAAGTAATTCCCACGGAATTAAGTTTCCGTCGGAAATGAGAGGACAAAAGGTAGAGGTGATTCATTGGTGTGGACCACGTGAAAAACGAGCGCTTAATTTTGTACTATATATTTTTACTGAAGAATCTTATTAATTAATATATAATTAGATTGCATTCTTTGCTTCAGTTGGGTAACCGAATGCCTTAAATTACACTCTTCAAATTGTCAATATGACATGCAACCGTGGCCACACCCATTTGGGATTAGGTTTTTCAATCTACTACTATTTGTTAAGTAAATTATGGATTCAATCTAATTAAAAATCCCTGTGTATAATTTTTTTGGTTGATAAAACATTACCCAATTGAGTTGATGAACATTAAATTCTGTGTGTGTGGTTTGTAAATTTTTAGTATTTTTTTCTTGATGTCAAAATTACTAATTGCATATTAATAAGATAATTTTTTATTATATATCAAGATAAATTAATATTAATTTATTTTAAAAAATTAAATATAACTATGATTGTGAGAGGAGGGAGTATAAAATAGGCATAATAGGCCCTTATAAGATTAATTGTCGAGTTATATGCTATTTAGCCTAATTTTTAATGCATGTTCTTATGTTTTTCTTGTTGCCAACCAAGTATTTGAAAAGTATTGTGGTGGACCATTCCAGATTGGAACTTCATCAAGCATGTCAATGTCAAGGGAGAGTAGGACATAAAGAGCACCGGCCCATGCCCAGCTCACACCCCTTTTTGATGGTGACTCCTTGGGGACAATTATATAACTTGGAACCTGATTCAGATCAGGTTGGCTGTGTTGGCATATTATATTTACTTCAAATACTAATAATAATAACATATATATATATGGTTAAATTGCATCAATTATCACTCCCAATAATCTTATGTTTGGCATAAATTGTCAAGGGATGCTTCTAGCCTGATTGGGCTCAGTGACCGTAGCCCCATTACTACCCCACTTAGGGTTCAGGATATGGAACATAGAGAACAACTTACTATTTATGTTTAATTGTCCTCTCATATATCACACGAGTTTGTTTAGCCAGAGCACTACATAGAGCTGGCCATCAAATCTTGGCCCCTGGGCCTTATAGGCACTGAAATTGCAACGCTAGCTAAAGTTTTGTATATTATATTCAGAGCCTTATGTATGTTGGTCATGGGGTTAGGGAAATATTTTTAATTGTTAAAACTACTAAGGGTCTCTTTGGATCGGTGAAAATCGAAAAAAAGAGAAAGAGAAAGTGAATCCCGTTGAAAGAGAAATTATGAGATTCTTAAAAATTTCTCATCGTTTGGTTGTACAAATGATGTTAGAGAAAATTGATAATGACGGTGGTGGTTGTAGTGGCAGCGGTAGTAATGGCAGTGGTGGTAGTGGTGGCAATGGTGATGACGGTGGTGGTTGTGACAGCGGCAGTGGTGGTGGCGGCGGCTGTGATAGTGGTAGCAGCGGGGGTAGTGACAGTAGTAGTAGCAGTGACCATGGTGGTGGTGGCGACAATAAAGGTAGTGATAGTGGTAGTAGCGGTGACAATAGTGGTGGTAGTGGCAGTAGTAATGGTGATGACGGGGCTGGTGGTGATAGTAGCGACTGTGGTAGTGGTGGTGGTAATGGCAGCGGTGACGGTGGCAGAAATAGTGGTGATAGCGGCAACAATAGCGATGGTGGCAGCGACAGTGGTAAAGGTGGTAACAATAATGGTGGCGGTAGTAGTAACAAGATATAAGTATTTATTACGATGATTTTCTCCCAAAAACCATGGAATGACGGGTGAAAAGTTTTTGAGCCAAAATTTCATCTATTTTATCTTAGTTTGCACTTTAGTTTCTCTTTTTCCGTTACACAAAACAGTAAAAATTGGGGGATTTTAAGAAGAATTTTTTTATTTTCCCCACTTTTCACCGATCCAAAATAAACCCTAAATACAAATGCATAAAAGACAACTTTCAAATTGCAACATTTTCACCTTCTGTTAATAGCGTATAAAGGGAAGCTTGATCTACTTTCCTTGCTTAACCAGGAAGTATTGTATTTGGAAGTAGTGTAATTAAATTATAATCTTTCATGGGATTTTAAACTGAATGTCAAAAGTAGGGTTAAAAATATGGATAAACTTGACCAATAAATAAATTCTTTAAAAGCTTATAATTAGATTATCATCATATTAGGCGACATATAATGAATATGGCTAAAACGACATCTCAATGTATAGGTTCAATTATGTCAATGGTTGTGCATGATTTTTAGGCCATGGGGAGGCACTAAGGACAAGGTGATGACAAATGTTGATAAAGATGAATCTCATGTATGGGATTTGCCTCTTGGTATTGTCAAGGATGACTCAACCAAGATTGTTGGTGGGTGGTCTGCTGGTCAATGGCTGCAATTCTTTTGGGTGGACAGGAGAAGATTGACGGTTGAGCGTGTGTTCAGAGAAGGGCCACGGAAGAAATCAAAGTAGGAAATAAAGCTACTGAACAGTTAGCTTAGCCAGGCATAAGAGTCTTGAGGAGAAAGATGGCAGTTGCGTGAAGGAAGAGAAGTTGTCCCTTCAGAGACAATGTTAGTAGTGCACATTCTGTAGGTAGCTGATTCATATTGTTGTCAGATTGGGGCTGCTTTGCTTTGGGAAGCAGTTTCTAAGTATTCCACTGACAATGTGCCAAACTTCAAGAAACATACATGGCCCTTTATCTACGAGATAAAAGGTATACATAAACTCATGAAATTTCTTGGCCCACCAGAACTACTATTTGGGCCCATACACTCTGCTCGGGTTACTGATTTGGACTCATCATCACAAGCCTATTTTTAGTGGGAAGTATTTTTATATTTTACTTTTACAATGAGCTCAACTCAAGGACGGTAAGATCAACGGAATATATACTGGCATATATTAATATAAGTAATATTTATGTTAATATGCATTAATATATGTGCCGTTGATGTTAAAAATGAATATTTTACATATGCTCTTTATGTTTGGCTCATAGTGAGCGAAGCATGAAAAATGCTTCTTATCTAGTGATATAAGAAGCAAAAGGTTCCCAATCTTAAAACGGAAATTTAGGCATGTAAGCAAACATTAGTTTGATAATTAACCACACTCATATTACATCTCTCCCACTTGTGATGCCACCAGTGGACTCCTTAAAAAAGTTGTTTCAACTCATTTCTTGTTGACTTAGAAGTGGGGCAACAGAACCTAGAAATGGCTGGCTGCCATAGTTACTCATGGAAAGGTAAGCATTTTCTCTCCTTTGGCTATTATGATGTTGGGCTGAGGGGTGGCAACCATGCCACAAGCAAGAGGAGTCAGGAACTGAAAATGAAAGAATGGCAATAGCCAACCATTGACTTGAGTTGATATCGCTCTTGTTTCAGCCTCTTTCCCTCTCCATTCATTCTGTCGTTCAAGCAGCATTCATGGGGAAGGAAATGGCAACATCACAAATAAAGCCACACAGGATAATGAAGCTTTTGTGTTACTTGAAATAAGTTATTTCCCCCAGTGAAAGAGCTACGAAACCCCTCGTGTCTTGGAACTCTTGCGCAAGGCACGCCACAACAAAAGCATAAGTCCCATGGGACCTGTTTATCATGACGTGCAGCAGGATACACTTTCTCGGCAAATACCTCATATAACGAAAATGTTCATTAGGCAACCGTTGTTTGGGAATAACTTAAGCTGTTAGGAAATCAATTATTAATATATTTAGAGGATGTATAGCCACTAAAGCTACAGCTACAGCTACAGCTCCCTGACCATCATATTATGGTTTTGGCCACTTTTAAGACAGCCAGGGAGCCAGAGCTGAGCTTTGACTAATTTTTTTCATACGTTTATTTCAAATTTTAATATTACCAAATGATGCCTAACACTTTTGTTGTTAGTGTTGGAGTTTGCTGCCTAATTCTATAGAAGTGCACCACCCTTAACCTCTGAAGACCAATACAGGAAAGCCATGAACTTAGGAACAACAAATACAAACACGAACAGAACATACATTCCACAAGAATAATTAATATATGGAGGGTGGAGACACAGGAAGAAAGATACTAGATAACAACAAAAGCGTACTCTGATCCTAATCGAACCACACATTTATATATTAGAAAGTGGGTTAAAACACACCTTTAAGTGAATGAGAATTACATGTTATATTTGTAAATTAGTTGAAATGAATAAATAGTCCAACATCGCTTAGAAGATGGAGACGGTGTTGGTATGTAAGGCATAAGTTAGGCCCTACAAGATGAGTCTTTAGGCTATCCTATTTTTATAGAGGAGATATATGTTGGACCCATGTACATAGGTAGGCTAACCCACATTCGTACACTGCTGATTAGGTTAAGTTGGGCCAACAAGATAATTATTTTTAGAATTAATTCTTTTGATATTTTTTTAATAAAAAATGAGTCCGATTTTTACTTAATGTCCGCTTGTTTGAATAGGACTAGTTGTCTTTAACAGGATTTTTGGTGTTCTATAAAACACTAAAAAATCTTTTTTTGTATCATCCAAAAGCTGAAATTTCCTACTATCTTCTATAAGAGTGATTGCACATGAGTGGTTTATTGCAAACACTGTGTGAAAGTGCTTCTATAGTGTCTGGTAGATCATCTTATCTTGGGAGACAGACGCCCAAGTAATCCTAAGTATTATTAGGGAGGATGTAATTATGTCTTAAGGATAGAATATTAAACACTTAATTCCATCTTCGAACTTTTGAGTTTTTGAAAGTTTCCTTAATCGCAACAATTACTAAGGTACAAAAATAACACCATATAGGGCAGTTTAGGTGTAGAATTATTTAAAAATAAAATTATTATTTTTTGGAATTAATTTAATCGATTCAACATAAAATTAGAATCAAGATTGGTAATGAAATTTTTTAGAATAAATTTGGGTAGAACTTCTAACTCATTTCTAAAACTTTTAATGATCTTAACTTTCTCCCCCAAACTTAGATATGCACATTCTTTGTATTGTTGCACTCATATTGACAAACCCTATCAAACAAGACCTACATTGGTAGGTTATCTTAAACTTTTTAAAAGGGGACCACCCATATAGTACGTTTCTTGAGGCTAAGATCAATATGATGGTAGCATTTGAAAAACAGCGAAATCCAAAATTTTGAAACATGAGGTTGGGACCTGGAATTAGCTAGGTGATTTAGTGATTCCATCAAAATTGAGTCCGAATCTTCTGTTTGAAGGAATTTTTAATTTTGCACTTCTTCCATATCCAACCACAACTTCATTGAATCGGGATGAAATTGCGGCAAAATCCTTGGAATCTGAGAGGAATTCTATACCCAAACAACCAATGTCATAAAAAAGGTATGCACAATTTTGCAGAACCAAACATTCCAATGTGAAACATTAAAGAGCCTATTCTAGCATCAATTAGTTTGACTATAACTTTTTTTAACAACTTGTGGTGTTTGAACCTATTTGACATAATTCTACGCATTTTCAAAAGTGTAAAATTAATAAAACACCTAATTAAGTTTGGCATTGGACTAAATTAGAAGTAAATTCTTGATTAACAAAGGTATGGAGTCTTTATTGGGGGGTTGGGGGGGAGCAAAAGAATCATTCCTCACTATATAACAAAAGGAAGTTGATATTCCTACTCTATGTTCTTTACACTAAAACCCTACTCCAACCTCTAATTAGATAAAAAAGGTGAGTCACATCTACAATATAAATATTTACTTTTTCCTATCCAATTAAAGGTGGAGTAGGCTTTTAGTGTAGAAAAATTGGAGTAAGAATATCATTTTCCATAGCAAAATGACTAACTCAAGTACCACACTTAGCTTGAGCCATACTCCCTAAGTCCTATAGTAAAAACTCCATTTGATTTTTAAAAAAGAACTAAAATTAGTGTCCATTTTAAAAAACAAAATAAAACTAATAATGTGGGGAAAATGGAATAGAAATCATTTTACAATTAGATTGTTGCACACCATTCAATATTAGCCTTTAAGAACATCTCCAACGTTGGACACCAAATCCTTGTGGCATCCTGTGTGTTCTATCTAATGAGTATATGCAATCGGGGCACCATTTTAGATGTAGAAATGACCCCCTCTACCCCACCCCACCCCCTTTACCCTCATTTATTAGATTTACCATTGGGAGGGGTTTATTTATTTATTTTTTACTTTATACCTTCCTTTCTCCTTTTTTTTTTTTTTTGTTGGGCCACTTTTTCCTTTTTCTCTTCATCTATAAAAATTCACCTCTTCCACTTCTATTTTCCATTTATATCAAGTTGTGTTTTTTATTTATTTTGTTCTCTTTTTCTCTTTCTTCTCAATATTATTCCACACATGTTCTCTTATGAAGATTTTAAAAAATTTGGAACCCATGTTCCTCAATCTCCACAAAAAAAAAAGCTCAAGGTGTCGGTTTCAACGTGGAAGAAGATGTCATTCTTGTAAGTTCATGGCTCAATATTAGCATATACGCCATGCATGAAAATGAACAAAAACCCAAAACTTTTTGGGACCAAGTGGTGGAATACTATCATGCCAACAAGCAATTTGAGAGTGACTTGTCACAGGGTAGCAAAGCGGACTATCCGTGACACATGCTAAGGCGCACATATGTGTGAAAGTGTTGTATAGTAAGTGTATATGTATTGTGAGAACTGCACATAGTGTTGCACACTTTGTATGTAGGCGTTGCGGGGAAGGCCCTCAACATTGCACAACATGTATGCGCAACATTGCGTAGAATCATAGTTGGCTATGTTGGGATAGATGGTTGGCTAGCACATGTTTGGAGACTTAAGATGTCCCCCCCCCTCCCCCAAATAGTGTTGGAGAGTCCCTTGGAGTGTTTTAGAGCTATTTGGCAAACTTTGAAGAAACCATGCCCGTACAACCACTTTGGTTGCCATTCTAGTAGAATGAGAAAAATCTCTTATGCTATATAGGAGGACATGATGAGCTGAAATAATAAGCTGTTGGTATGATGCCTAGCCTTGTAACCGGTTGTCTCATATGACAATGAAGGCTTGTTGTGTTGCTAGCTATCATGCAAGAGCTTCGTCCGCTGGGAGATGGGGCTCTCCAATCTACGAGGCAACCGTCCGGCTAACTCGCTTAGGAAATGTCCTGGCACATTCACACATCCGCCTTGGGATGAGTTCATTGTTTAGCTTTGCGGGCTAGACGCTTAGTCGAATGGCACGAGACCATGACCTTAACGAGAAATGCTCACTTGCTTGGTTATATGGCCTTGCGAGTGCCGCACGGTAGGCATTTCCTGGGTGCCTGCGTGACATACCGTTCCTCCAAGATGCTAAAACAACGTTAGAGCAAGATTCAAGCAAATGCCAACAAATTTTGTGGATGTCTTGCATTTGTGAATTCTAGAAACCAAAGTGGCACACATAAATAAGACAATGTAAGGCTATATTTAAATGTTAATTATATATAATTGTAATATTACCTTCTCTAAATTTAACTGAGTTATATTAATTTTCAGATTGTATATGCAAAGAAAATGTATGAAGATTTATATGTATTAAAATTCAACTTGGACCATGCATGGAATTCATTAAGGCATTAGCTAAAGTGGGTGCAATTGCAAGAACATAAGGACATGAAGGCACCTTTCAAAAGATCAAAAACTTCTTTATTTGTCAATTGCTCCTTATCTTCTAATCCAACGTCTCCCACACTAGTATGTATGATCACTATTTAAGACCACTAGGGAGGAAAGCTGACAAAAGAAGAATGAAAGAAACAACTATTGTTAAATCTGTACATGTTAGCCAACCTTATCCAAAAAATACGAGAAAATAAAAAAGAAAGAGATAAAAGAAAGATGACACTTCTTAATGAAAAAATTGAGCTAAGATAAACAGAAGTTTGAACAAAAATGAGCAGACAATAAAGAGGATAATAATATTAAAATAATCATGAATTTGTGGGTCTTCATTTTGCCACAGGCAAATGGAGATGTCACTCGAGCACCAAAGACCACCATTAGAGATGAGACCACCATTAGAGATGCTCTAAGTGCGCTCAAATCATTTTCTACAACCTTGTTGTTTCTCGTTCTCTATGTGCGTTTGTTACAAAGTGTTGGAATCAGTTTGAAAGTCATTGGGACTTGCTTCCTGCCAATGTATGAAACTGGTAATGGGTGGGGTAAGCATTCATTCTTTACCTTTGCATGGAGTGAACCCAGTGATGAAGACGATCCCACTTGCATTACTTGGGTCCATGGGTCATATTCATTTTTAGCAAAATTTTCTGTAAACAAGGAAGAACAAAAGAACCAGAAGTCTTAGGAACCTCCAGATAATCCATGCTTTGATTGTTGTTGGCGGGTCGCGGGCAAAAAAACCTCTTTAGCGCGTCAACAGGGCATGGGGGCTCTAGCTCGGTGGATGCAAGCAACATGTTTGAAGGGAATCCGTGAGAGGGATGTTTTGCTATAGAATGGGGTGATCCGAAGCTATGAACGCTTGTTTCACATGAGACCTTTGCGCTCTCTATTAGCTCAAGGCTTTCTGGAGGTGGAGGAGATAAGCAAAGCAATGCTGAAGTAAAAAACATGTAGATAAAAAAACTTTGGTAAGTCCCATTGTAAAGCTCAAGCCCGAACAGGATACAATGCTAACCATGTATTTCACCACTCACTAAATGACCCATCACCATGTTTTAACCTTCGTGTATTATACGCTATGCCAAAATAAACCGCCAAAATCATGTGCAACGCACACAAATAATTTTCTACCGATAGCGCCAGCCCGCACAGAATACTCTAATAGGACTCGGGATAGGCTGGCCAGTCGGGATCCTATTTCAACTGACCTGATGATCAAAGTAAAGGCTCGTGGAACACATCCTGAAAAAAATTCAGAATAAATTTTTTCTAGAATGCTTTTATATGTACCTCAAATCCTTAATAACCTTCTCAAAACCCCACCTCACTCAAATATTCATCAAGGCAGTTTATGGGGTTATTTAGATACTAAAAAGATTGTTAGGTGCATGTGAACACATTCTTTTTTTATGGGCAATAAGTTTAAAAATGTTTTCACGACCGGCTCCATCGTGACCACGTATGGAGTATGGTCAGGCTAGACACATCCCAATAAGTTTCCAATGAGAGAACGCGTGGACCCTGGTCAGGCTATATGCGTCCCAACAAATTTTTAAGTGAGAGACACACCCAAATATGGGATTTTTTTTAGAAATAGACTCAACAAATATTGAAAATACAAAAATAGGCCAGGAAAAATAATTTTGCACAATTAGACTTACGCACGCTCGACTTTCCCACACATGCACTTGAATTGCCGATAATACCCTTAGGCTATATATATAAAAAGAGAAAAGCCCTCATCGGAGATGAAAAGATCCGACAGCGGCTCCCTCTCCGGGAGCTGCCATCCTCCTCTCTTTCTCCCTCGTCTCCTCCATCTTCTCCTAGATACGGGAGCCGCAGTCCTCCTCTCCTCCTCCCCTGTCTCAACCATCATCTTCTCCTAGATATGGGAGCTGTCATCTGCTCCTCGTCGTTTCCACATCCTCTCCGTCCAGTAGAAGAAGGTCCCTCGTTTGCTTAGATCATGCATTGGCACGATCGAACCCAGTTCATCTGTCGTTGCAAGGTGATCGGAAAATGGCTACAAAGTGAAGATGCATGGCGGGTTTGAGGTGTGTATTTTTTGAAATATTGCTTTGTTAGAATCCGAATATAGGTTACAAAGATATTTCTTTATATTGAGTATATGTAATATGTGTAGTTCGTGAGTGTGCAATGTTTAGCTAAAAGCAGGGTAATTTGTGTTTAGTTTGATTTTTACTAACATAGGGGTGCAGATTTGGGGTCTTGTGACTTGGCTGAGTAATGTTAGTTTGTGCTAAAAAATATATAGTTTGTGAAATATTTAGTTATATAGTTTATGCTAAAAAATATATGAGATAAAAGAGATTCAATATCTGTTTTCTTTGGATTTGGTTGTTTGCTACAATTTCCCATCAAATGGGTGGTCTGATTGTATCAATTGGGTATGTAATGTATGGTTGTATTTTGATAGTTTATGATGGATTGTGTTCTTTCGGGGTTGTATAATAAACAAATTAAGGGTAAAAGAAATGGATTATGTATTTTGCTTGTATGTTTAGATTAACTAATGATTTGATATGATACCTAGCGAGGAGGAGACAATTAGACCTAGTTTACATGGGTAGTACATAGTTAACTGATACATCCTAACTATTATTTGGTAGAGGGTAGGAGGGTATTATTTGTTGAAGTACATTGCGTGGTCATTAGATTTAAGCAAGATAGATTGAAAATGTAGGTTTTCATGATGTGATCCGATATCTAGTAAGGAGGGAACCATATGACCTATTTTTTATGGGCAAATCAAAGTTAATTGATACAGCCTAGCTGTTGACTAGTATATGGTAGGATGCTTAAGTTTGGCCAAGCATATTTAGAGGTAATTAGATTCTAGGAAGATAGGTGTAGAAGGTAGGTTTAAATGGTGTGATTTGATATCTAGCAAGGAGGAGACCACATGACCTATAATATATAATTTAAACAAAGTTAACTGATCAAATAAACTGTTGACTGGTAGATGGTAGGAGGTTTTTTATTTTTTGAAGTACATTGTGTGGTAATTAGATTTGCTCAAAATGGGTTTACAAGGTAGGTTTGAATGATATGATTTGATATATAACGAGTAGTATACCATATGACCTAGTAGATAAAAGAAAACAAAGTTAACTAATACATCCTAACTGTTGACTGGTAGATGGTAGGAGGCTTATATTTTTTGAAGTACATTGGGAGGTCATTAGATTTGTGAAAGTTATGTTTACATATGGGTGGATAAACAAGAGTGTTATTAAGTAAAAATGTCAACTTTATCTTATGTGTTTTTCTTAGTTAGTATGCTTGTAATATGTTTTAATAGATGGAAAGTAAGTAAATGAATATATATGTTTTGTTGTTAGGGTAAGTAAGAAGAATATATGTAATTAGTTTTACTTATGAGTATGATGTGATCTAATATCTAGCAAGGAGGAGACCAAATAACTTAGTTTATATGGTTAAAACAAAGTTAATTGATGCATCCTAACTGTTGACTGGTAGATGGCAACTAGTAGATGGCAGGAGGCTAATATTTTTGAAGTACATTGGGTGGTCATTAGATTTGTGCAATTTAGGTTTACAAGGTAGGTTTTAATGATGTGATCTAATATTCAGCAACAATGATACCATATAACCTAGTTTATATGGTTAGAAGGTAAACTGATTTCGATTAAATGTTGACTGGTAGTTAACTAATTTCGACTAAATCTATCTCTTCACTTCACCGCATTACACTTATATCTCACCTCCCCAAGACATGCGAGGGGCAGCGGTGGAGAAGCTAGAGAAGAGAACAAGTCGGTGGAGGCCAACGTCAAGGTGTTGGACAGCTTCACAATGTATAGATTGATTATGTTAGATCAAAAGATGGGATGGATTTGGAGAGCAAACATTTTGCATATAACAAAGTTTCTTCATTAGGCATTGGTGGTGGCAGGTGGAAGTATAAAACAATCATTATTATTGGCTTAGATGATGAAGTTGTTAAATCTGAGGTGGGAAGCATAGATATGGATACACCATATCTATGCTTCCCACCTCAGATTTTACATCTTCATCGTCCGAGTCAATATTTATGATTGTTTTATACTTCCTCTTGCCACCACCACATCCTAATGATTAAATTTTGTAATGTGCACGACTCATTGCTCTCCAAATTAATTACATTATCTGATCCAAAATAATCACTCTGTATAATCAACAAAAGAAAATGTATGAACATATTGCCATATATTGCCAACATCGAATCATATGCCGCACATAATAAAGTTAATGATATTTTGTAAGAATATATGTAATTAGTTTTACTCAAGAGTATGCTTTGTTCTCATACTTATGGATGAGGAGACCATATAACCTAGTTTATATGATTAAAATAAAGTTAACCTAATACGGGCTACCTAGTGACTGGTAGATGTTAGTAGGCTATTATTTGTTGAAGTACATTAGTTTTGAGCAAGATAGGATTACATGGTAGGTTTCAATGATGTGATATGATATTAGTGAGGATGAGACCATATAACCTAGAGTATATGGTTAAAACAAAGTTAATTGATACTGGCTAACTGATGATTGGTATATGGTAGGTGGTTGATATATTTCGAATTAAATTTTGGCTTATTAATTTTATTATTGATTTAAAGGGGCAGCAAAGGAGAAGCTAGAGCTGATGAACATGTCGTTGGAGTCCGATGTTGAGGTGCCGGCCAGCTTCGTTGTGGATAGCGTGATTATGCTAGATAAAAAGATGGTATAGACTTGGAGAGCAATCATTCTGCACATAACAAAGTTTCTTTGTTAGGCGGTGGTGGTGGCATGTAGAAGAAGAAAATTATAATTATCATTGACTCTGATTTTGAAGATGCTAAATCTAATGTGAGAAATGATATGTTATACAATCATGAAATAACTCAGTGATAGTATAACATATCGGTTCTCACCTTAGATGTAGCATCTTCAGAATCCGAGTTAATGATAATTATAGGTGTGTACTTCTTTTTCTTGCCACCACCACCTCCTAATGATTAAACTTTGTAATGTGCATGACTTTGCTCTCCAATTCAATTATATGTAATCATATGCCGCACATGATAGAGTTAATGATATTTTGTATCTTTAGCATGCATGGCTACGGTGGATAATGTATATGAGATTGTTTTTAATGGTTAAAAAATGGTTTCGTATACAATTTAGTTGATATTGTACAAGCGAATGTTTCTCAGGGTTAGCACTGCCTTTATTTATTGTTTATGTTGATCGGATTGGTGGAAATAGAAATAGTATTTAATGCATTCATATACAATTTAGTGGTTGTTATAATCTTTAAGATAAATATTATTTAGAAAATATTAAAAATAAAATCAAAAGCTACAACTTCCCATAGATGTCGTTAAAAACATAGAAAGAGTTAAATAAATTCAATATCGATGGTTAGAATTCGCCATGGCAAAGAGATATTTTGATGGAGTGAAGACTTCGATTTAAAAGCTTCATTTACGGTTATTATAATGTATTGGAAAGTAACCTAAAACACGAGGGAGGAATAAAAGCTTCATATACAGTAAAGATACGAAATTTGAAAGTAAACTAAAACACGAGGGAGGAGTTTCCATTGCAGATACTTCAATTGGTGAAGTATCTTTAGTTCGTGCATTCTCCTTAGGAGTCTCACAAATGTTATTTTCGATGACTGGGGCATTTATAATATATTCCCGTTTATATGAGCCCGGGCTCAAGCGGGCCTACGTGCGCCCGTGCTCTATGGGCAGTCAGATTTACATCCGACGGCCCATAATACTCATGGCCATTTAAACCCTTTGTCAGATTTACAATAAGAAACTTAATAAAATGCCAGTGTCTTTAAATAAGTACTTCTTTTGTCTTTAAAAAGTTTCTTATATTAAAATAGTCAAATATTTAAGTTGCACATTAGATTTCACCGTTTTATAAGCTTTTTCCTTTATATAATATATTTTATTAAGTATTATGGGCCGTCAAATTTCACCGTTTTATAAACTTTTTTCCTTTATATAATATATACATTTAGCTACATATTTTCATTGTGTATCACGGTCATCAAGATACTTCGCCAAGTTTGAGTTGTCCACATGCGCGCTGCATATAGTAGAAATGGGCCATCCCTAGTCATAAAGGTGAAAACCGGTGTTTCACCCTACCAGTCCTTAACAACTGAAGGTTTCTTCCCAGGCTAACTTCTGAGGTATGCTCTTACGGACCCATATTCTTGTCTCCCTATTGGAAGATCATGTGACTGTAGGTTGGCGAAGGGTGGATGTCCAAGAGCATCCTCCCCGTATGTACCCTAACTCATGGAGGAAGACACGTATAGTCGCGTTTCTACCTAAAGGTGGCCATACCGGAACAATGGTAATGTTAGATGTGGGGAATATGTTAATGTTTTTACTTGTGGATGAACTAGTTCTTACCTGCTATGCTCTGAAGATGAAACAAGAAAGGCAGCAATTTTTTGGGTGTGGAGAAGGTCGGCGAAAGATTTAATTGATCCGGCTCAACTGATAATTGGTAGTGGCTGACATAGGTAACTATTGTGTACATTTAATATTTACTTTTGGAGGCACTTATAGGGTGGGTGTGCTGCATGTACATTTGTAATATAGGAAGGAATGATTGAGGTTAAGAATCAAATTGAAGAACGTAAACACAAACTTCTTTCAATTTTGAGATGTAAAGCATTGAATGATAAGTATCAACTAATAACTGCTATCGCCTAACTGACATAACTCTTAGTTGTATTCAGATGGATACAGATGAGCAGCTTTTGTTATGTATGGGGGGGAGAGTGGGATGCAAGTCGACACAAGTATGATAGCTCCAATGCCAAGTCAGATCTCATATTTGTTAGAAGCTCATTGACATATTGATAAGTATGAAATCTATATCTATTTTATATGCCTTTTTACCTTATTTGCTAGTATAGATTAGGTTAATTTAGAGTTAGTTATGGTTTATTTAGATTAAGATAGATATTAGTATTTTAGTTTAATTATTAATGATTTTGTAGTTATTAGTAGTTTAGACATGTATTTAAATCAAGTTGGAATTTTAATTACATTCTACATGTCTAAAGTATGATATTTTATGTTTTATAGGTAAAGTGCGCTTATCGAAGTACTTGGACGATGTTTGAAATGATTAAAAATAGTCTTCACATGCTTTAAAGTGATTTGGACAACTTTTCGGAGTTATAAACAAGTTAGAAATTAATATGGACACGAAGGAAAGCTTAATGAACAGAATATGAACAGTCCGGTAAAACAGAAATACTGTATCCGATCGATCGGGCATGCAGGGAGATCGATCGGGATAACGTGAATTTAGATGAAAATACAGTGTAGCTGATCGATCGGGCATGCAGGGCGATCGATCGGAATAACGTGCAGTTTCCTTGTTTGACCCAAATTCCAATCCTTTTCATATTGGACTTCTTCCTATGGAACTTATGCCTATAAAAAGACATATTTGGCTTAAAACCAGAGGATTCCAGTAGATTTTAAGAGGAGAAAAAGGAAGAAGAAGATGGAAGAGAATTCAAAGCTTCTAATGGAGATTCAAGTGCTTTCTTCTACAATGGAAGGCTAGACTACTCTTTTACTTAGGAGTTGATGAAGCTATAGATAAGTTTCAGTTTCTTTTCTTTTTAATTTAGATCTCAGTTGTGAATGATGACAATTGTATGATATGGATTTCCTTTTTAATGGAAGAGCTTTTAATGTTTATTCAAGTCTATATTGATTTATTGTCTTGTAGATGATAGATTGATATGGTTTTGATATTTGCATCAATTCTAATTTCTGTGATTTAGATGAGATGGTCATACAATAGTTTTAATGTTCAGATAATTAATGACTTGGATGAGTTATACTAAGATTAGACGGGTCATGCCTATAGCTAGTTTAGTGTAGATGATTCGTGCTATTGTCGAAGATAGTTCATGCCATGGAAGTTAATTAATGATTCTTTTTGAAGTAATTCTAGCTTGTAGCTGAGAATACTTGTTCATATTCACACTAGATTTAGATTAAAAGTTAAGGAATTGTTATGGTTCTATAGTGGATTCAATTTCCTAAGTAAATTCCATCGAATTAATCTCTTGCTTTTAAACTAGTTGATTTCTTTCTTTTGCTTAATTTAAGTTTAAGTTGTTTTTAGTTTTTAAATCAGCAAATTCCTCTTTAGATTTAGTAATAACCCATCCGTCCCTGAGGTTCGACAACCCTTAAATACTTATCCTAGTACAATTACCTTGTACACTTGCAAAGGGTTTAATTATAAACGATCACATATGATGCACTGAAATAATGTTCAATAAAATATTTTCAAATTTTGAATTGAAATCCTATTTTTTGTTAATTCATTGCTGATTTGGGTCATTTATGTTTTAAATAAGTTAGTTGGACCTTAATTGAGTTTACATGTCTAAACAGGCTTCAACAGGATACAACTGGAAGAGGAAGTTAAGGCCAACTACCCAAAGCTATTTAAAAGTTAAGAATGGGCTCCTAATGGTCTAAACATGCATGGAATGGTCGAATACAACCTTGTTGACCCGTTTGATTTGAGATTTGTATGAATAGAACTAAATTATGAAAGAAGCTGATTCGGACAGATTGACACAGCCTTAGTATTTCGATCATATCTTTTTATGTATAATTCGGATTGATGTAATTCCAATGGCAATGGAAAGAAGACTTCCGTGGCTACAAGTATTATTTCATGAAAAAATTCCAAATTCCGAAGATATATGGGTCCAATCAGATAATCAATCAGGATATAATATAGAGATATGATTTCACTTTCCTCTTTGAAGCAACCCCTTCTATTCCTATAAATAGAGGGGTGAACCTGATAGATGGTATATTCTCTCCTCTTTAGAGATATCTTCCCCTATTTTCTTCTCTTATTTTGTATTTTTGTTTTTAGTTTTATTGTAATGGTTTTCTAAAGCTCTTAAGCTAAGGTTAGGAATGAAGCTTGTACTTGATGTATAATGGATACTTTGATTCAAGTAAGTTCTTTATTATTTTAAATTGATGTTTCATATTTAAGGAGTTTATAATCTATATAATTATTTGATTTAGCATTGACGAAAGGCACGCTGAATGCTTATAATTCTCTATGATTATACACTTAATACTTTTACGTAGTAAACAATCAATTACTGTTGTTCTATTTCAAAGTTCTTTAAAAGATAAATTTTCCGATTGAGACAAATTTTCATTTGATCTTAATTGAGTTATTATTTGAATAAAGTATACATTAGAGATTTATTGCAAGTGGATTTTCGATGCCTTAGCACTTTTTCTTTGATTGTCTCTTATTATCTATTTCACTTTCCTTCTCTATTCTATTTTTTTCGTAATAGTTTTCTTTGTTGCACAAGGCTTTCCCTGTGGATCGACCTTGTCTACTACAATTGGTAAGTAAAATAAATCTGAACTAGACTACTTCATAGTCTTGGTTTGGACGTAACAACAAATTGGCGCCGTTGCTGGGGATTGCAACGTGTGACAAGAATCCGTTATGAAAAAAAAACTCACTCTAACTTTACTAATTCTCTAACTTTTTTTTTGCACACTAACTATTTAAATTCAGTCATTTACTTTATGTACTTAAATTATGTAATTTTTCTTTTTTTTGAGACCGGAGGCACTACCCACGTTACTACCGAAAATTTTTTGGGATCAAACGTGTACCTTGATAGTGCCTTTGGCCTTATTTTACAATTTTAATTTTTGTCCATTAACTTCTAACTCTCTAACTTTTTATATTTTGTCATTTAATTTTTGCACTTTTACTTTCGTTTGTTACTAAATATAAAAAAAAAAATTGTTGTTGCATGTTCACATGGGTGCGTGGTAATTCTAGACGATTGAAAAGAGTGAACAAATCTTTTGAAAATTATCTTTATTTTGATACAATGGAGGATCTAAGAACTAATGAGGAACTAAGAAGTGATAATGGGGATAATAATGCACAAAATATTTAAGTTAAAACCTTGCGTGATTATTTGCAACTAACTAGATCAAGTTCTCTTTTTGTTGCATGATTTTTCCAACTAATATGGGTTAAACTCAAGCCGGGTGTAATTCAATTACTACCCAAATTTCTTGGCTTAGATTCGGAAAGCCCATATTTGTATTTAAAAGAGTTTGAAGAGGTTTGTGCAACTTTGCCAAACCAAAATGTTTCAAATGATGTTATTCGATTAAAACTCTTTCAATTTTCTTTATAGAAAAAGACAAAAAATTGGTTGAATTCTTTGAAGCCAAGATCCATTGGAACATGTCAAGAAATGCAAAGAGAATTTTTGAAAATTTTTTTTCCCACCCATAGAACTAATACACTTAGAAAGAACATCATGAATTTTTCACAAAAAGAAAATGAGACTTTCTTTCAATGTTGGGAAAGATTTAAAGAACTTTTGTTATTGTGCCCACATCATGGATATGAAACATGGCGTACAATTAGTTTCTTTTATAATGTCTTGACTTCTCAAATGAGGCAATTTGTTGAAATGATGTGTAATGGAGAATTTTTAAGTAAAGAACTTGAGGAAGCATGAGACTATTTTGATGTGTTAGCTGAAAATTCTCAATCATAGGAAGATTCTAATGAATTTGAAAGTAGTATTAAGACCAAATCTAATGGGACAACTAAGGGGGGCATGTACCTTCTTAAAGAAGAGGATGATGTAAAAGCAAAAATTACAAGTTTAACTAGAAAAGTTGAGGATATGGAAATTAATAGGGAAAATATGTCTAAAGCTTCTAAAAAAGCACAAGATATTTGTAGTATATGTGAGAGTGATGGACACTAAACACAGGATTGTCTAACAATCTATGCTTTTCAAGAAGTGTTACATACTCAAGCAAGTGCTATGAATACTTACAAAAGGCCTTTCTCTTCTCCTTATTCTGAAACTTATACTCATAATTGGAGAAATCATCCAAACTTAAGTTGGAGAAATGAGTCTAATGTGCAGGTATCCCCTTCTTCCTCAAATTATATTCCACCATATAAGAAGACTCTTGAAGACACATTGTAAATATTCATGCAAAGTCAAACAACAATCAACAACCAAATAATGCAAGCCAACAATGACTTGAAGACTTCTATCACTCAATTGACCACAACTTTGAGCACTCAAGAAAAAAGGAAGTTTCCTTCTCAACCTCAACCAAATCTTAAAGGTCAATTTGTAATTGAAAATTTAAATTCTTCAAGTTCACAAGAAGAGCATGCTAAGTCCATCACCACTTTGAGAAGTAGAAAAGTCATTAATAAAGACATTTCAATGAAGGTTGTTGAACCTAAGGAGTCTTTGAATTCTAAACATAGTGATGAACTTGACAACTCTAATTGTGTTGCTCCAATTCCTCCTTTTCCTCAAAGGTTACAATCTTCCTCTAAATTGGTGCCAAATGGTGACATTCTTGAAATTTTCAAACAAGTGAAGATTAGCATTCATCTCTTAGATGCCATTAAACAAATCCCATCTTATGCTAAATTTTTGACAGAACAAGTAAGTGCAATTTTGCAACAAAACACCCCACCCAAATATAAAGATCATGGTTGTCCAACTATATCTTGTATAATTGGGAATTATAGAATTGAACAAGCTTTGCTTAATCTTGGGGCAAGTGTTAATCTCTTACCTTATTCTGTTTATGAACAATTGGGACTTGGTGAATTGAAGCCCACAAGCATTACACTGACGCTTTTCAAAGATGTTCATAAATTTTGCAAAACTTGTGAAAGGTGTCAAAAGTTAGGAACCATTTCTCATCGAAATATGATGCCCCTTAACCCCATATTGGTTATTGACCACAAAGTTGTTGTACACTTTTTAAAAGAAAATATATTTTCAAGGTTTGGAACACCTCGCGCCATTATAAGTGACGGGGGGTCACATTTTTGTAATAAGCCTTTTGAGGTCTTGATGAGGAAGTATGAGATTACCCATAAAGTAGCTACCCCCTATCACTCACAAACAAGTGGACAAGTTGAGATTTCTAATAGGGAAATTAAATATATTTTGCATAAAACGGTAAATCCAAATGGTAAAGATTGGTCTTTACGGCTAACCGATGCTCTTTGAGCTTACCGTACTACTTTTAAGACCCCAATTGGCATGTCTCCTTACCGTTTGATTTTTGGAAAAGCTTGTAACTTGCCTGTGGAGTTGGAACATAAGGTATGTTGGGCAATCAAAGCTTTGAATTTTAACTTTGATAAGACTGGCTTAAATAGACAATTGCAAATCAATGAGTTAGAGGAAATTCGACATGATGCTTATGAGAGTTCAAAACTTTACAAAGAGAGAATGAAGGCTTTTCATGACAAAAACATTTTACGAAAAACTTTTGAGCCCTTTCAAAAAGTTTTATTGTACAGCTCTCGACTTCATCTCTTTCTAGGAAAATTAATATCACGTTGGACAGGTTCTTTCATTGTTAAAACTGTTTTTCCTTATGGAACTGTTGAAATTAAAAACCAAAAAAATAGTGATGTTTTCAAAGTTAATGGCCAACGTTTGAAATCATTTTTAGACCATTTTGTCCCTGAAGTTGAGTCTACATCTCTTAAAAATCCAAATTATAAGGGTTGATTTTCTTTTCATGATTTTTTTCCAAAAAAACAAAAAAAATTTACATTGAGGACAATGTTTAGTTTAGGTTTTGGGGGTGTGGAAAGTTATTTTTTTATGTTTTTTTAGTTTACTTAAAAATTTAAAAAAATAATTAGATTTATTTTATTTTATGTTTTTGCTTATTTACATTGATTCTTATTCTAGACATGTGACTTTATTTAATGACATCAGACTACTTAGAATATGACTTGACAAATTTAATAATTTTAAGTTTTAATTACTTCATATTGGTTTCTTGTGCTCCTATTTTGAAAAAAAAACTAAGAAAGACATTTGCTTAAGTGAGAATTTGAGCCTTTGATTATGGTCTTACATTTTGGTGGATATCATTGAATCTAAGTAATTATTTTTTTATTAGAGTAAAACTTTGGCATGATCTAGTAGTATTCATGTTATCATGATAGAGTTTTGAGCTTCACTATTCTTGGTTTGTAAAAGTAGATGATTGACTGCGTGAGGCCAAGGAGTTGGAGGCAAAGAATGCTCCTCCTGCTTACTTATATTTGCAATCCGATTTGAATGAAGAACTAGTAGATGTCCCCATTTCAAAGGTTGAAGTTGATAAGGTGAACATATCAACAATTGAAGAGATTGTGGCCAACTCAAATGACGGTAATGATGCTGGAGGAACACAATATATAACATTGACGAAGAAGATGTCATCTACGATAGATGGCAAGAGCATCATGATGTCCCCATTAAAGGGGATAAATTTGAATTGCATGATTATGATGAGGATGTCTACATTGTAGGAGGAGATGATGACATTTGGTATGGAAATGGTCAAAATGTGAATGTCGTAAGTACGGAAGGTGGAATAGGTCCTCTTTCGGACTTAACTAAAGTGACGAACATTGACATGGCTGAAAGAAAGTGGTAAGAATTATTAAATCATTATTATTATTATCTATGTGTTTGCTAATTAATCAATTTGTAGTAAACTTGTAGTGGTGCTAAATGCAAGGATGATGAAGTTCAAACAAGAGCAAATGCCACAATGTCACTCATAAATGACAGGGATGGTGGTGGGAGGGGGAAAGCACTATTATCAAGTAGCATTTTTGGGAAACCCAATGCTCCAAAACATATTCAAAAGTCACATCATATCTTACAAAGTCAGTTAACTGATTATACCTAACTTATAACTGTTTGTCTCATTCTCATACCGATATAAATATAATACTTGAGTAGATTAGATGTGGAGGTGTGTTAGAATGAAGATCACGACATGGATGAGGAGGTTGATTTGTATGACTATGGCAATGATCCAAAGGTAGTTCTACTTGGCCAAGAGTTTAGGGATAAGGACTCTCTGAAGCTACATGCACACAGGTATGCTATGCACAACAACTTTGAGTTCAAAGTAAAATATTCAAATAAATCTCGATTCACAGTTGTGTGCAATGTGCTGAGATGTCTATGGAGGTTCTATGCTATGAAAACCAATGGAGGTACTGATCGTTTATAATTAAACCCTTTGCAAGTGTACAAGGTAATTATACTAGGATAAGTATTTAAGGGTTGTCGAACCTCAGGGACGGATGGATTATTACTAAATCTAAAGAGGAATTTGCTGATTGAAAATTTAAACAAACTTAAACTTAAATTAAGTAAAGGAAATAAATCAACTAGTTTAAAAATAAGAGATTAATATGATGGAAATTACTTAGGAAATTGAATCCACTATAGAACCATAACAATTCCTTAACTCTTAATCTAAATCTAGTGTGAACATGAACAAGTATTCTCAGCTACAAGCTAGAATTACTTCAAAAAGAATCATTAATTAACTTCCATGGCATGAACTATATTCGACAATAGCACGAATCATCTACACTAAACTAGCTATAGGCATGACCCGTCTAATCTTAGTATAACTCATCCAAGTCATTAATTATCTGAACATTAAAACTATTGTATGACCATCTCATCTAAATCACAGAAATTAGAATCGATGAAAATATCAAAACCATATCAATCTATCATCTACAAGACAATAAATCAACATAGACTTGAATAAACATTAAAAGCTCTTCCATTAAAAAGGAAATCCATATCATACAATTGTTATCATTCACAACTGAGATTAAATTTAAAAGAAAAGAAACTGAAACTTATCTATAGCTTCATCAACTCCTAAGTAAAAGAAAAGTCTAGCCTTCCATTGTAGAAGAAAGCACTTGAATCTCCATTGAAAGCTTTGAGTTCTCTTCCATCTTCTTCTTCTTTTTTCTCTTCCTAAAATCTACTGGAATCCCCCAAATTTTAAGCCAAATATGTCTTTTTATAGGCATAAGTTCCGTAGGAAGAAGTCCAATATGAAAAGGATTGGAATTTGGGTCAAACAAGGAAACTGCACGTTATGCCGATCGATCGCCCTGCATGCCCGATCGATCGGCTACACTGTATTTTCATCTGAATTCACATTATCTAGATCGATTGCCCTGTGCCCGATCGATCGGCTACAGTGTTTCTGTTTTCTTGGGCAGTTCATATTCTGTTCATTAAGCTTTCCTTCGTGTCCATATTAATTTTTAACTTGTTTATACCTCCGAAAAGTTGTCCAAATCACTTTAAAGCATGTGAAGACTATTTTTAATCATTTCAAACATTGTCCAAGTACTTCGATAAGCGCACTTTACCTACAAAACATAAAATACTATATTTTAGACATGTAGAATATAATTAAAATTCCAACTTTGTTTAAATACACATCTAAACTACTAATAACTACAAAATCATTAATAATTAAACTAAAATACTAATATCTATCTTAATCTAAATAAACTATAAATAACATTAAATTAACCTAATATATACTAGCAAATAAGGTAAAAAGGCATATAAAATAGATATAGATTTCATACTTATCAGGTACTGTCTTTAAAGTGAAGGCTATGAAAATGTTCATACATGTGGAAAACCAATATTTGGAGGAGATCACAAACAAGCAAAAGCGGGTATTATTGCTGACTCAGTTGTGAAATGACTTAGGCAATGTGTTGCTTATACTCCAAAGGATATTCAAGTTGATGTCGATTTGGAATATGGAGTGAAGATGAATTATTTGAAGGCATATAGGTCGAAGGTTGTGGCATTTAAGAAGTTAAGAGGATCCTATGAGTCATCATATGCTGAGTTGGCTGCCTACTTATATAAGTTGGAGAAGGCAAATCCAGGCACCTCAACTGCTCTCTAGTACGACTCTTCGGATATGACCTTCGAGAGATGTTGTTTCCTTTGGAGCAGCCATTGAGAACTTCAAGAAATACATGTGAAGGGTTCTATGTATATATGACACATTCTTGAAAGGAAGGTACAAAGGGACTTTGTTCGTGATATCTACTTTGGATAGTGACAACCATATACACCCAATTGCTTGTGTTATCGGAGAAGGAGAGAATAATGATGCATGGGGCTGGGTCCTTGCACATTTGGAAACCCACCTTGGTTATTTGGAGGGCCTAGTGATACTTTCTGATCGGTATAAATCAATCACATCACAAGTAGCTCAAATGTTTCTATATGCTACACATGGATATTGTGCATTTCACATATCTCAAAACATGTTTGCACATTTCAAAGATAGAGGTTTGAACAGTAACTTCTTCAGGGTGACAAAAGCTTTTAGACCGGAGACATATATGAAAGAAATGACTATCATTGAGGAGAAAAACCCCGTGGCTTATAAGTGGTTAACAGAAATTGATAAGGCACGGTGGGTTAGTGCTTGCTTTCCATCTCCTAGGTATAACATAATCACCTTCAACCCATGCGAAGTCTTCAATGGAATGCTTAGGGAGCAGTGACATTTCCCCATTGTTATGATCATTGAGGTCATCTGTTTGAAGGCTCAAGAGATGTGGTACAAGCATGGATTAGAGGCACAACATTGGAAGGGCTATTTAACTAAATATGCCGAAAGCAAAATTCAAAAGTGTAATGAAGCAGCTAGAGGTATGATGTGTTATCCCATAAGTGGCCATGAGGTCTTAACTAGGTCCAAAAGAGGGGATGATGAAGTTGACCTTATTGCAAAGACTTGTACATGTAGAAAGTTTCAGCAAATGGAGTTGCATTGTGAACTTGCGTTGGCAGTATGTGGCCACTGAAGACTAAATTATGTTGACTATTGCTCCCTATTCTACACAACAGAAACTTATAGGCAAATCTATAGCAAGGGAGTATATCTGGCCCTCGAATATAAAAGATGGGAGACTCCTAAATATGTAAAGAGCCTTAAGTTGATGCCTCCCAAGGAGAAGGCACGACCGAGACGGATAAAGAAGCGGATTCTCTCTTAAGGGGAAGACAAAAGGAGAGTACAATGTCGTAAGTGCAAACAATATAGCCACTATCACAATACTTGCACCGCAATCATTAGAGAGAACCCGGTTGGGGGCCCTACTCCTCATCCATCCACACCTCCAACCCCTCCTCCTGCCCCAGCCCCATCACCAACTCATGCTAACCAACAGTTGTCAATAGCTACACAAGTCTCACATCTAGTCAACAAGGTTGGTGTTAACGAAATGAGGAAGAACCGTAAGACATGTCCAATCAAGTCGACTCTCAGCCCTCTACCTACAAAGGGGAAGACAAAGAAGAAAATGAGATATGTGGCTGAACTCAATGCATGTACAGTTGATGGCAAAACCAGCAAGTGAACAATCTCAGTGGACAAATTTTGGTTGGGAATTTTAGGGAACAAAGTCTTACCATTGTAATATACTAGGCCTTTATTTTGGAAACCTTTATTTTGTAATATGAGAGGTCCTCTTGGGTCAGCAATATTGCATGACATATGGAGTTTGTGACTGTCAACTTGTGTTCATTTTAGTAGGGGGTGATTTCACTTAGCCAAGTACTCTTACCTCGCAACCTATGCTAATTCTAGAATGTTTACCTCTGGTTTTTTCTTAAAAGTTACTTTCGAGTAGACTTCAGCACTCAGTATTATTTGTATATGGCTAATAGGATCCTCATGCATTTTCTCATAATGCATTAGCGTCCGTCCAATCTGGTATTTTTTTATAATTTGAGTTGTTTTCTTTGTTTCGTTAGCGTCATTTATGTCCATTTTCAACCTTTTATTTCTAGCTAT
This sequence comes from Saururus chinensis, assembly GCA_035235625.1. Taxonomy (NCBI): domain Eukaryota; kingdom Viridiplantae; phylum Streptophyta; class Magnoliopsida; order Piperales; family Saururaceae; genus Saururus; species Saururus chinensis. The sequence goes on from CP141146.1 coordinate 39,304,624, forward strand.
TCATGTCCCTGCATCTTTCCTCATTTCTATAAATTTTTATTTGTATCATTGTGGCAGACAGGGGAAGAGGCTTCTTCCTCTCAGACTAGAAAAGGCGCCAAGAGGAGGTTCTACAGCAATTAGGAGACAAATTGAAAGGATTTTTTGATTTTAACCATACTGATATCATGAGGGACTGCTAAAGCAGATAAAAGGTCCAAAGATTTGCTCAACGTACTTCATTCATGCACATGCTAAATTTTAACCAAATCTAACCAATAAGGAACAATAAGATAACTAACGCTGGATGAAGAACAATATCTCAAACCTATCCTACCATCAAAGAAAGAAATGACACCTAGCCAATATCATTTACAATTTAGGTCCTTATCTGACCAACTTCTTTCAAAACTTGAAGCTACATTCGCTTGTTGATATCTCATAATTCAATATCATGAAAGAAACTTACAGACTCTATAAAATTAATATAGTCAAGGACCAACACAAAAATAATCAACATTCAGTCACCATTAAACAAACTGATACGCCCCATTAAATTATTCATATAAACCAACAGTCAAACACACATCGAATCACATAGTCAAGGACCAACACCCTATAGTTATGCCACAAATACTGACAACAACTCAACTTCATATCGAATTTTGTAAAATTTGGTAAGCAACACTATGCCTCATGATGTGCACGTCCTCTCCAGTAAAGCTAAATCGGTACCCATGCGACATGTACCACATATAAATGCATATGTAGACACTGCAGTCATTGTTATTGATTTGTTGTGGGTATCCGGTTATCTCTGCCTAATATCAGTTCATCTACCCATATATAGACCTAACTATATCAAATCTAATGCCCATATAATGTACTTTGCAAAAAAAAAAGAAACCTAAAATCTACCTGTCAATAGTTAGGCCCTGTCAGTTAACATAGTCTACAGCATATACAATTGTTTAAATGGTCTACCCTTATTTTTCATCATATCACATATCACAAAAAATGGTCAAAAAGCCACTAATGAGCATTATTTTCTAGACTTAGCCTAACAACTACATTTCGACCCTCAAATAATTTTTGTTTATGGTTTTGCATTACTTAAAAGTCATCCATGCCAACTAAGCCCCAAACACACAATATACATTTGACAACATGAATGCCCTACACTCCTATTAATCTACCCATATATAGACCTAACTATATCAAATCTAATGCCTACACAATGTACTTTGCAAAAAAAACCCTAAAATCTACCAATTAACAGTTAGGCCCTATCTGTTAACGTGGTCTATAACATTTACAATTGCTTAAATGGTCTACCCTTATTTTTCATCATATCACATATCACAGAGAATGGTAAAAAAAGCCACTAATGAGCATTATTTTCTAGACTTAGCCTAGCAACTAAATTTTGATGCTCAAAGACTTTTGGCCTACGGTTTTGCATTCCTTAAAAGTCATCCATGCAAACTTAGCCACATACACACAATATATATTTGATAACATGAGTGCCCCACACTGCTATTAATCTACCCATATATAGACCTAACTATGTCAAATCTAATACCTATACAATGTACTTTGCAAAAATATTGAAACCTAAAATCTACTATTTAATAGTTAGGCCCTATCAGTTAACTTAGTTTTAAGCATATATACTTGCTTAAATTGTCTACCCTTCTTATTCATCATATCATATCACATATCACATATCATAGAGAATGGTAAAAAAGCCCACTAATGAGCATTATTTTCTAGACTTAGACTAGCAACTAAATTTCTATCCTCAAAGACTTTTGGTCCATGCTTCTATGGTTCTTCAAAGTCATAACCGCAAACTAAGCACCAAACACACAATGTACGTTTGACAAGATCAATCTACCCATGTATATACCAAACTATATCAAGTTTATTGACCACATAATTTACTTTAAAGACTAACCTATAATGCACTAGTCAACAGTTAGTCCCTATCAGTTAACTTTATCTATAGCATCCAATATTGCTTCTATGGTCCCCCCCTTGGTATTCATCATATCTCATATAACAGAGCACGGGTCCAACTTAACTAATCCGCTATATTTTTCTTCCTTATCCTACCTACAATATTTTTTTCATCAAAGATTTCCTTTCCATATTTTATCATGAGATCACATCCTTCAAATATTTAAATCAAATTGTTCTTACAACATCAAATACACTATTCATAGCAGTACATACGTTCAATTTACACAGCTATTATGAAATTGCTCATTTAACTTCCATTAAGATCTACCAAGAATTTCATCACACAATCTCAATAAATTTCAAACCAAACCATATAATACACCGAAACAAGATATTCGCTTCTTCAACTAACCATCCAACATTGTAGGATCTTACCTTGCCATTTATATCGTCTTTTATTGATCAATTGCTGGGGAGATTGGTCAGATGGCCAAGTGAAGAGGCAAAATGGAGATTAGGGCTAGACACTGAAATGCGGGATGCGGCCGAATGGATGAGAGGGACGGCGGGAATGGAGATTAGAATAAATGTCTTTGGAGGGGGGAAAGGTGGCTGCAATATATGTCTCCTGTTGTGAAATGACTGCTGCAGTGAGATTGTCGGAGTGGAGAGCGAATGATGGAAAAAAATTGGAACTTTCTCACAATACCGGAGGAGCAAAAAATGGGACTGGAGGAGCAATAGCTGAGGAGAATAAGGTGACAAAGGGGAAATACCGCTGGATGATGGGTTGCCTGAAGGGAATGCAAATCTCGGAATGGTCAAGAGCACTGGAGGGAAAATCAAAATCTGAATTTGGGATGCAACCGGTGAAGTAGGGTCGTAACTTTTCATTTTCATTACCCTAAGGGTATTATTGGCAATTCAAGCGCATATGTGGGAAAGTGGAATGTGTGCAAGTCTAATTGTGTAAAATCGAAGTACCTGGCCTAAATTTGTATTTTGGCCATTTGTGAGGTCTATTTCTAAATTTTTTTCCAAATATGGAGCAAGAGCAAGCGTAATATATCTATACAAGAATCCTACAATCTAGTGTCAAACATTTAAAGATTAACGAAATAATGCTATTTGCATAGTTAATTATTAGTGGCTGCTTCCACAAGCTCGTCATCACTCATAGATAGACCAACATAGAAATGTGGTAACCATTGTCCACTAATGCTGCTGAAGACCGAATCAGGAGGATGTGGCTTCCTCTCTGCTTCTTCGCATTGACTGCTCTCTCTTTTCTCAGCTCATTCCAAGCCTACCACCCTTCCTTCCTTCCTAGGTGGTCTTATCCTCCCGCCAGTTGGACGAACAACACTGCCATCCCCTTCACGTATTCCTTTGGGAATTGAACTAAAACTAAACCAATCCTCTCTACAAGAAAAATTGATACAAATTATGGTGTACTCCCGTGCAGATTTACCTGCGTTGGAGTTACCTGTAATTCCTTCCAATTTGCTTTATATTAATTTTCGTACCTTAATAATTATTGTTATGAATGAAACTTACAAAAAAGTTGATTGAATTAAGCATGTATGTTCTTTCCTTGAGACATAATTTGCTCTCTCTATTGGTACTTAGGAATCATTTAGGCATCTATCTCCTAGGATAAGACCATCCACTATACACTAAAGAAGCACCTTCACACAGGGTATGCAGCGAATCAATGTTATGCACTTGCTCTTACAAAGGATGATGACGAAATTCAGTAAAGGATATTTAGAAAAATAATTTTTAAATATTTTATAAGAAATCTCGTTAAAGACAACTCATCCCATTCAAATGGACGCATCTGCCCGTTAACAAACACATTTGGGAGAAAAGAAAACCGAACCTATTTTGGGTTAAGAGAAAACCAAATAAATTTGTTCTAAAAATAATTTTCTTGTTCACCCAACCCAACTTGACCTGTTGCGCATGTGAACCGAGCCGGCCACATGATAGCGGTGAGCACACATATGGGTTATCCAACCTAGGTGCATGGATCAAGCATGTATCTCCTTCACAAAAGTGGGGTGGCCTAAAGGCCAAACTTATGCCTTCACCATCACCATTTTCTAGGTGATGTAGGACTATTCACAACCTTCAACCAATTTGCATATGTGTATCTCATTCACATGAAAGTGGTAACCCACTTTCTAGCAATCCCCCACATGAATGACAATTAGCTGGATAATTATGCAAAATAATGTAGATAAAAAGTGAGAGCAAAATATTAAAAGGTTCCCGCATTGGGAAGATAGCTTTTGGCTTTGAACCTTTCCTTAGGAAAACTATTGAGTCTACTAGTTAATAAGCGAACATGATGTCTTGAACTTTTCAACCATTTTTGTAAACCAAAATAACAAAATTCACACAGTTACTTCCCAGACACAACGTAGTTCTCATGATTGTGTTCATTTCGGCCCTGAACAAACTTGGTTTTCATGAGTGCTCTAGAAGATTTAGCCTTCAAATCCTCATAGAAACAACCCCTTCACACTCATATAGAAGATTCTTATTAGGAGTATCCTGTCATACCCCACTTAAATTAATTTAAGCTATAAGAATCATTAAAAGCAAAGCTTATCCTAATTTGCTTTGCAGACATCATTATCTCATCATAGGAATGAGGATGAAATGTTATCTCAATAGTGATTCCCCTTAAATCCTCCATAATTCAGTTATCCCCTTGAACTTAGATCTTGGGATCTCCAAACAACTAGGTTGGGTTGTCATTATGGTAACTTTTAATACATAGGCTTCAAGCTCATTCCCCTCGATTAGTTGCTTACTTATTCTTTGGTCAAACCTTAGTAAGCAGATCCACAATATTTTCTTTTGACCTAATATAATAAAAATGATTTCACTAGAGAGCAATTTTTTTATAGTATTATGTCTCCGACATATATATTGAGATTTACCATTATAAAAGTTATTTTGTGTCATTCCTATAGCCAATTAGCTATCACAATAGATGCAAATAGTTGACACAAGTTTTCCCACATTAAAATATCCTCTAAAAATTGATGAAGCCACTCAGACTCTTCGCATGCTCTATCAAGACAATAAATTCAGATTTTATTGTAGATCTTGCAATGCACATTTGTTTAGATGATTTCTAAGACACTGCTACACCTCCAAGAGTAAAGACATACCCATTTGTGAATTTTGAGCATTTTGTATCAAATATCCAGTTTGTATTACAACAACCCTCTAGTACTGCTGGATGCCTTATATAATGTAGTCTATAGTTCAAAGTATATCTTAGATATCGAAGAACCCTCACTACAGCTTTCCTGTAGTCTGCCCCTAAGTCCGATCTCATATAATTCATTATGTAATTGAGACTAAAAAAAACTTGGGAGTATTGTAATTGTGATTTACTCTCACTAGTGTTTTTGCTTAAGTGCAATGGCACATCCATAGGTGTTCTCGCTAGACAATTACCATTCTTATTGAATTTCTCTAGAATTTTTTCAATGTAATGAGATTGAAACAATGCATATCCATTGGATGTTCTAATGATTTTTATCCCTAGTATAACATCTGCAACATCCATATATTTCATGTCAAATTATTTGTTTAACATCCTCTTAGTAGCTTTAATGACATCATCATTGCTACCAATAATGAGCATATCATATACATATAAGCATAAAATAAAATAATCATTAGGTCTTTCTTTGACATAAATACATTTATGATATTCATTGATTTTGAATACAATTGACATCATCATTTTGTCAAATTTTCCATGTCACTGCTTTGGTGCTTGTTTAAGTCCATAGAGAGATTGAACAAGTCTACATACTTTATTTTCTTGACCCAATACAACAAACCCTTTAGGTTGTTGAATATATATTTCCTCATTCAAGTCAATATTCAAGAACACGATTTCACATCTATTTGATGTATTTTAAGATTATACAAAGCAGCAATAGCGATTAATATCCTAATAGAAGTTATCCTTGTGATTAGTGAATATGTATCAAATTAATCTTGACCTTCTTTTTGCTTGTATTATTTGTTAATAAGTCTGGTTTTATATTTTCAATTGATCCATTAGCCTTCATCTTTCTCTTCAATATCCACTTGTGTCCTAGAGATTTACTTCCTGGTGTAAGGTCCACTAGCTCCCAAGTATGATTTTACATAATGGATTTAGTTTCATTATTTACATCCTCTTTTCAATAATGCACTTCAGGAGAGGACATAGTTTCCTTAAAGCTTTGAGGCTCGTTTTCTAACAAATAAATCAAAAAATCCAAACCAAATAATTTTAATATTCTAGCATGTTTGTTGCGTCTAGGTTCATCATCTTCTTCCTCTTGATCTTCACTATTGTCGTGCGTAACATTTAAAATTTTTTTAAGAGAATTTCCTCTCGTGTAGAATTTCACAAAAAAATATGTTAAAAAAATAAAGCATTCCTAGATTCAATCACAGTATGGATATTTAAATCAGGAATTTCCAACTTATGAACAAGAAAACGATATGCACTACTATTATTGGTATAAACAATTAATAGTCTTTAGTTCAATCTTAATCCTCTTAGGATTTGAGACCACCACTTTCGCCAAACACCCCCACACCTTTAAGAATTTGTAGGAAGGTTTTCAACCTTTTCATAATTCATATAGTGTCTTAAAGGTTTTCTTATGAGGTATTTTGTTGATAATATAATTTGCCGAAAGCAAAGCTTCCCCCTATATGTTATCAGGTAATCCATAAGTTATTAACATGACATTCATCATCTCTTTTAAAGTTCTATTTTTTCGTTCAACAACTTCATTTTGCTAAGGTGAATAGGGTGCTGTAATTTGTGTATAATACCATGTCGTGAACATAATTCACTAAAAGGTGATTCATATTCCCCACGTCTATCATTTCTTAGAACTTTTATTTTCTTGCCAAGTTGATTCTCAACCTCTTGTTTGTATAGTGCAAACATGTCTATAACCTCAATCTTACTTCTCAACAAGTACACATAACAATATCAAGTGCAATCATCAATAAATATAATATTGTACTTTTTATCTCTTCTTGTTTTAACAAGTTTTAAGCCACAAACATTGCTGTAAATTAACTCAAGAAGTTCAATACTTCTCTCAATACTTTGAAATGATTTCTTTGTCAATTTGGATTCCACACAAGTCTCACATTTATGATGAGTGTCAATATTAAATTTAGGAAAAAATTCAATATTAATCAATTTTTACAAAGCGTCATAATTAACATGTCCTAATCTACCGTGTTACACATTTCATGACTCAATCATATAAGAAGAAGAAGTATTAACATTCTTAATATTAGTAACATGTACAATAGTCATTACATTGAGCTTGAAAAGTCCCTCATTAAGATACCATTTTCCCATATACATCCCATTCTTAGTCAATACAAACTTATATGAATCAAATAAAAATTTGAATCCATTCTTACAAAACAATGATCTTGACACTGAATTCTTTTCAATTTATGGCACATAAATCACATTGTTGAGAGTGAGTTCCTTGCCCGAGGTTATCTTGAGCACTATCTTTCTGGTACTTTCAGCCTTGGCAGTAGAAGAATTGCATATGAAAAGTTCTTCATCATTTTCTACCGACTGATAAGTGGATAACATTTTTTTGTTTGAGCACACATGACGAGTAGTCCCAGTGTCCACATATCATTCTCTTGCATTAGTGACCATGTTCACTTCAAAAATTACAGCAGAAAGGCTAATATCATTCACATTGTTGGAGAGATTCTCCACTTCAATCACATTGGCTTATGTATTTTTCTTATTGGAATCCTCTTGTTTCTTCGACGTACTAAAATCCTTAACCTTGTGGCCTTACTTGCCACACACATAACACTTGCCCTTGAACTTAGCTTTCTTCCACTTATGTATTTCTTCTTGTTGTTGTTGAAGTTGTTATTTTTCTGCTCTTGTTCCACAACATTAACTTTGGCTTCTATGTCATGACCCCAGGTTTTCTTTTCAGAAGCACAATATCCTCTTCTATCCTCAGCCTTACAATCAAGTCCTCTATATTTATCTCCTTATGCTTATGCTTCAACTAATTCTTAAAATTCTTTCAAGAAAATAGTAATTTTTCAATTATAGCAGCCACTTGAAAGGATTCACTCGAATTCATACTTCTGCATGTATATCATGCAATTGGAGCTCTTGGACTTGATTAATCATAGTCTTAGAATCCATCATCTTTAAGCTCAAGAATTTGCCTATAATGAATTTTTTCATGCCAATATCATACTTCTTATCCAAGGATTCCCATAGTGCTTTAACACTCTTCATCGGACTGTACATGTTGTATAACGTATTATCCAGCCTATTGAGAATATATTTTTTGCACAGAAAGTCTGCATATTTCCATGTATCAATTGCCGCAATAGCTTGTTTGACATTCTTTTTCTCTTCAGTAAGAACATAAACATCCTCTTGCATGAATCAAGCCAAATTCAATGTGATTAGATAAAATAGCATCTTTTGTTGCCATCTCTTAAAATCTACACTACTGAATTTTTCAGCTTCTCCTCTTTCACTTGTACAGGAGCAGGGGCATTCATAGTATTGGGAATTATGACTGAAGTATTATTGATACTCTTTCCAGTCATTTATATTCTAATAAATAGAAGATAATCTCATATTCAAAATACGTAAAAGATCATTTTGAAATACAGATCACAATAGTAAAGTACAAAAAAAATAGAATTATGTCTTAAGATTGTTAATCTTTGTACCTTAAAAATTATTGCAATGACTGAAACTTACAAAAAAGTTGATTGAATCAAGTGTGTATACTTTGTCCTTAGGACAAAATTTGCCCTCCCTACTGATACTTAGGAATCACTTGGGCATCTATCTCCCAAGATAAGACGATCCACCACAGGCTGTAAAAGCACCTTCATATAGCATATGCAACAAATCAATATTATGCACTTGCTCTCACAAAGGATGGTGACAAAATCCAATAAAGGGTATTCAAAAAAATAATTTTTTAGTATTTTATAAGAAATTCCATTGAAGACAACCTGTTCTGTTCCGTTTAAACAGGCAGACACATTTGGGTGAAAAGAAAACTATACTCATTTTGGGTTAAAAGAAAACCAAATGAATTTATCCTAAACACAATTATTTTGTTAACCTAACCCGATCCAGCCCGACCAGCCGCGCATGCGAACCAAGCTGAACTGGCAAGTGGCGGCACGTGCACATGCGAACCAAGCTGAACGGCATAGGTCCAATATATATCTCCCCCACAAAAATGGGGTGGCTCAAGGGCTCAACTTGAAAAGGTAAAATTTATACATTATATACCAATACTATTACTATTTTTAGGTAATATAAGATTATTTATAATTTTTAACAAATTCACATGTGTATATCTCATTCATACAAAAGTGGGTTACCCACTTTCTAACACTTTATTCATGTCTGGAGCTGGGATGGTTTAGATTGGCACATAAATAATCTGGTTAGCAAATGGTGCACCCGTAAAGGAGAATGTTGTAGTGCCTGGCCGGCAGAAGTGTGGCGGTCCCTAGGGCCTTGGGGGTGGCGCACCAATAAAAAATCATATCTTTATTCAATTCTACAGACAAGCATGCATATAATTGCAAATCAATAAACAATCTACTATCCAACTTAGAGCATGCACAAGTTAAAATCAAATTAAGGAACCAAAATGTACTAACCTTGGGCTGATCGGCCCCTAGCACGCCATCAAACCTTCACGCCACCAATCGGATGCAATTGTTCTCAATAGAATCAAGAAGAAAAGATGATCTACCTTTGTATGTGTTGATCCCTCTACCACCTTGTTCTTGGATGAAGATTTCAGCAAAGAAGATGCCCTAAGCCCTCACTTGAAGTCCCAATCAGTAAAGAGAGTATTCTCCTTCAATAGACTCGCTAAAGGAGTGGAACGGAGGAGTACAAAGGGGCGGCCAACAGGTTTTCACACCAAAACCCTAGGAAGGCCGCACCAAAGAGAAGAGGAGGCGACGGATTGGGAGAGGGGAGAGGGGAGAGGAGAGGTGGGGCACTCCTCTCCCCCTTCTATCCCTTTTATACCCTCTCTTAAACTCCTTATTAATGGGCCTTTTCAGTTGGGCTTTCCTGCTGAAACTTTAGGTTTATTTAGAGGGTCATACACAACAGGAGCATGCTCTGTCTCTCAGAGCCCGCGGGGGCCTGAACCCCCTGCACACAACCAAACCCATGATAGGATCGACCTTTTTCTAACCACGGGTCTGACTATCGACAAATAATTCATATATCTAGGCCCCATAACATGTTAATGCACATCCTAATCACATATCTAGTGTACATGTGTGACAAATACAAGTCCCAATCAAATTAGTGTCACAATAATTGGTTCACGCAACCACCTCCACCACTTTTTGACCCCGTGGCCCATACCCATTCACATGGAATGCCAATATATTGGACCAAAATGGGTCCCAGCCTATACCCTGGTCCAACAAATACAACTCATCATCTCACATCTGATGGGGGTCTGCTTATGCATGACGCGAATAACACCCTCGCTGGTCCACTAACACAACTGATATGTCCGGTGCAGGCATTGGAAATGTATATGGCAATCATTTGGTCATCCAGCGGACACCCTGCCTTTTGGGTAGGGACTCGCTCTTGGCAAAGCGCTTGTCGCATCAAATAATCAGTATTGGATGATTTGCTCATGGCCAAGCGCTCGTCACATCAAATAATCAGTATTGGATGACTTCCGCAGGAAACGGTCTGGCAGCTTTTGTCGATTCACTTCAGTGGAAAGTACCGGACTGCATTCTTCACTCACTGACGGCCATTTTTATCTGATTCCTTTTAATAAAAGTGAGTCATCTGTGTCCATAAGCTTGCCTCTGGGGTACTCAGCACAGTATCTAAGATAGGACCCAGATGGACATTTGAGGCATTATGAGTGGATAGACCAAGTGAGGTGGCTAAACACTACGGATGTCTTTGATTATGATGCTTGTGACTTCCCCCCTGGCCTGTGGTAGTTATGGGATTTGCTCCAATAATGGGAACTGCATGTCCAATGTCCTCTGATGGAGAACCACAGTATTTCCGGCAACTGGACGCAATACAGCCCATATTAGGATGCTAAGAGTTGACCTCTTTGTCATTTGCAGCTTTCTAGTACGTATCACCATCCTTTTACTCTTGAGAACATATTTTACTCCAATTACGTTGATAGCACTGCTGCACAACTTAAAGAGACATATATGGAGAGTTGCGAACAAGCTTGAATAAAGAACTGTTACTGCAAAGCTGCTATGTTCCGATACCGTGGTAATGTGAGAGATTGCTTCACTACTACGCAGGTATTCTCCCTAAAGAGCAATCAGACCGGGCCGACTTTTTACAATTCGTTCATGTTTCTAAAAGAACAAAGTTTCCCACCGAAGGCTCCCCGGATATATCGCACTGCAGTAAGATAAATGGCCATGTATGGCGTAGGAAGTTCCATTGGTGCATTTCTCATAATTGTTCTCTTTGTTTGTTTCATGAGAACGAGGAAGCCTGGGAATAATAATGAAGAGATTAGTCAGGATTCCTTAGATGGCCGGTCTAACTGAAATGCCCACCAGATTCATCTACGAAGACTTGACAGTCATGACCGACAAGTTTCTTAAAAAGCTTAGGGAAGGAGGGTTCGGCTGTATTTTTGAAGGGAAGCTTGCAGATGGCACAAAAGTTGCAGTGAAGAGATTAGAAGGTGTAAGCCAAGGGAGGAAAGAATTTATGGCTGAAATCTGAAGTATTGGAGGCATTCACCATGTCAATCTTGTAAGACTTATTGGTTTCTGTGCCGAAAACTCACATAAACTTCTAGTGTACGAGTATATGCCGAATGGTTCCTTGGATAAATAAATTTATCAAAGTCAAGAAAACCCAGATCCCCTAAGCTGGCGAACATGGGAACAAATTCCTCTTAGCATAGCCAAAGGGCCTGGAGTATCTCGATGAAGGTTGTAGAAGAAGAATAGTTCATTTAGATGTCAAGCCTCAAAACATTATTTTGGACGAGAAATACAATGCCAAAGTTTCTGATTTTGGGCTGTCAAAGCTTATTGACAGGGACCGAAACCATGTGATAACTTCAGTGAGAGGAACACTTGGTTATTTAGCTCCTGAATGGTTTGGATCAAAGATGACAGAAAAGGTTGATGTCTACAGCATTGGGGTGGCAATCCTTGAGATTTTATGTGGACGGAAGGTGTTGGATTACTCTCAGCCCGAAGAAGACAACTATCTGCTGAACTTACTGAAAAGGACAGCAGAAGGTGGCCAACTGAGTATCTGAGAATTCTTTCAACGGCAGAAAAATGTGCATTAGAGGGGCAGTGCATGAACTGACAGACAGTATTCACGGAGTAAGCAAGGTTTGGTCGAGTATTTACTAGATATTGTAATGCCCCCACAATGCTCCTATAATGAGCTGGATCAGAAAATAAATCTGTGGTAGATAATTGAAGCTTTTGTTTTGAATGAGAGGGGGTTGGAGCTGGAGTACAAGAACTCATGTGGTAGATAATTGAAGCTTTTGTTTTGAATAAGAGGGCGTTGGAGCTGGAGTACAAGAACTCATGGATGCTCTAGCTAATATTTCAGTTGCATACTGAGATTGAGATAGAAATAATCCTTTTGAAGTGTGAGTAACTTGCATACCTAAAAACTGATGCACTGTCCCAAGATCCTTAATGACAAAAGTTGTCCCAAGATCACTAATTAGTTGTTGAATATACTTACTATTACTTCTTGTGAGGAGAATGTCATCAACATATACCAAAAAGACTGTAGTACGAGAACCAATTTTCTATACAAAGAGAGATGTGTCCACATGGCACATTTTAAAACCTTTGGAAAGAATAAACGACGATAATTTATTATACCAAGGGACACAGAGCTTGTTTGAGACCATAAAGAGCTTCTTGTAGCTTACAAATATAGTTGAGAAACTGCTTATTCTAAAATCCTTGCGGCTGAGCCATATAGATGTTTTCTTTGAGATCCCCATGTAAGAAAGTATTAGAGACATCTAATTGCTTTATACCCCACTATTTGGTCAAAGTTGGTGTGAGAACAATCCGAATAGTGGACTGCTTGACAACTAGATTGAATGTTTCATTATAATCAAACTTTTCTTGTTGTTGAAAACTTTTAGCAACTAATCATGCTTTATATGGAGCAATAGTACCATCGGAGTTTCTTTTAATTCTAAAAATCCAACGACACCCAACAATATTACTTTGTGAGGGTGGAACCAAAGTCAGTTTTATTACGCTGCAAAGCATCAAATTCTGATTGCATGGCTGCACACCACTGAGGGAATTTAATAGCTGAAGCATATGTATCAGGTTATATTTGAGGAGGATCAGAAATAGTATATAAAGACAAAGGAATCCGTGGTTTGAGAATCCCTGATTTACTTCGGGTAGTCATTGGATGAGTAGAATGAGGAGAAGGAATTGAAGAAGTGGATGGTAAGGGGTTATAGGAAGGTGCAGACTCAAAAGGAGAAATATTAGAGGAAACTCTGTGTGAAGGATTAGAAGGATAAGAAAGAGGAGTAGAATCAAAACTATTGGAAGTAGAAATAGTCTAAAGCAAACATAATGGTGATAAAGAAAGAGTAGGAGCAGGTAGAGAACATCCAGATGAAAAGATATGTGAGTGGCCAGACAATGGAGGAGACTTAAAACTGACTACAAACGGAAAAATAGTCTCACAAAATCTAACATGGCATGAAATAAAAATCTGATTAGAAGTTGGCTCAAGACACCGATACCCTTTAGAGGATGATGAGTAACCTAAGAATACACATACTTTGGATCTAGGTTTCAATTTATTAGTGGTACAAGGCCTCAACCATGGAAAGCAATGATAACCAAATACTCTAAGAATAGAGTAATCAAGTCGAATGTGATATAAAATTTGAAATGGAGACTGATTTTGAAGATATAGTGTGGGTAAATGATTAATAAAAAAAGTAGATGTACAAACAGCCTCAGACCAAAACTTAATGGCATGTGAGCTATTCTCGGCTATGCCATTCTGCTCCGGAGTATATGGACATGAAAACTGATAAGCTATACCATTTGAAGCAAAAAATTGATGAAATTTGGAATTAACAAATTCCCCTCCATTATTTGACCGAAGACAAATAATAGGAAAATTCAAAAATTTTTAACAAAACACTCATATACATCGCTTTTGTATTTAATTGGATAATGCCATCTAAAATGAGAGTAATCATCCACAAAAATGACATAAAATTGAACTCCCAAAAAGGATAAAACAGGTGCTGGACCCCAGACATCAGAATGGACCAATTCAAGAGGACGAGAGGTACAAGACATAGAACATGTAAAAGACAAATGATGAGACTTGCTCATGTAATAGATAGTATAGTCACTAGTATGTTTAGGAGATACATGCAGAGAACAAGTAGACACTAGATAATTGAAAAATAACATTTGACGGGTGACTTAATTGACAATGCTACACAGAGCTGGATGCAGTTGTAGTAGTAAATGATAATGCAATAGGTGTCAATGAACAAGCAGAGGATAGAGTCCCTGCTTATTGGAACCTTGATATATGATCTTCTTGGGCTAATTGTCCTTAATGATCACACTAGAAGAATTAAAAATGAGAGAGCAATTATTGTCAGTGGCCAACTTATGAATGGAAACTAGATTTCTGGAAATAGATGGAACATGTAGAATATTTTTGAGATGTAGAAAAGAAGAATTATCTAGAAGGGATAAAATAGAACTACCCATATGATGAACAGGTAAAGATTGTCTACTGCCAACAGAAACTGACTCACATCCAGTTGAAGAAGGAATATTCAGATGAGTCATATCTTTGGTAATGTGATTTGTTGCGCCAAAATCAAGTAACCAGGGTGGATCTGATTGTCAACAGGTAAATGCGGAATGTACAACCCGTGGCTGACTGGAAGTATTAGAGGCAATGGGTCGAGAACTATTATATGAAGGATCATATCGATGATATCACTTAAAGGCAAGATGATTTGTTAAGCCACATATCTGACATGGAACTCGAGCAGTCTGAGCATTACCATGTTGAGAACTACCATTCTTCTGAGCATTAGAAAATAACTTAAAGTTTCCCCTATTAGCAATTTGTTGAGAATTCTTACCAATTTGAAACGAGAATTCTAAAAATTGCCTCTGACCTCGACCACTATTTGGATTTGCTTGGCTGTGGCCAAAAACAAATTGATGCTGATTATAAGAGGTTCGACTAATAACCATTGCTGATGGCTGAGAAATATTTGAAGATTTTGTAGCTATCTTGAAGGCAATTGTAGCTTTTTCTGCCAAAAGCAGAGTCCATAATTCATGAACTGTTATGGGTGTAGACCGAATAGAAGTGGTGAATGCCTCATAAGCAGATGATACCCAGTCAATGTATGAAGAACCAGCTCATCACCACGTAAAGGGGCTGATGCTACAACTGACTAATCAACAAAATCCTTTAATTGATCCAGATATGTAGTCATGGAACTACCTAGTCTAAGCTTTTGAATTTGCAATCTGATATTGAGAATATGAGATCATGATAAAGAGGTAAACCGACTTTCCAATGCAAGCCAAATATCGCAGGCAGACTTCATACCAGGAACATGCAGAAGAAGAGAAGCAGACAATGTCGATTTAAGACACATAACAAGATGAACATTATGAGATTGCCAATCAACATATACTGAATTCAAAACCATTTTTTCCAGAGTCATCATAAATGTGAGCTTCAAGGCATGGAATCGATCCATCAATATATCCAATCAAATCATACGCAGAAAGAATAGTGTGCAATTGATCACGCAAGACTAAGAAATTAGTAGAATCCAATTTGAGAGTCACAAGAGATGACAAATTTGAGACCAAGAACTTGATTGATGGTGGTAAATTCGCCATGACAAGTAAAAGATGACAAATGTAGAAATTTTACAACAAGAAAGTAGAAGATCAAGCAAAAATTTGATTAATGGTGAAGACCAGCACTGGAAAATTCAGATCAAAACCAAAAATTTCGAGATGAAACAACCAAGTGTACATATGAAGAGATCAATTTGCTTATTTGTAATAGAGCAAGGAAGAAGTCAACTGGAGAAGAAAGCGTAGAGAAAAAATTGTCAAAACTCTTTTATTGAAGTTTTGGTAATGGCGGAAAACAGGACCGAGGGAAGGGGAAGGGAAAGTGCCCTATTGACCCTTTTTGGCTCATGATACCATGATGAAAACGTATCTGTATTTTCAATTCATTGCTTGAATATGAAGAGTACAACAGTATTTATACTATACAAGACAACTAAGACTAGTCAAACCACATTGACTATCAGTTAATTACAATATACTAAGCACACACTAACTGATTATACATCTTTAACAAGAAGCAACGCAGCTGCACGAAAAGGAAGCTTTGAAAGCAAAGGGTTGCAGTGTGGTGCTTACGGGGTGACATTTCCAAAAGGCCATCCATGTCGATGGTGGTGAAGGCTATTGAGGGTGTGATAGAGTTGGATAGTGACATAAATTATAGCTTTTTGACACTTGGTGACGCAATGATTCTAAGAGCAGCCAATTTGTATTTTTCAGCTCCACAGCAAGCATCAGTTCTTTCTGGGCCGAGGTGAGATCTATGATTGAGGTAGTCAACTTGACCTTTCTATTTACTTGCCCATTTAGTGGATGAAAAATATAGCTCAATGTTTAGTGTTGCCCTTTTTGTTGCTTGAGACTAGCTATTTTCTGGCAAGCCCGTCTCATGTAATTGAAGAATCGACAGTCCCATGCACTTAAATCAAATTTAAGAAAATGTACGAGATGGCTTTATGTGCTGATAACAATGAGGCCGTTATTCTGTCATATAGATAGAGCACACAGAAAGGCTTTGCCACAATAACAAAAAAGGAAAATGAAGAGGAATTTCGCAAGTGGTTTTATTTCACGGTTTCACTTCAGTAAAGACGCTAAAGTGTTACTAATTCATTCCATTACAGAAAGCAGCAGTCCTGGATTCTATGTATTTAGAACAAGTTATAAGATAAGAGCACATAGGTCGCTCCTATAAACGGAAATGCCACCTGCAAGCAGTGGATATTACCATGCAGGTTTCTTGAGTTCAGTACTGTGTCAACTCGTGGCCAAGCTCAACTCAACAACAATGACCAATTAAAGAAAGTTAAATTTCAATATCAGCAAAGCAATGTGACATCCCTGCTCTCGTCTAAATGAGAATGGTTTAACTTCTGTAACCAGATAAGTCAAGTTTTTGCTTCAAAATCCTTCTGAAAGCAACAAGCACCCACCACCTCAAAACCTCAAATTCATTTGAATAAAAAAAAACAGTTGTGATATCAGATAGATCCATTGTAAAATCAAGGAAGTCTAGCAGAGCCTAAGCTCCAGATCATTCAAAAATAAGATAGATATATAAATCTACTTAGTTGTGACATCAGAGTGATGTAAATAGCTAAAAAATCATCACTTGGTGCAAATACGTGGGAAATTGAGGGTAATGAACTGCAGAAGGTAGTTGGTCTAGGCTCTACTAATGTGCAGTTGCAGAAAGTGTTAGCTCAAATGCGTTCCTGTAGAATTCTTTTGAAACAAAGAAAAAAAATTATGAAGCATAGCTTAACGAAGCTTGATCAGTTCACACATCATCAACTTAGCATAAACAACAGAAGTTCTAAAACAAAGAATACTCTTACAATATATTACAAAAACGGAAAGTGGGAAAAAGAATACAAACTAGAAAATGTAATGGTACAAGTATTTTCGGTAACATTAAAAATAGCAACATGCGGAACAACCGTACAGAAGCATACCTCAACCACTTTATTGCAACTTCAGGGAAAAATCATTTGTTGCTTCACTAAGAGGGCTATGGGGTGGTATGGGAGGAATAGATTGCAATATCAATTTCCTGCTGCTCTTCATTCCAGGAGACAACCCTAGCCCAACGTTGTGATGTGGGGGAGACACCCTTTTTCTATTGGGTGAATGGCTTTTCACTCCGAGAGGTGAGCCATTTTCTTTTAGAATTTCTGGAGTTTCTTCTTCTAAACTATTTGAAAAATGATCGTCAAATTTTATTCTAGAGTTCATAGAACCATATTTCCTGGTTGATCCAATAGAAAGAAGAGACGATCGTGGCGGCTTTCTGTTCGAGAAAGACGACATTTTTATCATTGATCTGGTGCACAAAAGGTTTAACTAATTTTAGCTTACTTCATAATCACCAATACGCATGTAAACCTCATTGTATAAGCAGCGCATAGTTAAATATAAAGGCAAACCTGGAAGAAGAGAAAGGGGTTATGGTCAAATGAGAATCTGTATACTGGCTATCATCTTTCTGCGCTTCCATAAGTGGCAGGATTTGCTTAGGCCCCTCCTTTGCTAATATCGGGGAATCTTCATCTGGTTCGGCTTCAGTAGTACCTCGTATAGCTATTCCTGATAAAATAAGTATTAATGTTTTGAACAAAAATGGTAACACAGTATTAAAAATAGCCATAACAGAAAAAGAAGAAAAATGATCACATATATCAAAATCAGGTTGTAAACTAGCAAACACTTAAGTCGAGGATCTATGCTATAGCAAACCGAACACACTATCTGAAAATCAATCAAACAAAATAGTCACTAACCATCTTTAACTCCAAAAGTATTTTTACATCCTTCACATCTGCAGCTGCTGGAACAACCAACACCACCCTTTGGTTGCAAAGAGGAAACACATATATTAGATAAATACTACACATTAGAAACTCAAAAGCCTGTGAGAGGGAACAGACCTGATAACATTCACAGTATTTCTTGTTGCAGCTTGACTTTTTGCAGTTGCACCCTCTTTTATGCCGAGCAGAAGCAGGGGTCTTGTTAGACTCTTCCTGCAGATTCACAGCTAGTTTAATTAGTAAAACCATAGAAGGTTATAATATGCTCCCTCCATCCTGAAATAAGTGACCTATTTGGTTTTTCAAAATGAACTAAATTATAATACTCCCTCTGTCCTAAAATAAGTGTCCTATTTGGTTTTTCAAAATGTACTAAATTTAGGTCATTTTGAAAAACCAAATAGGACACTTATTTTAGGACAGAGGGAGTATTATAATTTCTTTTGAATTATATGTAAGGCATAAAATCAATACCCCCAGGTCAGGAAGAGCCTCAGAGCTCCAAACAACTTTGGGAGCAAAAGCAAGTGGGTTGCGAGATTCTATCTGTCTGCGGGTGGAAAGAACAGTGTCTTCATGTATAGGCTTGTTGTAACAGTCGATGCATGAACAAGGCTCAACACAATAGACTCCAGCAGCAAAGCATTCGCAGTAACTGCAAAGGGAAATAAGTATCCAAACAATCGGAAAAAAAAAAGTAAGACCAAGAAGTTATATTGAAACAAAAACGATATATAAAAAACATTTAACTTGATTCAGTTATATTTTGATAAATGCAAAACAATGCTTGTCATCTTTACAAAGAAATAGCATTAAAAACTCAAAGTTGTACCAGACAAAAAGTATTCCTTGTCTCTCACAAAAAACTAACCAATTCTAAGCTAAACAATTGAAATTTTCATCTAGTCCAGTTATACATCTTTGTGTTGTATCCCTTAAAAGCATAAGAAACCAAAACGACATTAAATCCAAATAAGTGATCAGACAATGCGCAAAAAGCATACAGTTTTAAGCATTTTGACTTCTTGCAGTTACACCGCTTGCAAGACTCAGAATCCCCTGCTTCCAGCCTGCGCCTGTTTGAAACAAAAGATTCCAGGTTACTGCAATAATAGAAAACAAGAAAATACAATAAAAAGGAAGGGAAACAGTATAAATATAGCAAAAAAAGGGTGTGGGTGCACGAAAAATACTTCTTTTTCTTGGGGCTACTCTGGTTAGAATCTTCATCAGCACCTAATCCAGATGGCTGAATGTTGTCTTCCATGACTTGAACCTCATTGCAAAGAGGACCCACGTCTCTTTCAACAGAACTCAAAGCTAATTGTTTACTTAAGGATTTTTGCACAGCTGTAAGAGAACTGACAGAATTGACAGACCTCGGCATGCTTATAACATGTTTCCCTGATGTCAGAAACTCTTGCTTACCAACTTTACAGTTCTTAGAGGTTGTAGCAAGGGTATTCAAGTGTAGGCCAATTCCAGGAACCATGCATGGAGAAGAGGAAACTCCAGGCTTAAGGGGAATGAGTTGCTTGTCATCTAAATTGCCATCAGACTGAAAGGTATTGGGAGAATCCCTTTTCAAGCCATCCTGCAAGGTCTTATTGAGAACACCAGCCACATCAAAGACTAGACAACGTCTTCTCATGCCGCGCTGTTGCTGGATGTCCACCTATTAAAGTGATAATTTATGTACAATTAAATACTTCAACATTCTCCACCATGTTAACCAAAAATAATAACAATAATAATAATTATTATTATTATTATATAAAAATGCAACAGTTAATCTAAAATTGCCAAAAACATAGTCCACCAAGGCATGACTTTACGTAATGCAATAATATTCCTTTCCGACACCTCCCACACCACGCAAGATCACAAAAAATAAAAATAAAATACCATAACATGTTAACATGATATGAAAAAGAACCCAACATTAACAGCTGATCATGCTGAGGAATAATTTAACTTAACAACAAAGGCTTAAGTTTTAAATAAAATTACATTAATGAGGAATTTGTATCAACCACACTTAAAAATTCTTGTTTGACCTAAACACTAAATACATGTGATACAGTAAAAATCAATCTGTAAGAAAGTACAAAATGAAGCAAATTAAACTAACATCGTCTTTACCTTACTATCATTTCGGGAGGAATCTACGTCTTTATCAACGATTTTATCCCCTGGATCATTAGTTCCTATATGGTTACTATTATTATGTCTGCATGGAAGTAGAATTGGTTCACGTTCAGCAGTATCTGTCTCCCCAACTTCTCCTTGGTAAAGAGCACAATCTTGAACAAATTGCAGGTGACCAGATCGAGAGGACCCAAGAGCATATGCTCTTTGTGGATCACCAACATTATCTATTTGAAGCTTCGTAACAAATGAAGCCAAAGAAGTTTCTGCTAACCTGCCATCGTGAACCCGGGATATTTCTGGGGTGGTAGAGGAATCAAATATCAAAAGATCAGCAGTATCTGATATTAGATTCTCCCAGTCACATTCTGGACCTTCATCCTTAGCTTGTTCAAATGGATATATACCTTGCAGATTAACTTCAGACTCAGTTATGATACCCCTCTGTTGCACATCTTTATGAAAGCGCATATGAAATTTTGGCGTGTCAAAAGTTTCAGTCTCCAGACCAATCTTTGCAATGCAGCTAGGAGGAAAATTATTACTAGGACTACCACAATCATTTTCTAAATTTTCAGGCAGTTTAATCACTGGATTTGAATGGTCATTATCTGTTGCTTCCAAAAGAACATCTGCAATAGACACCCTAGGGTCGCATTTTCCCAGTACATCAGCAGAACAATTGGCCAACTGAGTTGTACCAGGTAGCCCAGAGGGTATCTTTTCTTCATCTCTATCTTTGGATGTGTCTTCTTTGGATGAGTCCAAGAAGTTATCTCTGAAACAATGTAAATAATTAATTACTAAAAAAACGTCATAGTGAGACAAAGTGTAGTTTGCCAGAACTACTAAAACAAAGACAATAATTACCTCTTTGAGAATATAACTTCCTTTGAAGAACCGACATGCGGTGAAGTAAACACAGATTGAACAGGTGCAAAGTTAAGTGACTGGAATGACTGGGTGATGTGTGGCTTAACAGGTTTGATAGGGGAAAGGTTGCTGATGTAAGTAAAAACAGGGGAGTCCTACAATGAGGTAAAGAAGACATGTAAATGTTGTTACCCAAATTAACTAAAAAAAGGAAGGCTAGAACATAAGAAATTTTTTTATAATGTATTCCATAGCACTTAAAACATTGTTCTGTGACAACACAGTATCATGTGAAAAATAGTAAATAATAAACAATATCATGCGAACAAATTATTGCCAAATTCAAAGATCTTATGTGTTATAAATTGAATATGACAGGAAGCATGCAAAAAACAAAAAAAATTATAATAACCACACAGATAGATATGTTAGATTTGCAATACATTTCACAAACCCGTTACATGCAAATCTAAGCCATAAATAACCCCAAACAACTACCTTTCAGCTATGTCTTTAAAATCACTTAATTTTTCCTTAAAAAAATTTGAGGATTCAAACATGAAGGGAACATTTACTGATCTTGTTAAGCATAAAATTATGTTAGATAAAAAGTTCTCGTCAGCTAGGAAATTATGCTGATAACGAACATGAAAAAAGAAATATCTTTAAATCTCTTAGTTAAAAATAGAAAATTGCAATTGAAACGTAAAGGGAACATCAATTGAATCCAAAGGATAAAACACTTCAGCACCCAAGATTCACTTACCACCATCTCAGTTTAACCGAAAAACTTTTAAAACATGAGAGTGGGGCAGCATGTAACCACTCATAAGCACTCGTAAACAAAGTAAAAAGTTTACAGAAACAGGAAGCTAACTCTAAATATCTAACATAAACACGGATCCTTCCGTAAAAAATGTAGATCTGACCTTTATAGGTTGTAATGAACCTAGATAAACCAGAAAAGTATGCGATTACACAAATTAATTCCAAGCACAATCTCGCATTTACCTAAATCATAGACTACCAGAACCACTCAACAACAGAGATGCTAATCCGCAAATGCTGAAATGGCGCAGAGTTCATTTTCCCAAACAAAAACAAAAGGTGAAAAATTATATGGTAAATCCTACTAGTTTCTTGAGCAGACAGCAGAAGAGTTAGTGACAAAGTCTCATGAAGGAAACTAAAGTTCCTAATTTATGAAAAACCCATGACATATGTGCACATTTTAAAAAAAGAAATCATTGGATATCAACATGAGTGTTTCCAAACGTTAACAAACTCAAAGGGAAGAAAAAAAAAAGGAAAGCTTTATGCGTCAAATCGGTGAAAATTAGAAATAATTCCTCCAAATGAGCTTAATTTGTGAACGATCATGTGCCTCCGACGAGAAAGGCGTGCATATAAATGGGGAAAAAAGATGAGACGTTAAATTGAGGAGATCGAAATCATGGGCAAAGCATAAAAACAAAAAAACTCATAAATTGAGAAGCCGAAGACAAATACGACATCCAAATGCCGAAGATTTGAAAGTTTCCAACGCAATTAAGCGAGGAACCCTTAAAATGGTGAGAAGCGGAAGAAGAAAGAGAGAGAGAGAGGGGGGAAACCTCGAAATTAGAAGAGAGGGAAACGGAGGGGTGGTTCTTGTCCGGGGTGTCCATGTTCCAGTCGCCCCGCCCACCAAAAACCCTTCTGCATTCTTCTTCCGCCGAACCCCTTCCCACTCCTCCTTCGCCAGTCCACTCGTCTTCTTCTTCTTCTTCGGCTCTTCTCAGTGTTGGAGGGAGTGAGAAGTGGGGAGTGGCCAAAAAGAAGGTCACACCAATTGGGGTTGGGGTGGCCTTGGCCTCTCTTTGATTTTTCTAAGGAAGAGACTGTGTTGAATGTTAGATGTGTGTGTTGAAGAGGGGGAATTGGGATTGGGATTGGGATTGGGATTGGGATTGGGAGGGAGAGAGAGTTTTTGAGGAGTGAGAGTGAGGCCAGTTTGGGCGGGAAAATGGGAAAAACACACTCACACAATCTGGGACCACCCTTTCATTGGGCCCCACACGCCACTTCCGCTTTCCTTTTTTTTTTCGATTAAACCCGCCGGCTGCCACCTCATCCCTGGTGAAACGTTACGACTTTTTGACTCCTCTCTGCTTCACTTCTTCTTACTTTCTACCGGATTGCCACCTGTGCGCACATGCCGTGAGGACCCATCCACGTGTCCCACATCTACCGGCAGTTGAGAGCTTTTATATAGAAAAAAGTAAATATCGGCAGACTCTTACTTGGTATGTGTTTGGCTTGTGCATATTGTTAAGATCAAGATTCAATTATTTTACTTAATTTTATTAAATTAAATAAGATACTTATTTTAGATGAGGAAAATACATCACATAGGTTTTAGATTAATAGTTATATTTATTTTAAAAAAATATATATAACTATTAATTTAGGTCAAATACAATATCTATCACATAGCAAAATAAACACAAGGAATATATAACTCTTTAAATTTTGCAGCAAGCTTTGTGGCATGGCTTGGTCTATGAGTAAGCTAGCCTGCCCCGTAAGTAATAGTTGCCGCATGATAACTAGCTTGCACTAGCCATTAAGTATAATAGACTTAAAGGGGTTATTTGATTGTAAAATTTGTCTAAGATTCTATCGTGATGGGTGTAGAAAGTGGATGAAATTTTTAATTCTACATGAAAGTTAATTGTATGCCTTTTTTACCAAAAAATGCCTTAAATCTCTGAATTACTTCGCGAGGTGATTTAGCCCACCATATCGGCATAAACGATTCTTCTATTAACACTCTTCTTTGTTACTCCTATAATGGACCACTTCCTTATCTTGCTAGTGGGCCCCGGTTGAGGCCATACTGAATTTGGATGAGATGCCCAAGGTAGGCGTTAAGGGAGAGGACAAGGGAAACGCCTCCCTTAAATTTACTTGTCCGGATATTTTTGCTTGTCTTTCTTCTTCTCACTAACTAATAATTATCACTTTCCTTTCGTAATTCGCCTCTTTAATTTCACCTTCATTACTTGATACATCTTTGTCAATTTTCATTTCGGTCCCATTAAGGTGTTACTGGTTGATCGTGAATTCCATGTGCATTTCTTACCCTTTTTTATATTTAACTAAGGGATATATGTAAAATATTTATTTTTTAGATCGATATTGAACATGTTAACGTATATTAGCATAAATATTACTTATATTAATATGTAAAAAATAAATATTTTACGTGCGTTTTTTATATTTGGCACATGATGAATAGAGAACTCTACTCACGGAGTCATTGCAAATAAAAAACAGAGAAAATAAAACTAAAAGAGGGCGAAATGAAAATCAGTCAAAAGAAAATCTTAACGAAAGGCAACCGCCAGATTTTCGGATGATCATTTTTTGCGGGCGCGGGAGTTGGGACTTGGGAGGGACAGAGCCGCTACTCGCGCGCGTCGCCCCATCATGGCGGGCGTCGACATGCGTCCATTCGCCAAGAGTCTCAAGTCAACAGCGGTTATAGCTGGTAGAAATTGTCAAAAAAGCCCCGATTAGTGGCGACAAATTACGAGTCTCCGGTCGTCAACCGGAATATTTTCATGTGCGCACTCTGGTAAATTGTCCTTCGGCAAAGGGCCAAAGCTTCGCACGTGATATTTTATTACGGAAAAACATGCCAAAGGGACAGGCTTGTCATCATGTGCATTATTCCCCCGGCGCGAAATTCAAAAAACCCACTTCTCTTTGGCCTTATCCGACCTCCAGTCTCCACTATGTTAAAAAAACAAAAACAAAAAAGCTCTCTCCATAGTGTTAATGCTATAAAGCCATGTCATTATTGGGCCATTAAAATGTTAATTAGGGTATAAGCACTTGAGGCAGGTAATTCGATGCTCATTTTGAAAGCCATAATCATCATGCTTAAGGCAGCCATGCTTAAAGCAGCTTTGAAGCTTGGCAAGAATAACACATTTTATGTTTAAGTATATATTTTTTTTGGCCTAAATTAATAATTTTATTTAGTAAAAAAATTTATTTAATTTAAGTAGTTGAGTCTTTTTATCATAAGTTTGTTTTATCTTCTCTTAAATGTAAGTTTTATTATTATCTTCTCTTAAATGTAATTTTTATTATTTAATAAAAATTATTATTTTTTAAATATGGTTATTAATTTAAAACACATGGAGTACAACAACCCCCTCCATTATTTGTGTCACGCCCCGGCGATGCCCGACCCGAGCCGAACCCGGTCCAAGGGCCGGTCAAGCGCGCGGGGACGACGAAGTGAAATTGAGAAACGATTCTAGCGGAAGACTTAATCCCTAACCACGAGCGATTAACAGCAACACGGAGTGCGCACAATCCTTTGAGCAAGAGTAAATAAAAGGGGAAGAAAAGGTGTTGCTTAACACAAAGTAAACAACAATCTCAAACCCACAAGCTTAGTTTTAAGTAAAGCCCACACCGGCTCAAAATAAGTCATAAGCAAACATAACTGTAACATGTGACATAAATCCACAACAAAGAACCCTACACGTAGGTTCTAACATAAAACATGAAACAAAATGAAGGAAAGTCACGCGACGATCTCCATCATCACACCCAAGCTACCTCTGACCTTTCCTCAAAAAGGCAATCCTGTCCGTCTGCGTGTTGCACCACGCAGCCCCAAATCAAAACACAAAAGAGGGGTGAGTTTTAACACTCAGCAATGTTTTTAATATCACTGTCAACGTAGAAAATACGATAGCTTAGAAATGAGATCGTTTCAGATCAAATATTTACATGGTGCATCACTTTCTGATCACACATTCATATCACTTAACACTGCATCAAAATGCATAATTCAACCTGCATGGATGTATCTCTAGCATACATATTCCCACATGCATTCACATAATAACCAATCCCGCATGGATGTATCTCTAACATACATATTCCACATGCATAACATCAACATCAACATGCATAGATGTATCTCTAACATACATATTCCACATGCATAACATCAACATCAACATGCATGGATGTATCTCTAACATACATATTCCCACATGCATAACATCAAAATCAACATGCATGGATGTATCTCTAACATACATATTCCACATGCATAACATCAACATCAACATGCATGGATGTATCTCTAACATACATATTCCACATGCATAACATCAACATCAACATGCATGGATGTATCTCTAACATACATATTCCCACATGCATAATGTTATCACAATCAACCTCCATCAAGGAGTAATCACACATTGACGTCACACAGACGGGAGCATAGACAAGGCCACGAAGGCGTGTCATGGTACAAAATTCTACACAAGAATTCAAGAAAGATCGGGGTTGTCAATCCCTAATCTTGCCGCCACAGACGATCCTGGCCAAGGATGTCCCATTCTCACACAGAGAATCTAGAGCAGGGGTGTTCGCCCAGGGACATCCCCTGCGGAGGGAAAGCCCGAGTTCTCACACAGAGAACCCTAGAACACGTGGTAGCGGGGTGCACACGGCATACCACACTGGATTCTCAGGGTCCAGATGACACACATAATGATATTCTCACATATCCGCAAGACAAGTACACAACTCGTCCCCACATCATTCCATTAAACAACACTCAACCCGGGGAGTGCACTCGTTCCACACAGGAACTCCAAATCATTCCACACAGGAACTTCAAATCGTTCCACACAGGAACTTCAAATCAAAATATGTCCTTTCGGACCAATCAACTTGCGATTAATCCACGACCGATAAACCCGGCACGCAATTCCATCACATTGCATCCAATCGGTCAAATTCGATTAATCACGATGAAGCCTCAATTGGAAATCCATTTTCATGATGCGTGCAGCATGGTACATGCGTGGGCAAAGCATACATGAACCCTAATCATGATAAGTGCTCTCACCAGCCCCTAATGCATCATTCATAATCACGATATTAAGCTTCAACATTATCATTTAACCCCCACATGTGTGTGTGTGTAACTAGTAGAAGCCTTTCACATAATGCATATTAACATGCTTGAAAATCAACTCACTACCACACTACACATGTGAATTTCTACCTAAACATGAATTCCAAATGAAATCATAGTAGAAGAATCGTTGAAATCATAGTTAAATTCAAAACTCAACCACAAAGGCTAAACACCTATAACATCACTCATTCCATCATTGAGTCATGGTATTCACCAACATTCACACATCATTAATCACAATTTATCATGACAAATCTGTCCAACAATGATTGTAGTCCTACTGAAATATGCTTAACCAAAGGGAAACAACTATTCATAATTTCAAAATAACGATTCCAACATCATGCCACAAAACATAAGTCATTCCACCATCACTAAGCATATATCTCAACTCCATAAACTCAATAGCATGCATTTCCAGTAGCCTAACATAGCTTAAAACACTCCACATTCGTATAAAATTGGCAAGCCAAAGTGGAATCATCAAAATAGGCATCATACACTCAACATGCAATTTTCTGTGTAGCCGATCAATCGCCCTTCAGGCCGTTCGATCGGTTACACGCAAAATTTTGAAAATTTCAGTTTAGCCGATCGATCGCCCTGCAAGGCCGATCGATCGCCAACACGGCAGAACAGTCATCTTCTTCCTTTCGCAAATCCAAACCGAAACACCATAGAAAACACTTCAAATCCACATCTAACACCCTAATCATCATCAAAAGTCCTCCTTGACTTCCAGAATATCAAACCAAACCATAATAATGCAAAACCCTAAGAAATCGGGATTAAATAATTCCATTTTCTAATCTTACCATTAACACACTAAATCAAGCAAACCATTTCGAAATAAGCCAAAAATGAAGAGTTTTACCATGGATAAACAGAGATTTTGAAGACCCATTACCTCAGCACTTGATTAAGCTCGGATTGAAGAGTCACCCTTCTTGAAATCCTTGAAAACACAATGAGTTTGAATCAAACACCAATAGAAATCGATTTACTTAAGAAATCCCTAATTAAATCTTAGATTTAGGGCTTGTTGGTAGTAAAAATCGAATTTTGAATGTTAGGGTTTGTAGTAAAACACAAATCAGTAGCTTTTGATGGTCAAAAACGAATTGAATCAAAGGGGAAAATGGTAGATTTAGAAGAAATTAAGAGAAAAGCCATGGATTAGTGCTTAATTAGAGCAAGCTTACCTTAATTGGCTTCTAATTCGGGCCTAAGTGGGGATTAGGCCAGACCTCCTTCCTTAGCCTATTCCCAAAAATGGAAATGGCTCTGGTTTGCTCTTTTATAGTAAGGGTTGGGGTAGGCATAGGTAAGTTTTGGGGTGTACATATGAAAAGTAGGCTAAAAGTGGTTATTTTGCAAATTTAAGCACGAATTAAGCCTAATAAAATTCTGAAAATTTTTGTGTGACCTTAAGTATATGTCTAGGTTCATTTGACACAAAAATAAAATTTCCGACCGTGGGGCCCACAGGGGTCCCGCCAAAACCCTAATTTTTGGGAAAATAGTGAAAAATCCGAAAAATTCTAAAAATTCACATTTGGTTTAAAATCACTTAAAACCACTAATATTGAAGTTAATTTTGGTTAAAACCATCACAAACTCTATTTATTTACAAAATCACCGAATAAGATCAGAAAACACGTAAATTGCACGATAACCCATAATTAAATAAAAATCAAAACCGGTTTAAAGATGAGGGTCCTTACAATTTGATACTCCATTCTTTTTAAATTTAAGTGGTTAGATACTAAATAGAATTATAAGCTTATTTCTTATTATTTTAAAGGTTGGTTTTACCATTTAATAAAAATTAATATCTGTTCTAAATATAGCTAGTAATATGGGACGAAGGAAGTCTTACTTGACTTTTTAAAATAAATTAAAATTAATTTATTTTAATAAATTAAATAGGATATTTAATATGAAAAGAGTATAAGAAGTATAGAAAAAATATATTGATTATCTAGAATTAAATTAATAAATTATATTCCTTTTTTCTTAAAATAAGTATTTTAGTTAATTATTTAAAATAATTTAATTTACTTCATTTAAAAAATAAAATAAAACATTTATTGTAGGCCAGACAGAGTAATAATATGTTCCTTATGACAAGCAGCATGCACCACCCCTGTCGGCTATTACAGTTTTTTTGGTCAATAAAAGAGCCCACCAGTCCACCGCATGTTGATAAGGGTTGGATGGCTGACTTTGGGGTTTGGAAAACTTGTAATAGCGAATATTAATTAATACTATTAAAAAGAAAAAAATTGTGTAGGAGAGAGGGGAGTGAGAGGTAACAACAATCAAGACATTGGAATTACCACATTCTTGGGGTTGTAATGCCGGGAGTGGACTTTTTGCCTTTGCAACAGACGACGACTTCTCTTCTCTGCCATTTTTCTTTTGTTTCCTATTAAATTATATCAATAATTTGCATTAATTATATAGAAGATTATATTAGATTGCTGCCCATGCCGTAATGTCATTTTTAATTTGATGGATCAAATGTATGTGATGAAATGAGGATTGTATCTAAGTATATTCAAGGATGTCACTAAGGATGTTACTCGGGTTTGACATTTCGTAAAACCTAACCTGACCTTAATTGGTAGAGTTTAATTTTATAAATTTAACTTAAATAGTTATTTAGGTTGAGTTAGAGATTTATTTGATTCAACCCACTTGACCTAATTTTAATTATAATTATAATTTTTTTATATCCATATGAGAGGCGTATATTAACAAGACTTATAATATGATATTAAGGTTTAACAAAACCCGTCCGATGTCAGCTGTTGTCTTCTTGTTCCTTCGAATCCATGGAGTAAGACAATAATTTTTTACGATTGATTGCACGATAAATTTCTTTAAAAAGCATTGGCGCACGTGTAAACAAGGTGTTCTACCTAATTGAGCTATAACACTTATCATTAAATATTTTATAATTTCTCTGTGAAGATTGGTATTCCACGGTCAAATCTCTAAATAAGGCGACTTTTGTATGTGGTGAGTTTTTTTTTTTTATAAAGTGGAGTAAATTAATTTAATTTGGGGCATGCATCGGCCATATTCGTTCATGAGCCGGCCGGCCGGCCGGCTTCCCACAGCTTACTTCTCCATCAATGTTAGTAGTTAAAGGCGAATCACGCGAGTCTCGCTGCCATTGACAATCAGAGCGCAAGCGCAGCAGCGAGATTTGATGATCGTATCCCCTCACGTGCCCACCCACAATTGCATACATAAATGAAAGCAGAAAGAAAAAAAGCAAAGAAAAAGTCATCTACGGCCTCGTTTTTAACCATTGATTATAGCGTTAAATAATGCTTAAATTTGGGGGACTGTGGATGTCTCATTATTAGAGTCTTGAGCACTTGACTGGCCGATGGATACAACGACCTGTCGGCCTAGTCAGTTCAGTGGAGTCCACGAGCTATACGTGATTAGCAAGGGCCAGCCTTGGATTTATGATTCACTACTGCTCATGGATTGTGGACCCGGAAGGTGGAGAACTGTAACTGTTGCCTGCTCTGCTCCATGACATCTTCGGTTTGGTAGTAGTAGGTCTTGCAACGCTGAGTTGGTTAACAACTTGTCTAACTCATTCAATATCTTACCTAATTGTGACATATCGCATTTAATTATTATAATCACATATATTATACATGTTTTATACAAGGGTACCTAGTATTACAATGGAGGGTTTTTTTTAACACCTTTTGCTTTTTAATCCATTAAAGTTGTAAAAGAGCATAATTATTTTCCCCAAATTCCAAAACAAATTGTAAGCTAAGTTACCAGTGTCAGATGTCAAATACTCCCTCTGTCCTGTATTAATATTATATTTTGATACGGCCATATGACAGTTTGGTTAAAATGGCTTATTTTGTGGATTTTTGACTATTTGTTCTTTTCTCGTGATTATAATTTTTTATGACTACAATAAGTTATGATTACTTATAAATATTACTTTAATTGCATGTGAACCTTCGTTAGATTATGATTTAGCTTAAGCATTATGATGACTACACTTGTTTAGGTTTAGCATAATGTTTTATTTGTTTTAAATCCGCAGTTCAATGATTTATTTGCATTTACTCCATGATTCTAATAGGTTATGACCATGATAAATTAGGGATGCTTACATATGTCACATTAATTATAGGTGATTCATGTTCCACATGTTTTAGCTTAAGTATGAACACTTCCATGCATGTATATTATTATTTATGACTATATGATGTTATTTGTCATAAATGGACCATGTTACATGCATATATAGACTGCTTAGAGTATGCTTATTCATGCTTATGTTCATTCAACTTTTCTCACGTATATATCATGTCGCATGCATCATAAAAAAATACTTTATAAGTGACAATTTTTCGTGTTTAGCCATGATTAATTGATTAGATGTAATTGGACATCATTGTTTGCCGGATTGGTTGCTCGGAGGTTTACAGTTTTATGTTTGAAAGGATATGGTTTTATATACGCCCATTTGAGAACGGGTTGCCTCCCTAGGTTGAGAAGAGTAGATTTGTCATACGAGTTAAACTGTTGTGTTATCTGGACCTTGAGAATCCAAGCTTATATGTCCGTGTATACCGGCTTACCAGGAGGTATTTTCCAGTTAGGGACTTATACAAATTGCTCTAGTTTTCATTTTTAAAAATTCGGACCTTCACCGCAAGGGATTGTCCTGGGTGAGCAGGGAGTACTTTCCCAATTAGAGAACTTACCCAAATTGCTCTAGTTTTTCTTTTTACAAATTCAAACCTTCTCCGCAAGGGATTGTCTTAGGTAAGAGGGTTTACTTGTGCTTCAGCCAGAATAAGCAGAATTATTTTCTCAATTATGAGACATTCACCTAATGGTTGATGCATGCGTATGGAATATAATACTAATTGACACAGGTTGTGTAGGGACAATGAAGCTTATGTTACACATAGTGTGTATGACATGATTAAACTTGAACATACAGGATGGAATGTGGTTTGATATAATTGATTATGCAAGGTAAATGTGTATATTGAGACATGATTCATGCAGAATGTGAATGCTATAATGATATTCATATTATTACACGTGATGTGTATATGTGTTATGAATATGAATGAACCTAAGATGCGTAAGTGGCATGAATGTGTTTTATGGAATGTGATTTACATTATGATGCAAAGGTGAAATGAATGTGTGTATGAAAGTGTGATTTATCTCATGATGCATAGGTGTAGAGAATAGATATGTTATGTATGTTTAGTATGAGAATGTATGTGGTATTTTAATGAATTTATATACTGTTTCAAAACCCTTACTGAACTAGGCTCACCCATCTTTTGTTGTATTTTTTTTATTTTGGGGTTGTATATTGTGCCATGCAGGTGCTATGCATGGGCTCTATGTCGAGTAGGAGGATGAACACGTGCATTGAGAGGGGCTAGTGTTACTTGGGTTGTGTTGGACTTGTCTTATAATATGTGATAGTTTTATGCATGACTTTACTTCACACTATGGATAGCCGATGTTGGCTTTAGACCTGTGTAGCCTTGAAGCTTGCTATTATGTTTTTATTTAGATGATGTGCATATGTGTAGACTAAGATTGTTAAGTAATCCTTTATATTTATCTATTTACTTTAGCACAAAGGGTACGCATGCTCACTTCGATAGGTGTTTCACCCAAGATTGGGTTAAGTCTTCTGTAATTCCCTACACTTCACTTCACCCAAGATTGGGCTTTAAGAAGCTCAATCCTCCTAGTTTCTAGGATAAGATGGATGCCTCGAAAGCCGATAATTGGAAACTTTACATGGAGAAGATCTTTAATGCGAGACGGTGCTCAGAGGAGGAGGAGACCCATCTAGCCATCTTAACTTTCGAGGGAGAGGCACAAAGGTGGTGGTTTTCTATGGAGAGGCAGAGATTCTAGTAGATATTCCATGGGAGGAGTTCTTGTGGGTCTTCAATGACAAGTACTTTCCTCTTCATACTAGAGGGGAGAAGAAGAATGAATTCCTCAATCTCTAGCAGGGCTCTATGAATGTGCTTTCCTACGACACTAAGTTCATCAAACTTGAGCGGTTTACTCCTTGTTTCTTAGGTGACGAGTATGAGCAGAAGAGGAAGTTCGAGGATGGGTTGAAGTCTTTCGTAAGAGGTTGGGTGGTTCTATTTAGGCATAAGACCTTTGCGGAAGTTCTTAAGACTGCCATTGTGGTGGAGGACTCGATGGAGTACTACGAGAGGAAGGGGCACCCTAAGAGAGCTAGGTAGGAGGACCCTCAGGCACAATGCAATTAGAAGCCTCATGGTGGAAACTTTGGGAGGAACAACAACAGCCACGTGCAGCTTGATCACTGCAACTGTCATGCCAACATCATTTGCTACTTGTGTGGGCAGAAAAGACATTATAGGAATGTGTGTCTTTGAAACACTCGGGGTGATGTTCCTAGGCTTTAGCTGGTTCCATAAAACCAAGGCCCAAGGCAGCAAATAGGGCAACAAGGAAGACCACAAGGAGGGCAACATGATGGACAACAAAAGAAGCTAGTCGGCGGGACAATGTGACACTTTGGTGTATTTGACCTCGGTAATCCTATCCGTAGATTGGGATGTGAGATTAGGCGCAGGCCGTGGGCCTCAATGCATACTTTTGGCACGAATTTTGGAGGTATGATGCGTAAGAAAGTGAAACACCGTGTAAAAAGTTCATGTGGAAAAAAGAAAAAAAAAGAAAGAGGTAAAAAGTGGATCACGACTCAAAGGAGCCATGTCCAATTCATTTTTTTTGGAACATCTTGAAACTTTGAGAAGAAACCTGATAGCAACTCTAGACCCTCTAGTGGGCCCCCTCCATAGGGGTGCTAACGAGCCAAGTCAGCTTGTCGAGAAAAGGTACCTTGACTCGACTCAAATCGAATATGGCTCGACTTGAAGTGGCTCGGCTCAAACTCAACTTGAACTCAAATATTTATGAGTTGAGTTCAAGCATACTCTGGCTTGACTTGGCTCGAATAGAACTCGAACTCGGCTCGAACTTAACTCATACAAATAAGATTTAATAAAGTATATACATATATAGTACAATTGAGTGAAAAAATGGGATATATTGTACTACATATCAAACAATATGTCATTTATTAGACAATATGTTATGGTAATATTATTTACTATCTCTACATGTCAAACAAATTACAATATATCTTTTTAAATTTTATTTGGAGACTACTGTTGGAATCTTTATAAATTTGAATTTTACAATAATTTTCTAAATATTTTTTAGCATTGACTATGAAGTCTTTTTTCTTCTTCATAAGATTATAGTAAGTTATATTTATTTGGGAAGGGTCCAAGACATCAAGTTACATGTTCCCACTATACTAAAACTTGACTCAACTTGGCTCCTTAGCACTCCTACACATTACACATGATATAAATTATTTGGAAGTAAATATTTTAAAGAGACATAATATATATGTTATATATGAAATATTTACTAAAATTTATATTTATGTATAATAGAAATAAATGATATACATTCACATATGATATATCATATACACAAATGTAGTTAGCCACAAAGGCTCTAAATTTTTCTTTTTGGTGGTTTTAAGTTATCAAATTATAAATATATTTCAAATAACTCAAATAAGGTTAGAGTATGGAGAAGAGGTTGTGGTGCCACATATACATATAGTATATATGTGCTAATAATAATGACATGTTCATATAAAACTACTAAAATATATATATGATACAAACTGTAAGGTCCTTGATTTTTCTATGTTTTTTTGGGATTTTCTTACTATTTTTCTGGTCATTTTCAGAGGGAAAATGCGACGCTTCGGCGTATTCATATTTGTATATTTTTTCCTTTATTTATACCCGTAGAGTCGGGTGTGGGGCTTAGTCACAGGCTGCAGGCCTCGCTGCTCGCTTTTGGCGCAAATTTTAGACTCACAACGTGTAAACATGAGGTACACGTGTGATGAGGGCATAATTGAAAAAAAAAGGTGTGTCAAAGGATCGGGCTCGGGCTTGGCCGAGCCCAATCCAAAAGTTTCCGGACAGTGCACTATGCATCCCTCCGGTTCCCTCTGCTTAGCCGCCGCCAGCCGCCGGTGGGCCGCATGACACTGGCATCGGCTCCGCCCCGGTCGTGCGACGGCAGGGGGCCACCGTCCCGGCCCCCACGGCCGCTCCGCCCTCCACCCCATCTCTCCCGGTTAGCCCCTTTTCGCACTGTGTATTTTGAGTTTGAGTCGCCGCCGTGGGCCGGCCGGCTGGCCACGGCTCCGCCATGGGCCGGCGACGGCGGGAGGACAGCCCTCCCGGCCCTACTTGGCCTCCTCCGCCATCCTACTCTGTTTTCCCTCTCTGGAGCTTTGTTTTCTGCCCCCTTCAGTCGACCTCGCCGACCGGTTTTGGCCGCTATTGGATGGCCTGGCTGTGCTCATTCGGACTTGCCTTGGTCCGGCAACGGTGATGGGCCATCTCTCCCATTCCCGGTTGGCCTCCTTGCAGATCCATCATTCTCCCCATCTCCTCCCATGTTTTCCGCCAGTGCACTGTCTTGATCAAACAGTGGCCGACGGCTGTGAGACACGGCCATCGGGACCTTCTTTTGACTCCTCTGTGGTCCGACGAAGTCAAAGGGACACACTAACCAATGCGGTTCCTTCTCTTTCCCCTCTGTGACTCCTCTGCTCAATTCGGTCGTCCATTGTTTTTGGTCTACGTCCGTTTTGGATGGTGTGACTGCCGCCATCAGTCAGACGCGGGATTTGACTTAGCGGATCTTTGTCCAGCTCCGCCCCGGCCCGGTGACACTAGTGGGCCACCCTAGCCTGGCCTCACCTAACCCGTTGTTATCTCCTCTGACCTATGCTCTTCCTTGTGGCCCATAGCCACAACTAGTTTCGCTCATCGACATGTTTGCCGGTTGACCCCTCTTGCCCATTTTATGCCGTCAGTACCGGACGGCCTTTGGCAAGAATTTGTATGACTTACCTTGACTGAAGGTGGACGAGTTCACCTGCACAGGCCTTGGCTAGTGACGGCCTCGTGGCCTTTGCTCGACCCTGAACCCTCCCCCTGCTCTCTATTGTGCGAGATGCACAACTACCCGCACCATTAGTTTTGGTTGTGGGTAGTGATTGGCAATGTCTCCATTTAGTTTGGCCTTTTGTAGGCCTTGGGTCGTCTCTGTTCAGCCCTCTTCCCCTCCCCTTTGGCCGCGTGTGCAAGTGGCCATGCGTGTGTTTTTGGGTTTAGGTGCCACATTTGCACCGCCTAACCATCAGTGGGCTCTGCCACCGAATGGAATTGACATTAAAGTCCTCCACCACCTCTCCTTTGTCCTCGAGCGTCGCCCCACACTCTCCGCCCTTATGTGGGCCCTTGTTGACACAAAATCGTCGTCATTGGGTGCTATCCACGGTTGATTTCGATGTCTTGCGGCCGGCCGAGTACGTCTTAGCCACCGGCCGATCTTTAATGAGTACACCATCGACTTTTTGTTGCACCGTAACTTATGTTGGCACGACATTTCTCCCGACCGCCTTAGTGTGCTGTCGTGGATCACGGGTTTTGCCGCATTGACTTCTGACACCCTGTTTGGCCGTGATTATTTCCGGCACTTCCTATAATCCTCGGGACAACAACTCTCTCCACTTGGCAAAGCTTTTGGCCGCCAACTCCACTGCCGACGCCGCCACCGTCGTGTGCTCGCCATTAAACGTCATGATTATGAGGTAGGGGAGCTTTGAACTCGTAAATTCATGATAACATGCTTTGAATAAGTAGCAGCATGCTAGGACTATATGATTGAATGCTATGGATGTTAGCTTATGATCCTTTTGCATGATGTAAGAGGATGAATTATGTCATGTTGAAATGCATATGACATGCATGTTGGTTGAAGTATGTTGGGTGTATGTATGTGCTAGTGATGGCTAGCGTGTTTGTTGATAAGCTTCGTATGTGTATGTATGTGCTAGTGATGGCTAGCGTGCATGTTTGAAGTATGTATGGATTATACATGTGCTAGTGATGGCTAGTGTGTATGTTTGACGTATGTATGCATGTGCTAGTGATGGCTAGCGTGTTTGTTGGTAAGCTTCATATGTGTATGTATGTGCTAGTGATGGCTAGCGTGTATGTTTGAAGTATGTATGGATTATACATGTGCTAGTGATGGCTAGCGTGTATGTTTGACGTATGTATGCATGTGCTAGTGATGGCTAGCATGTTTGTTGGTAAGTTTCATATGTTGATTGAGTATGTGTTAGTGATGGCTAGCGTGTATGTTTGACGTATGTATGCATGTGCTAGTGATGGCTAACGTGCATGTTTGAAGTATGTTTGGATTATGTATGTGCTAGTGATGGCTAGCGTGCATGTTTGGAGTATGTATGGATTATGCATGCGCTAGTGATGGCTAGCGAGTATGTTGGTAAGCTACGTATGTATGAAAGTATGTATATGTTATACATATGTGTGATAGACATACATATGTATGATGACTATTTGACTATGCTATGGATATGTGTATGCGCATGTGGGCAGAGGTATGGCTATGGATGGTATGAAGTGACCGTGTTTGGTATGGATTGGATATGGATGTGTAAGCATATGACGGATGACAGAGGATATGGGTATGACAGGTGAGGTTTGTCAGACAGTAAGAGTGTGCATAATTGTACTAGCATAACGTACAAATTATGAAGTGAAAAGTAAGCATGATAAGTGAGATATAAGTAAGGGGGCAACAACTGGGTTGACTCTGAGGAGCTTCATTTGATGATGTCAGTGTAAGATGATTTGGCCATAAGATGGATACTGAAGTATGTAAGACTGTAAGGGTTTGATGTACGATGTGTTATGATCATGATGTGGATGGGTTAAGTGAAGTATGTTGCCCCGACGAACTTGGGTTTCGGTCAGGCTCAGCTTCGGTTTGATCAGTGGAGCACGATATGCTTGAGTGCTTGTGTGGCATAATTGTACCGCATAATTTACTTAATTCAAACTTGAATTATGAGAAAGCTAATGATAGTGTTGTGAGTTTGAGACCTGAGGGTTCAACGGATTTAGTTCATTGTTTGGGCTAGCCGATAATGAGTCGGCTGAGCATTTCTCATGTCTTGCCATGGTGTTTATCCTGCGTGATGTTGTCTGTGTGCTGTATACAGCACCAAACGTCTGATGCTCTGCTGAGAGCGACGAATATTTCTGATTTGGTCTCTGATGCTCTGTTGAGAGCGACATATGTTTTCAATTTGGTCTGTGTACTGTATAAGCCTAGACATTGATGCTCTATTGAGAGCGTTGTATGATTCCGCCCAAGAGTGGCACTGTATGTTTCTGCCTAAGTGGCACTGTATGTTTTCTGCCCAAGAGTGGCAATGGCACTATAAGACCCATTATGGTGGGCAATTCTATGGCACTATAAGACCCATTATGGTGGGCAACTGTATGACCCCTTATGTGTGGGTGTTTATGTTTGCACGCTCAGGTAAGTAGTATCATGGATCCACTCTTACCTGTTTGATCCAGTGCCCCATGAGCATTGGTGTGCATTACCTTCAGAAAAGTCCATGGCGTCTAGTCACTCCCCGGAGGTTAAGGTGTTGCTCGAGTGACATTTTTTTCCATTCGACATTGGAGCTTATTAGTTGTAATGAGCTTGAGTGGTCGATAGTATGAGCACGACTGTAAGAGTATGTGTATGTGTACTATTGTAAGAGTATGAGTATGAGTATAAGCACAACTGTAAGCATATGAGTATGAGCATGACTGTAAGAGTATGAGCACGACTATAAGAGTATGTATGAGCACGACTGTAAGAGTATGAGTACGATTGTAAGAGTATGTTTCTGAGTAAGACAGTAAGTGTGATTTTGTGTAAGTTATACGAGTAAGGTCGTACGAGTATGATTGTACGAGTATGATTGTACGAGTAAGGTCGTACAAGTATGTGTATGTTGTATGAGGTACGAGTAAGTTTGTAAGACCCTGAATAAGGGTGTTTGTGTAAGTTTAATTTGATGGTATGATTTTGGCACGATGGTGCATTTGGTATGATTGTATACGTATGAGCATGATATTGATATGCCTATCTGCTTCATGTTTGAGTTGCATAAATGCATGTATTTATGAACTTAGTGAGTTCATTGTTTTGGATTCCCCTACTGGGTATTTTCCTATTGAGTATGAAAATACTCAGCACCCTACTTTTTAGCCCCATTGTACGGGAGGTTTTGCAGGTTGTGCGGAGAGCTCCTGGAGATGGATGCTTGCTTCCGAGGTGGATTGATTCCCTTGGACTCAGGTATATGCTTGACTCACTGAGAGTTTATTTGTGCCACGATCTCTTGTATTGGGTGAGATGAGAAAACAAGTGTTTTTATATTCTGGACTTTCGGTTGGATTAGACTGTGGACTGTTGTGGGACTTGCACTTAGGGATGCCTGGGAGAGATTTGTATTTAAAGTCTATGATCATAGCAATTTAGTCGTATATGTGTTTTTGAG
The DNA here is from genome assembly GCA_035235625.1 of Saururus chinensis. NCBI lineage: Eukaryota > Viridiplantae > Streptophyta > Magnoliopsida > Piperales > Saururaceae > Saururus > Saururus chinensis. Next base: position 39,344,924 of record CP141146.1, read on the forward strand.
TAGCGCCTGAGGATATTTGCTTTGGCCATACGATGTTTAACCCTATGATGGAAATATTTAGATGGAAAATTGATGTTTAGTGTTTTAAATTATAAACTGTTTTATTAGGTTTTGATTTCATCATTTTTCCTCCAATTTACAGACGTTATATTGCAAAAAAATTTTGTGAATTTTAAGAAAAATGTATGAAAAATCTCGGGCGTTACACAAACATATGAACATTTTAACGGCATGAGGGGAGTACATATGTGCTAATAATAGTGACATATTTATAGAAGACCACTAAAAGATGCATATATAGTTAAACATACAAACACAAGATATAGCATAATAACAAATAAAAGTATTAGAAAAGAAAGCTAATAAATAAGTAAATAATATTATTTATACTTTAGTTGTCTATTTACAAATTTATGAGCTTTTAGTAAATGATGGCAATTTTGTACAATTTTGTATCTATATTACTCCATTTGTCCTACGTTAAAAGCTCCATTTAGTTTTTAAAAATAAATTAAAATTAATTTATCGTAAAAAACCAAATGGAGCCATTAATTTAAGATGGAGGGAGTATTTGATAATATTTTTTTACCAAGCAATTAGAATATATTGGTATAATGAGGTAGAAATATTAATTAAGTTTTTGCACTCATTTTCAAGTATTAAAATATATGATCAATATAAGAAAGTACAAATATTATTTAAAATAACATGGACCAAGTGTACAACTTTAATGACAAAGTGATAAATTTATATTTGATAAAAAAATATATTTAAATGATGAGAACCTTATATTTATTGGATAGAATGCTTGACACAAAAGGTTTGTAGTTGAAGTGGTCGAGGAGTTTATTTTTTTTAGCAATGTCACAAGTTCAAATCCCTCTAGAATCTTTTTGAATTTCCATGGGCTTACTTAGCTGGATTTGATTTGAGCTAAACTTGCACATAGTCGGATTTACAACTGAGCCAAATTTGAGCTAAGTTATGTGGTCACTATATATTGAGTTCGAGCAAGAGTCAAGTTTCTGGTTTCCTTCTTGAGCCAAGCTCGAGTTGGATGATTGGTAGCTCGATCGAGTTTGAGTCGAGCTCGAGCCAATACCCAAAACTATGAGTTTGAGCCGAGCTAACCCAAAACTCGACTCAGCTCGGTTCGTTAGCACCCCCACTCCTCCGATGCCAAACTTTGCCGCCTCTCGCCATTCAGCTTTGCCTTAACAACACGAATCCGGTGGTGGTAGCTAGGGCTGCCACCACCCTCTCCTAGCTCCTCCTCAAGCTACTAGTGTTTTCCTCGGGTTTATATTGTTTTTCATTGGTTTTGGGCCGTCGGAGAGCTATTTGTCGCTGCTCTCCACTAGACAGCTTCGTTCACCACCAGGATCCTAGAGACGCCGGCTAGAGCTGCCGCCACCCTCTCCTTGCTCCTCCTCGATTTTCTAAACTTGTCCTTTATTTTTCTTCTCACTGTCTTAGTTAGTTTTTGCACTGCCGAAGTGCTGCTGGCCACCGTCCGGCCTCCAGACCAACTCCACTTGATCTGTCTTGGTCCATCAGCAGTGGTGGGCCACCCATCCTAGCTCTACCCCCTTTTCTCAGTTTTGAGCCAGAGGCTCTATTCGCAGTTTGATGCTGTTGTTGGTGGCCGACTGGGGCTTGTTGGCTTTTGCTTAGCCAGCCTTAGCATGGTGATGGCTAGGGTTGCCCCCATCAATCGCTAATCACCACCCCTTTTTCTGCCCTATATAGCTCCACCCCTGTAACTTCCGAGAATTTTTTAAATTCCTGAAGTCGACCACAAGGAAATTAGGGTGTAGGACCTCTTGACTTTCTCATGGGAATAACATGACTATCAGCTAGAATTTGTAGTTAAAACCTATATGGATGGAAATTAGACAGAAAGAGTTTAAAAATGCCACGAAGAACGTTCGAATCGGAGTTTGGATGAGGGAGATACAACCGTTCGAAGTTGAACACATTGCGCAGGGCCCATTCACCCGAATTGAATGTATAAATTGACCATTTAAGTTGCTATACGGGCCCGATCAATTTGTATTTTAAAATTATATTATAAGGGCCCAATTAAGTGGCCTAATTGGGGGAGTTTTGGCCCAACTCCTAGAGGGATTAGGGTTTCTAATCTCTATAGTTATAAATAGATAATTAAGGCACTTAGGGGGATCTTTTGGATTGTGAAGCGAAGGAGGAGGAGCCATCATTGGAATTTTCCGGTGAGGCTCCGGCGAAGTGTTTGTGGCAGTGAATTGACGACAACTCGACCATTGAGGTAAGATTTCAAATCGAAATTGATAAAGGTTTTGTTAAATAAAATTGAATATAATAACCTTAATAGATATCTTTAAAAATTCCTTTTTTCGTAATTTGCATGTAAAATGGAGTTTTTCTGCTGCTTCCGGCCACTGGCCGGATTCTATCTGGGTTGCGCTTCTTCTCGGTGGAGCTTGGCAGCGGTGGTCGGAGATGCTTAGCGGCAGCGGCTTTTACCACTGCCACATAGTAAAAAAAATAGAGTAGGTTGAGGCGGAGGAGGAGAGCCGTCTGCAAGTAACCTTCGGCCGGCAGATATTGGAATCATCACGGCGAACAAATTGCAACTTGTGCTGCATTTACTTGCCAAATCCGTTGCCAAGACTTCATCCTACGCAAGAACATGAAAAATCAGCATATGCTGATCAGGCCTCAAATGAGCGGCGTGTCCGAGGGCGAAATTTTGTGGGCCCCGTCTCCCCAAGAAATGGTCGTGCCACCATGCGGGTCTAGGACGTTTACTCCCACAATGAAAGCCATGTCCCATTCAATTAATAAAGTTAGAACATTTATTACCTAAATTGTTATTTATTGTTTTGTTTGACAGAAAATTTGTGTTCGCCGTGGGCCATGGACGTTTTGTATTGCACATATATAAAACGATGTACTTAGACAATTAGTGCAGAGAAGAAAACATTCAGTTGTTTCCCTAGGGAAGATCCAAAGCGAAAGTGCACGGCAAGGGAGAGAAGCCGTCCTGGACTTTTTCACTTGGCACATGTTTCAGTGTTCACATTGCACACTGAAACATTGATTTGTTCTGAACTTTTGTTCTCGTTTTGTTGTCCCGTGTGAATTGAACGTATAACTTATAGAACTTGTGAGGTCCTGCACATATATAAAAAGCTGTAATAATATGATCAGTTGCAGAGAATAAAACATTCAGTTTCCATGGGAATGTGGGTGAGGTGCCTTGAATCACTTTTCTGTCTCTTTCTTCTCGTTTCTTTTCTACCCTTGCACACTGAAAGTTACATAGCAAGGGAGAGAGAAGCACTTCTTGATTTCAGGCGAGGCGTTCAAGATGATAAGAATAGAAGTAGGCTGTCTTCATGGCAAAGTCACAATTGTTGTGGATGGGTTGGCGTGACCTATCATAACACAATTGCCCACATCATGAAGCTTGATCTCTCATGTGGATACTCGAGTTGTAAATTGAGGGGTAAGCTCCCTTCTTCTCTACTCCAGTTGAACCAGCTGACTCACTTGGACCAGAGTGGAAATTCATTTTAAAATAAAATGAGGAATGAATTTGGTTAAATAATCGAAATATGAGTAAGTATCTACTATTTACCAAAGTAGACTTACTCATGTAATAACTAGTATACGTGGGAGTGTTTTTGACTGAAATATCCTCCCCAAATGCCTCTTCCCACAGTAGACTCCTCCATGAAGGGTAGTGTCTCTTTGTCTCCCTTGCCATCTCCACTTCCTGGAGCTCCACTTCATTTCCGACTTCATCTGTCCCCCGCACAGCCCTTATCTCGGCCTCAGGAGGAATTGCCCTCACCATCACCGCCCTCACTGCCCTCATTTTGGCATCTGGAGGAATTGCCCTCGCCCTCACCGCCCTTATCTTGCACTCACTCCCCTCATCTCGGCCTCGCTCTCGATTGCACTGCCCTCATCTTAGCCTCGCTCTCAACTGCACTACCCTCTTCTCACCTTCATTGCCCTCATCTCGGCCTCGCTCTTGACTGCACTGCCCTCATCTTGTCCTCGCTCTCGACTGCACTGCCCTCATCTGAAGGTAGTCATTAGATCTTGCCTGCATGTCCCATATATGATTGTTGACATGAATATTGAACAAGTTTCCCATATTATAGTGATTGTCACATAATAACAAAAAGGTAGATTTTATTGAGAATAAAACATTAAGCTGTTACTAATTGCTTGCTGTGATTAGTACATAATGATTAATTTTTATATTTTTTGGATGATTAAGCATGAATTAGTCTCAAATTGACCGCTGTGACGAAATTGTCTGAGAAATATTACTATGAAACTGTGAACTGAATAACTACAAAACTGGAAAACTATAGAACTGAAAAATTGGACTATCTATATTTTCCACTTCTTCGTCAATAAGAGGAGGCTGACTACAGTTGCTTACATTTGATCTACACAATATATTTTGTATCAATAGTCTCATACATAAACATACATAATAGAAACTTACAAAATATATTCACAATATTGACTATACCTTTCATCATTAGGACAAGGCTGATCTTTGGGTGTTGGAGAATTCATATCATGTTCTTCTCCACCATTAATTTCCTCTCCTATAAGATCATCTTCATATGATGATGGTGAAGCATAATAAGGATCCTGCCCAAATTCAAAGTCATCTATATTCATGTTTGAGACATATTCATTAATGCTTGAATTGATATCGAATTCTTCCTTTACACTTGCTATGTCATCATGTGTTACTTTTGACTCAATATCAACTCAGGATATTTGTGTTTTCTTCATCCTACTCTCCTCTAAATGAAGTAGCTCATCTAATTCAAGTTTATCTTCATCATAACTGAGATTGACAGTTATGTTGTATGATACACTAGAAAATGTGCCCTTCTCCCACATGGCTCCTCTTCTTCCTATATTCTCCTCCCACTTTGTACTTTTTCTTCTCATCTCCTCATGCCATTTCAGTATTTGACACTAATATTCCCTTTAGTAATATTCTCTTTTCTTACTTTAGTTATCATCAATGGTATTCCATTTCATCTTAGCTTATTCTCTTGAAGGAAGCAATATAGAGTTCCATTATCATTTATTTGAGAAGGTGGAAGGTCAATAGGCACTGCAATAGGATATATAAAACTTAACTTTAATAAGTACTCTTTCTTTGACCATTTACACACTTCATACAACATATCCAAGAGAGCAACATAAGTCACCTTGCATGGAACTTCAATTAGTTTTGATTCTGCATTGTCGCAATTATATTTCCTACAACTTGTATTGCAATGTATGTCCCCCACACACAACAAACTTTGTGTATTCCTTTCCCTGCTCTTCTCGATCATATCAGCAATCTAGTTGTCTACTTTTCCAGTTTTTCAGTTATCCAGTCTTCCAAATTTCCAGTTTCCCATTTTCAGTTTCTAGTTACCCATAAATCTTATTAGCAGAAACTATGTAATGACCAATATATAACCAACCCAAAAATACCATTTTTTATCTGGTAACACATTTTTCATCATCCCAAATAACATGAATGAATCTTCTGCATGGAAGACTATACGAAGCTGAACATTGAGACGTACCAGAGAAAAGTCATGAAGATGAAAACAAATGCGCAAACAAAAGTAGGTCGAAAGATCAACCAACCCAGGTAGGAAGCTTTACTGGAGATACAACCACCGCAGGATGAAGTCGTATCGGAAAAGAAGAAGACATTTTCCTGGATTGAGTGACTGATGTAGATTTTTCCTTCGAGTTGTCTTATGATGGAGACTTGCTCACGTGGGAACTTGCAAATGTGTGAAGGCTTTTGACCAAGCTACCCTCTCCTTCATCATATGACATCTCGATGAGAAAAAACTACATCGGTTATATTACATTTATAATACGTTTGGAGAAAAATGTATTTTTGTGGATATGAAAGGTGTACAAGGACAATTTGTCTTTTCAGGTTTACAGTAAACTTTTGTAGTTTCCAGTTTGCCATTTTCTCCGCTTGCAATTTTCTATTTCCCCGTGTTATGTTTTCCAGTTCCCAGTTCCCAGCTTTAAGTTTTCTAGTTGACAATTTTCCCGTTCCGATGCATACTAGGTCTAGGTTGCATCCCATTATGTTAGTATGATTTTCTCTAAATGGGTCATTTGTGTGATAGAAAATGAAAAGAACAAGAACTAAATTTGTGTTATTATTATTTTTAATACACCATAAAATAACCATATGAAGACAATATCCTTCTGAACATAATTCAAAAATATTGAACCGAGTTTTATGACAAAGAATAATTTAAAAAATTAAGTTCTATTTATGCTTCAACACTTGGCAGGGTTTATGCTTGCTTCTTTGTCTCCGGAAGGCCTTTGTCATCCTATGAAAAAAAAGGGTTCAACAGCTGCATTAATAAAGCCCTCAATCAAATGTTATGAAAACAAAACAATTAATGAATGACTAAATTCATACCGTAACCTTTTTTTTGTCCATACCTGGTAAGCAAGTAACTTCCTTAGCCGGGGCTCGTCCTCACCAGTGAAGTCAAAAGCATACCATTGTAACAAATACCACATGTATAAGCATACAAGAACCCCACAGTCATCATAGTTAACCTATTTGGGGTGACCTACTACCTCCACAATATCCATCGTCCACCATCTGGCACACTCTAACCATCGAAACTTATAGAGGAGTAGAGGTATAAGGACCTGTAGCCTGCCCACCTCAGTGCAATACTTTTCCAACTCCTATCATGAGTAAAGAAGGTCAAAAATATGATTATCAGCTTCCCATATACAGACCACCACCAAAATCAAATGATTGTTGTTGACATGGAGTGGGAAGTAATGATGTGAATAAGCTGAAAATGGTTTTCCTTTAACACCCAACAAGCTCTTCAAAGAGTTTGGGACTGATGTCCACATGTTGGCCTATTCCTCTAACTCTGGCAGCTTGCCATGTGCATCCTTGAATTCCATCCACTTATCTAATGCATCCTTGCAATCATGTACAAGCAACCTCTACACACACATAACAATTAAGATTCAGCCTGACAGTTATCCACTATCCTATTAACAGTTATCCACTATCCTATTCATAGTTATACATTTCACAATTCATAGTTTAGTGTATTAAAAAAAAGGAAAATTATTAAAATAATAATTTTAAAAAATATTTACCAAAATAAACCACTTTGGGAAATATTTCCCAAAGTGGTGTTCCTTTTTGCCATGTAGGCGCCAGCGTGGTTTTTTTTTAAAAATTTTAAGTTGATTTCGTCTTTTAGAATGACAAAATTGGTTTCAAAATGATTTTGTCGTTCTAAACGACGAAACCATTTTGTAACTTGACCCGGTTTCATTGTTCTGAACGACAAAATCAACTTAAACTGATTTTGTCGTTCTGAATGACGAAACTGCCACACTTCTCCATTTTTGCCATTCGCTCGGCAACAATACTGATTTCTTTGTTCTAAATGACAAAATCAAAATAAATTTTTTAAAAAATACTATTTGAAACTAATTTTATCACCTGTCCCTGTTCATTCATTCAAAACATACACAATACATACACGACTTCATTCATTCCACCCATAACAAATATCACCATAACAAATATCATTAAAGTACATCATAGACGAGTAACAAATATAATACATCACAAGTAATGTCATAATCTCCTACGTCCTCATCCTTGACCTCGACCTCATCCTTGACGGTGGTGTACGAGCTCCTCATGATCTACCTCTAGCTCTGGCTGTGGCTTCGGCTGTGGCTCTGGTTGGGGCTCGGGCTCTGCTCGGGCTCGGGCTCAGCATAAGTAATAGATGGTACAATACGAGCTGACCGATATCGTCTATAATATAAAATCGGATCTGGCTGAGCTACATGTGCAGTGTCCGGAAATGATGAACCTGGAGGAGAGCTATACGCTATTGATGATGATGGAATATTAGGGCATGAAGAGTGCATCGACTGCGTTTGAGCGGCCTCGTTGACAGAATAATCTTGATGAACATTCGTGATGACCGAATGAAGCAGTGGCAAGCTATGAAGGACATCATCGGACGCTCTAATCATTGACTCACATGTTGATGCTAAGTCCTCGTGCGAAGTACAGGTGACAAGTGCATCACTCAAATACGCATGCGTACGTCGAACCTGACGAAGCTATAAAAAAATAAATTTAATATTAGATAAATAATTAAAATGAAATAAGAAAATAATATATGCCTTAATTAACAAAGTTGTACTTACTAGAGCTGCCTCAAACGCTCCCCTAGGCTGATATGTCATCTCCTCTACATCATCGCACGGTAAAATATATCGTCGTGTAATCGGTAAATACCACTGCATATAAGTACTACGAACATCTCGCAATGTCGTAGCCATCTCCCCTCTAATAACAGTGGCTCTCCTATCCTCCCATCGAGCAATATACGATGCATGATGTATAGCCCAGTCGGTAATATGGCGGCCCTGTCGAGTGATGCAATGGACAAACTCGACAATAGAAGGTGGGACCCCTTGCTCCAGGTTAAACTGAAGCATTACACGATCTGGCACATACATCTCGATAATCTCGTAACATATTAGAGGGGTTCGAGAAAGCCACACCTCTCGACCATCCGTGCAGAGGGGAAATAACACAGCCAACAAGTCCTCTGAGTACGACTGCCAAATAATCTATACAATATATAAAGATAATTTAGTTTAAATAACGACAAATTTTTTTAAAATTATTACATAAAAAAGTTCAACACGGTGATAAAATTACCTAGTATGGCCGCTGGTGGTCTAACTCCCCTCTATACATTCGGAGGACTCCTTATGGATTTTCGGTTCTCTTTTTCCGAACATTCCACCTTAAGGAGTTAAATTTAAAAAATGAGTTCAGCATATGTGCATAAAACGTTGCTAAAAAAGTAATGTGGTAAATATAAATACAACCTACCTCGCCCCTAATGGAGAACCCTCGACCAAGCAACCCATCTCAGCACTTGGTCGACTGATGTGTAAGTGCTCCCACGACCATAACTATGTCAGAAAATAGTGATAACAAATATTAGAATTAAAAAATTATACGTGACAAAAACACCAAGTAATATTACACAATTAATTACCTGAAGAAGGGTCAGACAGCCTACAATCCCCGAGGTCATGGCCTGGCATGCCTTTCCTAACTCTCGGTATAAGAATGCGAGAGTAGCACTGCCCCATGAATAAGTGTCAGCCATGTCAAAGTCGGCAAGGAGAGAGAGATACGAAACGTGCACGTGGCTGCTCATGGTATCCGCAAATATCGTGGCTCCAAGTAAATGTAATAGATAGGCTCATGCATGCTACTCGATAACTATCTCTATAGCATCGGCTGGGAGCTCGCGAAACTCCTATAAGAGCCATCGTAGGCTCACTCGGCTACCACGCATCACTGTAGGAGGAGCTCTACCAAGAAGTCTAACTAATATATCCATATGAGCTCCTCCTGTCGTGCCTGTCACCGGACGTCCATCAATACGAAGTCCTAATAGAATTGCCACATCCATGAGCGTGATGGACATCTCTCCATATGACAAATGAAACGTCTGAGTCTCCCTCCTCCATCTCTCAACGAGAGCTGTCAATAGGGGCCGATCTAGACGGACATACTATAGATGAATGAAATGGCTGAAACCTGCACGCTCGATATAAGGTAAAATACGCTCGTCTATAGGCCAGTGGTGAAGATATTTAAAATGTTCGGTGCACTCAAGGCACTTAGGGTCCTATAATAAATTGTAAAATTTTAACATAGTGTATATCATCCAAAAAATGAAACATATTTTATAAAAAATTTATCATACCTCTTCTCTCCAAATAGCAGTAGGCCTATGTGACTGCTGCTGTATAAGTACGGAAGTGTCACTCGGTCCAGGCCCGTAACAAGGCTCTGCATGATCCATATTATCTGCGAAAAATTAAGATCATATCATTAATCGAAAGGAATACATGCATACGTAACTAAAAAAATAGAATAAATACAGAGGTTAAATATATGTTTACCAATCAACAGGAGGGTTTCTACATGATTTACTATTATGCCCACTTTGTTTACACGTCCCGCATTTATATCCTCCTCTACCATCTCTTTCCATTGTTCTGCAGTCCATAGTATTCCTAATGCGAATAGACCGTGGGTGACCGGGTTGCCTTGTTGCTATCGGTGGGTATAATACAAAAGGTATATCCCTCTCCCAATACTCCTGACCACAAGGAGAATAAAATTCTGCGGAGTACACATTTTTATAAGTAGAAGATGTGTAAAACAGTGATGCATGGATTGGCTCCCGCCGCTTTGCCCACACGGCGATAAAGTGCGAGCAAGGATAACCATAAACCTGAGGGATGTTGCATGTACAAGTATGCATCGCAACATTTACCATAACCTTTCGGGCACTCCTTAAAATTTTCTTTTATGTGATGGATGCAATAACGATGGTGGTAATCCGGCTCTGGAAGAACCTCATGCACGGCCTTTTGAAGCCCCTTATGTCGATTTGAAATAATGACGATGTTCGTCATGCCCATCAGTACATGATCCCTCAATTCCATTAGAAACCATTTCCAATTGTCTCCATCTTCCTTCCTGACAAGCCCGAATGTAAGAGGAAATAACCCTTTATTTTCATCTGTAGCTATTGCAGCCATAAGAGCACCGGGGTATCTGCAATACAAGTGAGTGGCATCAACACCAATCACAGGGATGCAATGTCGAAACCCTGCTATAGACGGCCCAAATGCCCAAAACAATCGCTTAAATCTCCTACATATAGCACCATCTGCACGATGTACTTCATCATCCTCTAAGTAGTAGCAGGTGTTAGGATTCGCTTCTTGCACCGCCCTTAGGTACATTGGCAACAATTTATATGATTTTACCCAATCTCCATAAATAACCTTGATCGCCATATTCCTTGTTGCTCATGCTTTCTTATAAGATATGTCAACATGATACTTCTCCTTCAGTATTGTTGTCGAGCGAACGACGAAAATGGAGAAGTGTGGCAGTTTCGTTGTTCTGAACGACGAAATCAGTTTAAGTTGATTTCGTCTTTCAGAACGACGAAATCAGTATTATTGCCGAGCGAACAACGAAAATGGAGAAGTGTGGCAGTTTCATCGTTTAGAACAACAAAATCAGTTTAAGTTGATTTCGTCGTTCAGAACACCGAAACTAGGTCAAGTTACAAAACGGTTGCATCGTTTAGAATGACGAAATCGTTTTGAAACCAATTTCGTCGTTCTAAATGACGAAATCAACTTAAAAATTAAAAAAAAAGCCACGCTGGCGCCAGCTGCTTGGCTGGCGCTTGCGTGGCAAAAAGGAACACCACTTTGGGAAATATTTCCCAAAGTGGTCTATTTTGGTAAATATTTTTTTTAAATTATTATTTTAATAATTTTCCCTAAAAAAATGATAATACTTACCAAAAAATGCATTGAGTAGAATGTTTCATCCCTCACCCATCGAGGCCTATTGTTGTGCATGAGTGTCACATAAGCATCAATGTGTTATATAGAAACAAAACAAATGGATTAATACATATTCCTTCATTAGCTCTTACAAACATAAATTAAAACGAAAAAAATCAATACACATACATCTCCTAGCCATCTTTGAGGGTTTGTAATACTCTTCAATAATACTGGGGTTATAAGAGTGCCCCCAAGGTCTGCATATATGCTTATTACAAATACCATCCCTCAAATCAAATACAATGCCAAGTAAGTAGTATTAAAATTAAAAGTCCCCCGTTTGGAATAATAACAAATGAACTCACTTCTTCGCACCCTTCTCTAAAAACTTATTTAACTTGTCTTCCTTTGTTGCCCAAAATGAATCCAGATTAGTAAAATCCAGTCAGGAAGTCTCACTTAACATGAGCAATTTATTAATCTTCACCTTCTTCATGGAAGAGGTATCAACCTTTAGGTGGGTTCAGGGCACATATCTATATCCTTCTCAGTAGCCTTTCTTTTTTTGCCCTTTTTCTGTGGGTCTGTGTAGGGGGTTCAATATTTACTCTTAGCCCTCACCCTTCCCGCTAGTGCAATTTTTAATTTACGCTTACTCAAAGGCTTATTGTCCTCTTCTTCATCCTACATAAGAAGATATGAAAAATATTAGTTCTTGTTATATGCAAGTATATTCAATAAACAAAAAATATATGTACCTCAATGGCAACAATGGCCTCCACGACATCCCCTCATCCTCCTTTACATCCTCTCCCTTCTCCTCCTCCTCCTTCTCTGCCTCCTTTTCCTTCTCAGCCTCATCCGCCTCCTCCTCCTCCTTTGCATCCTCCCCCTTCTCCTTCTCCTTCTCAACCTCCTCCTCTCCCTTCTCCCCCTTCTCGTGCTCAGCCTGCTCCTCCTCTTCCTCAATCTCTTCCTCCTCCCCCTCCTCCTCTTCCTCCTCCTTCTTGTCTTCCTCCTCCTCCTCCCCCTCCTTCTCTTTCTCCTCCTCCTGCTCCTCATCACCTCCTCCTCTTCCTCCTCCCTCCTCATCTTCCCCCTCCCCTCCCCCTCTGCGTCATCGTCCTCCTCTTCATCCTCCACATCCACCACTTTTTCTGTCTCTCCATAAACCATCTCTTTAACCACATTCTACATAAACACAGTTATTAGAAGAATTCTACAATTTTACAATTATATAATTTTATACGTTTACAGTTTTCCAGTTGTCTAGTTTTACATTTTTTCAGTTTTATAGTTTTCCAGGTTTATAGTTTTACGCTGTACTTACTTCATCAACAACAGGCAAATTGCAACCCATTTGACAAGAAACTTTTTCTTTGACAACAAGCTCCTACAAACACATCATTCAAGCTCATTTTAATTCAAATATAAAATTTGATAAATTTGTAATGAAAACTTAAACCTCAGAGACTTTTTACCTTTTCCTTAGATGCCTTGTTCATAACCTCTGACTCCAATCTATCTACTTTATTTTCAATCCTTCTTAAGGAAGATAGTATATCGAGCAATGTGGTATGCAAACCCTCATCCCCACCCTATGTTTCCTCTTTCTATCCTCCTTCCAATTGGAAGTCTCAACCTGCGGTGGACCACCACAAGGAGTCTCCCCAGCCGCTCTGTTTTTCTCTATAAAATTCTCATCTACATCTTCCTCTAAAGAATGAGCCACCTCTTAGGAATTCCATTCCCCCATAGAGTCATCATAGAAGGTAGACTTCCCATCAACATCCTCACCATCAGAAGCTGTTTGAAAACTGACAAATAATGTAAATGTTACTCTCTCATTCATCAAGAAGGACTTCAAACTTGTAGCTTCATTAATAAGTTCATTGGACTCTTTGTCCTCCGTATCTACATAGCCTTTAAAACCTTTACCTACACATCAATACATATCGCAAGGTAAATGTACCATCTATGTGTATAGCATAATTCATTATAAACGAAGGAAAAGTTAGTATATACCTTCCTACTAAAAACTACATTCTCAAGATAATCGAATTTGGGCTTCTTGTAAGATGCCCAACTACAAATAAGAGGAAAAATATTCCTCGTTTTGCTTGCACAGCAATCCCCCAACAACGAAATCCTCTCCATTGCCCACACCTAAAACATAACTCTCCATCAGTTAATTACTAAAATGTTTTAACATATTCAATAAATAAGTAAAACTTACCATTACAACATGCACAAAACCATAAATATTGTAATTTACATTGCCCATAGACCTTGTAGCTTGCTCTAAATCCCGCAATGCGTCCCAGTAGTAGAGGTTTCCCCAAGGATACTCATCAAAACCATCTAGGTCATCTACAAGCTGCAAGTATCTCCTATCCACCTTATTGTTCCACCCTCTACCTACCAATAAACTTTCCAATATAGGAACTACCTCCAACTTTATGACATCCTTGTCATTTTCACATACTTTAATCTTTTGGAATAAATCCTCCTTCCTTATTAATAATAACTTTGACCTCCCAAATATTCGCAGTAAGAGACGGTCTTTCTTCAAGAATTTGGGCACTAATGGGAGAGGAGGGGTAGAGTCAGCAAATCTCAAGCTACTAACCATACAAAATTCCATCGGTGAAAGTTTTATGCTCATCCTCTTATTCACTTGAAATAGGTAATCCCTTTTATGCCTCTTTAGGAGATGGTAGAAGGCTTGGGCAGGGAACATGTTTCGCGTAACCTCACATTCCATAAACTTACCAAAACATGTCCTCTCAAACAACTTCTTCTACACTTTGTACATGTCAAAGTGCTCTTTTAATTCACCAATATAATAATAACTTGACTTGAATTGGGGGTCCCCTTCATATAGCTTATTCAACAATTTCCCCTTTTTCATTGTTTTTCCTATAGCCTCTGACATATTTCCTATACAAAGATGTTAGATTAAAAAGCAATGAAAAAGGTAATATACAAATATTGTATAATCAAGATATTTATATCTGAAAAAGAGAATGCTCAAATAAAATAACGTGGGAGCTCACTAATCAAGCTCTTTATTATCCAGTTTTCCAGTTTTATAGTATTCCCGTTTTATAGTTTTCCAGTTTTATAGTTTTCCAGTTTTATAGTTTTCCAATTAGTGATTTTCATACTTTTCCATTTACCCACATATTTTATGTCAAATAACCAGTAAATTTAATTTCAATTTTGATTTCTTTCAGTTCTATTTAATTTAATTTAACCACGTAAATTTAATTTAAATTTTGATTTTCCAATTTTGTAGTTATTCAGTTCATAGTTTGATAGTAACATTTAACAAAATTTCTTCACAGCGGTCAATTTGAGACTAATTGATGCTTACTCATAAAAAAATATAAAATTTAATCATTATGTACTAATCACAACAAGCAATTTGTAACTAATTAATGCTTGATTCACAATAAAATCCAAATTTTAGTTTTTATGTAACATGCACAATAATATGGGAAATACAAGCAAAAACCAAATAAGACCAAATGAGGAAATTTGTTAACCAATCACGTATGGGAAATGCAAGCAAAATCCAATGATTAAATTTAACAAATATATGAAATTTATAAAATTCATACCTTTAGATGAGGGCGAGGCCGAGATGAGGGCGAAGGAAAGATGGCCGAGGCCGAGATGAGGGCAGTGAGAGCGATGAGGGTAAGATGGTTGACGGCGAGATGAGGGCAGTAAGGGTACTGAAGGCTAGGGCGAAATGACGGCTCTTGAAGGGAATAAGGCCAGAAGGCTAAAAGCGATAGAGGAACGAATGGATAGATGAAGTTGGAAATGACAAAGAGGATGCTCTCCAGGAGGTGAAGGTGGTGAGGGAGATGAACAGTCACTACCGAGCGGGAGGAGACACAATCAAGCAGGAGGAGGCACGAAGAAGCAGGAAGAGGCATTTGGGGAGGGTATTTCAGTAAAAAATGCTCCCACATGTACGAGTTCTCACGTGAGCAAGTCTACTTTGGTAAATAGTAGATACTTGCTCACATTTCATTTATTTGACCAAAGTAGGAGTCTACTTTGGTCAATTCCTCAAATAAAATTCCAAAATTCATTGGCTCATACAATCAATTGGAGTACCTCAATCTCAGCCATAATTCCTTTCTCAGGTACCTCATGAGCTTCGAAACCTTACTGATTTGCTTTTCCTTGATCTCAGTTAAAGCATGCAGTATGTTGGCAACCTTCACTGGCTACCTCATCTCTCTCAGTTGACACATCTTTATGTTCCGGTGGGCTGATGATATGCCTTTGATAAACATATCATCCACAACCCCAGCCCAATTGTAGCTCCCCATGACTGACAGGTCATCTATGTAATCATAGAGAGCTGGGGATACAGATCTCTTGCTTTGTGTGAATAACACTAGGACCCCCCTGTGCAGAATAGCCAACCGTGCTAAGTCCTCGTTTGACACAATCTGTGTTTTAGTAGCCACTTCTTTCAACATTTCTTCAAGTACATTCTTCTCCGGCAGCTTCCCTTAGAAGAACTTCTTGTAGAATTGCCCTTTGCCTTGGGCAGCCTTCCCCTCACCACTTTCCAATTTACATGGGTTCCCTTTTCCACCCAAACATGTGATCATTGCCACTTCATCCACTATAAGGGGTAGTATTTTGCACATAATGTTGAAGACCTCATGTGAGTCGTCATGGTTTGCCATCTTGGCGTCTCTACTAAGCCACGAGATCGGGTAGAAATGAAAATCCAAATTTCGGCAAGATCCCAGTGAGATCTAGCCGGGGGGCCGAGATTAGACAAGACCGGGACTCCTCCTCCCGAGCAACCGAGCTATTGCATCTCTCAAGCTCAGCCGGTGGACGCCCATGGCCGATGCGGCCAGCCCGAGTGCTCCCACGGTAGTGAGGTAATTACCTAAATATTAATTGGACACAATTCATCCTTTATTTTCTTATATAATATCATTGACATACAACAACTTGTATAAAAATTGTCAGGTTTAGGGATGCATGTGGCACATTTGGAAGTAGAAGTGCCGTTCAATCAAGGAAAATGATGTGGGCATGTAACTTGAACATGAAGATAAAAAAAATTACCCATATATTGATTAATACATCTCTATGAAGATGTTACTTTGTTCTCCTTATTTTCCAGGGGAATGGTGGTCATTCTATGGGATTGATTGCCCTACGTTAAGCAAGTTGGCTATTCGTATACTGTCACAAGCTGCCTTTGCATCTCCATGTGAGAGAAATTGGAGCACATTTGCCCTCATTCACACAAAGCCTAGGAATAGATTGTCCTATAATAAATTGAAGAAATTGGTCTTTTGTCATTATAATATGAAGTTGATGATGAAGGATATAGAAGATAATTATAAAAATCATGACAAATAAGAGGATGACCACTTAGATCACTTTTGAATTAGTGGCTAAAGTAGATTTGGATGAGATAGAGAATCCTTATGTTGAGTGGGTAGAAACAGACTCTATGGACCAGGATGATGAACAACCTGATCCCTTGATTGCTGGTGCAGCAAAAGAAGTCTGAATTATGTTGAAAGATTTAGAGAAGAAATTGTATCATCTTCTATAACCAAGGGATCTCACATGCATGTAGATGATCTAGTGTCCGATAATGATAGTGCTACAGATGATGGAGACAATAATAGTAGAAGAGATTATGATGGAAATGATAGTAGTAGACACACTCTCAAAGGGAATGAGGCCAATCAAAATGAAGGATTTAACATGACTCCTTTGGCTTTCACCGAGGAAGATGATTTTACTCATGCTACACAGGATTCTGATCACGGGTCACGACCGATTAAGCAATCCAACCGTCGTAAAGGATAGGAAATTGTGAAACAGAGGAAAAATTAGTATTTTATTAGATGCTCTACTTAAATTAATTCTTAGTCTTATGTCATTGGGTTTACTTATTCTTAGATCTTATAGCTAAATAGGTTTTAATTTTTCCACATAAACAATATTTCTATTGTCTCATTTTGTATCATTAATAAATATTATATTTTTTCCTTACTCTACATAATTTTTATTATATTCTCATAAGTTTATAATTCTTTAATATTTGTCAATAATAATATATACCCACATTAAAAAATGTGTTAACTATTTTTTTACGATCACCTGAACGCTTGTAATTGTTTTATATGATCTCTTTGAGATCTCTTCGAGATCTCATCTCTTTGGGCTACCGAGACGAGACCAAGATCCGAGACTGCGAACCATGGTCGTCACAGCACTCACCAATGAGAATGTCTAAGAGAGGCCTAGAGATGATGACGGATTCACAATCATATACTAAGTAAAACCTAGTCTCCACCAATATAGTCTTGCATCTTGGACCTGAATCTATAAGGTTTTTTGCTAAACGGAGTCCAGTGAGGAAACTGTTCAAAACCCTAAACCCTGAATCTATAGACAATGAGATGGGTCGTTTGCATGTGAATGCGACTTTGTGAAGGTTTAACACAATATAAAATTCTAACCCCTACCCAGGGGTATTTTTGTCCAAAATATAACTTATATCATGTTAGTCCAAGTGTGATGACATTTTTTTATAAAAACTAGGGAATATGAAATTATGTGTTCTTTGGCCAGGCAATATAGAAAAAACCTTTTTTTCAACCCTTTCTGAAACATCCTTGTTGAATGGTTCTAATTACGTAGTGAGAACTAGCTAGATGTGTGCTAGAAGGACACGTCTTCTTCCTTTGAACGAAAAAAGTGATAAAATAGTGATTCAAAGAGGTATGAAATGAACTAGTTCACATTTGCCACATAAAATGCCCTTAAAGAACAAAAATAGGACCTCCTTTCGGTTTTGAAGGGTAATATTTTAAAATTTAGCTATTGAGTTTTGACTCTTTTTTCGCCACTTTGTAGTTTGTCCCTATGTCGTCACCCTTGTTACTACACATTTGCACATATTGCAACTTGTGCTGCATTTACTTGTCAAATCCGTTACCCAAGACTTTTATCCTATGCAAGAACATGGAAAATCAGCATATGCTGATGAGGCCTCAAATGAGCGGTGTGACTAAGGCCCAATTTTTGAGGGCCCCATCTCCCCAAGAAACTTATAGAACTTGTGAGGTCCTGCACATATATAAAAAGCTGTGATTAGACGATCAGTTGCAGAGAAGAAAACATTCAGTGTTTCCATGGGAAGATCAAATAAGATTTTCTAAAGGCAAGAGCGGCAAGTGGATGAGGTGCCTTGAATCACTTTTCGGCCTCTTTCTTCTCGTTTCCTTTCTACCCTCGCACACTGAAAGTTGCATAGCAAGGGAGAGAGAAGAGAAGCACTTCTTGATTTCAAGCGAGGCGTTCAAGATGATAACAATGGAAGTAGGCTGTCTTCATGGCAAGGTCACAATTATTGTGGGTGGGTTGGCGTGACCTGTCATAACACAACTGGCCACATCATGAAGCTTGATCTCTCATGTGGATACTCGAGTTGTAAACTAAGGGGTAAGCTGCTTCCTTCTCTACTCCAGTTGAACCAGCTGACTCACTTGGACCTGAGTGGAAATTTATTTCAAAATAAAATTCCAAAATTCATTGGCTCATTCCATCAGTTGGAGTACCTCAATCTTAGCCATAATTCCTTTCTCGGACAGGTACCTCATGAGCTTGGAAACCTTACTGATTTGCTTTTCCTTGATCTCAGTTACAACGGTTATGATAGTGATCTGTATGTTGACAACCTTCACTGGCTATCTCATCTCCCCCAGTTGACACATCTTTATATGAGCGATGTCAACCTAAGTAGGTCGCATGACTGGCTTCACTCTGTAAACATGCTCCATCATCTATTAGTATTGCATTTAGATGGGTGTTCCATAAGCAGCATTCCGCCTTCTATGCCAATTGTACTCCTTGAATGGTCCTCTTCCTCCAACATTATGCCAATTGTACTCGTTGGAAAGATTAATTGTTGCTTACAACAATTTGAGCGGCCCGGTTCCTCAATGCCTTGGAAATTTGTCACAACTAGTTGCCTTGACTCTTGCATTCAACTGCTTCAGTGGTGTGGTGTCAGAAGCCCATTTTACCAATTCATATAGCTTGCGAGTATTGGATCTGACCTCAAACTCTTTGTCTTTCCATGTTCCATCTGATTGGGAGCCCTCGTTTGATCTCAATATCATCTTCCTGAGATCCTGCAAACAGGGGCCAAATTTTCCCGCATGGCTTAGAACACAAAATTTTACCCATCTTGACATCTCCAATTCAGATATTTCTGATGTCGTTCCCGATTGGTTTTGGAAATATTCTTCCCAAACTGTGCTTTTAAATATATCAAACAACAAGATTAGAGGAAAGATTCCAAGTGAAGCACAATTTAGTTCCGTTAAATATTTGGACATGAGTTCAAACAACTTTGAAGGCCCATTACCTCAGATAGGTCATCATGTGGAGATCTTCGACCTATCCAAGAATTCATTCTCAGGATTATTATCAGGATTATTCTTCATGTCTTTCCTAGATCTTTCCTATAACTTTCTGAATGGTAGCATCCCCTCTTTCATATGCCATACTAAAGATCTTAAGGTTATCAATTTGTCCAACAATCAGTTTTCAGGGAAACTACCTCAATGTTGGGATATACTGAAATCCATCACCATAATTGATTTGGGAAACAATGGTTTAACTGGGGAAATCCCTAATTCCATGGGTCATCTACCTCACATGGTATTTTTGAGTTTAGATAAGAACATCCTCTCCGGATCTGTCCCCCCTTCATTTAGAAACCTCAAGCAATTGAAAGTTCTTGACCTCAGTAACAACAACCTCTATGGGGAAATCCCATCATGGATAGGAGAATGTAATCCCTACCTTGTAGTACTTTGTATGAGTAGAAACATGTTTCATGGTAAACTTCCTCCATAGCGAGCTCTTCTTAGCCAACTCCAAGTATCTCTTAAAAAAATGTTGTATTGGGCTCTCCATGGAATACCTTTTCAAATTCTATATGGAATAACGTTTCAAATTCTTTTGTCTACCATTATGAGGAAAGTTCTCATTATGGCATAGACATCATTCTGGTCAACAAAGGTAGAGAACTTAACTATAGTGGAAGACCATTGCGTTATCTTACGGGAATAGATCTCTCAATTAATAACTTATCTGGAGAGATCCCAGCAGAGCTATGCAATCTCAAATTACTCCACAACTTGAATTTGTCTCGGAATCATTTAACTGGAAGACTTCCAAAGAATATTGGTAATTTGCTCAACATGGAAGCACTTGACTTGTCTGAAAACGGGCTGACTGGTTCAATAGCATGTCACTTCTATATTCATTGAATTATTTGAACTTGTCGTATAACAATTTGACCGGAGAAATCCCAACAGGATACCAAGTACATACTCTTGATCAACAATCATTCATTGGAAATCTTGATTTGTGTGGACCACCACTTCCAAAAGAGTGCTCTAGTCATAGAACACAAGAAAAGTCAAGAGTTGTAGGAGATGATGGAGGTTGGTTACATTGGATTTGGGTTTACATCAGAACGACACAAGGATTTGCAGCAGGCTTTTGGGGACTTGCCGCTGTTTTGGCGTTCAACAAGAATTGGAGGATTGCATATTTCCGTTTCTTTGATAATGTCATGGATAAGATGATTGTGGGATAAGTAGCAATATATTAGTAAATTTTTCTTGCTAAAGTTATAATAAAATAATTAGGATCTAAATTGCATCTTGAATATTATTATGTACCTTCTCTTTAATTCCGTATGATGTATTTCTTTGTGACGTCTTCTGAAATAAAATTGTTCCTGATTTGTCATTGCGTTTATAAACTGATCAATGCTATTCCCCCAGAGCCACCCCCTTCCCCCACCCCAATAAAGTTTAAAAAATCACTCTGTATACCCCTCCTTAGTCCTCACTCCATTATTCAGTAGTGTCGTCCCCTTTGTTCTCACAGGAAACCGTTTTCTGCTGGTGGACAGCTCTGATTTCATGAAAAGCCCAACTAAGGAGGCATCAAGAGGGGTGCTCTGTTTATTGCAGCATCTTTTGTAAAATACTCCCATGTTTGGCTTCTCTAGTGTTGTTGGGAGATGTTATTGTATTTTTTGCAAAACCAACCTTGAAGGTGAATAGAAATTTATTGAATCTGTTGTCTCTTTGACAAGATCCAGCATTGTTCGTTTTTCTACAGTCCTCCATCTCTCCAGTTCCAAATTGATTCATTACTTTATTGAAGAAAGGAAGAGGATTTCATTACTTTAATTTATTCGCCCAATTTGTTCCAAATTCTCTTCCACTCAGACCCTCTGAATCTAAAGACACCGACCATCGAAACCCATATATGAAACATCCAAAATTTTAGTCTTTCTCAAGAAAAAGTACCAAAGAAGTAGAAGAAGACAACCGCATATCTCAGTTAAACTGACGGCAGGATCCGACCGCATTCCAGTTGATGAAGCCTCAATTCAGGGAGCACCTCAGCTTGCCAAATTAGGGGACCTGAGCCTGCTTGACCGGCCATGCCCAAGACGGCAAATGGGCTAGTATCGGGCAGTGATTAAGGCTCACATAAGGGGTGGAGGGCGACATTCAAGGACAAAGGAAAGGTAGGGGCTTTGGTGGTTAACTCAATTGGTAACAGAGCCATCTGATGATCAGACGGTGCAAAAGCAACACCTAACCCTAAATTGCACATGTGACCACATGCACATGCGGCAAAAATGGCCACTCATGGAGGAAAGGGGATAGACGGAGTGGCCTAAGGCCCAAAAGGGCGATAGAACTAAGGCCCTGGTGGTGGTCCGTAGAGGCGGTAACATTGCCAATCACCACTCGCAACCAAAACCGATGGTGCGGGTGGCTGTGCATCTAGCACAGTCAAGGGCG
Organism: Saururus chinensis; assembly: GCA_035235625.1. Lineage (NCBI taxonomy): Eukaryota > Viridiplantae > Streptophyta > Magnoliopsida > Piperales > Saururaceae > Saururus > Saururus chinensis. The sequence goes on from CP141146.1 coordinate 39,367,294, forward strand.
GAGGGGTAGGAGCATGGGAAACTAAGGTTGACAAGAACATCATCATGCCAAGGTTGATGGAGTTAACCCCCATTGTCACCGGGCCAAGGCAGACTAGACCGAATCTGCTCGACAGCCATCTTGGAGAAAATATACAAGGGGATTGACGACGAACGAGCAAAAAAATGGGTGGAGCTAAATAGGGCAGAAAAGGGGTGGAGCTCAAGGGTTGATAGGGGCAACCCTAGCCCTTGCCATGTTGAGGTGGGTTGAGTGAAAGCCAACCGCCCACAACTAACCACGAATGTTGGCATCAAATAGCAAATAGGGCCTCTGGCTCAAAATTGAGAAAAAGGGGGTGGTTTGGGTCGCACAGAAGAAAAAAACAACGGGGGAGAGCGGAGGAGGTGCAGTTGGGCCGGAAGAGAGCTAGGAGGGTGGTCCACCACTACTATCGGACCAAGTCGAGCTGGTTTGGAGGTTAGACGATGGCCATCAGTACTCTGTGGTTCAAAAATGAACTGAGCTAGTGAGAAAAAAAATTGAGGAAAAGTTTAGCAACTTGATGAGGAGCAAGGAGAGGGTGGCGGCAACTCTCGCTGGCTCCATTGGGGGCCTGGTGGCGGACAAAGCTAAGTCCATTGGAGAACGGTGGTGAATAGCTCTCCAATGGCCAAGACTGATGAAACACAATGAAAGCCTAAAGCCCTAGCCGGCACCATTGGTTACGTGTTGGTAAGGCAAAGCTGCATCCGGCGAGAGGCCCACTGGAGGGTCCGGAATTGCTCTCAGGTTCCTTCTCAAAGTTTCTGGATGTTTGAGAAAGAAAATGAATTGAACATGGCTCTTTTGAGCCATGATCCACTTTTTACCTTTTTCTTTTCTTTTTTCCACATCAACTTCTTACGCAGTGTTCTACTTTCTTACGCATTATACCTCCAAAATATGCTCTGAAAGCACGCATCGAGGCCTGCAACCTACGACTAAATCTTACACCAGACTCTATGGGTAGGAATACCGAGGTCAAATGCATAGAATCGTCACATTTTATCACCGAAAGCAATTAAAAAAATAGCAAAAAAATTATAAAATAATCTAGGACATTACAAGTTTTAAGGAGGCAGCTAACACTAGTGAAGACAGGGCGATTTTGGCTAGCTAGAGGGGAGGGTGAGGGCAGGGGCCCCGGTAACCAAGGGGTTGTAGGCCCCCATGTAGTTGAAGAATATGACATTCACCCAGTCGACGTGTTTCCTTATGGCCTCCAAGGATAGGTTTGGTTCACACCCCACACAAACAACTTCGATGAGAAGTACATGGCCACAATGATGAGCAGCGGTTTGTGGCCAACTACCCATGTCTCCACTCCCACCACCTCCTGCCACTCCTTGAAGAGTAGCCTGAGGTTGTCCATGTCGTCCTAGTCTAAGGGGTACTCTCAGTCGAGGTCCAGGCTGTCGTGATCATACAATTGGGACACGGTGGGAGGACTAGATGAAGGCTGCCCGGCTCGTCTGGGTGCTCACCATTGCGGAGAAAGCCATCGGGCTTGACATTGCTCCCCATTACCTCTCACCTAAACTCCAGGAATGACTCTGAGATTGAGAGGTTGATCCACTTGGTTTTGTCTTCCTCATCCTTGCTGTGCCGATGAATTAGAATCGTAATTGGCTAGTGAAGCTTCATCCCTGTTTATATAGTTGATGGTGAAGCAATGACAACCAACCACCTATTTAAAACACGTGAAACCAAGTGACCAAGTCTCCTGTTTGCACACGTTACAAACTGGAGTTCGCCTTCGCTTTTTACACGCGAAATCTTTGCCTCCAATCCTCTAAGCTCTCCCTGCCATAATACATCTCTCATACCCAACCACAAAATTGCCCTACCTTGTATGATCTCTTAATTCTTTTCTTTAATTGTGTAAATTTTTTTGTTTGCCGGTTTGATTTGATTTTTGGGGTTTATCTCTAATCTTTCGATTTTTGTCTTAATCACCTATATCTTGATTTCTCCTATCTTGATTCTTAATTTTCTTCCATCAAAATCATGATTTTAATTTTAATTTAGAACCCTAATTAGGTGATTTTTATTTTTACCTAAGGATGTCTTAGATCTACCTTTTTCCAAGTTGATTTGGGTCTAATAGCTAGTTTTAAGTAGGTTTAACTAAAAACCCTAAGTTTTGGGTAGAATTTCTTGAGGATTGAAGTTCTTTCAAGAATTCAAAGGCTTGTTAGAGGTAAGGGGATTTTACCTAGAATGGTTTTCTTCATTAGAATGCATTATTATAGGTTTATTTGAGTTCTTGCTTCATTTTGATGTTTAATGGTGATTTGTTAAAAATATGTGATATGGTTATTTTCTTATGATTAAACATGAAAATGATTAAATTGATCATGTTTTATGCTTAGATTTTGATTATATAATGTTCCATGATGATTTTTGAATTTATATGAAATTTTATAATATTTTTGGGTTGCTTTTTGAGAGGTTAAAGACGAACCAAAGAAGTGAACTGTTACATGCATTCGAATGGCTTGTTAGGCCGATCGAATGGTCATATGACAGTTTCATGAAAATAGCTTATTTTGTGGATTTTTGGCTACTTCTTGTTCTTTTCTCATGATTCTAATTTCCTATGACTATGATGAGTTATGATTGCCTATAAATATCACTTTAATTGCATGAGAACCTTCATTGGATTATAATTTAGCTTAAGCATGATGATGACTATACTTGTCTAGGTTTAGCGTAATGTTCTATATTTTTTAAATCCATATTTCGATGATTTCTTCACATTTACTCCGTGATTTTAGTAGGTTATGACCGTGATAAATTAGGGATGCTTGCACATGTCACATTGATTATAGGTGATTTGTGTTCCACATGTTTAGCTTAAGTATGAACACTACCATGCATGTATATTCTTGCTTATGACTATGATTTTATTTGTCATAAAATGGACCATATTACATGCACATATGGACTGATTAGAGTATGCTTATTCATTCTTACATTCGTTAAACTTTGCTCATGTATGTATCATGTCATATAGCATATTTGCTATGAGTTAAATTGTGTTATCTAGACTTTGAGAATCCAGGCTGGTATGTCTGTGTGCACCAACTTGCCAGGGGGTATTTCCCAGTTAGGGACTTACACAAACTGCTCTAGTTTTCCTTTTCAGGAATTCAGACCTTCCCCGCAAGGGATTGTCCTGGGTGAGTAGGGAGTACTTTCCTAGTTATGGAACTTATCCAAACCGCTCTAGTTTTCCTTTTTAGAAATTCGAACCTTCTTCACAAGGGATTATCATGGGCGAGTGGGTCTACTTATGCTTTGGCCAGAATAAGCAGAATTATTTTCTCAATTATGAGATATTTACCTAATGGTTGATGCATGTGTATGAAATATAATGCTCATTGACACAGGTTGTGTAGGGATAATGAATCTTATGCTACATATGGTGAGTATGACATGATTAAACTTGAACATGCAGGATTAATGTGTATATTGCGACATGATTCATGCAGGATGTAAATGCTATAATGAGATTTAAATGATTACACATGATGTGTACATGTGTTATGAATATAAATGAACCTATGAAGCATAGGTGGCATGAATGTGCTTTATTGAATGTGATTTACATAATGATGCACAGGTGGTATGAATGTGTGTATGGAAATGTGATTTATCTCATAATGCACAAGTGTAGAGAATGAATATGTGATGCATGTTTATAATGAGAATGCATGTGATATTTTTATGAGTTTATATTTTGTTTCAAAACTCTTGCTGAGCTAGGCTCACCCCTCTTTTGTAATGATTTTTTAGTTTTGGGGTTATGGTGTGCCATGCAATTGCTATAGATGGGCTCTATGTCGAGCAGGAGGATGGACATGTGCATTGAGAGGGGCTAGTCTTATTTGGGTTGTGTTGGATTTATCTTATGATATGTGATAGTTTTATGTATGACTTTACTTCACACTATGGGTAGCCGGTGTTGGCTTTAGACTGGTATATCCGTAAGGCTTGCTATTATGTTTTTATTTAGATGATGAGGGTATGTGTGGACTAAGTGCAACACCCTGTGTTCTGATTATGCTTAACCCAGAGGGTTAGGGGTAATTATATAATTTTAATTGAATTTGAAGGGATTTCAAGGGATGAAATTCTAGTATATGACCAATGCTTGAAGTAATGACTGTAATGAACCAAAGAACACGCGAAACGGAGGTCAGGAATGAAAGTTATTACCTTGGAAAATATGCCACATGGGCAAGACCCACTTAAAAAGTGCGAGATAACCTAACCCATGTAGGGTCTAGTTTCTAAGGGATTTTCAATATGAGTCCATCGGTACTAAGAACGTGTGAGTCCGACTTCAGGATAAAAAGTTATCGCATTTTGAAGTTTAAATTGTATTTGAATGAAATAATAATAAAATATTAAAGAAAATATAAAATAGGTGACATCAGCAAGCTAAGTCGAGCTGTCAGTGTGTTGCGCCGCCCAATCATGGTTGTCTGCACGATGCAGGGCTGTGTGATCGGATGGCTAAATGCGCGGTGAGCATACACATCGTGCGACGAACACGTAGCAGTCACCGCGCGCATTGCACTGACGTGCATGTGAGCCACACCTTCCACAATTTTTAGTTGAATTAGGATGCAACATGTGGCTGCATCAGTGCACATGTATTCCATTTCTGCCATATGCTCACACGTCTTTATTGTACAAATTCCGACTTCCGTTTAAACTTGTCGGAGGAGTTTCCAGAGTTGTTCTAAGTCCATTTTCTTCCATTCAAAAGACATTCTTAGCTAATTCAAAGGTGTTCTATGCAAAAGAAGTGTCTATTCCTTGAGTTAGGGACTCTATAAGGGGGAAATGCCTTAGGACAAGTGAAGACTCTGCCCATTGCCTGTAAGCCCTAAAGAGAGAGGTGGCCAAAAGAAAGTGGAACGCCGCATAAAAAGTTCATGTGGAAAAAGGAAAAGAAAATGAAAGTGGTAAAATGTGGATCATGGCTCAAATGAGCCATGTCCAATTCATTTTCTTTTTAGAACATCCAAAAACTTTGAGAAGGAACCCGAGAGCAATTCCAGACCCTCTAGTGGGCCTCCTCCATTGCCTGACTCTCCTGCCTCTCGCCGATTCTGCTTCGTCTTACCAACATGAATTCGGTGGTGTTGGCTAGGGCCGCCACCACCCTTTCCTCTCACCTGTCACAACCTGAATTTTTAAAAGCCTTTTTAAAATAGCATGAATGGTAAGTTACGAGAATTTTTTTTTCTTAAATACAAAACAAACCATTTGATTAAATGTCCAGGTCATGATAACTGGGGTTCACAAATACGAATATCAAATCATTTGATATTATTACATGCCTCAAATTCAATTAGAATAGCTCATCCATCTAAGTACAAGTCCATCATCCGTCTAAAAATAAATAACTAAGTTGCCTCTCACACCAAAGATACACTTACGTACCCGAGTTATAGAAACGAAGAATTTCATCTTGTGCTTGCCTGTCCTGGTCTAACTTGTCGTTGCCTAGAGAATTTGCAACCAACTAAACCAGACAACAACAACAGCAACAATGGAACCTCTTCGCCTTCAGGAGAAGAGCTTTCAAATGACAAAAGGTTTTATTAATATTTTTTGGATTGGGCCAACATCACCCGATGTTAGTTGCCTATGCACTCATCAGACAGCATCTCCATTGTTTCCAACATGATAAGATCTAGACGTAGTTCTGCCTAAAAACTATACTATCATAAGAAGCATAGCATCACACATGCAATGCTTAAGTATTTTTAACCAACCTACATTTTATGCATGTCCTTTAATGGTTCGGCTTGTCTAATTAAACAAACAATATCAAACAATGTTATTAATTATTTCACAACCGTTGTTCAATAATTAATATCTTTCATCGTTTAAACCCAACTCTAGGTTTAATAAAATATATACTCACTCAGAGATAACTGATTCTTGAAGAAATCCCCAAACATAGAACTCCAACATTGGAGTAGACTGCTTAATAATAGCTTGACCCAAATCCCCAGGGCTCATGGACACAGATTGGTGAGAAGCACAAGCCTTCCATGATGCTCATACAACTTCTTTTCGTATGCACTATATGGTCCTGGGAAGACCTGCGGGAGATGCACGGTGAAGACCCTCTGGTCAATACCCAAACCATCATAGTGGTGATGAAGAAGTGTATCACAATCTCCACCATTCCCCAACTCTGGGGAAAAAAGTCTTCTAAGACATTACTAATGTATCCATGGAAGCCTCAGGTCTTTATGACCACTGACTCCCCCAACCATCTAAAACTTAGACTCGATTATTTTCTTCTAGTCAAGCATTCGCCCAACCACTTGGGTCCTCTTCACATTGTGAATTGGCCCAATAAATAACTCATCCACTAAACCATGACTCAAAGAACATCCCATAACCACCATCGGTTCATTAACTAAGGTAAAATTCTATGTCAGGGCCCTGTTCACTCCATGAACCGGTCCCTAACCCTATTTAGGGTGTTTTAGTCTTTACCTTGGTTAGTTGTTCTCCCCCCAATCCAACGACAACTAATATACCTCTTGATTAATCTTCATTAATCTCAAGTTACAAATTAACGCATTAATAATAAAAATATGCATAAGAATAACCAACATAAATAACATGCAGTCACACAAGTGCATAAATAATAAATGAAGGCTTATTGTACTCATTTGCAGGGCTAGAGCTCAGCGAATTCAAGCCTGAGAGTGTAAATAACTCTAATGTATTGCACGAGTGACGTATATAATACCCTAGTGGATTTCTGCACTGTGTTGCGGACACGTGTAATACACTGCCCTAAACCCTTAGAATTAGGGTTGTTCCCTTTGTTTTCCCATGACACTGTGACCTTTCAAGGTCTTCGTGTCACTTACTGGTCACATCCCTTCCTTTCAAAGCAGTTTAACCTCACTATAGCGTACCCTAACGCTTGGTAGTTAGGTTATTAGTTTCGGCATAAAAAAAACATATTGCCCCTAAGAGCATTAGGGTAATTCTATCACCTAGGGTATGGTACCCTCCCATGGGTCATTTGGTCATCTCATTATCCTTCTATTTATTTTAAGCCCTTAACCTCTCAAATGGTTCCACTCTCAAGTTGACTCGCGCTTCCATTCACACTAATGTGGGCGGTTCACTCGAAGGGATTTTTCAGTCATTTTTACTAAGGCCTTATTGACATCTAATGGGTCTAAAATTGGGCTCAAGGGAATGACTTGACTTCATGGACTCAGTGTAATTTTCTGGGCCTGTGACAGGGTCGTGAACCCCTAGAACTGACCTACATTTGCCTAGCGGTTTACCATAAACCTTAAGGACAAAAAGGTAAATTATCCATGCATTGGGATTTTTCCTCACTACGTGGTTTGGTCTACATTTAGGGTACACATTAAGCTCTTACTAAATTTTTTATTAATTTTTGAATCCACTCATAGGCCCTTGAACCAGAGCCTCGAACTCCAATAAGTTAATATTATATGATAATTTAACTATTAGAGGTAAAAGGGTTATTTCATAGTCTCTGAGATTTTGCACTGAGTAGAAACTTGGTTAGAATACTCCCACACCTCTCAAGGTCCACGAGTAATTTTCTAGAATTTTTTAAACATTTTTAGCCCCCTAAACCGGACCATGTTCACTACCCTTCTATTATTTTATTTTTTTAACAGGGGCCAGTTCGGTTTGGGTCAACGACTTGCATCCGGCCATAGGCGGAAACGCCTCTGGCAGTGCCGCCCTTGGCCATCATGATGGGGCGGTGGACTGGGCTCCTCAGGATCGCCACTGGGCAGTGATTCCGTTGATCTGGGGCCTGGTGCCTCTCAGTGGTTGACGAGGGCCAATCGACCACCTCTTTGTTTTTTTTTAACCGGTGGAGGCATTGTGATGGCATGCTGCCATAGCTTGACCAGATCATCATCATTAGGCAATTCCGACAGCCTTGGTCCATCCTCCGGTCAGGGGCTATGCCGCGCTGCTACATGTTCTCCCCCTTTCTTTTTTTATTACTGTGACGACCCGACGGCCTGCATAGCGGCAGTCGATCCGCCACCGCTAAGGCCGCCGTGGCAAAGGGCCAGAGCTGCTGCGGCCAAGGCTAGTGCGGCCCCTTTCCTACTACAGTCTCAACAACCGGAATCCACAACGATTGTTCACATAATTATATGAACAATATATGCAGAAATCATTATGAAAATTATTTTCATTTAAGTTATCTAACAAACTCTCAATTAATATGGACTCAAGATCGTACCTCAATGGCCAAGTTGTTGTCGATCCATTGCCGCTGAATCTTCACCGGATCCTCGCTGGAAAATTCCATTGGCAGCTCCTCCACCTTCCCTTAATTGTCAAAACTCCAATCCCCCCCTAAATTGTGCCCTAAGCATCCCTTTTATACCCATGGAGATTAGGGTTTCTAATCCCCTTAGGAATTGGGCCAAACCTCCACACTTAGGCCACCTAATTGGGCCCATAAAATATAATTTCGTAATATTAATTAATCGGGCCCATATAGCGACTTAAGCAGCCAATTTATGCGTCCAATTTGGTAAATGGGCCTTGCACGTTATAATCAACTTCGAATGATTGTATCTCCCTCATCCGAACTCCTATTTGCAATTCCAACCGATGATCAATTTATTCCCATAATAAGGTCAAGGGGTCCAACACCCTAATTTCTATGTGGTCGACTTTAGGAATTTAGAAAATTCCTGGATGTTACAGAACCTCCTTGATCTGCTGGTGTTTTCCCGGGTTTTCATTGTTTTTCATCAGCCTTGGGCCGTTGGAGTGCTATTTGCTTCCGCTCTCCACTGGACAGCTTCGTTCACAGCCAGAACCTCGGAGGCACCGGCTAGAGCTACCACCACCCACTCCTTGCTCCTCAATTTGCCAAACTTTTCCTCAATTTTTCTTCTCTCTATCTCAGTTCGTTTTTGCACTGCTGGAGTGCTGCCGGCTGCCACCTCCATACCAACTCCACTTGGTTTGTCTTGGTCCAGTGGCAGTGGTGGGCAACCCCTCCTAGCTCTCTCCCCACCCGGCTGAACCTCCTCGGCCCTCCCTTGCTGTTTTCTTCTTTGGTACGACCCAAATCACCCCCTTTTTCTCAGTTTTGAGCAAGGGGCACTGTTCACCATTTGATGTTGCCGTTAGTCAGCTTTTGCTCAACCAGCCTTAGCATGGCTAGGGCTAGGATTGCCCCCATAAACCCCTAAGCACCACCCCTTTTTTCGCCCTATTTAGCTCCACCCCTTTTTTTGCTCGCCTGTACATCAATCCCCTTGTACGTTTTCTATTGGATGGTTTTCGACAAAATCCGGTCAGGTCTGCCTTGGCTGGGTGACAGTGGGGGTTACCTCCATTTGCCTTGGCATGACGATATCCTTTCGACCTTAGTCTAGCATGCTCCTACCCCTCCGCCTTCGATTGTGCTAGATGCACAACCGCCCGCACCATTGGTTTTGGTTGTGGATGGCGATTTGCAATATTGCCGTCTCCACTGGCCACAACCAGGGCCTTAGCTTTGTTGCCCTTGAGAGCCTTCAGCCACCACCGTCTAGTCTATCTCCTCCTCGAATGGCCCTTTTTCTGCGTGTGCATGTGGATGCGAGTGCGATTTAGGGTTAGGCACCAATTTTGCACTGCTTGACCATCAGATGGCTCTATCATCGATTGAGTTGACCACCAGATCCCTCCACCTTTCCTCCATCCTCGAGCATCACCCCATGCCCTCTGTCCCTTATGTGGGCCTTAGTCAATGGGAAATCACCTCCGTTGGGTGTTGTCCATGGCTGATTTCGATGTCTTGCGGCTGGTTGAGTGCCTCTTAGTCATCAGCTGACTTCTATTTAGTCCACCCTTGGCTTCCGGTTGCATCTGCCTCTAGTTGGAAAGAACTTTCTTCCCGCCACCTTAGAGTGCTTCCGTGGATTGTGTATTTTGCTGCATTGATTTTTTGTCACCCCTATATTGCCGTGAGTACTTTTGGCACTTCTAAACCTTGGGACAATAGCTCTCTCAACTAGCCGCTGCCTCCACTGTCATGGATTATAAAGTTGGGGAGCTTCAAACTCGTAATTTAATGATAACATGCTTTGAATGTGTAGTGGTATGCTAGGATTGCATAATTTAATGCTTTCAGTATTATGTGATTATCCAATTGCATGATGTAAGAGTGAAAGACAATAAATGATGCATGTTTGAAATGCATATGGCGTGCATGTAAGCTAAAAGTATGTTTGATGTATATGGACTATGTGTGTGCTTGTGATGGCTAGCAACTATGTTGGTATGCTATGTATGGAATTATGTGTATGTTATACTTATGTATGATGGGCATACATATGTATAATGGCTATACGCTTGTGTGATGGATATGTGTATGTGAGGGCGGTAGATGTATAGGCAATGGACGGTAAGAGGTGACAGAGGGTTTGGTATTGATTTATTGTAGATGTGTAACTGTATGATGTAAGATGGAGGATGTAAGTTGGACAGGCGAGGATTTGTGTGAATTGATTTGGTTTGGTTTGGATTGGATTAGAGCGTATGTTGGGGGTTTAGCAAGTAAGCAAAATTTAAGGTTTGGAGCCTTATGGGGGATTGTCAGATAATAAGAGTGTTGCATAATTGTACAAGCATAATGTACATATTATAAAATAGAATGTAAACATAATAAGTGAGGTATATGTAAGAGGGTGTTTGTAATGACCCAGCCCGAGATTTGACCCAAGTCGGGGTTCTGAAAACCAAAAATTGGGTTCAAATTTAAAATCTATAAACCAGGAGTGGCGGAGTTTGAGTGTGAGGGCTGTAATGTTCTTCTACGCACCATTGAACTTAAGTGCTATGTCATGTGTAGGTTAGAACAAACCTAATTATATAACTAGTTTGGATTAGGCCAACATTGTCATGTTGTTGGTTGCCACGTATGTATTGGTAACATTTATTATGTTATTCTAATACAATTGGAACTAAACGTAGTTTTGCCTAATGGCTACTACATGCATCACGCAATATAAAATCATATATGTTAAAATACATATATCCTTATATCATTCGGAGTCAAACAAAAATCTCTAAATCATCAGAGTTAAACCAAAGCTAACAAATCATCAAAATCATACATCTCGCTCTACCACATAATGAGCAAAACACAATAAAGCATATCATATTAGATCACATTAGATCATCTCAGGTCTCATTTGACCATATCAGATCATATTAGATCAAATCGGAGCATATCATATCAAAATAAAGCATTTAAAAGCAAATCATAATACATCGGATCATAGTATATCACATATATATATAGCATATGCATTCATATAATCATATATTAAATCAGAAGGTCAGAAATGCTTACTCCCCTAAAGTTCTTTAAAAGTAGTGGCATTCGAAGTTGCTCCATCCATCAGGGCGTCCTTCCCTTCAAGTCTGGACACGGCGAATGGAGCCTCCTCTTGCTTTAAAATGTTTCTCTTTCTGCCTGAAGGTGACAGGCAAACACTCTCCTCTCCCAGGGCTCTTCTCACTTTTTATGCCCGAAGAGGACAAAGAGAGCCTCCCCTTAGCAAGAGACATATTTCTCATTATATGCTTGAAAGCAGTGGACATAAACATTCCCGGAGACGCTTCTCACTTTCAACACATGTAGACAGCAGACATAACCTCCCCTTACCTAGAGATACTTTCCTCTCATCACATCTGAAGACAATGGACATAACTTCCCCTTACCTAGAGACACTTCCCTCTCATCACTTTTATAGATGACTGACAAGACCTCCCCATACCTAAAGACACTTCCCACTTCCCATGCCTGTACTCAGCAGACAAAACCTCCCATGACCTAAAGACATTCCTCTCTCTATGCGCCCCAATGCGGCAGACAGAACCTCCCCGTACTTGGAGATACTTTTCTTCCTCAGTGCCCATAGGTGACACACAGAAGCTCTCCTTACCCAGAGACGTTTCTCACACTGCGTGGCCTATCAGTAAATGACGAAGCCTTCCCTTACTCTGGGCCACTTTGTGGAGGACAAAACCTCGCTTCACTTTGGGCCACTTCTCTTTCTTTGGCCCTGGGGGCGTCAGATAGAGCCTCCTCTTACTCGAGGAGTGGATGCTTCCATTATGTAGAATACCCTTAAAATAGCTAAGAACGCCTCTTGAACTGGAAAAATTGGACTCAGAATGGACCAGAAAACTCCTTTGGAAGTTTTCATAGGTTTTCCTATTTATAGGGGAAGACTCGTGAATGCACGAAGCATGCACATGCACTTGTGCGGCATGTGACTTGGCTACCGTGCGAGTAACATAAGCCCATTGTTACGTGGGACCCTTCCTGCGATTTCGTAGGCTGATGCGTTGCCCGCTATGAGTTGTGTGGGGTGGCTAGTGATGACACAGGACCTAGGTCCCATGCCACCTGCCATGGCTCTGTGGCACGACCGATGTAGCTGACGCCAATTACTAGCGTCAGCTTGCATCAAGTAAATTTTTGCTATCTTAATATTGTAATTTGTTTTTTCTATTTTATATTATCCCAACTTCAAAATGCAATAACTTCCTACCCTGAAGTTAGAATCACACGTTCTTTATACTACTGGACTCGTATCTACGAGCCCTTCAAAACTAGAGAACACACGAGTAGGTTATCCTGAACTTTTAAAGTGGATCATTATAAACATGGAATTTTATTTATTTTATAATATTTTTACCTTATTTGCTAGTATAGGATTCGGTTAATTTAGGGTTAATTATGGTTTATTTGTGTTAGGATATAAATTAGTAGTTTTAGTTTAATTATTAGTTCATTTGGGTTATATTAGTAGTTTAGGTGTGTATTTGATTCAATCTTATTTTTTACTATTGCTACATGTCTAAAATTTGATTCTTTTATGTTTTGTAGGTAAGACATGCTTTTCAAAGCCTTTAGATGATATGTTAAACTATTCATAATACTCTTGGCACACTTACAAATGATTTGGACATCTTTTTGGAGTCACAGGTACATTGGAAGTTTGATATGGACACGAACAAAAGAGCTTAATAAACAGAATAGAAAGCTGGACTAAAATTTGGACAACCCAGTGAATAATAGTCATCTTCCCAAACACGAATTTGGACAGTTAATTGGACAAAACTATCAAGAATGAAGAAATATGTAGTAGTTAGGAAAAATGATGAAATGAAAGTCTAAACAGTCTGTAATCCCAAAAATTGATTCAGGGGTTTTGTTCCAAACTCATTTCTAGGCAAGAGGGTGGTTTCAAAATTTTATTTTTAGAGCCTTGGAGAGGTCAGAATTTGGATTTGACAATGACAAGGAGTTTTGAGCTACCATTATTTTTAGAGTCTTGGATTATCTCACTGGAAAGTGTCAAAATAGCATAATAGCAGTGGATTCTCTTAGGTTTGTTTCTGTTAATCTAAACTAAAACCAACAAACTAGAGGATTTATTAGATAGAGGTGTGATGTGTAAGGAACTTTAACATGATCACAAAACACAACAAAAAGCAAAATGAGCTGAACTAAAAAGAAAAGATTCTCTTTGATTGACCGGATTATAAGAAGAAAATATCCTTATTGTGGATGGATTAGGAGGCTAATGAGTCTATAAATAGAGTGAATTCATGTCCAAAATTGTTATGGATTGGTGTCCACAACTGTCTGGCTGACCGGTAATGGAAAGGGAGTGGCTTAGGATGACAAGGAAAGGGGAGAGGGAGCGGCATGGCAGCCGGATAGGAGGGAGAGGCAGGGGAGAAGAGAACATAATTAGAAAAGAGATAATTAATTCCATAATCTAAATTAGGGCATAACCATTACACTTAAATAGACTAACTAAGTGGGCTCACTAACAGGCACCTAAGGCCCATTAACTTAATTAAAAGAGAAAAACACTAATACCCTAATTAACCTATTTACCTAAATACCCTTATTACACAATAATATAATTAAGACCTATCCTATTAGCACATGGACCCTAGTGATAGACCCTTAGAACGTTCACAATAAAAACAAGGGGGGCAGAGGAGAAAAAATAGAGAAAAAGTTGCAAGTCGTCGTTATTGTGGCAGCGAGAGGAAGAAGACGGTACTATAGCAGTACTGTTCACAAGCACTCTTCACATTACTGTAGCAAACTGCGAGTAGGGATTTTTTTTACGAGTATTTTGACACAGAATTTGAAAAGGACAATATTAATTTTACTTTATTTTATTTCCCTCTCCATGGATTCAATGCTTAATGTTGTAATTTTCATGGCCATGGGTTTCTAAACCAGCGTAACTAGGGTTGAGATGAAGTACTAATGAAGCATGTATTAAAAATCTACTTTTAATTTCTATTTAGTGGATTAATCTTTTTAATTCTACCTTGTGAGCTTTCCTTTAATTATTGTGTTAAGCATATTAAGTCATTAGATTATCATTAGGTGTGAATTTTAACTTATGCATACACGTGTAAAGAATTGATCTTGGATTATTTGTGCTCTCCGAGTACATGTAACACTTAGACAATTAATTAAAGTTGAGGTTTCCTTTGTTGTTATATGAATTTGGATTAGAGTTGGTGATACATGTGGATTTAGTATGGATTGGATGCCTTAGTTTAATCCTTTGTACAATTTTCTTTTATTTTTTAATTTTGTTTCTTTAGATTTTCAATCAAGAATTATTTGAAATTTGATTTTGATAGCTAAGAAGTAACAACTAGTGATTTATTTTTCAATTATTTTCCTAAGAATTGGCATTCCTCTTGGGATCGACCTTGGATTCATTGAACATTTTATTACTTCGCTACCTAAGCCTGGGTAACACTTTTTAAGTCTTAGCAAGTTGTTTGCACTTGCCTAGGAATTGTAATGAATTTTTTTTGGGGACATTTGATTATTTGTTTTTATTTAATTTTGGTAGTTATAGTTATAACCTAATTTTTATTTTATTTTTTACAGTTTTCAAAGTGGTGAAGTGGAAGAAGCAAGAAGCAAAATTGTTGAAAGAAGGATAGGAGGGGTTGTTTAACAAGTGTCGAATGCATTAATTCATTCCCAAACTTTATAAGTCAGCCACACTAACCTCTTTCTTATTTTTTATTTGTTTTTCCTTTTGCTTCATAGTTTTAGTGTTTCTGACGGATATAGCAGACACATATACAAAGATGAAAGATTTAAACACATTCCAATTGATGAAGCCTCAGTTCGGGGAGTAGGTGATCGTTTATAATTAAACTCTTTGCAAGTATACAAGGTAATTGTACCAGGATAAGTATGTAAGGGTTGTTGAACCTCAGGGACGGTTGAATTATTACTAAATCTAAAGAGGAATTTGTTGATTAAAAACTAAAAACAACTTAAACTTAAATTAAGCAAAAGAAAGGAATCAACTATATTAAAAGCAAGAGTTTAATATGATAGAATTTACTTAGAAAATAGAATCCACCATAAAACCATAACAATTCCTTAACTTCTAACCTAAATCTAGTGTGAATATGAACAAGTATTCTCAGCTACAACTTAGAATTACTTTAGAAATAATCATTAATTAAATTTATGGCATGAACTATCATCGACAATAGCACAAATCATCTATACTAAACTAGCTATAAGCATGACTCATCTAATCTTAGTATAACTCATCTAATTCATTAATTATTTGAACATTAAAACTATTGTATGACCATCTCATCTATATCACATAAATTAGAATCGATGAAAATATCAAAACCACATCAATCTATCATCTACAAGACAATAAATCAACATAGACTTGAATAAATATTAAAAGCTCTTCCATTAAAAAGGAAATCTTTATCATACAATTGTCATCATTCACAACTAAGATCTAAATTAAAAAGAAAAGAAACTGAAACTTCTCTATAGCTTCATCAACTCTTAAGTAAAAGAAAATTTTAGCCTTCCATTTTAGAATAAAGCACTTGAATCTCCATTAAAAGCTTTGAGTTCTCTTCCATCTTCTTCTTATTTTTTCTCTTCAGAAAATCTACTAGAATCCCCCAATTTCGAGCCAAATATGTCTTTATATAGGCATAAGAGCCGGAGAAAGAAGTTCCATATGAAAAGGATTAAATATTGGCTAAAACTAGGAAACTGCGCGTTATCCCCATTGATCGCCCTGCATGCCCGTTCGATCGCTTGTACTGTAGTTTTCTTCAAAATCACATTTAGCCGTTTGATACTAAAAATGTCCTGTTCGATCAGCTACTCTATTTTTGCAATCTCGATAGTTTTTTTTGACAGTCCATTTTCTATTCATTAAGCTCTTTCTTTTATGTCCATATTAATTTTTAACTTGTTTGTAACTCCAAAAAGTTGTCCAAATCACTTTAAAGCATGTCAAAACTATTTTGAATTATTCTAAACATCGTCCAAGTGCTTCCATAAGTGCTTTTTTCCTACAAAATATAAAATATCATATTTTAGACATGTAGAATATAATTAAAATCCCAACTTGATTTAAATACATGCTTAAACTACTAATAACTTCTAAAATTAATTAATAATTAAACTAAAATATTAATAATTATCTTAATCTAGATAAACCATAACTAACACTAAATTAACTTAATCTATACTAGCAAATAAGGTAAAAAGATATATAAAATAGATATATATTTCATATTTATTAAATACCCCCAAACCTATATTTTGCTAGTCCTCGAGCAAAACAAAAATAAAATAAAATAACTAATCTAGAAAATAAATAAATGCCACTTTCGTAGGGAATCGCGATTGCATTTAGTGTATGCAATAAGCCTTTAAACCCCTAGGTGTCCTTAGTTGGATGAGTTGTGTCTCGTGAAGGTTTATAGTAATGATACCCACAAACATCAATACCTAAAAAAAATAAAAAAAATAAGAAAACAAAAATTTGAAAAATAATCTTCTCTTAAAAACACATAACTATTTTTAAAAAGAACCAACCATAAATACTTGAAACAAGTAAACAATTTCGATCTGATCACTTTCAAGTAAGGAATAATCCATTTTATAACCCTATCTTAGAAATAATTGTGCAACTACATATATACATTTCAAATACATAAAGTGTAGAAACTTTGTAGTCATACAATTTCATTCTTTATTAACAAGCATATCTTATGTGACCCATTAACCAAGCTCATTAAAGTTCACTAAATAAAAAATTTAACAATGACAATCTTTCATCCTTAATATCTCATAATAAACCCTAATGTAATAGCCTTCAAATTTTAATTAAATTTAGGGAATAAGAGCATAATATACCTCAAAATATAACTTGTGCAATACTTAGTTTTATTAAGCTTTCTAAATAGTCCATGTAACAAGCGTTAGGCCAGTGTCCTTAATCCAGTTGGCTCAAGGCACTAGGTGTTGAAACACCCCTCAGGCTTAATAACTCGAACTATAAAGGCTACAGAACTAAGCAAGTCATAAAAGAATTTATCTCAACTTTTAACCTTTTGACGCGATCTCTTATACTTGCCTAGGCACAAGGTCCGGTTACTCAGTAAAAAGAGAAACAAACCTTTACTTTTTTTTTCATTAAATCAATATTTTTTTCTTCAACCTTTTTTTTCATTCTATGTTTTATTCTTTCTTTTTTCATTATACACTTATCCCAAAAAAATCTTCAAATAAAAGCTAAACATAAAGATTTATCATAAAACATTAAATTTACTCAATTGTCAAGTTTTTGAAAAATATGCTTAGTTAAAGATATCCCACTAAGATTACAAGTAATAAATCATAAAATTGTATTCCTACAAGTTTCAAGTGTGTGAAATGTGATTTAAAAATATAAGCACAATTATCCAAGATAAATAAAATAAAATAGAAATTACTCACTTAATCATTTTCATCACTTAATTAATTACTTGAACTTTCTTCATGAAATTGATCTCTGTAAAAACAGACATATACTTTTAAAAGAAAATAATTGATAAAACCCACTTAAAAGTAAAGAAAACAAAACAAACAATAAAAAAATACTCTAAAACATCCTAAAAGAAAAATAGGAAAGAAAAAAAAATCTTTCTACACCCCCAAACCTAAACTAAACATTGTCCTCAATGTTAAAGAAAATATATACTACAATGACAAGAATAAGTAAGAGAAAGAAAGATATCACCTGAAAGCATAACTAATCTACTAATCTTAAAGTGAAGTACATAGGATTGGAGAAAAGAAACAAATATAAGTGATGAGCATTTCCCTAAACCTAAAGTATGATATCACATAAAAGAAGAAAAACTATAATGAGAAAAAAATAAAAATAAAATAAAGGCTGAGAAAAATAAGTAAATAAAACCTAAATGAAGCAAAGGAAATAAACAAAAGGAAGGAAAAGAAATATATTAAAAACATGGGTTGCCTCCAAAGAAGCGCTAAGTTTATTGTCTTTATCCAGACATTGCCAACATTCTCAAATATATCAGGGTGGCTGGTAGATATTAGCATTGACTCTTTTCTTAAGTCTCCAAAAAGATAATGCAGAAAAATTAGAAGGCATGACTTGATTATGGGCTAATGCTACAAAAGATGGACCTCTATCATAAGCATCAAACCTAAAATTGTCTACCATAAAACATTCAGCATTAGAAGTTGCAGGAAAATGGTTAGACACATCAAAAATATTTAGTTGCACTTTCATGTTCCCAAAAGTCATCTCCATTACCCCCGTCCTATAATTTATGCATGCATTAGCTGTGGCAAGAAAAGGGCGACCTAGAATGATAGGAATCTGATATGTGGAGTTGGCACCGGTTTCCATATCTAAGACAATAAAATCAACAGGGAAAAAGAACCGGTCAACCTTCACTAAGACATCCTCAATGACTCCTCGAGGCTTATGTATAGAATGGTCGGCTAGCTGCAAGGTAACTAATGTAGGTTGCAATTCACCTAACCCTAGTTTCTCATACACCGAGTAAGGGAGTAGATTGACACTCGCACCAAGGTCAAGGAGGGCTCTATGGATGGAGTGATCACCTATGACACAAGAAATAGTGAGTACTCCAAGGTCCTTATACTTAGGTGGGGTGTCAAACTTCAAAAGAGAGCTTACATGTTCAGTGAGAAAGACCTTCTTAGATACATGGATCTTGGATTTACACTTTTGAGTGCATAGGTCTTTGAGGAACTTAGCATAAGCAAGGACTTGCTTAATGACGTCTAAGAGGGGGAAATTAATTTTGACTTGTTTGAAAGTCTCAAGAATCTCATCAGTCCTAGCTGTGCTCTTACTAAATGGTGGGGCCATGTCAAGACACTGAGGAAAAGGTACCTTAGGGATATAAGATCCCTCGGAAGTGGTCTTAGACTGTGGCTCTAAGGAAGGGGAAGGGGATACAAACTCCTTCTCATGTGGTGCACTAACTTCTACTTTAGGTTAATTAGGGGCTGCCCTCTCTAACTCCTCACTCCTATCATATATCACTGGTGTCCCCCCAACACTCTTGTCAACAATCCTCCCACTCCTGAGGGTCATTATGGAATTAACTTGTTCATTACAGGGAAGAGCTCCCTCTACCTGAGATTGACCTTTAGGGTTTGGTAGGGGTTGACTTGGCAATATCCCCATCTCTCTCTTGTTAATAACATTAGCTAGTTGTCCAATTTGGGCTTCTAACTTTGCTATAGATTGTGTGTGAAAGTGGAGGAGTTGGGATTGAGATTGAAGGCCTTGCAGGTCACTTAAGACCTTTTCTTCAAAACTCGGACTCCTATTGGGTTGGACTTGAGATTGGTGGATAGGGGCTGGTAGGACTTGGAATGGTTGCCTAGGGGGTAAATTGCCAACAACCCCTTGGTTTTGTGCCCACTAGGAAAAGTTAGGATGATTCCTCTACCCAGGGTTATATGTGTTTGAAAATGGATTGTTTTCAGCCCTAGGGAAGGATTGGGTGGCATTCACATGATCTTGAACAAATTTAGGAAATTGAGATGCAGGTGGACACTCTATGATAGTATGGTTTGGGCTAAGACATATTGTGCATGCATCTTGAGTAAAGGGAGTGGGCTGATGGGTTGAAGTCATAAGAAGGTCTAGCTTCCTACTCAAGTATCAACTTTGGAAGACAGGTCTAATGGATTTTTGACTTCATACAAGCCACCCCTAGAGGGGGCATTGTTCAAGGTAGATAATCCACTCTTATTTCTATTCAACGCAGCATGTTGAAGAGAATTTTTACTCAAGTCCTCAAAAAGTTTCCATGCCTCATTTTCATTTTTTAACAAAAAGGTACCCCCACAACTTGCATCAACAAGATGGTGGTTTTGTTCAGTAAGACTATCATAAAAACATTGCACTAATTGCCACTTAGGGACAGCATGATGAGGATACCTCCTAAGAAGGTCCTTAAGTCTATCCCAACTCTTATGGAACTGTTCAGTGGGAAGTTGGGTAAAAGTGGTTATGACCTTTCTCATTTGGTTGGTCTTACCTATGGGGAAGTACTTTTTGAGGAACTCTTGTTGCATTTGGGCCCATGTTGTGATAGTGTCTGGCTCTAATGAGTGAAGTCATTCTTTAGCCTTATCTTTCAGTGTGAAAGGGAAAAGCCGAAGTTGGATGGCCTCATCGGTTAAATTTGAGAGTTTAAAAGTTGTACATAGTTCTAAAAAGTCATCTAGGTGCCTATACGGGTTTTCATTATTAAGCCCATAAAAAGATGGAAGCATTTGAATGACATTGGGCTTAATCTCATAATTTTGAGCAGCAACCACTGGCAACCTAATGCATGAAGGAGAGGTGTACTCATTGGGAGTGTAATATTGTAACGACCCGACCCGAGCCGGGCCCACAAAATCACTAATAGGAAAATTTTCTCTTTCCTTGAGCCAGGAATCATCGTCTGAGTGCGAGAGGTACAACGTTCGTCTACGCACTACGAAGCTTTAAGGCTTCTTCGTACGTAGACTTAGGTTGTAACGAACACGTACACACAACGAAGCTTCATAGTTCGTCGCGTGTAAAACAAAATAAAATATATTATTATAATGATTTGGATCGGGCCAACGTTGCCTTGCCGTTGGTTGCCTACGTACGTATTAGATATTATTCTAATACGATCGGATCCAAACGTAGTTCTGCCTAATGGCTACTACATACTACAAACATCACAAAATCATACGTATAAAATACATATCTCCGAATATTTAATCGGAGTATACAAACACTCATCATATATCGGAGTCAAGCGGAAGTTAATAAATTAATGGAATCGTACATCTCGCTCTACCATAGAGCGGGATCGAAATCTCATACACATATCTCGCTCTATCACTGAGCTGAGACCGAGAACACAAATTACATGTCTCGCTCTACATATAGGCACATAGCATAGTATATAGGCACATAGCATGGCATACAAGCACATAGCATAATATATAGGTACATAGGACGCGAATCTACTGGGGAGGGTATTTCCGCTCAGCACCGATTGGCCACCAATGGGTGCCTTCCACGTCACAAAGGTCATCAGATTCACGGAGACGCTCAATCTGGATGGCATTTGGGTTCACGGCGACATGAAACCGGGAATTGGTTCACG
This sequence comes from Saururus chinensis, assembly GCA_035235625.1. Classification (NCBI taxonomy): domain Eukaryota; kingdom Viridiplantae; phylum Streptophyta; class Magnoliopsida; order Piperales; family Saururaceae; genus Saururus; species Saururus chinensis. Next base: position 39,388,912 of record CP141146.1, read on the forward strand.
TTCACGGACCTGGGATTTGGGTCAAATTTAATTTAATAGACATAGAACCGGAAACCCAGTTTTCTAACCAAGACAAAACCATGTTACGAAAACCAGCCTCTCGTACAGTGTAGCATTATCGCTGCAACGTTGCAGCATTATTAATGCAACGTTGCAGTAATATCGCTACAATGTTGCAGCGTTATCGCTGTAACGTTGCAACGTTATCGAGGAACGCTGCAACGTTGTAGCAATAACGCTGCAACGGTGCAGCAATAACACTACAACGTTGCAATGATATTGCTGCAACGTTGCAGCGTTATTGCTGCAATGTTGCAGCGATAATGTTTCAACGTTGCAGCGATAATGCTGCACTGTTGTTGCGTTCCTCGACAGCGTTGCAACGTTGCAGCGATATTGCTACAATGTTGCAGCGATAATGCTTCAACGTTGTAGTGATATTGCTGCACCGTTACAGCGTTATTGCTACGACGTTGCTGCGTTCCTCGACAACATTACAACGTTGCAGCGATATTGCTGCAACGTTGCAGCTATAATGCTGCAACGTTGCAGCTATAATGCTACAACATTGTAGCGTTCCTCGATAACGTTGTAACATTGCAGTGATAACGCTGCAATGTTGTAGCGATATTGCTGCAACGTTGCAGTGTTATTGCTGCGATGTTGCAGCAATAACGTTGCAACGTTGCCGCGATAACGCTGCAACGTTGTAGCGTTATTGCTACAACATTGCAGCGTTCCTCGATAACGTGTGATAATGCTGCAACATTGTAGCGTTATTGCTACAACATTGCAGCGTTCCTTCTATATATAAATTGTTTGAAAGAGCAGACATTTTAAATCTGAGTGAGGACTTCATTCTCCAACTCGATTAATTATGTCTGTCACTCTAACTTTAAAACAACATCATTGGGAGATCAGTCCAGCCAACCACAACTATCAGATCACAGTTTAGAAACAAAAAACTGTCGGAAATGTTATTTGTATTGACTCTGTCCAATTTTTAGATTTTTCACTTCTCTATTTACTGCCTTAGACAATTCAAACTAAACTGTTAAAAAGACAAACTCACTAAGGGACAATCACGAAAACCTTGATCATGGAAAATCACAGGGGTTTGGCAAGTGATACAACTATGTCCATCTTTATAATGTGAGCCTAATAAGTCATGCTGGAAATATACCAGTTATATCCATTTTGCTGCTGGGAATAGAGATAATATATATTACATTTCTTCTTTCAGTTATTTGTCAATAAACATGGGAAGATATCTCAAGATTTCCCGTTCCATATACGATCAAATCATCCTCTAGCTACAAATTCTCATTAAGTAGATGTGTCAATACCGTAACAAACATAAACCCTTCATTATTACCCTTCTATCTGTTCTAAGAGATGTGTATGCCCGATCAAGAGTGCAGAAGTCCCTGGTCTTCTCTAGGAGGCTCATATAAAGCAAGGTGTATTTACGGATGCAAGTAATGAATTTTCGTGAACTTTCAGATAAACTGACTTCCATAAACTTCTTGTTTCCACCAAGACCTCGAGTTTTCCGCCTGTTTATTAAAAAAAATTAGTGACACATATTCCTTTATCACCAAAATAGAAAGACATAAGCTATCAATATGGTTTTACTCTTACCTGCCCTTTCTAACCATCCCATCAATCTCCCACATATTAATTGTAAATGAAGAACGAGAAGACCTGAAGCAGAATGAGAGTTCATCCTTAGCATGTTCAAAGTCCCCAGTTTGACACCTTCTGTAAAGGCCTTGAGCCATCTTATACCTCACATTATGGAAATGTTTGAGCTCACCTTCCACACAAATTTTAAGAGCTGAAAGGCAATCCTTAAAAAAGGATGTTCCAGGCCTCTTCCAGTTGGGGTAGCTCATCATCCTTTGGTTTCTTCTCAGAGCTAGCTTCTATATTGTTTTTAGCAGTCATACGAAAATGAAGCTCCTCATCACTCCAACCAATATATCTTCAATACAGTATCCTTAGTTGACTGACTGAAGGAATGTGCAGTTACAACCTGATAAGGCAATGGTTATGTCAAAAATGAATATCAATATTTCAAGTTTAGCAGACACAAACACAACAGCATTCACTGACATTTCTCTCAGACTTGAGGAAATGTTAGTTTCATTCACAGCTCCACCGTTACCAATATTTTTGTTGACGAATTCAGTAACTTAGCTAATGGTTTTTCTTGACATTATTGGAGATCCATCCCAACATTCTATAAGCAATCTCTATCATCCAACATAAAAAAATCTCAAAAAGGTGATGTATAAGACACCCTTTCTCATCAAGTCACATTGTTAGGATGATGAGCATCTGTCGATATAAATTATATAAATTGCCAGTTTTAACACCATTCAGGCTAGAATAAGAAATCACTAGGAGTACTAGGCATTCAAACTGAAGACCTTGTGAAGGTTCCTCTTATTCTTTGTTCAGCCAAGGCGCAATTCCAGTTGGTCTAACTAAAATTATGAAAGATGGTGCTAAAAATAAATACTAAAATCTTGACAAAACATCATTTGCATATAGTATAAAAGTATGTGCAATAGATTACTCAAAATAGGGGAAAAGAAATTAATGAGCTTTTGTTTTTCTCAACTAATGACCACCTGTAGTGAAGATCCAACAAATAAAACATTGACAAAAGGCTATGAGAAAACTAGCCTGAAGGGCATCCATATTCTGCTTTCCACCTTTATAAAGTAACTTCAAACGCGAAGCATGCATCCTATAAACAGTATCTACAGCTGAATTAATCAAGTTGAGAGCTTTCTGGTAGTAAGAAAAGGCCTTTGCAGTTGGGTACTTCATCTTTTCACAAAGTTTACCCAAGTAGAAAGCATGCAGCCAGTCAGGCCTACAGTATAAACAGATGCAAAAAATTAACATTCCACTTTGTTGATCAGGGACATGCAAAGGAATACAGGTCAGGATTGGCAATAGCATACTTGTACTCAAAAGCTTTCTTGAAGTGTTTCATATAATTCTGGCACAGAAACATCCAGACTTCATTCTTTTTTGGTACAACAGTTCTTTGATCCTAAAATGGAACAACATTATGAAGGCTGTCATAATACACTAGCGCCAGTAACTCGTGCATCTGACTCTGAATATGATCACATTAAGAAATCAGATGGGATTCTAAGCAAATGAAACAACAATCAACAGAAATAAATTACTAAGGTCGTAAAACTTACCTTCTGATAAGGAGTTGTTGCTACAGCCACAATCATTAACGAACATCTCCTAGCCCTTCTTCGACTAACTTCAACTCTCGGAGGTAAAGAATGATGCTTTCTCCATTCCACAACATTTATGTGCTTGCTGCCATCATTCAGCAGCAAATCTACCTCCTGAATAAGAATGCCTCATTATGTCATAGTTGAAAAATTATAAAATCATTTGGCAATAATGTCAGCAAAGACAGCTCGCACTGATGCTTATCTGAACACAAAATTGCTTACCTCATCATAGATAGTTGCAAGCCGCTTCCAGTTGTCAAAGCGCAAGGGGTTGTATATTAATGTGGCAATGTTGCGGCGTTAATGCGGCAACGTTGCGGTGTTAAAGCGGCAACATTGCAGCAATAATGCTACAACGTTGCAGCATTGCCCGATAACATTGCAGCATTGCACCAATAACGCTGCAACGTTGCAGTGATAATGCTGCAATGTTGCAGCGTTATTGCTGCATCGTTGCAGCATTTTTTGGTAACGTTGCAGCAATAACGCTGCAACGTTGTAGCGTTATTGGTGCAACGATGCGGCGTTAATGCTGCACCGTTGCAGCAATAATGCTACAACGTTGCAGCGTTGCCCGATAATGTTGCAACGTTTCACCAAAAACAGAGCAACATATACCTACAGAGATCCTCCTCAATCTTATCCGTATTAACTATTCTAAAAAAAAGGGGTATGAACATAGCAAGTTACAAGTTTTATCATAAAAAAACACAGCCTACATAAGATTATAAACATAAAATGTTTACCTTTACCACTAACTGCAATTCAAAAGTGGTAGAGTTGATATGTTGCAATATGTAGCACAACCCCTGAATTGTCTTCCTCAACAACAGCATAAAAGAGCCGCATAATCATATCTATGATTGCAGTAGCCCTCGTAGTCACTGAATTGTCGTCCTCAACTACATCAGATTTTTGTAGCCACTAGGAGCATTTTTTGAATCGAAGGGCATCGTCCCTCCTCTCCTCATTTCATCTGGACTCTATCTCCCTTTCTCCCTGATTGTATTGCGCCTAGCTATGAGAGGCGGGAAAAGAAGAGTAAGAGGGCGGTCAGTCAGGAGATGACACCAGAAGCTGTTATTTTTCTGAAAGGATTTTTACTCCTTGTCCAGAGGAACCAAGAGCTTCAGGAACAAAGAGGAGGTGGAATAAAGAGAAGACGAACCAAGAGCTTCAGGAACAAAGAGGAGGTGGACAACCAGAGGATGACTCACATTGAGGTGGAGTGCAATGGGTGCCGAAAACAGATGAATGAGTATCTTCCTCGGCTCCAATCTATGCGATAAGTCCAGTTCCGGCGGCTCTTGTTCATGATCGATCAAAAGGGAGGCACTACGGTGGACGATTCCGGTGGCGACGGTCGATGAAGAGGAAGTACAAGAGGCAGGAAAAAAGTCTCAGGTTTTTCTGAATTGTTCTGATTTGCATCTTCTGTAAGAGAGGCAGGTTTTCTCAATTTGGTTTCGTCGTTGTTAGAAAACCGGGTTCCCGGATCCGCGAACGTGAACCAATTCCCGGTTCCATTTCACCGTGAACCCAAATGCCATCCAGATTGAGCGTCTCCGTGAATCTACTGGCCTTTGTGACTTGGAAGGCACCCATTGGTGGCCAATCGGTGCTGAGCGGAAATACCCTCCCCAGCAGATTCGCGTCCAGGTACATAGCATAGTATATAGGCACATAGCATGACATATAGGCACATAGCATAATATATAGGTACATAGCATAGTATATAGGCACATAGCATGGCATATAAGTACATAGCATAGTATATAGGCACATAGCATGGCATATAGGCACATAGCATAGTATATAGGCACATAGCATGGCATATAGGTACATAGCATAGCATATCGGCACATAGCATGGCATATAGGCACATAGCATAGTATATAGGCACATAGCATGGCATACAGGCACATAGCATAGTATATAGGTACATAGCATAGTATATAGGCACATAGCACGGCATATAGGTACATAGCATAGTATATAGGCATATAGCATGGCATATAGGCACATAACATAGTATATAGGCACATAGTATGGCATATAGGCACATAGCATAGTATATAGGTACATAGCATAGTATATAGGCACATAGCATGACATATATAAATCGTAGCATAACACACAATCATAACTTAGCACATGCTGTACGGAAGATCAGAAATGCTTACTTCCATCATAACCCATACAGTAATGGCATCTACGGATAGAACCCCGTCTTACTTCGAGTGTCTTTTTCTTGTTTCGGTGTTCGGGCAGAGCCTTGCTTAATCTCGGGGCATTTCCTCCTTATAAGATTGTCAGCTCAGAAAATGAAACCCACCATCGCGTAGAACACCTTCGATTTAGTTAAGAACGGCTCTTGAATCAACTAAATCGGAGTTGGGATGGCCAGAAACAGAGAAAATAAAGTTCATCGGTACGGGTAGAACCTCTCCTTGTCTTGGGGCGTTTCCTCTTCATACAATTGTTAACTCAGAAAACGGAACCCTCCATCGCGTAGAACATACTCGATTTAGTCAAGAACGCCTCTTGAATTGACTAAATCGGAGTTGGGATGGCCAGAAACAGAGAAAACAAAGTTCGTCGGTGCATGAAGATAACGGGCAGGACCTCCTCTTGTCTTGGGACGTTTCCTCATCATACGGTCTTCAACTCGAAGAATGGACAGCTCCATTGCGTAGAGCATACTCGATTTAGTAGGAAACTGGTCTTGAATGGCCTTAATCGGCCTCAGAACGGTCAGAAACGGGGGTAGAGAAGTTCTAGTCGAAACACAGGAGAAATGGGGTTTATATAGACCCCCCGAGCCGCCGAAACCACGGCGCCGCGGTAACGCGCGGCTCACGCCCACGCACAGAACCGCGGCGCCCGCGGCACCCACGGTAACACGGGCGCGCGCGTCGAGCCGGCCCGCGCGCTGCGGCGCGCGCCAGTCGCGTGCCGCGCGCCGTTTTAAATAATTATATATTTTTTTTCTTTTTCTCCTTTCTTCAAACACGCGTAACTTCGTACCCCGGATTCGGATTTGCGCGTTCTAGGTATCGTTGGACTCGTATCGACAAGCCCTTCGATACCACCCCACTTAAAGCAGCAAATCATACTATTTCCAAGTGGGTCCTGCCTATAAAGCATGTTTCTTAAATATCGTAATTTCTGGTCCCAACCTCTGTTTCGCGCGTTCTTCGAATCGTTACGCTCGTTATGCCAAGTTCTACCTGGCTAAGGGTATTTCACCTAATAAAAACCCTTAACATTAATCTTAAATTACCGAATTACCCTTAACCCTCCCGGGTTAAGCGTAACCTAAAAACGGGTCGTTACAAATACTCCCTTAGACATTTGAGTGGTGCATCTACTAACTGATGTTTAGCCATGATGGGGGTAGAAGTAGTGTGGGAGGAGGAATTGGTGGGTGAGTTTGGGGGTGTAGGGATGTAGGTCGAGGGCAACTTAGCTCTCCTAGATGTCCGCTCAGGCTCAAGGTCAAATGGTACTAATCGGGGGAGTAAGGAGCGACGACCACACATACACCACAAACACACCACACAATTTTAAATGTAAAAAGGGGAATAACAAGCAAAAACTAACTAAAAATAAATAAAAATAAAGAAAGAAAAGGATCTTGCAAACCGAAGAGAAGTACTGTGCTTGTCGATATCTACTTGTGGCCACAAGTGTAGAGAGCACGGTCTTCAACTCAACCTACAAGATCAAATTAAAAGAAGGTAAGAAACTAAGAGTAACCTAAAAACTAAAGTAACTAAAACTAAAGTAGCTAGAATTATCCTAATACTAATTTAGTAACAAATCCACACCATCCCCGGCAACGGCGCTAAAAACTTGATCATTTATAATTAAACCCTTTGCAAGTGTACAAGATAATTGTACTAAGTTAAGTATTTAAGGGTTGTTGAACCTCAGGGACGGTTGAATTATTACTAAATCTAAAGAGGAATTTGTTGATTAAAAACTAAAAACAACTTAAACTTAAATTAAGCAAAAGAAAGGAATCAACTATATTAAAAGCAAGAGTTTAATATGATGAAATTTACTTAGAAAATAGAATCCACCATAAAACCATAATAATTCCTTAACTTCTAACCTAAATCTAGTGTGAATATGAACAAGTATTCTCAGCTACAACTTAGAATTACTTTAGAAATAATCATTAATTAAATTTATGGCATGAACTATCATCGACAATAGCACAAATCATCTATACTAAACTAGCTATAAGCATGACTCATCTAATCTTAGTATAACTCATCTAATTCATTAATTATTTGAACATTAAAACTATTGTATGACCATCTCATCTAAATCACATAAATTAGAATCGATGAAAATATCAAAACCACATCAATATATCATCTACAAGACAATAAATCAACATAGACTTGAATAAATATTAAAAGCTCTTCCATTAAAAAGGAAATCTTTATCATACAATTGTCATCATTCACAACTAAGATCTAAATTAAAAAGAAAAGAAACTGAAACTTATCTATAGCTTCATCAACTCTTAAGTAAAAGAAAATTCTAGCCTTCCATTGTAGAATAAAGCACTTGAATCTCTATTAAAAGCTTTGAGTTCTCTTCCATCTTCTTCTTGTTTTTTCTCTTTAGAAAATTTACTAGAATCCCCCAATTTCGAGGCAAATATGTCTTTATATAGGCATAAGAGCCGGAGAAAGAAGTCCCATATGAAAAGGATTAAAAATTGGCTAAAACTAGGAAACTGCGCGTTATCCCGATCCATCGCCTTGCATGCCCGTTCGATTGCATGTACTGTAGTTTTCTTCAAAATCACGTTTATCCGTTTGATACTAAAAATGCCCTATTTGATCGACTACTCTGTTTCTGCAATCTCGATAGTTTTTTTGGACAGTCCATTTTCTATTCATTAAGCTATTTTTTTCATGTCCATATTAATTTCTAACTTGTTTGTAACTCCGAAAAGTTGTCCAAATCATTTTAAAGCATGTCAAAACTATTTTGAATTATTCTAAACATCGTCCAAGTGCTTCCATAAGTGCATTTTTCCTATAAAATATAAAATATCATATTTTAGACATGTATAATATAATTAAAATCCCAACTTAATTTTAATACATGCCTAAACTACTAATAACTTCTAAAATTAATTAATAATCAAACTAAAATATTAATAATTATCTTAATCTAGATAAACCGTAACTAACACTAAATTAATCTAATATATACTAGCAAATAAGGTAAAAAAGAATATAAAATAGATATATATTTTATACTTATCAGTAGGAGAGGTCAACTTGCCAAATTAGGGTTGGCAAATGGAGTCGATATATAAAATCTAAGCTCGGGGAGCAAGAGCATCTCAGCTTGCCGAATTAGGCTGGCAACGGGACCTGAGTCTATTTGATTGGCCAAGCCTTAGCCTATGTAAATGACTACTGTAAGATCCCTGATCGTAAAATGGTTTGATTTCATTTTTTTAAAATGTTTTTATGTGGTTTAATATTAATTCTGATCGGTTCACGATGATTTTATAAATTTGAGTATTTTTTAAAGGTTTTAATCAAAATCAACTTTATATTTATGAGTTTTAAGCGATTTTGGGTCAAACCTTAATTTTTGGGATTTTTCTTATTTTTTACTAATTTTCCAATAATTAGGGTTGGGCGGGACCCCCATGTGGGCCCCACCAACAAAATTGAGGTTTTTGGACCAAATTGACTCGGACATTAAAACAAACTTATATAAAAAAATTTAAAATTTTTCTGGATTTAATTAGTGCTCAAATCATCAAAATATCCATTTTGAGCTAGAATTTTTATTTATACCCCACTAGTTCATTAGGTATACCCCAAACCCTACTATAAATAGAAAGAGCTGAGCCATTCCCAATTTGGGAATTGGCTGGGAGAGGGAGATTAAGGCCTAATTCCCTAATTAGGCCCGAATTAGGAAGGGATTAAGGTATGTTCATCTTTAATCAAGCTTAAACCTTAGGTTTTTTTTAATTAATTCTTAATCTTGATTTCCCTCATTATTTTAATCCATTTTGAAAGCATAAAACTACTGTTTTACCTCTCTTCTCCAAGCCTTAATCTTCAAAATCTCATTTTTAGGCTTCTAAAACCCTAGATCTAATATTTACTTTTGATTTTTTAAAGCTAAATCGAGATTAGTTGTATGTTAACTTAAAATCGTATTTTTGGAGGGTGTTGGAGGAGATTGAAGGTTCATTTTGACCCAAATCAACAAGGAAAGGTAATGCATTCTACAATTTCAGCTTTAAGTGGTAAAAATCTCCTTTTTCATGATTTTATTTGAATGGAATTTGCTTGATTTGACCTCTAACGGTGAGTTTAATAAATGCTAATCTTTTACTTCGATTTCTTAGGGTCTTGTTTTAGAATGGTTTAGATTAGTGTTCTAGAAGGTTTGATGAGTTTTTGATAGTGCTTGATACCATGGATGGAAGTTTTAAGGTGTTTTCATGGTGTCTCAGTTTCGATTTTCGAAATGAAGAAGGTCAAAACTACTTTGTTGGCGATTGAACGGCCTACCAGGCCGATCGGTCAGTAACACTACATTTTTGTCAGATTTTCAATTTAGCCGATCGAACGGCCTTGTAGGGCAATTGAACAGCTACACGGCAGTTTTGCTATTTTTGACATTTATGCTCATTTCAATGTTTTACTTCATCTAATGATTATAATGGTTATGAGAGGTGTGCTATGTTGAAATTAGGCTACTGGAGGTGTGGATTTGATGATGGAAGTTATGGAGTATGTTTAGGTGTTGTCATGTGGTATTATATTATATGTTGATAATTATGCATGTTGATATTGAAGTAACTTGAACCCTTGAATGTTGGAATTCTTGTGATTAAAATATGTTCCAGTAGGGATATTATATGAAAAATGGTGAGATGTGTTCTCTTACAATGAGGATGGTTTATAGGTAATTGATGTGATCATGTTGTGGCTTAATGTGTGGAAAAATCATGTTTGTGGGAATGAAAGTTCAATTTCATATGGATGGATTTTAGCTTTATGATGGATTTTGCATTGATTTCGGTTTGGAATCATTATTTTGAATGTGTTTAAGCATGCGTATATTGTCTTATGAGTTTATATTAAGCATTGGTCATGTGCTTAAATTATACATGAATACACACACAGATGGGGAATCTACTATGAAATTGTAGTTAATTATGATGCATAAGGGGACTGATTGGGAGCACGTTCCATGTGTTGGAACCCACGTAGGTCTTCCTCATGGATGTATTATGCTATCATGCATCATGAATCGGTATTCATGGATGAAGTTTTATCGATGTTTAACCGGAATTAATTGATTGTATGCAATGGTTGAGATTGCGTGCCGGATTAATCACTCGGTGAATTAATCAGAACTTGGTTGGTCTGAAAGGACATGTTTTTTATTTAAGTCCTATGTGGAACATGTATACTCCCCAGGTTGAGTCAAGTAAATTGAGTTATGTGGGAACGAGTTGTGTACTTGTCTTGCGGATGAGATTAGTTATTGAGATTATCTAGACCCTGAGAATCCAGCTGGTTTGTCCAAGTGCACCAGCTTACCAGGTATTGTTGCTTGGGACTTCGGTTTTGACAGGTTGCCCAAAAGTTTAGGCTTGATGGGCAGAAGTTACTCGAAGGCTTTGACCTTGAGGAGCAAGAGTTGCTTAAAGGCTTTGACCTTGAGGAGAAAGAGTTGCTCGAAGGCTTTGACCTTGAGGAGCAGGAATTGCTCGAAGGCTTTGACCTTGAGGAACATGAGTTGCTTGAATGCTTTGATCTTGAAGACTAGGATTTGCTCAAAGGCTTTGATCTTGAGGACTAGGAGTTGCTCGAAGGCTTTGACCTTGAGGAGCAGGGGTTGCTCAAAGGCGTTGGCCTTGAGGAGCATGCTTATTTGGTATGGGTTTGCTCCAGGGCTTCGGCCTTGAAGAGCAGGTTTATTCTCTTTGTGTGTGGACTTGCATGTTAAACTAGTGTGTGTGAGACACTTATACATGCATGATGAATGACAATGTTAATGCATGATCTGAAATGTATGTTAGAGATACATCTCATGCAGGTTTATATGATGTTGATGCATGATCTGAATGTATGTTAGAGATACATCTTATGCAGGTTTATGTGATATGAATGCATGATCAGAAAGTGTGTGAATGAGACACTATTATGCAGGTTTATGTGATATGAATGCATGATCAGAAAGTATGTGAATGAGACACTATTGTGCAGGTTTATGTGATATGGACGCTTGATCAGAAAGTGTGTGAACAAGACACTATTATGTAAGTTTATGCGATATGAATGCATGATCAGAAAGTGTGTGAATGAGACACTATTGTGCAGGTTTATGTGATATGAATGCATGATCAGAAAATGTGTAAATGAGACACTATTGTGCAGGTTTATGTGATATGGTTGAATGATCAGAAAAGGGTGTGAAAGACACTTCTTATATGATTTATGGGATTATCATGCTTGATTTGAGTAGATATGAATAAATACCTATATGGGATGCATGTTAGGTTATAACTCGAATATTTATGACTAGACTTGATAAGTATGTCTTATGCAAGCTAGTTCTTATGCTTATGGTTAAATATGGGTTTTAACTAGTAAATGATCAGAAAGTGGTGTAGTATGTTGATTTTGGATCTGAATTGCTACATTGTCATGCCATTGTATTTTCTTATCATTATAGCTGTATTCAAACCATTATTAAGTTTTTATAATGACCCCCCTTTCTTTATTTTGTTTGGGGCTGCATGGCGTGACACATAGTTGGACAGGATCCTCTTTATGAGGAAAGGTCGGGGAGAGCTTGGGAGTAGGAGTGGAGGCCACTAGATTTTACATCTCTCTCTGATTATTTTGTTATGATGTTAGAAGCCTTGTGGAGTGGTTCTTGTTTCAGACTTGTGATATATTATATCTTTAGTTTTGTTTGAGACCTTGTTTTGAGCCAATTGTGTTGGCTATGGATTATTAGTATGTGGGTTTGAGATTTGTGGTTTAATTTAGAGTTTAAGTAACTCTTTTGGTTTTACCTATTTACTTATGCTCAAAGTAGTGCATAACTCCATTAATTAGACCACCCGTGGTAAGGGCACAAGTGTTTCACTATTTCTTTAACCATTTCCAATACTGTCGCCCTCGTGCGCTAGACCAGCCCTTGGACCAAGTTCGGTCAGGTCGGGCAGTGCCCGGGCGTGACAACTACAAATGGGCTAGTATTGGGTTGTGGTGAAGTAAATCGAGGCTCGGCTACTCCACTCAAAGAATGTATCAAATAGAACCATTCTACCATATGGCCATGCATAGGTCCATTAACATTTTAACACTTATACTCAAGTCAAAATTTGAATTTACTCCTGTTCGAACACTTAGAAACCATCTAAATGTGTTAAAGAGTGAATGGATATATCTACCACATGGCTCATGAAACGGTTAGGCCTGATAAGTCTTATTAGATTCCTCTTCCTTCAATAGTGTAGAGACACCCATCTACAGTCTAGAGACGACCGGTGGAGTTCAACTTCATGATCCAATAGGCACCAAAGGGGTTCCTAAGTCCACGAAATCCAGAGCAAGACTTACATGGAGGTAAATGGGACTAGGATGGTGGGCTCTAATGATTGACAGTAGCTTGGATGCCTTCGGCTTCAAGGTCAAAAAGTCGAACATGAGGAAGTTCTACTGGAGGCCATCTGCTTCGTAGTCAAGGCGGGTGGGAGGGGGGGGAGTGAGCAAAATACCATGCCGGAGTTCCAAAAAACTAAGCTCATGATCCGGCTCACCTACACTGTCGACGAGATCGAAAGCCCCTTCGAGGTTTCTTCAGATGGGATTGTCAAATTCATGGAGAATGATAGGATCAACCATCACCACCTTCTCCCTCTAGACCCCGATGTCCAACCACAACTGTAGGTTGTAGCTCGTGTTGATGTCGCTGCCCAGGTCTTATAACGTGGCAGGGCCCCGGTAGCCAAGGGGTTGTAGGCCCCCTTGTATTTGAAGAACATGGCGTTCACCCAGATGACGTGCTTCTTGATGGCCTCCCTGGGGTAGGTCTAGTTCACCCCCTAAATGAACAACTTCAACAAGAAGTACATGCCACAATGATGAGCAGCGGGTTGTGGCCAACTGCTAGTGTCCCCACTCCCGCCACTCCTTGAAGAGTAGCCTGAGGTTATCCATGTCGTCCTAGTTTGAGGGGTACTCTCAGTTGAGGTCCCGTCTGTCGAGATCATGGGACACAACGATGGAGGACTAGATGAAGGCTGCCCAACTCATCTAGGTGCTCACCATTGCGGAGAAAGCCATGGGGCTTCACATTGCTCCTCGTTTACGTCTCATTGGAACTCTGGCCATGACTTCAAGAATGAGAGATCGATCCACTTGGTTTTGGCTTCCTCATCCTTGTTGTGCCGATGAATAAGAATCGTAATTGGTTGGTGAAGCTTCATCCCCACTTAAATAGCCTCTAGTGAAGCAACGATCAAAGCAAAATCGCTGTCGTTGGGTTTTGTCCACTATTGATTTTGATGTCTTGCGGCCGATCAAGTGCCTCTTTGCAGCCAACCAACTTCCATTTAGTCCACCCTTTGCTTCTGATGGCATTTGCCACTAGTTAACACGACCTTTCTTCCTACCGCCCTAGTGTGTTGCTGTGGATCGTGGATTTTGCCACATTGATTTTTGTCACCCCCGTATTGCCATGATTATTTTCGGTGCTTCTAAACCTCATGACAACAACTCTCTCAACTAGCCGGCTCCGCCACCATCATGTTCTCACCATCAAATATTATGGATTTTTAGGTAGGGGAACTTTGAACTGGTAATTTCATGATAGCATGCTTTTAATGTGTAGTGACATGCTAGGATTGTATGATTTAATGCTTTGGGTATTATGTGATTATCCAATTTCATGATGTAAGAGTGAAAGATGATAAATAATGGTATGTTTAATATATATATATATATATATATATATATATATATATATATATATATATATATATATATATATATATATATATCACATGCAAGTAAGCTAAAAGTATGTTTGATTATATGGACTATGTGTGTGTTGGTGATGGCTAACAAGTATGTTGGTAAGCTATGTATGGAATTATGTGTATGTTATACTTATGTGTGATGGACATACATATGTATGATGGCTATTGATAAGTATGAAATCTATATCTATTTTATATGTCTTTTTACCTTATTTGCTAGTATAGATTAGGTTAATTTAGAGTTGGTTATGGTTTATTTAGATTAAGATAGATATTAGTATTTTAGTTTAATTATTAATGATTTTGTAGTTATTAGTAGTTTAGATGTGTATTTAAACAAAGTTGGAATTTTAATTATATTCTACATGTCTAAAATATGGTATTTTATGTTTTGTAGGTAAAGTGCGCTTATTGAAGTACTTGGACGATGTTTGAAATGCTTGAAAATAGTCTTCACATGCTTTAAAGTGATTTGGACAACTTTTCGGAGTTATAAACAAGTTAGAAATTAATATGGACACGAAGGAAAGCTTAATAAACAGAATATGAACAGTCCGGGAAAACAGAAACACTGTAGCCGATCGATCGGAGTCACTTACCGATCGATCGGGATAACGTGAATTCAGATGAAAATACAATGTAGCCGAGCGATCGGGCATGCAGGGCGATCGATCGGCATAACGTGCAGTTTCCTTGTTTGACCCAAATTCCAATCCTTTTCATATTGGACTTCTTCCTACGGAACTTATGCCTATAAAAAGACATATTTGGCTTAGAATTAGGGGATTCCAGTAGATTTTAAGAAGAGAAAAAGGAAGAAGAAGATGGAAGAGAATTCAAAGTTTCTAATGGAGATTCAAGTGCTTTCTTCTACCATGGAAGGCTAGACTTTTCTTTTACTTAGGAGTTGATGAAGCTATAGATAAGTTTCAGTTTCTTTTCTTTTTAATTTAGATCTTAGTTGTGAATTATGACAATTGTATGATATGGATTTCCTTTTTAATGAAAGAGCTTTTAATGTTTATTCAAGTCTATGTTGATTTATTGTCTTGTAGATGATAGATTGATATGGTTTTAATATTTGCATCAATTCTAATTTCTGTGATTTAGATGAGATGGTCATACAATAGTTTTAATGTTCAGATAATTAATGACTTGGATGAGTTATACTAAGATTAGACGGGTCATGCCTATAGCTAGTTTAGTGTAGATGATCCGTGCTATTGTCGAAGATAGTTCATGCCATGGAAGTTAATTAATGATTCTTTTTGAAGTAATTCTAGCTTGTAGATGAGAATACTTGTTCATGTTCACACTAGATTTAGATTAAAAGTTAAGGAATTGTTATGGTTCTATAGTGGATTCAATTTCCTAAGTAATTTCCATCAAATTAATCTCTTATTTTAAACTAGTTGATTCCTTTCTTTTGCTTAATTTAAGTTTAAGTTGTTTTTAGTTTTTAAATCAGCAAATTCCTCTTTAGATTTAGTAATAACCCATCCGTCCCTGAGGTTCGACAACCCTTAAATACTTATCCTAGTACAATTACCTTGTACACTTGCAAAGGGTTTAATTATAAACGATCAAGTTTTTGGCGCCGTTGCCGGGGACGGTATTGATTTGTTACTAAATTAGAATTAGGATAATTCTAGCTACTTTAGATTTAGTTTACTTTAGTTTTTAGGTTAATTCTTAGTTCTTACCATTTTTTTCTTTTAATTTGATCTTGTAGGCGGAGTTGAAGATCGTGCTCTCTACACTTGTGGCCACAAGTGGACATCGACAAGCATAGTGCTTCTCTTCGGTTTGCAAGATCTTTTTCTCTCTTTATTTTTAGTTCTTTTCTTAGTTAGTTTTTTTTCTTCTTATTCTTCCCCTTTTTACACTTAAAATTGTGTGGTGTGTTTGTGGTGTATGCATGGTCGTCGCTCATTTACTAACTCTTTGGGTTCACCTTCGCATTCGGGTTCATTAGAAAGCACTACTTCGGTCTTAAGGACACCTCATTGTCCATTGCCGATAGGGCTGCTACATGCCTACATGGCCCAGGCTTGGGTGGGTCCAAAACTGTTTAATTAGAGCCCGAGCCTACTAAGCCCGATTGCTTTTAGAAACTAACGATCATAAATCGGTTACAGGCTACCATACCATATTAGGAAAGCTTTGACTATGTATACTGCAATAGGGCAATGACGTAATAAAAGCAACGACAACCAACCACCTTTTTGAAACACGTGAGAGTACGTGACCACCAAGTCTCCCATGCGCACGCAGCGTTACGGAGTTTGCCATCTCTTTTCTTAGGCTGCCACGCTACTTCTCTCGCTAATTTTTCTTGATAGGGCGCACAATTAAAATTGACAAGCGGACCCCTAAGTCAAACTTGAAAGGCGTGGGCGGAGTTCTAAATTTCGAACTCAATTAACAAATGATTCCTATTCAAAACACAATTTTGTTCTGAAATTTTGTACTCTGTTGTTATAGCTTCTAAACTCTGTGTTTTAAAATTTCTGGATAGCTCTTCTTTTCCTTATTCAAGCTATTAATTTTGTCCTTCTTTGCTTCTTTTCTATTTGATGACTCTAGCCTTATGCTCCTCTTTCTTGCTGCTCAACTATTCCCTTCAAATTTTCTTCTTTATTTTTTATTTCCCTAATTCGTGATGCTCAGTTCTGCCATTTTTCTGTTCATTCAAACGAACATGCTCTGTTTCTGCTAGTCTTACTTTTAAACATTCCTTGCTAATCTTATTTGCATTGGCTACTCTTCTTTAAGTTTATTCTCTACGTGAATGTGCTCCAAATCTGTGTTTTCATTCTCTATTGCCCAGTTTTTTTCTATTTTCTAATACCAAATATTATGTTTTCTTATAAGCAAAATAAAATAAAGATTGGCAACAACTTCTTTAGGAAAAATATTCAATGAAGGAGAAAAGGATTAACCTTTTTCCTTTGCTTCTTTCTGTTCTCTCATGACCGCAGGCTCTTCACAATGGATAACACATAAGCCAGCCCATGCCTGAGGAGGTAGCCCAAGAAGGAGGAGGTTCTGTAATGCTTGATAATTTTCAATATATTAAGGAGGAGGTTATGTAATGCCCGAGAATTTTAAACATATTTTCTTAAAATATATAGAAATTTTTTACAATATAATGGCTGTAAATTAAGAAAAAAACGAATATGAAACTTGTAAGATCCCTGAACTTGAATCAGTTCATTTGATTCTGTTTAATTATTTATGTGTGGTTTAATGCTAATTCGGACCGATTTTGACTAATTTTGAAATTAAAGTAGTTAACAAAGGTTTTAACCAAAAATTTCTTCACAATTATGATTTTTAATTTAATTTAAGTCATTTAAAATTTTTAAAAATTTTATTATTTTTTCCAAAAAGTTAGGGTTGGTGGGACCTACCGTGGGCCTTACGGGCAAAATTAGAATTTTTAGCCCTAAATGTCCCTAACATTTACCTAAGACCCTGGATAATTATTTTAAAATTCTTAGACATTAAATTTGATTTCAAATAGACAAGTTTATCCATTTTTAGTAGTAAATCCTATTTGTACCTCACTAATTAATTAGGTCTACCCCACCTTTTACTATCAAAGGAAAAGCCTAGCCATTTTCCCAATCGAGAAAGGGCTAAGACCTGGAGTTAGTGGCTTAATCCTTATTTTCCTAAAGGAGAAATGAGATTAAGGTATAATTTTACTAAATATTTCATTAATCTATTAGGGTTTTGCTTAAATATTTCAAATCTCTTCCTATGCTTTGGATTATTCTTGATTTTTACTCAAAAACTACTGATTTGGATTTCTATTTCAAAACCTAGCATTTGGAATTTCGTTTTTGAGTCTCTTAAACCCTAGATCTACTTGTTCTTAAAGGTTTTAGGTATTTTAAAATCAGATTTGAGAAATATTAATAAAAATCATGTTTTTGGTAAGTTTTAAAGGAGTTTGAAGAGCTATTTCGAATCAAGAACTTGCTGGAAGGTAAGAGCTTTGGTATCAAACGTTGCAGTGATTCGGATTTAAGTTTTAATATGGTTTTGAAATGGGTTTCATGATTATGAGCTATAATGGTGATTTGTGAAAGGTGTAATCTTTGATGCGATTTCTTGGGGTTTATGTTTAATAATGCTAGATTTGATGTCCCAGAAGCATGTATTTGATTATCATGAAGTTTGGGATGAGATTTGATGTTTTATGAAGTGTATGTGAAGTTTCGGTTTTGAATTCGAAGTGGGGAAGACGAACTAGGAATTGTTGTTGTGCCGATCAAATGACAGTATTGCATATTTGGCCATTTTGTTTCTTTTGTTTATTCTTATGTTTTTACTCTTAAATATCAATTCTTATGTTCATGTTGAGTAACTTGAACTAGAATGAGCCACTGGAAGGGTATGATATTGATGTTGAGAATTATGAGGAATATTTAAGCATTGTGTGAAATTGCATGTTGTTGGCTACACACGTTAGAATTGCTTATCTTGAATTTATGATTGAATGATTCTTCATGTTTTAAGCATTATTCCAGAAAGATTATAACATGAGAATGAGCTGATATGTCTTCATATAATGTAATTAAATTATAGGTGAATGATAGTGTTATGTCTCGATTCAAGTGTGGTGTGAAATACTTGCATAGGTTTAGCATGAGGTTACACTTGACTTGATTGATGGTTTTCGATAGTTTTCACCTATGATTTCAGTTGGAACCATGACTAGATGTTAAGGTGTATGTGTGGTATGATGATGAGTTAATTATAAGGCATGTTCAAATGCTTAGAGTTAAATATTTCTACTGTGTACACACACATGTAGGGGAATGATTATGATGATGTTTAGCATTATGATTATAAATGATACATGAGGGGCCAATAGAACACTTATCATGAATTAGTTCATGTATGCCTTGCCCACATATATACCATATTGCATGCATCATAAAACAGATTTCTTAATGAGACTTTATCGAGATTTAGCCATAGTTGATCGATTAGATGTAATGATGTGAGATTGCGTGTTGAATTAATCGATCGTTGGCTTATTGAAAATTGGTTGGTCCGAAATGACATGATTTCGATTTGAGTTCCTATGTGGAACATGGATACTCCTCAGGTTGAGTCGATCTGAGTTGATCTTGCAGTTGAGATTTCTTGAGATAGTCATCTAGACCCTGAGAATCTAGAGTAGTATGTTTTCGTGCACCGGCTACCACATATTCTAGGTTTCCTATGTGGAATTCCGACTCTTCCCACTACAGGAAATGTCCAGGGCAAACACACCTGCTCTAGGTTCTCTATGTGAGATTTGGCCATCCTTGGCTAAGATTGTCCTGGGCGAGCATACTTAGGGTCTAACTACCCCGAACACTTTACATTTCCTTCGTGGAAATCGAACTATGTCCAGCATGTGTGGCTTGATTGTATTTCTCTCCATGATTGAGACCTTCACCATTTGTTGATGATGCATGAGTATGAAATAATATTATGCCCAGATTACACCGGTTGTGTAGGAATAATTAAGATTATATTACACATGTGAAAATGATTTAGTATCGTGTAATTGAGACTCTTACCTTGCAGGGTGATTGATCTATGGATGAATAATATGAATATGCATTATGTGATTACGTGTTGAAGACATGTGTTATACAATGAAGAAAAATGTCTTGATATGCATGATTATGGATCTGATTATGTGAAAATCACTTATTATGTAGGATGGATGTTATACCATGATGTGAATATTCATGTCATGATTAGTAAGTATGAGATACATATATGCAGGATGATTACTTATGGAAATAGGGGTATGGTAAGGGAATTAATCATAAATGGGGATATTATGTGACATGTTGATTTGAATTGCCATATTGATGTGTCGTGGTTGTTTTCTTATTAATGTTACCGTATTTCAAACCTTACTAAGGTTTACTCACCCATCTTTTTGTGTTTTGTTTTGGGGCTACATGGTGTGACATGTAGTTAATCAGGATTCCCTGTATGAGGGACGACCAGGATATGCGTGGGAGTAGGCGTGGATGCCTTAGTACTTTATTCTATCATCTTATTTATGCTATAATGTTCATAGAACACCTTTTATGGATGTTTATGTTTCAGACTCGTGTATATTTGATGCTTTTAGACTTGTCTAAGATTCTTTAAATTCAAGCCATGTATTTAGGCTTAGGATGTTAAGTATGTGGGTTGCATTTGAGGATTTATTTCAGAATTATTATCCTCTTTTATTTTACCTTATTTCTCTTGCACAAAGGATAAAGGTGTGTGACTTCGTGTATGTGTTAAATACTCGATTTAGGGGTTAAGGACTTCCGCAATACAATTTCGTTGCCCCCGTGTGGTTCGATCGGCCCCTGGACCGGGTTTGGCTCGGGTCAGGCAGGCGTCGGAGCGTGACAAAAAGTTTTTGGTATCGGAGCACCTCTTTGTCCAAGAGGAAATAAGGTTAGATGATGAGTCTTAAGGGTTAACGGGTTGTGAGAAGATCAAAATCTAGACATAACTAACGATGTGGAATTCCATTAGTTATTTGTCTTGAATGCTTGCTTGCTTGATTGTGTTGTTTGTTTCGTTTGGTAGCTCGTGTTGCTTTGAGTTATTAGGTTGTATGATTAATTTCCGGTTTTTGTGTAGATGGCTAGCCCTAATCATGCAGGTGCTAATAACCATCGGGGTGCTCGAGACCCAAGGATGACAACGTGTTGACTACCATAGAGGGATTAACACAGGTCATCCAAGCTAAGTGCACTGATGGTAACGGTTCTGAGTCTCTCTCACTCGAGGGATTCAAGAAGCTTAACCCTCTTGGCTTTAAGGGTGGGTTGGATGCTTCAAAGGCAGATAATTGGAGACTTCACATGGAGAAGATCTTTAGTGCCCGACGTTGCGCAGAAGAGGAGAAGACTCGACTTTCGGTCTTCACATTTGAGGGTGAGGCTCAGAGATGGTGGTTGTCCATGGAGTGGCAGAGGTTCCAGGGTCAAGTAGATATCCCTTAGGAGGAGTTCTTGTTTGTTTTCAATGACAAGTACTTTCCTCTCCACGTGTGAGAAGAAAAGGAGTTCCTGAAGCTGCAGTAGGGAATCATGACAGCCTTATCCTATGAGACTAAGTTCATGGAGCTCGAGCACTTTGCCCCTCGCTTCTTTAGCGATGAGTACAAGTGTGCGAGGAAGTTCGAGGATGGACTAAGGCCCTTCATCAAAGGCCGAGTAGTACCCTTCTGACATAAGACCTTAGCGGAGGTGCTTGAGACCACTATCGTCTTGGAGTGGGACTTGGATGATTATATGCAGAATAGGGGGCAGCAGCCCAAGAGGCCGAGACAGGAGGATTCCCATAACCGTCGGAACCATTAGCGTCGGGATGGTCACATGCAAGGCATAACACTCATCAGGTGCAGCAAGACCACCTTGACTGCCATGCTAGGGTGACTTGCTTTGGGTGTCGGTAAAAGGGGCACTATGCTAGCAAGTGTCAGAGGGATAACAGTGCACCGAGACATCCATTAGTGTCACCTAACATTGGTCCTAGGCAGCAAGGAGCACCACAGGCGAGGCCTTAGGCTAGACCAGCAAATGGGCAACAAGATGCTAAGGGGAAGAATCCGGCTAATGATGGGAGTGTTTGTTATATTGGTGCAGGAGGTAGCCAACTCCTCGGACATGGTGGAAGGTATGATCCTCATTGCCTCCCACTATGCTAGAGTACTATTTGATACCAGTTCCTCTCATTCAATGACACTCTTGGGCCAGAATCTTATAGTGTTACTCTTGGGCAGAATCATATAGTACCGACTAAGGGCAGAATCATATAGTACCCCATGAGTGCAAGGGTAGGTCGTTGGGTATCACAGCTTATGGATTTTATTTAATTTGATTTGATTTGACTTGATTTGATTTGATACTGAACTAATTAGTTTTCTAACTGAATTATGGTTCATAAATGATTTTGTGAAAAGACTATATTGTTTCTTTTTCGAAGATGTTTTGCACTCCTTTAGATTTTAAATCAACTTATAAGTATAAATATACTCACCTACCCCCACATTCTGAAGGTACTGCAGTAAGGGCAAAAGATTAAGAAGAAAAGATTTCCAAATAACTTATCTCTTTGCTCCACTAAAAAACTATGTAATTATTTATATGACCAATGCATAAAGGCATGATGTGCCCAGAGAATTATAAACTTTTGTATAACTATTAACTCTATGCATAGTGGTCCTTGACATATGTAATAAGTTTATATTTTGTTGACTCTATTATTCAGTAATTATGTTTCAATTTTAGATGTGCAATGACTCCGATATATTCTATGATGATTATGTGATGATATGTTAAGAGATTTGTGACAGTTCTACACTGACGGTTGTCATGTTCGGTCATGTGCGCACTAATTATGCATATTGGACAAAATTATTATGATTATCATATCATATAAAACTGTAGCTGTCACACATAGGTTGAAGAGGGGATCGAGTGCGACGACGGGAAGGGGGGATGATAGAAAGGAGAAGGCAGCAGGTAGGGGAGGTGGTGGCTACCGATGAAGATGGTGAAAGAGGAGAGGAGAGAAAGGAAGAAGAAAGAGGAGGAGGTGAGTAGGCATGGCCTTGGTTGCTAGACACATCTCGCTGCGGCTCGGGTTGCAGGGCATATCTAGTAGTGTTGGCCGCCAACATGCTAAATGATAAATATTTACTCTCTTTGTCATATACAAAGTGTAAATCTTTACTCTTTAAATTTAACAAAGAGAGTAAATACTTTCTCTCTTTATATTGTGAACAATGTAGGCTCCAGTGGATGCTGAGCTATTGGAGTGGCGTCCAACAAAGTCCAATTTCATTGAAAAAATATCCTTTTTGTAGGCCAATGAAATACAATGAAGGCTTAATGATTTGAGATGCCTTTGAGCTCAATCATAAAAATTATTTGGACTTGAGGATGAAAATTAAAATTTTTCATGCCTGCTAATGTTCAAAGTCACCATTGATAGACTTCACTAAGATTCGGTGTCACACCGAAGGTTTTTCACAAATTCATTTGGAAATTTCCATAGCTAAAGATTCCCTCTCTTTTATCAAAACATCATTAAAAATATCTCAGGGTATAAACTACTCATTTTTCAAATATAAGCTTATAATATTAGAGTACAATGGTAATAGTCATAAAATCATACTATAAACTAAATAGGGTATTACCAGAGTATATGTCTGAATGTCATAATACACACTAATGTAAAATAAACTAACACTTACGTACCCACAATTATCTACACATGAGTTTGACAACATCATAACTTAAAGAGAATCCTATATGCTAAGTGGCATGAAGTTGTCATCCACACTAGGCATACATTTTCCCCAAAGTAAACTTACATGTGCAAAGTGCTTGCACCACCAAAATGCTAAATATATGTTATACCTAATAAGATGGCTAAAAAAGAAATCACTTAATTCATCATAATTATAATGAGCAAAATCATTATTTATCATTCTCATGATTTATCATTTACCCAACCCTCATATCTAAGGCAAGATGACACACTAAAAGTGTGATAACATCAATGACATTCTTCCTACACCTTAGAATGCATACCACTCTAGACACTTGTTCAATACTATTGCCCGTGTCATCTATGCCATAAAGCTAAGACCCACAATGATTTATGGAGCCAAATGGTCGAGATTCTCAAGTCTTTTGTGATTTCTAAGCCCCCATTTAGCATGGCGTTATGATCATCATAAAGAGCTATTCTTGTTTACATTTTACAATGAAGCAACAACAACTATATGGGAAAACGAGTGAAGGGCATGGACATATTTCTGGCTCAATTCGCTTGTGGTCTAATAGGATCAACTTCAATACAAATGACATAGATTAAAATAATGTATGTACATATATATATATATATATATATATATATATATATATATATATATATATATATATATATATATATATATATGTATATATGTTTGTGGTAAAATCTTCCATAATAGATATCAATAGGTGATACAACCTTTGCTAATAGTAATTATGCAAATTAGGAATATGCCAGTGAACTTTTCCTCTATCACATTCAAATGTGTGTACATGGAAGGTGATAGGGTTGCTGATAAGTTGGCAAATTATGTTCACACTATCAAAGGTTGTTGTTGGACCAGTAATCCTTATAGTTTTTTGTCGATATTCTAAAGGAAGATTACTTCGGTGTACTAACCTTATGTTTAAATTAAATTTCCTTTAGAAAAAAAGGTAACACAACCTTAGCGTACCCCTCTTCAATTTTTTTGGAAAAAAATGATAATATATTGGTAATGATACCTAGGGCATATAGAAAGAGTAATGCTACACAAACTTGCATGCATATCACATACATACAATGATGTGCAAGCCTCAGGCCCACACGTGGTTGTTTGCCTTCATTGTGTCATGCTTGCCGCAAGCATGAAAGCATACTTAGCATTTCATGGGTAGAAATGATGTTAATATTCTTTTTAAAGAAAAAGAATGATACTACATGATAGCAAAAAAAAAAAATCATAACACATAATACTCCATTCATCCCACATTAATAGTTTCATTTGGTTTTTCAAAATTAACTAAATAGATCTATTAATTTAAGGATAGAGGATAGATATTTGTCAAACTTCTTCCATATGTATGAAGTCGGCATCAATGCATGTCCCACCTCCTAACATTAAGGCTCTTTTACTGAGGACCCCCTCCGTGGAAACAAACACTTGTGAAGGCGATTGCGGTGAGATGTATATAAATGTAGAAAAATGCTTTCTTGATGTGAAGAATCTCACGTCAAAACACTACTTCATCTCTCCCCCACCATTGACGAGTGGGGCCCATAAAAGTGGGCTCCGCTCATCAATGGTGGGGGAGAGATGAAGTAGCATTTTAACGTGAGAATTTTCACGTCAAAATAGCACTACTCATAAATGTATTGAGGAAGTTCTCCAACCTGGGTATATTTTGGTTCCCATATGGATATGCACCTATATCAAGGACAAGGATGCTCAACTTTTTAGAGATGGTAGTAGCCAAAGGGCTGCCTGCTGTGCCTCCTCCCACTATCATGAAGTCATATTGTCTTCGATCAGCACTAAAAAATCTAGCATTCTCTATAATATTCTGGCCAAGATCATTTCTAGAAACACAAATATTTGCCCTTCTACATTAAGCTTAGAGAAGAAGAGAGACCCCTTAGATGATTGAAATGTAGTTTCTATTTATTTGGAAAGTGAAATGAAAATATCGACCTAATTTTAACTGATTACTAATCTTTTATTTGTGACTTAATTTGCACATTTGCTTAAGGAAATAAAAACGAACCAATGTTTTAAATTTATGGAGGCTGTTTTTTGAACTTTTGACCAAATAATTTTTTTTTTGTCACAAGCTCTTTTTAAGGTGTTAGCTAGAAAAGCTCTAAAACACATTAAATCATTTAATAAACTTGTCCATAGTGCTACAATGTTGAATTGGGATATGTAGAATGATAAGTTCATGTATCCACTTATACAAATTTATCACTAAGTGACGAGGAAAAGAAAAGAAAAGGTTAGATATATTTAAGTACTCCATCTGTCCAATATTAATAGTTACATATGAAAAAATAGTGATTTTTATTAAAAGGTGAAACCCACACCTAAGAGAAGGGGGTATAAGCTTATGATACTCTTTTTCAAGTACCCAATCATTTAAATTTAACCAAATGGAACTATTAATATGGAACAAATATTTTTACTAAATAGAGCTATTAATTTAGGATGGAGGAAGTATAAAAATTCAAGTAACCAACAACTTGATCAATTTTCGCTCCCTAAATATTTTTTTATATATTATTTTTGCTATGGACCTATAAGTACTTGCAAAAGGATCACTATACTGAAGAGGAAAGTCTCCATTCGAAGAAGAGTAATTTACCAAAATAGACCTGAAGTCTACTGAAATACTTGAAAACTACATGTCTTCCGAAATTGTCAAAGTAGACATGCACACATACTTATGTAAACAAGCATGTGAGAAAAACACTTGTTGATGCCACCGGTAGGAGGAATGGACATGTCGGCACATGATGTTGACAAGGGTCAAAGTATTGTTGGTGAATGACCATTTTGCTGATGGACAGGTCAGCACTTGGGAAAAGTTACGGTTGACAAGTCATAGAGAAGTAGGTGGATGCTTCAGTGGCCTCTTTAACTTATCCACAGACAATTGATGAACATGTCAATAGAGTGGAAAACTAAATCTAGAGTCTAGGTTTAATATCCATTACCCTATCAAATCACCACATTGCCTCTAGTTTAAATATTCTATTTCTTAAGCAACAAAATATAAGATATGGCCTCCATGCATAATTGTATAAAACATAAAAACACTATCAATGAAATAAGCATGCATTCACCATCACACACAAAGATTTACGTGGAAAACCCAATATGAGAAAAAAA
This sequence comes from Saururus chinensis, assembly GCA_035235625.1. NCBI lineage: Eukaryota > Viridiplantae > Streptophyta > Magnoliopsida > Piperales > Saururaceae > Saururus > Saururus chinensis. The sequence continues at coordinate 39,415,733 of CP141146.1, forward strand.
ACCACAAATAGCCATTCACCAGCTAAAATCAATGCACTAAGGATTAGAATTACAAGACATCATTATTTGTTAAGTTGCTGGCCTTCAAGTCTCCTCCTTGATGTTTGAAGTTTTCCCTCTTCAAACTTGTCTTTTGTCTTCTCCAAAGCACTCAATCAAAACTTCTTTTGATTGTTGACGTAGAGCTCCTTCAACCCTTGTAAACAACTCCCCTTCTTAACATCCTTTGTGACTGTGATGTGTGTGAATCACTCAAACTTTAATTTATAAGATAACTATAAATTAAAGCACTCACCTCTCTTATTTTTTTCTCAAATCATAGGTGATTTACGAGAACTTTTCAATTGATGCATTCCATTTTTCTCTCACAAAATATGTTTTCCTTGTGTTATTTCATTCAAAGCTAGCCCTTATATACACTCCCAAGGCAGATAGGGTTATAGTCTCCTACTTAGAAAATGATTCATTATGGATTGTCAAAACTAGACAACTATTTCACATATCGATTGATCGTTCCAAGTAGTGTTTTATTCTAGAAGCCCAATCAACCGATCCTTCTTAGAAAATGATCTATCGATCCAAGTTCTGTAATTCTCATCTAACACATTGATCAATCCATTGAACATGAGATCAATCATTCAAGTTACTATGATGGACGGAATTCAAACCAATTGATCCACTATATAAGCGTTCGATTGATGTCTTCTATGCAAAAATCACAAAGTCATTCAAAACCGACCGATCCATCGTTCCTTAGTGATAAATCGCTTCTGAACACCATTTGAGTTTTTTTCCTAAATTTATCCAAAACATCAAAAAATGTTTTCTAAGGTTATTCTAATAAAAATCTAAGTGTTTTGTGTGTGAGTGTGTGTAAGATTTACCATGAAGTATAACAGTAAAACCTATCTTCAACCTTGAACTTTTAGAACTTGCCAGCTCATATTCTTAAAGTCAGTAAATTCCAAATCTAACTCGATCACACCACTGATCTAATCAAATTCTAAAGACTAAAAAATACATAATGTTTGGACATAGTTTTGATAACCGAAATCGGATAATTTCAAGATATATCCCAATTTGTTCTAACAAAGATACCCAAGGGCTATGAAGTATTATAAATATGTTGAGTTATATGTCATCCTCTAGTTGGTTGTGTCATGAGACAATTTTAGGGGCTTCCTGTATTAAACCCTTTGTAGGGGTTAGGAGTAATGGGAGTCAAGGTTGAGAATATTCAACAAAAAAAACAAGAGTGTGGGATAAAAGGGTCAATTATTCATCTTCTTGACTGATTGCTCAAAAGATTTAGGTCTTTATAGGACCCGTACAATGCAAATGATCTACCAGTAATCATGGTAGACTAGGAGAGACTGTTCTTGGGTAAATGAGCCCTTATAGGATCTTAACCTCATTGTATCATGGGTGGGGAGTAGGTCACCGTATGTTAGTCTACATATACACAGGGTGTGGAAGCCACACTTGAGGCATGATAAAATGTTATCAAGATGCTACATTTGAATGAATCTTTTTATGATGTTATCATTATGTGTCAAATTTGAATCCATATAATTTGCGGCCCATATATTATTATTGTTATACTTTTCTATTGAGTATAAAAGAATATATTTAGACATCCTTGTGGTGTTGGTTTAGAGTAGCAATTGATTAACTGCGGGACTAGGTGCCTCGAAGAGGCTCTCTTTACCATATTGTAGGATTTTCTTTTTTCATGAACTTTGTATTAGTGGATGTCTATAGGCATGTGAGTGCCAATTTATTTTATATTGTTGTATTCACACCTATTGGCATGTACTTGGTAGGATCCTACTTTCTGATTTTAAGCATGGTTTGGATGTTACTGATGTACAATGATTAATCTTATTGCGAATTTTCATATTTACAGAGATAAAAATGTTTTTATTTTTCAGTTATACTCTAATGATAAATGAGTTTTAAAATATTGGGACATGACATACAAAGTCCAAGAGCAAAAGAATAACCCTCATGCACCGAGGACCCATGCTTAAATTCTAGCATTGTTTAGGTCAGTAAGAAGCTCATGCATAAGTTGAGAGGGAGTGTTTGCCCCAGAATGGCAAAATAGAACCTCAAACATTGATTGACCGAATGGAGCCCTCAAAACAAAATAGAGCCAATTCCTTCACCCAAAAATCCCTTTGACTCATACTTGGATCGACCAAAGGATTTCTCAAAATGCTGCTTCCTAAATGTTGATCATTCAAAATGCTACTTCTGGAGGTCAATCATTCAAAAAGCCATGATGGGTTCTTCTTTTTAGCGAAAGCCAAATTTTTGCAGGAGGGATTAAGTATTATTAATCACTCCTGCCCATGGCTAAATGAAACTAAGATAGGTGGGGGTCTTCGGTATTTTTATCAGGGGAATCCCAAACATCAAAGTCTAAAAAGGAATCTTCATCATAACTCTTTCGTTTCCAATCTCCTCATCATGGCGTGCTCTACATCCAACCCCCGCTAATGAAGAGTGCAAAGCCACTTAAGTCATTTTAATGGGGGATGATGCCAAACCTCGCACATCTCCTTACTAGCATGTATTTTTTTCAAGAGTTTTTTTCCATATTGCATTGCCGAAGAATACGAAAGTCCACATTCACTAAATTTTAAACACAAATGTCATATTCCTATTTATGGATAAAACTGCCCTTAAGTTTCCCACTATCCCACATGTTATAATAAATGAACATTGGAATAGTGCTACACCGTTCCGGTGTGCTGGGATTCATCCAAGGCTAACAGAAGTCGCTGGTGAGAGGTGACCGGCGGTGACTCACTGGCAAGATTCGTTGTTCATTAAAAAACCATTTTTTGACACCACAGAAGCTGTTTGAGGTCTCCAAAGGCTGTATTTCATGGATTTGATCACCCTTTTACACCGATTATAGATAGGATTAGTATTTGCATACATTACAATGGAGAGGTTGGAAATGATGGCGTGCATATAGGTGGAAAGGTACAGTTGATGAATATTGATCCGTCGGTGAGGTTCGGGGAGCTGCTGCTTCAAGTGAAAGCACGACTTGCCATCAATGGTAATGTCAGTTTGAAGTATTTAATTCCATCTTCACAATCATCCAGGATATATGAATTAAAAAATGATGAGGACTTGCAATTAGTGTTCTTCATTCATAAGAAGGAAAAGGAGATGAAAGAGCCCGACAATGGTGACAAATCACTATCAATAGAAAGGAACCAAATAGTTAATAGAGCTAAATCACGAGTCGTAATGACTCAGCCCAGCTCTAATGTCGAATTTCAAACCAGAGTCAATGAAACACAGTTCAGATTTGAAATTGTCAAGTAACAATGAAACTTTAGATTACATGATATTGATCTTTATCTTGTACTCGAGCACACAATATCAACCATATCGTGTCACGTTCAAATCATATAGTGTGAAGAAAGAAACACAATTTATAATATATCGCATTCGTAATGATACGACATACACATGTGATATATCAGTAATGAGTTTCAACGTAGATGTAATAACATGCATTCCTCTCGTGGTTTTGGTACCACAATATGAATTATAAGCATGTAATCGAATACATGACCTTGAGTTATGCTGCATTTTTATTAACATGATAATATTCAATGCAGATTGGGAGAATCGGGAAACATGTCCTCAACAAATCCATGTCAATCTTCATTCACCAATCCAATGACTACAGAACCTAGGATAGAAGTCAATCAGAATAGATCAAGGGAATTATCGCCAATGATGGGTGTGACAAGCACTTCATTTGATAACTATGAACCTCCATAAAACCTTTGTAACTATGATGGTGAAGAATTTGAAGAAATGTGGGGTGAAAATCAGTGGAACGATAATGATATAGTTGACATGGAAAGTATGTTTGACCAGGAAGAATCCAAAAACAGCGAGGTCCCCAGTAACTTTGACGTTGAGGCAGAGGCAGAGTGGGAGACAGTTGATGATTTAAACCTATTGGAATCGAATATTGGTGAAGGCCAACTAATGATTGGCAATTTGCAAGCAAAGGATTACCAGAAGCTCCTCAAATTGGGCACATGTTTTCTAAGCTTGTTCCATTTCAAGAGGGTCTTGAACGACTTAGCAATAAAGGCAAATTCTACATACCATGTTGTGGATGAAAATAGGAATACATATGCAGCAAAGTACTCCACTCATTCTTGTAACTGGTACATAAGGGATTTAAATATAGAAGAACATGTGACTGTGACAAGGTTAGTGCCGAACCATTCATGTGGAACCCAAAGGAAGTCAACTGACCATCCCCTAGCATCGTACCTTTGGATTATGAGAAAATGTTATGGTATCTTTAAAAACTTAGTATACATTACACCTAAGAGCATAACAAGTTATCTTTCAAAACATTGGGGCATAACTATGAACTACAAGAAATGCTGGCGCGCAGGTAATGAAACTTATGAGACTAATTGAATCTTTTATTCAGTAATGCAATATGTAAGTCTATCGTATTATCAACTACACGCTAATAATACACTCGCATTTTGTTTTCACATGACTTATGTAAATATTATGTTCACATGAACATGATGAGTAATCAATCATGGTTTACGATCTCACGACTACAACTGATGTCGTGTGATCGGGAACACGATGAATGCACCTATCGTATAACCTTTATTAAACTGTATTCGGTCATGCAGGTAAAGCATTGACTAATTTAATAGATGGGGACCTAGACGAATCCTATTGCATACTTCTTGCTTACGGAAAGCAGATAGAATATATAAATCTAGGAAGTGTAGTTTTTTAGTAAGATCATGTAATATTCCCATACCTATAGGTGGGTATGATTTCAAAAGAATATTGTGGATGCTTGGTCCTATTGCGAGAGCTTTTAGAACAACATTGAGGTCGTTGCTAATGGTAGATGCAACTTTCTTAAAGGGAAAGTATCATGGACAACTATTGATAGCAACTACACTGGACAATTGTGTGCCAAAGGGGTTTTGTATACAATGTATATTGTATATATATTATGTAATTGGTAACAAGTCCAAAGGGATTATGTGTTATGAATTACACGATAAGAACCTACGATAATGAATATTTTTGCTAGACATTTAACCAATTACATAATATTGGCCATGACGTGTGATTGCACACACAACAATTGCATGCCCAATTCCGAAGAGTCACCACAATTTCTGATGTTTCAATTAAATTTGCATCAAAAATTCACGAGTAGTCATTCCCAATTTCCAATGTGTCAAATTTAGATTCCAAGACATGCAAAACCACGACTTTAAATGTTCGGGCTGAATAATTTCCATGACCCGGACTTACCCAGACCTACTGGCCAAACCTTCTAGTTCGGTTTGATGATCCCAGTGGTTCATATCCCTCGCACCCTACGTATATATATAATGATGACCACTAGTCTAACTGAATTCGCGAGGACGAGACGGAGCCTTCGGGACATTGCTATAGCACCAGATGGTGATTAGCCACCCCGTCAGACGTGGTCCTCACTAGCCTCTGACAGGGGCTGATTCACTCTCTGTGTTATTTCAATGTCGTGAATGTTTCGTCCTATTTAAATTGATTGATCCAGGAGTCTGCAAGGATATCACATGCTCACTGATCACTGGCACAGAGATGAAGCATTCGATACATTGCTATAGCGTCGAATGGTGATTCGTCACCCCTTCAGTGGTTGTCCTCACTAGCCACTGATGGGGGCACGATTCACTATCTAGCATTATATCAATGTCGTGAATGCTCAGTCACATTTTATCTGATCGGCCCTCACCAGCCTCTGAAGTGGTCTTCATATTGATATTTTCTTTGTATTTTTTAAAGTTCTACAAAGATTTATTTTTTGGATGTATTGGAGTAATATTCTGTAAAGAAAAATATTAATAAAAGTTATACTTTTTTCCCACTCATAGTTGTCTTCCAGTAGATTTTATTCCTGTACAAAATCATATGTATTGTGTTATAGTTTACACGATAGACGGAATGTCATGTATTTAATGACATACCCATCACCACCAAATGGTACGACAAAAAAGTAGGTTATCCATTCGGATATATGACTAACGTGCCTCTCGTGTTCTTACTAACACGATAATCATTCATTTATTTTTAGCATTTTGTGTCATCAATGACACGATATTAGATGTTATCTGTACTATTTCATGACCTTAGCATCCCATGTGATATCGATAGCACGATATGATGAATTTGTTTTGATATCGCATTTTTTGGGACACGACAGAGCTTCTTATCGAATACACGACAACATCAATGGGCATCTATTTCATTATCTTTCTCCAAGTACTAACGAGACAATCATATGCTTACTAACATGATATCGATATTGATCATGCGTTCGGACCTTCTGGTGCGGGCTGAACCTTCTGGTGCAAGCCGAACCATTTGGTGTGGGCTGAACCTTCTTGTAACACCCCACTTTTCTTATTACGTCTAACCAAAGAGGTTGGAGGTAATTAGTTAATTTTTTGATAAATTATAGAAGATTTTAAAAGTTAAAACCTTCGTATATGAGTAGTGCTCAAATAAACGAACATAACAAGTTAAAGGATGAGTGAAACGGAGGTTGAAATCGAAAGTTACGACCTCAAAAAGTGTGCAATATAGGTGGGACCCACTTAAAAAGAGCATTTTAAGTAGGTTGTTATCTAAGGGCTCACCAATACAAGTCCAACGGTACCAAGAACGCATAAATCCAAATCCAGGGTAGGAAGTTGCGCACGTTTGAAGATTTATTTAAAAAAAAGAAAAGAAAAAGAAAATTGGAGCTACACGCACAGTACGCGCTGATGCAATGTGCGGTCGCTGCACACGTGGCGCTGCTGCCTTTGCAGCGTCAGAGCCTATTTAAAGGCTTCAAATACTATTTTTACAACGAGAACTTCATTTTCTCCGTTTCTGAGCGTTCTGAGTCTGATTATGCCCGTTCAAGAGGCGTTCTTAAATAAATCGAACGTGGTCTAAGCAATGGAGGGGTCCTTTCTCTAAGTTGGAGACCGTGTGAGGAGGAAACACCCCAAGACAATGAGAGGCCCTGCCCGTCGTCATCGAGCACCAAAGAACTTCTCCTTCTCTGTTTTTTATCGTTCTGACTCTGATTGAGCCAGTTTAAGAGGCATTCTTGAGTGAATCAAGTGTGCTCTATACAATGGAAGGGTATGTTCTCTGAGTTGATGACCATATGAGGAGGAAATGCCCTGAGACAAGGAGAGGCCCCACCCTTCATCCTCGAGCACCGGAGAAAGAAAAAGGGGTCAGGAGCAAGACGAGGTTCTGTCCACAGTGCCGAGCCACAATGAGAGAAGTGATTTGGAGTAGAGGAGGCTCTGTCCTCCACCGAAGAGCCACCCAGTAAAAAAGGTATCTCCAAACTAAGGGGAGGCTTTGTCATAGTTTACAAGCATGGAAGGAGAAAAACGTCTTTGAAAAGAAGATGTTCCATCCGTCACATTTGAGCAAGGAAATTAAGGAGCATGTTCAGGCGAAGGGATGCTATGTTTGCCTATTTCAAAGGAGATTGTGCCTGCCATATCTAGACTAGAAAGGAGGACGCTCTGAAGAAACGAACAATTCTAAACACTGTCACTTCTGGTGTCTCCTATGAGTAAGTATTTATGACCTGTTTTAATATGGGTTTAAGAATACGTATGCGTCCTAAGTAGTTAACTTAGGACGTTAAATTACTTATATGCTTGCACATCTTTATTAGTGATAATAATGTATTAATTAAGATGTATAATTTGTAATCATTTAATATGTTCTGATTTGAATTACTTTGCTATGCTTTATCCGATATGATCTGAAGTGTCCTGCTATGCTTTGATCTATTGTGTTATGATATGTTGTATTTAGATGTGTGATCTATTGTGTTCTGATATGTTGTGTTTAGATGTGACTAAATGTGACATGTCTCATCCTAGAATGGAACGAGACGTGTGATGTGTTCGGTCTCGCTGTGGGGTAGAGCGAGACATGTAAATGTGTTATGTTCCGCTCTGTAGTAGAGCGAGATGTGTGATTTTGTTGATTTATTAACTTCCACTTAACTCCTATATATTACGAGTTTCAGTATGACTCTGATTGAATATTAGTATATATGTATTTTAACGTATATGATTTTATGATGTCTGATGTATGTAATAGCGGTTAGGTAGAACTACATTCAGATCTGATCATATTGGAATAATATTGTAAATGTTATCCAATACGTACGTAGGCAACCAATGACAAGGCAACGTTGGCCCAATCCAATTTAATTATACTTATAAGTTTTATTCTAATTTACACACGCCAAATTATGAAGCTTCATTGTTTGTAAATGATCGTTACAACCTGAGTCTACGTACGAGGAAGTTTGAAGCTCCATAGTGCGTAGATGAACATTGTACCTCTCGCACACAGATGATGATTCCTTATTTATGAAAAAAATATTTTATAGGAGATTTTGCTGGCCCGGCTTGGGTCAGGGCGTTACACTTCTGGTTCAAGCCGCCTAGCCTGTTGATTTGGAATCCTAAGAACCTTCTCATTCCTAGATCGCTATAGATGACAGTTTGGAGAACGCTCGCCCACTAATCTTCAGCACCGAGACAGAGCATTCAAGACATTGCTATAGCATTAAATGGTGAATCGTCCCCCTTCAAATACGGTCCTCACTAGCATCTGATGGGGGCATGATTCACTATCAGGCGTTATTTCAATGTTGTGAATGTTCTGTCACATTTTATTTGATTAGTCTTCACCAACCTCTTTGAAGGACGCCTTCTACCAGCTTCGCTATGTAGCACATAAGGAGCACACCACAATCCTCATTTGTTTATTAATATGGGCATTTGTTGATCTTAGTCATTGGCCACTTTGTTGCACCATTTATGAGAAGGGCCTTCTCCATTTCCTGTGCAACCTGTTTCCTTATGTTGTCCACCTATGAAAAGTGGTGGCCATGGTCACCCTTTAGTTGGTTATACCACCTAAACCTATTCTCCTTGTAGTGGACAATAAGCTAAAGAAAGTGGCCCATGACGTAGATCAGAATGAAATTGCTCCCTGAGTTAACATTCAGCCCCCTCAACAATATGCCATCGATTTTTCCCTGCCTCTCATCCTGATCTTGGACCATCCCAACATTAAAATAGTGCAAAATGATGAACTTGCTAAAAACTACTTGGGGTAGATTGTTCCCTGCCTCTCATCCTGACCTTCGATTCCTCAAATTGTGTTCCTCCAGTAGTTGGGAGAAGACGTCTATTACTTGCAATTAACAACAAACTGATCGTGTTAGTCATAACAAGATGCACAATAAATCATGTTATTCATGATATGATAAGTAACAAAATAGTGTAATCGACAACATGACTCATTTCCACGTTGTGTATTCACCAACACACTAGTCATACAACAAAAATTGAGATGAAACTTAGCGTGTTATTCGAACAACAATATGAACAAATGTTGTGTTACCGAGAACACGATAGAAAGAAGTTCACTTTCATCTTTTCATATATTGTGGGATTAATAATATGCTTTTGGCATAAAGCGTAGGATCAATAAAATGATACTAACCTCATTCGTTATGCACTCCTACTTCAACAGAGAGATGTTGTCAGTGTAGAGAAGTGTCGCCATGGGCCACTGCTTGTATGGGTGCGCCAGAAAATCCATGATGATCTCCTTCTCTTCAGTCCATTGAATCTCAATGTGGAAAACCAACATCATGTCAAGATAGTTGTGTGGCACCATATGGACCTCCTCCTTATTTGTCTATTGCTCAATGTGCTCTTCTACATCTATCACTTTGCGGATACTCTCTAGTACTTTTTGATCAACTGGAGGTGTATCTGATACAGTGGCACTATTAGAGGCAACATTTGAGCCTACCGCTTCTGGGGTGGGAGATTGGGTGTGTTGGAGGGATAATGTAGGGGCAAGGGACAGATGTAAGAGGAATTTCATCACATGCCTTTTCCTTCTTTTCCACACTTTCCGTGCGTCCAAACTTGGCTAGCTTCTCCTCTACATAGCTGCTGAAATTCTTTGTCTTCTTCGATCCTTGAGCGGCCACCTTTTTGGTTGGCTCCTCACCTTTAGCAGGTGGTTCAACGGTGGTGTACCTTGACTTCTAGGGCACTAGAGGTAGGCAGGGTGTGATAGGGGCAACTTTCTGCTTTGTTCTCAGTTTCATTGTCATTTGAGGAATTGCTTCTTTATTTGTGCTTTCCTCTTCTTTATTTGCTTCCCGGGTTTGTTCTGGTCCCTCCAGGGTTGTTCCGGTCCCTCCAGGGGTTGTTTTGGTTCCTCCTGGGGTTGTTCCTGGACCTCCCGGTTTGGGGCTAGACCTCTCGGGTACTTTCCTTCTTCTCCATGGTTGGTTCCTTGACGGACTGGGATTGAACAACTTCTTCATTCATTTTCTTCAAAAATCTTGTTATCATGGTCCTTTCCACCTTCAGACCCTTCTTCTTCTGTATTGGGGAGGTAGCTTTCGGCTTCCTTTTCTCTGCGTATAAGAAGTAAGCAATCACATTAGTACATACATGATATGCACATCGATCATGTTTTAGATGACATGATGTAGCACCCTATCGTATTGACTGAAATACGATAGTGTCTTATCGTGTTAACGATCACATGACCACAACTAGATCATTTTCTTATTGAACTATGTTTCTATGATAGTGTGATCGTTCACACAACCACAATAATATCATTTTTCTTAAATAATGATTGTTGCGATAATCGTGTGCTCGATTACATGATTATCACTATACAAACACGATAGATGAAAATGTCATCTTCTTCCATTCGTACTTACTCAAAATGAATTCCTTGTCCACCAATTGAGGAACAGGTACTAGTTGCTCTTCATGAGCAGATGGGTGGCCAGCTTCTCTGGATTTGGAAGCTCTAGACTTGACCCGAACTGACGGCGATCCTTTGGTTCTTGGCAAAGGGGTTGATGCATGAGGGACTTCCGATTGAGGGGGTTCATGTGTTTGCTCTATCTCCGGTTCCGGTGGGGTTGCATTTGTTCTAGGCTTGTTGTCACCTCCAAATCATTTTTAACATGCTGGAGCGCAACTTCAACTCTCTCAGTGTTCCATCCTTGTTCCCCGTATAGAATAGTCTTGTAACGACCCATTTTCCAGTTACACTTAACCCGGGGGGGTTAAGGGTAATTTAGTAATTTGTGATTAGGGTTAGGGGGTTTCATTAGGTGAAATCCCTGTATCTGGGTAGAGCTCGAAATAACGAGCGTCGGGAATCGAAGAACGCGCAAAACAGGGGTCGGGAGCGAAAGCTACGACCCCAAGAAGTGTGCCATATGGGCGGGACCTACACAAAAGTGCAGGATAACCTACCCATGTGTGGTCTTGTTTCGAAGGGTTCGTCGACACGAGTCCATCGGTATCAAGAGCGTGCGATTCCAATGTCGAGGTTGGAAGTTATCACGTTTTGAGGTCAGGATATTATTTGAATAAAATAATATCTTTCTGGATAGGATCGACGACGCAGTGGATAGGATTACTGACGAAGTAGATAGGATTGCTGACAAAGTGGATAGGATTGCTGATGCAAGCGGATAGGATTGCTGACGAAGCGGATAGGATTGATAATGCAAGCGGATAGGGTTGCTGACGAAGCGGATAAGCTCGACACGTGTCAGCCTCACATCTCTCCAGTTTTTCTATAAATAGCACCTATGACATCCAGAGGAAGGAGGAGAATTCTCTCCCACGTTTTCCTATTTCTCTCCCACGTTCAGAAACTTCTGTTCTTCATTTCTCACTCATTTTAAGTCCGATTCGAGTCGTTCTTGAGGCGTTCCTAGCTAATTCGAGGGTGATCTACGCAATGGTATGGTCCATTCCTCGTGTTGGTGCTCCTGTAAGGGAGGAACGACCCGGGGTAAGAGGAGGTTGTCCACCACCCTCCTACCCCAAGAGAGAAAGAGAGAGAGAGAGAGAGATGGCCCGGTGAGAGAGGAGGCTTCGTCCTCCGTTACCGGGCCAAATCAAGAGAAGTGGCCCGAAGTAGGGGAGGCTTTGTTCTCCACCGAAGGGCCACGATGTGTGAGGAACACCCCGAGTAGGGGAGGTTCTATCTGCCGCCCACGAGCGCAGAAAACGAGAAGTCTCCGGGAAAGGGGAGAGTTGGTTGGGTCGTCTTTCGGTGCAAGGTGATGAATGTATGGAGGCAAGAGGAGGCTATGTCCGCTGTCTCCAGATCTGAAGGGGAGGACGCCCAGAAACGAGCGTCCCGAATACCGCTACCTCGTGAGACATCAGGGGAGTAAGAGTTTCTTATCTCCTATTTCAATTATAGAATGACATGTGCTAGTTATGATGTGTTCTATGCCATGATGTGTGTCGTCTCGCTCTAGGTTAGAGAGAGATGGGTTGTGCGTGTGTTTATATTATGATATGCTATGCGTATATGCCATGATGTGTGCCGTCTCGCTCTGGGTTAGAGAGAGACGGGTTGTGCGTGTGTTTATATGATGGTATGTTATGCTTATGCTTATATGGGTTAGAGAGAGACGGGTTGTGCATGTGTTTATATTATGATATGCTATGCGTATATGCCATGATGTGTGCCGTCTCGCTCTGGGTTAGAGAGAGACGGGTTGTGCGTGTGTTTATATTATGATATGCGTTGCTTATATGCCATGATGTCTGCCGTCTCACTCTGGTTTAGAGAGAGACGTGTTGTGTGTGTGTTCGGTCTCGGCTCAGTGATAGAGCGAGACCTATGATTGTGTTCTGTCTCACTCTATGATAGAGCAAGATGTGTGATACTTGCGGTCTCGGCTAAGTGATATAGCGAGACGTGTGATGTATGTGGTCTCGGCTCAGTGATGGAGCAAGACGTGTGAATGTGATGGTCTTGCTCTAGGATAGAGTGAGGAATGTTGTGATGGTCTTGCTCTGGGGTAGAGTGAGGCATGTTGTGGTGGTCGTGTGGCACTCGTCTCTATGATAGGGCAAGATGTGTGTTGCCGGTGTTTTATCAGGTTTTCGTATTGGTCGTGCGGTGCTCGTCTCTATGATAGAGCGAGATATATGTTGCCGGTGTTTGACGGGTTTTCGTATAACCCCGATTAAATATTCGGGTATACGTATGTGTTTTCGTATGGTTTGATGTATGTAGTAGCCAGTAGGCAAAACTACGTGCGGATCCGATCGTATCGGAGTAACATCATGGATGTTATCCGATATGTACGTAGGCAACCAACGGTAATGCAACGTTGGCCTGGTTCGAATTAGTTATATAATTAGGCCAGTTCTTGCCTACGCACAACGGAGCGCTAAAGTTCCATAGCGTGTAGAGGAACGAGAAGACTCTTGCACTCAGAGTGTGCCGCTCTTGGTTCTGGGTTTGGTTTTCTTTGATTTTGGACCCCCGGCCTGGGTCGGTTTTTGGGTCGAGGCGTCACAAGTCTTCTCCAAAACAACATCACAAATCCCAATCATTACACCCACTGGCATGAAAAATTATTCAATGACACCCTGGTGGGACTATAAATGCCCTAATGTCTGGCCGGAGTGGGTGTGGACAAGTTTCATTGCCCTATGAATCGTTGTCTGCGTGCCCGCCTTCTTCTCCTTCGGGGCCGCCCTTGGGCCATCGGTTAAGTGGGCCTCTTTGGGAATCGGAGTGGTTCAGAGAATAACTTGGGAAGTTGGCTTTTAGATGCATGAACACCTCCTCATACCACTTCCTCATCCGGTGATGAGCAAGGAGCTTCTTCCTCGCCTTTTCATCAACTGGGTCAAGTTTTGTGGCCTTCTCCACATCGCTCAATAGTTGGGTAAACTAGGGCCATTTCTTACACCTTGGGCTACATGGAAGACCACTGGGAGCCCATATAGAAGTATGCTAAAAAAATCATACATGGTGGACAAGACAAAACAAACTGGTTAGTAGTGTACGAATGACAATTATGTTGTGTTATGGATAACACATTGACGGCTTCATTGTGTTATCGATTACACGATAGTCCATTAATGTGTACTGTAATATACACGATATGGTACTTAGTCATCTTACCGGTCACACAATAACTAAACTTGCGTGTTATACAACGTATTTTCATAAACACGATATACATGATATCGTGTGAATGCAATGGCGATATACATGCGTGTGGAGAATTATCGTGTTAGTAGAATGACAATAATAGAATTCATCGTGTTATCGATAATACGAGAGTTACCTGGAGCACAAATGAAGCCCCAACAAGAATTTCGGTTGTGGGGGAGCGCTCATCCTATCGGTTCATGATGTTCCAGTGGGCTGATGATATGCCTCTGATAAACATATCATGCATAGCCCCAACCATATTGTCGCTCCCCATGACTGACAGGTCATCTATGTAATCACACAGAGCTGGGGATACAGATTTGTTGCTTTGTGTGAATAACACTAGAACCCCCATGTGCACGATAGCCAACCGTGCTAAGTCCTCGTCTAACACAATCTGTGTTTCAGTAACCACTTCTTTCAACATTTCTCCAAGTACATTCTTCTCCGGCAGCTTCCCTTAGAAGAACTTCTTGTAGAATTGCCCCTTGCCTTGGGCAGCCTTCCCCTTGCAACTTTCCAATTTACACAGTTTCCCTTTTCCACTCAAACCTGTGATCATTGCCACTTCATCCACCGTAAGGGGTAGTATTTTGCGCCTTAAGTTGAAGACCTCATGTGAGTCGTCGCAGCACTCACCAATGAGAATGTCAAAGAGAGGGCTAGAGATGATGACGGGCTCGCAATCATATATTGGGTAGAACCCCGTCTCCACCAATATAGTCTTGCATCTTGGACCTAAATCTACAAGGTCTTTTGCTAGACAGAGTCCAGCGGGGAAACTGTTCATTCTTAGACCTGGTCCCTACCCGTAGATTTTCTTGTTCTTCTCTTTTGATGCCTTCACTAACTCTACCATTTGCTGTATTACTCTAGCTTTACAACTGCAAAATTGGATATATATATATATATATATATATATATATATATATATATATATATATATATATATATATATATATATATATATATATATATATATATATATATATATATATATATATATACAATGGGTCGTGACCATAATAAATAGTTGCATTGATTCACATTATGTAACGAACTTCCTTAGTTACGCTAAGTAGATATATCGTGTTATTGGATACACGATAGGAGGAACTCTCATACACAATAGTACAACAGTTGAATATTATGTGTTGCTTGTCGTGCTATTAATTATAGAACATATAGATTAGCATATTATTGAATAAACGATAATGCAACACTTGAATCTTGATAATCATTTTATCGAACACACGATATATGACTTATCGTATTCGTGAAAATATGATAAGCTACTGTGAATACCTACTTCATGTGTTCTAAAACACAAAATACCAAAAATCGTGCATACGAATATACAATGTAGATTTTAGGAAAGGCCTTACCAAGAAACTGATCCAAGCCAGATTAACCCCTCGACCGACCGGTGATTTTCTCCAAAGTTCACTCCTTTACCGAGATCGCGTCAAATAGAACCTCGCTACATGGCCGAAACTTACTTTGAGGTAGAAATTTTCAAAATCACCTTCCAAAAACAAGATAAAATGGAACTAACGCCAGAGTTTTTTTTAAATCTCCTTCTGGAAATAAAAAAACCCTAATCTTCATAAAATCGACATGAGTTTTTTGCAATTGCAGGTCGGATGGATCAAAAAACATCCGCTTATTCTGCGTGAATGTTTCTCATTGCTCCAAATGATGCAATAGACAGTGAGATGGATCGAAGATCGGAACGAAGGCTTCTCACAGAGGAATCGCTAGTCTATGAAGTCATTTGCATGTGAATGCGACTTCGTGAGGGTTTAACATTATATAAAACCCTAACTGTTGCCCAAGGGTATTTTTGTCCAAAATATGACTTATATCGTATTAGTTCAGGTGTGATGGCATTTTTTTGTGAAAACCAAGGAATATGGAATTGTGTGTTCTTTGGCCAGGCAATATAAGAAAAGCTCTTTTTTCAACCCTTTCTAAAACATCCTTGTTGAAGGGTTCTAACTATGTAGTGAGAACTAGCTACATGTGTGCCACACGGACATGTCTCCTTGGACTTTGAACAAAAACAGTGACAAAATAGTGATTCAAAGAGATACGAAATGAACTAGTTCACATTTGCCGCATTTTACAGAAATAGGACCTCCTTCTTTCGGATTTTAAGGGTAATTTTTTTAATTTTAGCTATATAGTTTTGACTCTTTTTTCGCCACTTTGTAGTTTGCACCTATGTCACCCTTGTTTCTATACATTTGTACATATTGCAACTTGTGCTGCATTTACTTGTCAAATCCGTTGCCAAGACTTTCCCCTATGCAAGAACATGAAAAATCAGCATATGCTGATGAGGCCTCAAATGAGCGGTGTGTCTAAGGCCCAATATTTGTAGGCCCCATCTCCCCAAGAAACTTGATCTTGGTCGTGCCACCAAGCTGGTCTAGGACGTTTACTCCCCCAATGATAGCCATGCCCCATTCAGGGACCTAAATTGTTGTTTATTGTTCGTTTCTGATCAAGGACGTTTGTCTGAATTGTTTGTTATTTATTGTTCGTTTGACTTAATATTTGACTTTTGGAAGTCGTGAGGTCTTGCACAAATATAAAACGATGTAATTATACATTTGAGTTTCCTTGGGGAAGATCCAAAGTGAAAGTGCGGGAGAGAAGCCGTCCCACGTGGACTTTTGGTCACATGGCCCATGTTTCAGTGTTCACATTGCATACTGAAACATTAATTTGTTCTGATCTTTTGCTATATTTTTGTGGTCCCGTGTGAATTGAACGTCTTACTTATAGAACTTGTAAGGTCCTGCACATATATAAATAGCTGTAATTAGATGATCAGTTGCAGAGAATAAAACATTCAGTTTCCATGGGAATGTGGATGAGGTGCCTTGAATCACTTTTCTGCCTCTTTCTTCTCGTTTCTTTTCTACCCTTGCACACTGAAAGTTGCATAGCAAGGGAGAGAGAAGCACTTCTTGATTTCAGGCGAGGCGTTCAAGATGATAACAATGGAAGTAGGCTGTCTTCATGGCAAGGTCACAATTGTTGTGGATGGATTGGCGTGACCTGTCATAACACAACTGGCAACATCATCAAGCTTGATCTCTCATGTGGATACTCAAGTTGTAAATTAAGGGGTATGCTGCCTCCTTCTCTACTCCAGTTGAACCAGCTGACTCACTTGGACCTGAGTGGAAATTCATTTCAAAATAAAATTCCAAAATTCATTGGCTCATTCCATCAGTTGGAGTACCTCAATCTCAGCCATAATTCCTTTCTCGGACAGGTACCTCATGAGCTTGGAAACCTTACTGATTTGCTTTTCCTTGATCTCAGTTACAGCCTGCAGTATGTTGACAACCTTCACTGGCTATCTCATCTCTCCCAGTTGACACATCTTTATATGAGCGATGTCAACCTAAGTAGGTCGCATGACTGGCTTCACTCTGTAAACATGCTCCATCATCTATTAGTATTGCATTTAGATGGGTGTTCCATAAGCAGCATTCCGCCTTCTCTTCCATCTAGTAATCTGACATCACTTGTTACCTTGGACCTTTCTGGTAACTCCATTAATTCGTCAGTACCATCCTGGCTGTGTAATATCACTACTCTTGGACAAGTGGATCTCAGTTTCAACCTCATTTATAAGGTTCCTGATTGTCTAGTAAACATGGCTTCACTTGCTAGACTTTATTTGGCATTTAATCAGATCAAGGGAAGTCATTTTGGGCTTCTGAAGAACTCTACAGGTAGTCTTACCAAAAGTTTGAAAATTTTGGATGTACAAGCCAATAGGCTAAATGATGGTTCCTTCCCTACTCCATGCTTTTGCAAATTCTCGATGTTGGAACGGCTGCTTCTTGACGGAAACAAGTTAAGTGGCCCCGTTCCAGAATGTCTTGGACAACTTTCGCAGTTAGCCTTCTTATCACTTTCCTGGAATTCCTTGAATGGTCCTCTTCCTCCAACATTATGCCAATTGTACTCGTTGGAAAGCTTGTATATTGCTTACAACAATTTGAGCGGCCCTGTTCCTCAATGCCTTGGAAATTTGTCACAACTAGTTGCCTTGACTCTTGCATTCAACTCCTTCAGTGGTGTGGTGTCAGAAGCCCATTTTACCAATTTATATAGCTTGCGAGTATTGGATCTGACCTCAAACTCTTTGTTTTTCAATGTTCCATCTGATTGGGAGCCCTCGTTTGATCTCAATATCATCTTCCTGGGATCCTGCAAACAGGGGCCAAATTTTCCCGCATGGCTTAGAACACAAAATTTTACCCATCTAGACATCTCCAATTCAAATATTTCTGATGTCATTCCCGATTGGTTTTGGAAATATTCTTCTCAAATTGTGCTTTTAAATGTGTCAAACAACAAGATTAGAGGAAAGATTCCAAGTGAAGCAAAGTTTAGTTCCGTTAAATCTTTGGACATGAGTTCAAACAACTTTGAAGGCCCATTACCTCAGATAGGTCATCATGTGGAGACCTTCGACCTATCCAAGAATTCATTCTCAGGATTATTCTCAGGACTATTCTCAGGATTATTCTTCATGTCTTTCTTAGATCTTTCCTATAACTTTCTGAATGGTAGCATCCCCTCTTTCATATGCCATATTGAAGATCTTAAGGTTATCAATTTGTCCAACAATCAGTTTTCAGGGAAACTACCTCAATGTTGGGATAGACTGAAATCCATTACAATAATTGATTTGGGAAACAATGGTTTAACTGGGGAAATCCCTAATTCCATGGGTCATCTACCTCACATGGTATTTTTGAGTTTAGATAACAACATCCTCTCTGGATCTGTCCCCCCTTCATTTAGAAACCCCAAGCAATTGAAAGTTCTGGACCTCAGTAACAACAAGCTCTATGGGGAAATCCCATCATGGATAGGAGAATGTAATCCCTACCTTGTAGTACTTTGTATGAGTAGAAACATGTTTCATGGTAAACTT
Source organism: Saururus chinensis (assembly GCA_035235625.1). Lineage (NCBI taxonomy): Eukaryota > Viridiplantae > Streptophyta > Magnoliopsida > Piperales > Saururaceae > Saururus > Saururus chinensis. Next base: position 39,434,832 of record CP141146.1, read on the forward strand.
CCTCCACAGCTAGCTCTTCTTAGCCAACTCCAAGTCTTGGAACTTTCTCATAATAATCTATCAGGCAAGATACCAAGGAAATGGGGTGAATTCCCAGCAATGATCTCTGAAAAAAATGCTGTATTGGGCTCTACATGGAATACCTTTTCAAATTCTATATGGAATAACATTTCAAATTCTTTTGTCTACCATTATGAGGCAAATTCTTATTATGCCATGGACATCATTCTGGTCAACAAAGGTAGAGAACTTAGCTATAGTGGAGGACCATTGCGTTATCTTAGGGGAATAGATCTCTCAGTTAATAACTTATCTGGAGAGATCCCAACAGAGCTATTCAATCTCAAATCACTGCACAACTTGAATTTGTCTCGGAATCATTTAACCGGAGGACTTCCAAAGAATATTGGTAATTTGCGCAACATGGAAGCACTTGACTTGTCTGAAAACGGGCTGAGTGGTTCAATCCCCAGTAGCATGTCACTTCTATATTCATTGAGTTATTTGAATTTGTCGTATAACAATCTGTCCGGAGAAATCCCAACAGGATACCAAGTACGTACTCTTGATCAACAATCATTCATTGGAAATCCTCATTTGTGTGGACCACCACTTCCAAAAGAGTGCTCTAGTCATAGAACACAAGAAAAGTCAACAGTTGGAGGAGATGATGGAGGTTGGTTACATTTGATTTGGGTTTACATCGGAACGACACAAGGATTTGCAGCAGGCTTTTGGGGACTTACGGCTGTTTTGGCATTCAACAAGAATTGGAGGATTGCATATTTCCGTTTCTTTGATATGTCATGGATAAGATAATTGTGGGATAAGTAGCAATATATTGGCTAGTTATTAGTAAATTTTTCTGGCTAAAGTTATAATAAAATAATTAGGATCTAAATTGCATCATGAATATTATTATGTACCTTCTTTTTAATTCCGTATGATGCATTTCTTTGTGACGTCATCTGAAATAAAATTGTTCCTGATTTGTCATTTGAGTTTATAAACTGAACAATGTTATTCCCCCAGCGCCACTCTCTATACCCCTCCTCAGTCCTCACTCCATTATTCAGTAGTAGATCGTCGTCCCCTTTGTTCTCACAGGAAATCGTTTTCTGCTGGTGGACAGCTCTGATTTTATGAAAAGCCCAACTAAGGAGGCATCAAGAGGGGTGCTCTGTTTATTGCAGCATCTGGTGTAAAATACTCCCATGTTTGGCTTCTCTAGTGTTGTTGGGAGATGTTGTTGTATTTTTTGCAAAACCAACCTTGAAGGAGAACAGAAATTTATTGAATCTGTTATCTCTTTGACAAGATCCTGCATTGTTCGTTTTTCTACACTCCTCTATCTCTCCCGTTCTCCTCATCTAAGAGGTCGCTCTTAAATCTCAACAACAACGATATCTGTTATTTTTTTGGTTCCCACCCTCTTACCATTTCCATTCCAGCTGAAGAAAGGAAGAGGATTTCATTACTTTAATTGATTCGCCCAATTTATTCCAAATTCTCTTCCACTCAGACCCTCTGAATCTAAAGCCACGGACCAGGCGACCATCGAAATCCATATCGTGAAACATCCAAAATGTTAGTCTTTCTCAAGAAAAAGCACCAAAGAAGTAGAAGAGGACAACCGCATATCTCAGTTATAACTGACGCAGGATCCGAACGCATTCCAGTCGATGAAGCTTTAATTCAGGGAGCAGGAGCAACTCAGCTTGCCAAATTAGGGCTGGCAACCGGGACCTGAGCCCGTTTGACCGGCCAGGCCCAAGATGGCAAATGGGCTAGCATCGGGCGGTGATTAAGTAAATCGGGCTTGGGCTCCTCCACTCGGATAAGGTGTCCAATGGAAGTGTTCTACCACATGACCATGCATAAGTCCATTAACATTTTAATATGTACGCTTAAGTCAAAATTTGAATTTACTCACGTTCAAACACTTTAAAACCATTTAAATGTGTTAAAGAGTGAATGGATGTATCTACCACGTGACTTATGGAATGGTTTCCATGATAAATCATATTTGATTCCTCTTCCTCTGATGGTGAGGAGACACTCACATACAGTCTAGACACGAGCGGTGGAGTCCAACGCCATGATCCAACAAGCACCTAAGGGGTGCCTAAGCCTACGAAATCCATAGCAATATATTAGCCATATTACACAGCAGGGGTCAGGGTAGCCAAGGGGTCATAGGCCCCCATGTAGTTGAAGAACATGACATTCACCCAGTTGATGTGTTTCCTGATGGCCTCCCAAGGGTAGGTCTAGTTCACACCCCACACAAACAACTTCGATGAGAAGTACATGGCCACAATGATGAGCAGAGGTTTGTGGCCAACTGCCCATGTCTCCACTCCCACCACCTCCCGCCACTCCTTGAAGAGTAGCCCGAAGTTGTCCATGTCGTCCTACTCTAAGGGGTACTCTTAGTTGAGATCCAAGCTGTCGAGATCATACAATCGGGACACGGTGATGGAGGACTAGATGAAGGCTGCCCGACTCGTCTGGGTGCTCACCATTGCGGAGAAAGCCATGGGGCTTCACATTGCTCCCCATTTACCTCTCACCTAAACTCCGGGCATGACTCTGAGAATGAGAGGTAAAATTCTATGTCAGGGCCCCGTTCACTCCATGAACCGGTCCCAAACCCTATTGAGGGTATTTTAGCCTTTACCTTAGTTGTTCTCCCCCCAATCCAACAATAACTAATACCTCTTGATTAATCTTCATTAATCTCAAGTTATAAATTAACGCATTAATAATAAAAATATGCATCGGAATAATCAACATAATAACATGTAGTCACATAAGTGCATAAATAATAAATAAAGGCCCGTTGCACTCATTTGCAGCTCAGCAAATTTAAGTTCGAGAGTGTAAATAACTCTAACGCATCGTATGAGTGACGTATATAATACCCTAGTGGATTTTTGCGCTGTGTTGTGGACATGGGTAATACATTGCCTTAAACCCTGAGAATTATGGTTGTTCCCCTTGTTTTCTCATGACACTGTGACCTGTCAAGGTCTTTGTGTCACTTACTGGTCACACCCCTTCCTTTTGAAACAGTTTAACCTCACTATAGCGTATCGTAATACTTGGTAGTTAGGTTATTAGTTTCGGCAGAAACAGAACATACTGCCCCTAAGGGTATTCGGGTAATTCTATCACCTAAGGTATGGTACCCTCACTTGGGTCATTTGGTCATCTCACTACCCTTCTATTTATTTTAAGTCCTTAACCTCTCAAACGGCTCCACTCTGAAGCTGACTCGCGCTTCCATTCACACGAATGTGGGTGGTTCACTCGAATGGGTATTTTTGTTATTTTTACTAAAGCCTTATTGACATCTAATGAGTCTAAAATTGGGCTCAAGGGTACTACTTAACTTTATGTACTTGGTGCAATTTTCCTAGCATGTGACAGGGTTGTGAACCCCTTGAACCGACCTAGGTTTGCCTAACAATTTACCATGGTTGTGAACCCCTTGAACCGACCTAGGTTTGCCTAACAATTTACCATAAAACCTAAAGACAAAAGGGTCAATTATCCATGCACTGGGATTTTTCCTCACTACATGGTTTGGTCTATATTTAGGGTACACATTAATCTCTTACTTATTTTTTTTTAATTTTTAAATCCACTCATAGGCCCCTGAACCAGAGCCTCGAACTCTAGTAAGTTAATATTATATGATAATTTAACTATCAGGGGTAAAAGGGTCATTTTCTAGTATCTAGGATTTTTCACTGAGAAGAAACTTTGTCAGAATACTCCCACACCTCTCAAGGTCCATGAGTAATTTTCTAGAATTTTTCTGACATTTTTAGCCCCTGAATTGGACCCTGTTCATTTCCCTTCTATTATTTTATTTTTTTCACCCGGGCCGGTTCGGTTTGGGTCGATGACCAGCATTGCGGGTCATCTTCCCTGCGTCCGGCCAGAGGCGGAAACACCTTTGGTGGCGCCGCACCTGGCTGCCACAGCGGGGCGGTAGGTTGGTGTGACACCCCGACCCACAAACAGACCCGGGTCGGGGGTCCGAGGCGATGGAAACCAAACCCAGAACCGGGAGCGGCGCACTCTGAGTGTGAGAGTCTTCTCGTTCCTCTATGCGCTACGGAACTTTAGAGCTCCATTGTGCATAGGCAAGAACTGGCCTAATTATATAACTGATTTGGACCGGACCAACGTTGCCTTGCCGTTGGTTGCCTACGTACATATCGGATAACATCCACGATGTTACTCCGATACGATTGGATCCGGACGTAGTTCTGCCTATTGGCTACTACATACAACCGGCATACCAAAAACATATACGTATAAAATATGTATCTCCGAATATTTAATCGGAGTTATACGAAAACCCGATAAAACACCGGCAACACATATCTCGCTCTATCATAGAGACGAGCACCACACAACCACCACAACATGCCTCACTCTATCCCAGAGCAAGACCATCACATTCACCAGTCTCGCTCCATCACTGAGCCGAGACCACATGCATCACATGCCTCGCTATATCACTTAGCCGAGACTGCACGCATCACACATCTTGCTCTATCATAGAGTGAGATGGAACACAATCACAGGTCTCACTCTATCACTGAGCCGAGACTGAACACACACACAACACGTCTCTCTCTCTAACCGAGAGCGAGACGGCACACATCATGGCATATAAGCATAACATACCATAATATAAACACATGCACAGCCCATCTCTCTCTAACCCAGAGCAAGACAGCACACATCATGGCATATAAGCATAGCAAGCATATGGATCATAGCATAGCTCACGTCATAACTAGCACATGTCGTTCTATAGTTAAAATAGGAGGTAAGAAACTCTTACTCCCTTGATGTCTCACGAGGTAGCGGTAGTCGGGATGCACATTTCTGGGTGTCCTCCCCTTCAGGTCCGGAGATAGTGGACAGAGCCTCCTCTAGCCTCCATACGTTCATCGCCTTACACCGAAAGACAACCTGACCAACTCTCCCCTTTCCCGGAGAGTTCTCGTTTTCTGTGCCCGTGGGCGGCAGACAGAACCTCCCCTACTCGGGGTGTTCCTCACACATCGTGGCCCTTCCGTGGAGAACGAAGCCTCCCTTACTTCGGGCCACTTCTCTTGATTTGGCCCGATAACGGAGGACAAAGCCTCCTCTCTCACCGGGCCATATCTCTCTCTCTCTCTCTCTCTCTCTCGGGGCAGGACGGTGGCGAACAAAGCCTCCTCTTGCCCTGGGTCGTTCATCCCTTATAGGAGCGCCAACTCGAGGAATGGACCATGCCATTGCGTAGATTACCCTCAAATTAGCTAGGAACGCCTCAAGAACGACTCGAATCGGACTTAAAATGAGTGAGAAACGAAGAACAGAAGTTTTTGAACGTGGGAGAGGAATGGTAAAACGTGGGAGAGAATTCTTCTTTTTCTTCTTTAGGATGCCGTAGGTGCTATTTATAGAAAAACTGGAGAGATGTGAGGCTAATACGTGTCAAGCTTATCTGCTTCGTCAGCAACCCTATCCACTTGTGTCATCAATCCTATCTGCTTGCATTAGCAATCCCATCCATTGCGTCGTCGATCCTATCCAGAAAGATATTATTTTATTTAAATAATATTCTGACCGCAAAAAGCGATAACCTCCAACCTTGACGTTGGAATCGCACGCTCTTGATACTGATGGACTCGTGTCGACAAGCCCTTCGAAATAAGACCACACATGGGTAGGTTATCCCGCACTTTTTGAGTGGGCCCCGCTCATGTGGCACGCTCCCCAAGGTCGTAGCTTTCACTCCCGACCCCTATTTTGCACGTTCTTCAATTTGTCACGCTTGTTACTCCGAGCTCTACCCGGATACGGGGATTTTACCTAATGAAACCCCCTAACACTAATCTCAAATTACTAAATTACCCTGAACCCACCCGGGTTAAGCGTAACCAAAAAATGGGTCATTACAGTTGGGCTCCACAAGATCGCCGCCTGGCGGCGATTCCGTTGATCCAAGGCCCGCTACCTTTGTTTTTTTAAACTGGAGAAGGCGTCACTACAACAGGCTTCCACAGCCAGCTGATGGGACGGGCTTGACCGGATCACCATCGTTTGCAGCCCTGGTCCATCCTTCAGCCGGGGGCTGCATTGCGCTGCTGCATGTTCTCCCCCTTTCTTTTTTTTATTACTGAGACGACCCAGCGGCTTGCACAGCAGCAACCGATCCGCCGCCGCCAAGTCCGTCGTGGCCAGTGGGGCCCCTTTCCTACTACACCGGTGACCGGAATCCACAATGACTGTTCACATAATTATATGAACAATATATGCAGAAATTGTAAGGACTCTTATTTCTAAACCGGTTTTTGTTTCTTTTTAATTATGGGTTATGGTGTGGTTAACTCATTTTCTTATTAATTCGGTGGTATCATAAATAAATGGTGTTTCTGATGGTTTTATTCAAAATCAACTTTACAATTATTGGTTTTAAGTGATTTTGAATCAAATCTGAATTTTTGGGATTTTTCTGAATTTTTACTAATTTTCCGAAAATTAGGGTTTGGCGGGACCCCTGTGGGCCCCACCGTCGAAATTAGGGTTTTTGGACCAAGTTAACCCAAACATCAACATAAGCCTTTACAAAAATTTTCCTAATTTTTCTAGGTTTAATTAGTGCCCAAATAGTCGAATTACCTATTTTTAGCCTATTTTTCTATTCATGCCTCACTAATTACCTATGCACACCCCAAAACCTACTATAAAAGGAAAGACCTGAGCCTTTCCCATTTTGGGAATAGGCTGAGAAGGGGAGGTTAGGCCTAATTCCCCAATTAGCCCTAGATTAGAAGGTATTTAAGGTAAGTCCCTTCTAATTAAACGCTAAATCCTAGATTTTCTCTTAATCCTTCCTAGATCTATCATTTCCCCTTTGTTTTGATTCGTTTTTAAGCATCAAAACTACTAATTTGCATCTTTACTTCAAACCCTAGATCTAAAAATCCGATTTTTATGTTCAGTAAGCCCTAGATCTAAGTTTTTCATTAGGGTTTTCTATGTTAAATTGGTTTTAATGGAGTTTAATTTAAACTCTATGTCTTTGTAAGGTTTTCAAGAAGGGTGACCATCAAATCCAAGCCTAATCTAGGGATAAGGTAATGGACTTTCAAATTTTCAGTCTTCCTATGGTAAAACTCTTGATTTTGTGGTTTATTTTGAATGGATTTACTTGATTTAGTGCTTTAATGACATGATTTGTAAATGGTAATCTTTAATCCCGATTTCATAGGGTTTTATCTTGTTATGATGTGGATTAGCTTTCTGAAAGTTATGGTGGAATTTTATTGGCATTTAGGTTATTAGATGGAGATTTTAAGAGTTATTAATGGAGTTTCGGTTTAAAAATTCGAAAGGAAGAAGGTCGATTCTGCCTTGTTGGCGTTTGAACGGCCCTCCTAGGCGTTCGAACAGCAACATTGTCAGTTCGACAGATTTCCAGTTTAGCCGATTGAACGGCCCTCGTGGGAGTTCGAATGACAACATTGAAAATTCAAAATTTTATCGTTTAGCCGATCGAACAGCCCTTCTGGGCGTTCGAATGGCTAAACAGCAGATTTTGGTATTATGTGCATGATGTTTATTTCAGTCATTCTACTTTAATATGTCATTTTTATATGAATGTGGAGTGTTTTGAGCTATAATATGTTACTGGAAAGGCATACCATTGGGGTTATGAAGTTGAGGTATATATATTTAGACTTATGTGGAATGACTTGTGGTTGGATGTATGATGTTGGAATTGCCATCTTGAAGTTACGAATGGTTGATTCTCTATAGTTAAGTATATTTTCAGTAGAGCTACAACATATTAACGGACTGATATGTCATGTTAGGATGTGGTTAAATTGATGTGTGAATGTTAGTGAATGTCATAGCTTAAGGATGAAGTGAATAATCTTATATGTGTTTAGCTTGTGGTTGAGCTTTGATTTGAGTTATGATTTTAATGATTCTTCTCCTATGATTTCCGCTAGAATTCATGATTAGATGTTAATGCATATGTGTAGTGTGGTAGTGAGTTAATTACAAGCATGTTGATATGCATTGAGTGAAGTGCTTCTACTAGGTACACACACATGTGGGGTTTAATGATGATGATGAGGATTGATGTTATAATTATGAATGATGCATGAGGGGCTGATGAGAGCACTTATCATGAATTAGGATTCATGTATGCCTTGCCCACGTATGTACCGTGTTGCATGCATTATGAAAATGGATTTTCAATTGAGGATTTATTGAGATTAATCGAATTTGATCGATTGGATGCACTGTGGTGAAATTGCATGCCGGATTAATCGGTCGTGGCTTAATCGAAGCTTGATTGGTCCGAAAGGACATGTTTTGATTTGAGTTCCTGTGTGGAACGAGTGCACTCCCCGGGTTGAGTCTAGTTAAGTGGAATTATATGGGGGACGAGTTTCGTACTTGTCTTGCGATTTGAGATTATTATTGTCTTCTGGACCCTGAGAATCCAATATGGTATGCTCTGTGCACCAGCTACCATGTGTTCTAGGGTTTCCTATGTGGGAACTCGGACTCTTCCCCATCACAGAAGATGTCCCAAAATGAACACCCCTGCTCTAGGTCCTCTTCGTGAGAATGTGACATCCTTGGCCAGGATCGTCTGGGGCAAGCAGCTTTAGGGATTGACAACCCCGAACTTCTTAAATTCTTGTATAGAATTTGGACCATGACACGCCTTCGTGGCCTTGTCTATGTTCCCGTCTGTGTGACACTAAATTGTAATTACTCCTTGATGGAGGTATTCTTTATATGATGTGATGCATGATTTGATATGTATGTTAGAGATACATTTTATGCAGGTTGATATGATGTTGAGGCATGATTGGATATGTATGTTAAAGATACATCTCATGCAGGTTGATATGATGTTGAGGCATGATTTGATATGTATGTTAGAAATATATCTCAAGCAGGTTGATATGATGTGATGTATGATTTGATATGTATGTTAGAGATACATCTTATGCAGGTTGATATGATGTGATGTATGATTGGATATGTATGCTAGAGATACATCTCATGCAGGTTGATATGATGTAAATGGCATTATGTGGATTATACACCATGATGCAGGTTTAGGTGATGTGTATGTGTAATCAGAAAATGATGCATTTTGTCAATCTTTGATTTGAATGATTATATTGTTATACTATCGTGTTTCCGATGATGATAGTTATATTAAAAACCATTGCTGAGTTTGTTAAACTCACCCCTCTTTCTTGTGCTTTTGCTTTAGGGCTGTGTGGCACGACACGCAGATGGTCAAGATCCTCTCTATGAGGAAAGATCGGAGATGACATGGACGTGATCATGGAGACCCCTTATAGGGATTGTTTCCCTTGTTTATGCTATTTTGATTAGAACCTTTGTGTGTGGTTCTTACTTTGGTTTATGCTACTTTATACATTTGTGTTGCTTAAGACCTATTTTAGAGCTTAGAGTGGGCTATGGTTTAACTAAGCATGTGGGTTTGAGACTTTTGTTATCTTAGAGTTAAAGAAACTCTTTCCATTTTACTCATTTACTTTTGCTCAAAGTGGTGCATTTACTTCGTAAAGTTTTAGATAGCCCGTAATTAGGGCATAAGTCTTCTGCTAAACCGTATCTCAATTCTCCTTGTCGCTCCTACACGCTTGACCGGCCCCTGGATTGGGTTCGGCTCGGGGCAGCACCGGGGCGTGATAGAAATCATTATGAAAATCATGCATTGACAACTCAGCCATAGCAAACGAGAGGAAAACTATCAAGTATCTCATTTGGTGTTGCAAATAAGTGGCATCAGTCGATGACACTCAACTAGATGCATATGCAAAGTGGATACTGAAGAACCAACTCAGCAACTCTATAGTTATGCACCAATGCAATTGACCACCAAAGTAGAAAGACTTTTATCAATCTATTTTAACCCACTCTAGCTACTGATACACTTTAAAAAGAGGACCACATTGTTAAAGCTACTGCAATATCATATCAAAACCTTTTCATAATCAAGTTCACCAAGAAAGAGGAGAGAGAGGGAGGAAGAGAGAGAGAGGAGAGGAAAAGAGAGAGAGCAGGAGGGAGAGAGGGAGAGAGAGAAAGAGGGTAGAGAGAGATGAGGGGAGAGAGAGAAGAGAGAGGGAGGAGAGAGAGAGAAAGGAAGAGAGAGGGGAAGAGAGGAGAGACAGAGACAGAGAGTGAGAGGGAGGAAGAGAGAGAGAGGGAGAGAGGAGTTCTTCTAGAGGTCTCTTCAGACGGGATCGTCAAATTCATGGAGAATGATAGGATCAACCATCATCACCTTTCCCCTCTCGACCTCGATGTCCAGCCACAACTGTAGGCCATAGCTCGTGTTGATGTCACTGCCCAGGTCTTATAACATGGTAGGGGACCTGGTAGCCAAGGGGTTGTAGGCCCCCTTGTATCTGAAGAACATGATGTTCACCCAATCGACGTGCTTCTTGATGGCCTCCCTGGGGTAGGTATAGTTCACCCCCTACATGAACAACTTCAACAAGAAGTACGTGGCCACAATGATGAGCAGCGGGTTGTGGCCAATTGCCAGTGCCTCCACTCCCACCACCTCCTGCCACTCCTTGAAGAGTAGCCCGAGGTTGTCCATGTCGTCCTGGTCAGAGGGGTACTCTTAGTTGAGGTCCCAGCCGTCGAGATCATGGGACATGGCGATGGAGGACTAGATGAAAGTTGCCAAGCTTGTCTTGGTGCTCACCATTGCGGAGAAAGCCATGGGGTTTCACATGGCTCCCCGTTTACCTCTCATTGGAACTCCGGGCATGACTCCGAGAATGAGAGGTCGATCCACTTGTTTTGGCTTCCTCATCCTTGCTGTGCCGATGAATAAGAATCGTAATTGGTTGGTGAAGCTTCATCCCCGTTTAAATAGTCGCTAGTGAAGTAACGACAACCAACAAAATCGCTGCTATTGGGTTTTGTCCGTGGCCGATTTCAATGTCTTGCGGCCGATCGAGTGCCTTTTAGCCGCCGACCAACTTCCATTTAGTCCACCCTTTGCTTCCGATGGCATTTGCCACTTAGTTGACATGACCTTTCTTCCTACTGCCCTAGTGTGTTGCCGTGGATTGTGGATTTTGCCGCATTGATTTTTGTCACCCCCGTATTGCCGTGATTATTTCCGGCGCTTCTAAACCTCATGACAACAACTCTCTCAACTAGCCAACTCCACCACCATCGTGTTCTCGCCATCAAATGTTATGGATTTTGAGGTAGGGGAGCTTTGAACTCGTAATTTCATAATAGCATACTTTTAACGTGTAGCGACATGCTAGGATTGTATGATTTAATGCTTTGGGTATTATGTGATTATCCAATTTCATGATCTAAGAGTGAAAGATGATAAATAATGGTATGTTTGAAATATATATGACATGCGTGTAAGCTAAATGTATGTTTGATGTATATGGACTATGTGTGTGCTGGTGATGGCTAGCAAGTATGTTGGTAAGCTATGTATGGAATTATGTGTATGTTATACTTATGTGTGATGGGCATACATATGTATGATGGCTATATGCCTGTGCAACGGATATGTGTATGTGAGTGGGGCAAATGTATGGGCAATGGACGGTAAGAGGTGAATGAGGGTTTGGTATGAATTTGTTGTGGATGTATAATTATATGATGTAAGAAGGAGGATGTAAGTTGGACGGGTGAGGATTTGAGTTAATTAGTTTGGTTTGGATTGGAGACTATGTTGGGGGTTTTGTAACTACATGGATTTGAGGTTTGGAGCCTTATTGGGGACTATCACAGTAAGAGTGATGCATAATTGTATAAGCATAACGTATATATTATGAAGTGGAAAGTATGCATAATAAGTGAGGTGTATGTAAGAGGGTGATAACTGGCGTTGGCTTTGAGGAGCTTAATTTGATGACTTCTAAATAAGATGATTTGGCCATAAGGTAGATGGCAAAGGCTGTATGAATATATAAGGATTTGTTGTATGGTGAGTTATGTTGTGAGATGAACGAGTTAAGTGAAGTATACTCCGCTAACAAAGTAGGGTTTCGAAACTGGCTTAGTTTAAGATTGGTCAGTGATAAACTATAAGATAGAAGAACTTTATTACATAATTGTACCGACATAAATTACTTAATTCAAACTTGAATTATAAGAAAAACTAATATGATAGCATTGTTAGTTTGAGGTTTGAGGCTTTCGACTGATTAAGTTCCATGTTTGAGCTAGCCAATAATGATTCAGTTGAGCATTTCTCATACCTTGCCATGATGTTTATCCTACGAGATGTTGTCTGTGAGCTATATCTAAGGCTAGATATTTGATGTTTTGTTGTGAGCATTGTATGTTTCTACCCTTAGTCGACATTATATGACCCTGTCCAACAGTGGTACTGTAAGATTCTGGCCCAAGAGTGTCATTGAATGAGAGGAATTGGTATTCAATAATACTATAGCATAGTGGTAGGCAATGAGGATCATACCTTCCACCATGCTCGATGAGTTGGCCGCCTCCTGTGCCGATATAGCAAACACTCTCCCATCATTGGCCGGCTTCTTCCTCTTAGCACCCTATTGCCCGGTCGGTGGTCTAGCCTAAGGCCTCGCCTATGGTGCTCCCTGTTGCCTAGGACCAGTGTTAGGTGGCACCGATGGACGTGTCGGTGCACTGTTATCCGTCTGAGGACACTCACTAGCATAGTGTCTCTTCTGCCAACATCCAAAGCAAGTCACCCTAGCATGGCGGTCAAGGTGGTCCTACTACACCTGATGAGTGTTATGCCTCGCATAATGACCATCCTGATGCTAATGGTTCAAGCGGTTAAGAGAATCCTCCTGTCTCGGCCTCTTGGGCTATTGCCCCCTCTTCCACATATAATCATCTGAGTCCCGCTCTAAGACGATAGCAGTCTCAAGCACCTTCGCTAGGGTCTTATGTCAGAAGGGTACTACTCGGCCTTTGATGAAGGGCCTTAGTCCATCCTCGAACTTCCTCTCACGCTCCTACTCATCGCCAAAGAAGCGAGGGGCAAAGCGCTCGAGCTCCATGAACTTAGTCTCATAGACTAAGATTGTAATGGATCTCTGCTGCAGGTTCAGGAACTCCTTCTTCTCTTCTTGCACGTAGAGAGGAAAATATTGTCATTGAAAGCAGACAAGAACTCCTAAGGGATATCTACTCAACCCTGAAACCTCTGCCACTCCATGGACAACCACCATCTCTGAGCCTCACTTTCAAATGTGAAGACCGCAAGTCGAGTCTTCTCCTCCTATGTGCAACATCGGGCACTGAAGATATTCTCCATGTGGAGTCTCCAATTATCCGCCTCTGAAGCATCTAACCCACCCTTAAAGCCGAGAGGGCTAAGCTTCTTGAATCCCTCAAGTAAGAGAGACTCATAACTACTACCACCAGCACACTTAGCTTGGACGATCTGTGTTAATCCCTCTATAGCAATCAACACGTCGTCAACCTTGGGCCAACCATCTACACAACAACCGAACATTAATTATATAGCCTAATAACTCAAAGCAACACAAGCAACCAAACAAAACAAATAACACAATCAAGCAAGCATTCAAGACAAACAACTAATGAAATTCCACATCACTAGTTATATCTAGACCTTGATCTTCTCACAACCCATTAACCCTTAAGACTCATCGCCTAACCTTATTTACTCTTAGACAAAGAGGTGTTCTGATACCAAAAACTTTCTGTCATGCTCCAGCGGCTGGTCGAACCACATGGGGGCTACAAAATTGCATTGCGGAAGTCTTTAACCCCTAAATTGAGTATTTAACACTTACATGAAGTCGCACACCTTTAGTCCTTTGTGCAAGAGAAATAAAGTAAAATAAAATAGGATCATAATTCTCAAATAAATCCTCAAATGTAACCCACATACTTAACATCCTGAGCCTAAATACATGGCTTGAATTTAGAGAATCTTAGACAAGTTTAAAAGCATCATATATACATGAGTCTAAAACATAAGCATCCAGAAAAGGTGTTCTACGAACATAATAATATAAATTAGATGACAGAATAAAGTACTAAGGCATCCATGCCTACTCCAATGCATACCCCAGTCGTCTCTCATACAGGGAATCCTAATTAACTACATGTCACGCCATGCAGCCCCAAAATAAAACACAGAAAGATGGGTGAGTAAAACTTAGTAAGGTTTGAAATACGGTAACATTAATAAGAAAATAACCACGACACATCAATATGGTAATTTAGATCAACATTTCACATAATATCCATATTTCTAATTAATTCCCTTACCATACCCCTATTTCCAAAAGTAATCATCCTGCATACATGTATCTCATACTTACTAATCTTGGCATGAATATTCGCATTATGGTATAACATCCATCTTGCATAATAAGTAATTCTTACACAATCACATCCATAATCATGCATATCAAGCCATTTTTCTTCATAGCATTTAACCAACTCAATATTGACTTAGATTGACTCAACCCAAGGAGTATCCATGTTTCATATAGGAACTCAAATCAAAATCGTGTCCTTTCAGACCAACCAATTTCCGATAAGCCAATGATCAATTAATTCGGCACCCAATCTCACATCATTGTATCCAATCGATCAACCACGACTAAATCTCAATAAAGTCTCATTCAAAAATTTGTTTCATGATGCATGCAATATGGTACATATGTGTACAAGGCATACATTAACCTAATTCATAATAAGTGCTCTATTAGCCCCTCATGCATCATTTATAATCATAATACTAAACATCATTATAATCATTCTCCTACATATGTGTGTGATAAGTATGAAATATATATCTATTTTATATGCCTTTTTACCTTATTTGCTAGTATAGATTAGGTTAATTTAGAGTTAGTTATAGTTTATTTAGATTAAGATAAATATTAGTATTTTAGTTTAATTATTAATAATTTTGTAGCTATTAGTAGTTTAGATATGTATTTAAATCAAGTTAGAATTTTAATTATATTCTACAAGTCTAAAATATGGTATTTTATGTTTTGTAGGTAAAGTGCGTTTATCGAGATAGTTGGACGATGTTTGGAATAATTTAAAATAGCTATGACATGCTTTAAAGTGATTTGGACAACTTTTCGGAGTTATAAATAAGTTGGAAATTAATATGGACATGAAGAAACGTTTAATGAACAGAATATGGACTGTCCAGAAAAATTGTCCAGATTGCAGAAACACTGTATCCGTTAGAACGGGCTGCAGGGTGTTCGAATGGGATAACGTGATTTTGAAGAAAATACAGTTCAAGCGTTCGAACGGGCATGCAGGGCGTTCGAACGGCATAATGCACAATTTCCTTGTTTGACCCAAATTTCAATCCTTTTCATATTGGACTTCTTCATACGGAACTTATGCCTATAAAAAGACATATTTGGCTCAAAATTGGGGATTCAAGTAGATTTTATGAAGAGAAAAAAAAAAGAAGAAGATGGAAGAGAACTCAAAGCTTTCAATGGAGATTCAAGTGCTTTCTTCTACAATGGAAGGCTAAACTTTTCTTTTACTTAGGAGTTGATGAAGTTATAGATAAGTTTCAGTTTCTTTTCTTTTTAATTTAGATCTCAGTTGTGAATTATGACAATTGTATGATAAAGATTTCTTTTTTAATGGAAGAGCTTTTAATGTTTATTCAAATCTATGTTGATTTATCGTCTTGTAGATGATAGATTGATATGATTTTGATATTTTTATCGATTCTAATTTCTGTGATTTAGATGAGATGGTCATACAATAGTTTTAATGTTCAGATAATTAATGACTTGGATGAGTTATACTAAGATTAGATGGGTCATGCCTATAGCTAGTTTAGTGTAGATGATTCGTGCTATTGTTGAAGATAGTTCATGTCATGGAATTTAATTAATGATTCTTTCTAAAGTAATTCTAGCTTGTAGCTGAGAATACTTGTTCATATTCACACTATATTTAGATTAAAAGTTAAGGAATTGTTATGGTTCTATAGTGGATTCAATTTCCTAAGTAATTTTCATCATATTAATCTCTTATTTTTAAACTAGTTGATCTCTTTCCTTTACTTAATTAAAGTTTAAGTTTGTTTTAGTTTTCAATCAGCAAATTCCTTTTTAGATTTAGTAATAATTCATCCGTCCCTGAGGTTCGACAACCCTTAAATACCTATCCTAGTACAATTACCTTGTACACTTGCAAAGGGTTTAATTATAAACGATTAAGTTTTTGGCACCGTTGCCGGGGATGGTGTTGATTTGTTACTAAGTTAGTATTAGGATAATTCTATCTAATTTAGATTCAGTTTACTTTAGTTTTTAGGTTAATTCTTAGTTTCTTACCTTCTTTTAATTTGATCTTGTAGGTTGAGTTGAAGATCGTGCTCTCTACACTTGTGGCCACAAGTGGACATCGACAAGCATAGTGCTTCTCTTCGGTTTGCAAGATCCTTTTCTCTCTTTATTTTTAGTTCTTTCCTTAGTTAGTTTTTGTTTATTCTTCCCCTTTTTACACTAAATTGTGTGGTGTGTTTGTGGTGTATGCGTGGTCGTCGCTCCTTACTCCCCCGATTAGTACCATTTGACCCTGAGCCTGAGCAGACATTTAGGAGAGTTGAGTTGCCCTCAACCTACATCCCTACACCCCCAAACTCTCCCACCAATTCCTCCACCCACACTACTTCTTCCCTCATTATGGCTAAACATCAGTTAGTAGATGCACCACTTAAAGCTCTAAGGGAGTATTACACTCCCAATGAGTACACCTCCCCTTCATGCATTAGGTTGACAGCGGTCGCTGCTCAAAATTATGAAATTAAGCCCAATGTCATTCAAATGTTTCCATCCTTTTATGGGCTTAATAATGAAAACCTGTATAGGCACCTAGATGACTTCTTAGAACTATGCACAACTTTTAAGCTCTCAAATTTAACCGATGAAGCTGTTAAACTTCGCCTTTTTCCTTTCACACTGAAAGATAAGGCTAAGGAATGGCTTCACTCATTAGAGCCAAACATTATCACAACATGGGCCCAAATGCAACAAGAGTTCCTTAAAAAGTACTTCCCCATAGGTAAGACCAACCAAATGAGGAAGGCCATAACCACTTTTGTCCAACTTCCCACTGAACAGTTCCATGAGAGTTGGGATAGACTTAAGGACCTTCTTAGGAGGTGTCCTCATCATGCTGTCCCTAAGTGGCAATTAGTGCAACATTTTTATGAGGGTCTTACTGAATAAAACCGTCATCTTGTTGATACAAGTTGTGGGGGTACCTTTTTGCTAAAAAATGAAAACGAGGCATGGAAACTTTTTGAAGACTTGAGTAAAAATTCTCTTCAACATGCTACGTTGAATAGAAATGAGAGTGGATTATCTACCTTGAACAATGCCCCCTCTAGGGGTGGCTTGTATGAAGTCAAAAACCCATTAGACATCTCCTCCAAAGTTGATACTTTGA
The DNA here is from genome assembly GCA_035235625.1 of Saururus chinensis. Classification (NCBI taxonomy): domain Eukaryota; kingdom Viridiplantae; phylum Streptophyta; class Magnoliopsida; order Piperales; family Saururaceae; genus Saururus; species Saururus chinensis. The sequence goes on from CP141146.1 coordinate 39,452,361, forward strand.
GTAGGAAGCTGGACCTTCTTATGACTTCAACCCATCAGCCCACTCCCTTCACTCAAGATGCATGTACAATATGCCTTAGCCCAGCCCATACTATCGTAGAGTGTCCCTCTGCCTCTCAATTTCCTGAGCTTGTCCAAGACCATGTGAATGCCACCCAATCCTTCCCTAGGGCTGAGAACAATCTATTTTCAAACACATACAACCCTGGGTGGATGAATCATCCTAACTTTTCTTGGCAGACACAAAACCAAGGGGTTATGGGTAACCAACCCCCTAGACAACCATTCCAAGTCCTACCAGCCCCTATCCACCAACCTCAAGTGCAACCTCCATATGTCCAACCCAATAGGAGTCCAAGTTTTGAAGAAAAGGTCTTGAGTGCCTTGCAAGGCCTTCAATCTCAATCCCAACTCCTCCACTCTCACACACAATCTATAGCAAAGTTAGAAACCTAAATTGGACAACTAACTAATGTTATTAACAAGAGAGAGATGAGGATGTTGCCAAGTCAACCCCTACCAAACCCTAAAGGTCAATTTCAGGTAGAGGGAGCTCCTCCCTTTACTGAACAAGTTAATTCCATAATGACCCTTAGGAGTGGGAGGATTGTTGACAAGAGTGTTGGGGGGACACCGGTGACAGATGATAGGAGTGAGGAGTTAGAGAGGGCAGCCCCTAATGAGTCTCATGAGTTAGAGAGTGTGCCAAATTCAAATGAGTCAGTCTCTCCTTCCCCTTCCTCAGAGCCACAGTCTAAAACCACTTCCGATGGATCATATATCCCTAGGGCACATTTTCCTCAGTGTCTTGACATGGCCCCACCATTTAGAAAGAGCACAGCTAGGACTGATGAGATTCTTGAGACTTTTAAACAAGTCAAAATTAATCTTCCCCTCTTAGAAGCCATTAAGCAAGTCCCTGCTTATACTAAGTTCCTCAATGACCTATGCACTCATAAGCATAAATCCAAGACCCATGTGTCTAAGAAGGTCTTTCTCATCGAGCAAGTTTGCTCTCTCTTGAAGTTTGACACCCCACCAAAGTATAAGGACCCTGGAGTACCCACTATTTCTTGTATCATAGGCGATCACTCCATTCATAGAGCCCTCCTTGACCTTAGTGCAAGTGTCAATCTACTCCCTTACTCTGTGTATGAGAAACTAGGGTTAGGTGAATTACAGCCTACATCAGTTACCTTGCAGCTAGCCGACCATTCTATGCGTAAGCCTCGGGGAGTCATTGAGGATGTCTTAGTGAAGGTTGACCGGTTCTTTTTCCCTGTTGATTTTATTGTCTTAGATATGGAGACCGATGCCAACCCCACATACCAGATTCCTATCATTCTAGGTCGCCCTTTTCTTGCCACAGCTAATGCATGCATAAATTGTAGGACGGGGGTAATGGAGATGACCTTTGGAAACATGAAAGTGCAACAAAATATTTTTGATGTGTCTAACCATTTGCCTGCAACTTCTAATGCTGAATGTTTTATGGTAGACAATTTTAGATTTGATGCTTATGATAGAGGTCCATCTTTTGTAGCATCAGCCCATAATCAAGTCATGCCTTCTAATTTTTCTACATCATCTTTTTGGAGACTTAAGAGAAAAGCCAATGCTAATATCTACCAACCGCCCTGATATATTTGAGAATGTTGGCAATGTCTGGCTAAAGACAATAAACTTAGCGCTTCTTGGGAGGCAACCCATGTTTTTGATATATTTCTTTTCCTTTTGTTTATTTTTTTTGCTTCATTTAGGCTTTATTTACTTATTATCTCAGTTTTTTTTTCTCATTATAGTTTTTCTTCTTTTATGGGATATAATACTATAGGTTTGGGGGAATGCTCATCACTTATATTTATTTCTTTTCTCCAATCCTATGTACTTCAATTTTTAGATTAGTGGAATAGTTATGCTCTCAGGTGATATCTTTTTTTCCCTCTCTTACTTATTCTTGTCATTGTAGTATATATTTTCTTTAACATTGAGGAAAATGTTTAGTTTAGGTTTAGGGGGTGTAGAAAGATATTTTTTATTTCTTATTTTTCTTTTAGGATGTTTTAAAGTATATTTTTTTCTTTTCTTTTAAGTGGGTTTTATCATTTATTTTCTTTTTAACGCATATGTATATTTTTAAAGAGATCAATTTCATGAAGAAAGTTCAAGTAATTAATTAAGTGATGAAAATGATTAAGTGAGTAATTTCTATTTTATTTTCTTTATCTTGGATAATTGTGCTTATATTTTTAAATCACATTTCACACACTTGAAACTTGTAGGAATATAATTTTATGATTTATTACTTGTAATCTTAGTGGATATCTTTAACTGAGCATATATTTTTGAAAACTTGGCAATTGAGTAATTTTTAATATTTTATGATAGATTTTTATGCTTAGCTTTTATTTGAAAAAAAATGGGATAAGTGTGTATAGAAAAAAAAAGAATGAAAAATTATGAAAAAAAAGTTGAAAAAAAATAGATTGAATGAAAAAAAATTGATGATGAAAAAAAAATAGTAAAAGTTTGTTTCTCTTTTTACTGAGTAACCGGACCTTGTGCCTAGGCAAGTACAAGGGATCGCGTCAAAAAGTGAAAAGTTGAGATAAATTCTTTTATGACTTGCTTAGTTCTGTAGCCTTTATAGTTCGAGTTATTAAGCCCGAAGGGTGTTTCAACACCTAGTGCCTTGAGCCAACCCGGATTAGGGACACTCGCCTAACACTTGTTACATGGACTATTTAGAAAGCTTAATAAAACTAAGTATTGCACAAGTCATATTTTGATATATATTATACTCTTATTCTCTGAATTTAATTAAATTTGAAGGCTATTATATGAGGTTTTATTATGAGATGTTAAGGATAAAAGATTGTCATTGTTATATTTTTGAGTTTGTAAACTTTAATAAGCTTGGTTAATGGGTCACATAAGATATGTTTGTTAATAAAGAATGAAATTCTATGACTACAAAGTTTCTACACTTTATATTTTTGAAATGTATATATGTAGTTGCACAATTATTTCTAAGATGGGGTTATAGAATGGATTATTCCTTACTTGAAAGTGATCAAATCTTAATTGTTTACTTGTTTCAAGTATTTATGGTTGGTTCTTTTTAAAAATAGTTATGTGTTTTTAAGAGAAGATTATTTTTCAAATTTTTGTTTTTTTTTGTTTGTTTGTTTTATTTCTTAGGATTAGATGTTTGTGGGTATTATTACTGTAAACCCTCACGAGACACAACTCGTCCAACTAGGGACACCTAGGGGTTTAAAGGCTTGTTGCATACGCTAAATGCAATCGTGATTCCCTATGAAAGTGGCTTTTATTTATTTTTCTAGATTAGTTGTTTTGTTTTTGTTTTGCTCGAGGACTAGCAAAATATAGGTTTGGGGGCAAAATATAGGTTTGGGGGTATTTGATAAGTATGAAATATATATCTATTTTATATGCCTTTTTACCTTATTTGCTAGTATATAGATTAGGTTAATTTAGAGTTAGTTATAGTTTATTTAGATTAAGATAGATATTAGTATTTTAGTTTAATTATTAATAATTTTGTAGCTATTAGTAGTTTAGATATGTATTTAAATCAAGTTAGAATTTTAATTATATTCTACAAGTCTAAAATATGGTATTTTATGTTTTGTAGGTAAAGTGCGTTTATCGAGATAGTTGGACGATGTTTGGAATAATTTAAAATAGCTATGACATGCTTTAAAGTGATTTGGACAACTTTTCGGAGTTATAAATAAGTTGGAAATTAATATGGACATGAAGAAACGTTTAATGAACAGAATATGGACTGTCCAGAAAAATTGTCCAGATTGCAGAAACACTGTATCCGTTAGAACGGGCTGCAGGGTGTTCGAATGGGATAACGTGATTTTAAAGAAAATACAGTTCAAGCGTTCGAACGGGCATGCAGGGCGTTCGAACGGCATAATGCACAATTTCCTTGTTTGACCCAAATTTCAATCCTTTTCATATTGGACTTCTTCATACGGAACTTATGCCTATAAAAAGACATATTTGGCTCAAAATTGGGGATTCAAGTAGATTTTATGAAGAGAAAAAAAAAAGAAGAAGATGGAAGAGAACTCAAAGCTTTCAATGGAGATTTAAGTGTTTTTTTCTACAATGGAAGGCTAAACTTTTATTTTACTTAGGAGTTGATGAAGTTATAGATAAGTTTCAGTTTCTTTTCTTTTTAATTTAGATCTCAGTTGTGAATGATGACAATTGTATGATAAAGATTTCCTTTTTAATGGAAGAGCTTTTAATGTTTATTCAAATCTATGTTGATTTATTGTCTTGTAGATGATAGATTGATATGATTTTGATATTTTTATCGATTCTAATTTCTGTGATTTAGATGAGATGGTCATACAATAGTTTTAATGTTCAGATAATTAATGACTTAGATGAGTTATACTAAGATTAGATGGGTCATGCCTATAGCTAGTTTAGTGTAGATGATTCGTGCTATTGTCGAAGATAGTTCATGTCATGGAATTTAATTAATGATTCTTTCTAAAGTAATTCTAGCTTGTAGCTGAGAATACTTGTTCATATTCACATTATATTTAGATTAAAAGTTAAGAAATTGTTATGGTTCTATAGTGGATTCAATTTCCTAAGTAATTTCCATCATATTAATCTCTTATTTTTAAACTAGTTGATCTCTTTCCTTTACTTAATTAAAGTTTAAGTTTGTTTTAGTTTTCAATCAGCAAATTCCTTTTTAGATTTGGTAATAATTCATCCGTCCCTGAGGTTCGACAACCCTTAAATACCTATCCTAGTACAATTACCTTGTACACTTGCAAAGAGTTTAATTATAAACGATCAGTGTGTACACGGTAGAAATATTTAATTCTAAACATATGAACATGCCTTATAATTAACTCATCATCATACCACATATGCACATTAACATCTAGTCATGGTTCCAATTGAAATCATGGGTGAAAACCATCAAAAACCATCAATCAAGTCAAGTGTAACCTCATGCTAAACCTATACAAGCATTTCACACCACACTTGAATCTAGACATAGCACCATCATTTACCCATAATTTAATTACATTATATGAAGACGTATCAGCTCATTCTCATGTTATAATATTGCTGGAATCATGCTTAAAACATTAAGAATCATTCAATCATAAATTCAAGATAAGCAATTATAACATATGTAGCTAACAACATGCAATTTCACACAATACTTAAATATTCGTCATAATTCCCAACATCAATATCATACCCTTCCAGTGGCTCATTCTAGCTCAAGTTAGTCAACATGAACATAAGAATTAATATTTAAGAGTAAAAGCATAAGAATAAGCAAAAGAAACAAAATGGACAAATTTGCAGGACTGAAACCCATTTCAAAACCATATCAAAACTTAAATCTGAATCACTGCAAAGTTTGATACCAAAGCACTTACCTTCCAGCAAGTTCTTGATTCAAAATTGCTCTTCAAACTCCTTCAAAACTTACCTAGAACATGATTTATATTAATACTTCTCAAATCCGATTTTAAAATACCTGAAACATTCAAGAACAAGTAGATCTAGGGTTTAAGAGACCGAAAAATAAAATTACAATCATTAGGCTTTGAAATAGAAACTAAAATCAGTAGTTTTTTAGTAAAAATTGAGATTAATCCAAATCACAGGAAGAGATTAGAAGGATTTAAGCATAACCCTAATGAATTAATGAAATATTAAGCAAAATCATACCTTAATCTCCTTTTTCAAGTAGGAAAATAGGGATTAAGCCACTAACTCCAGATCTTAGCCCTTTCTTAATTGGGAAAATGGTTGGGCTTTTCCTTTGATAGTAAAGGGTGGGGTACAAATAGGATTTACTACTAAAAATAAATAAACTTGCTTATTTGAAATCAAATTTGATGTCTAAAAATTTTAAAATAATTACTCATGGTCTTAGGTTTATGTTAGGGACATTTATGGCTAAAAATTCCAATTTTACTTGTACGGCCCACAGTAGGTCATACCAACCCTAACTTTTTGAGAAAAATGGTAAAAATTATGAAAATTTCAGAAAAATTCTAAATGACTTAAATTAACTTAAAAAACATAAATACGAAGAAAATTTTTAGTTAAAACCTTTGTTAACCACTTTAAAATTGAAATTAGTTAAAATCGATCAGAATTAACATTAAACTACACATAAACAATTAAACAAAATAACATAGACCAGTTCATGTTCAGGGATCTTACAGTTTTGTATTCGTCTTTTTTCTTAATTTATAGTCATTATATTGTAAAAATTTTCTATAAATTTTAAAAAAATAAATTAAAAATTCTCAGGCATTACAGAACGTCCTCCTTAATATATTAAAAATTCTCGAGCATTACAGAACCTCCTCCTTCTTGAGCTACCTTATCATGCATGGGCTGGATCATGTGTTCTCCCTTGTAAAGAGCCTGCGGTCCTGAGAGAACAGAAAGAAGCAAAGGAAAAAAGGTTAATCCTTTTCTCCTTCCTTGAATTCATTTCCTAAAGAAGTTGTTGCCGATCTTTATTTTATTTTGCTTATATGAAAACAAAATATTTGGTATCGGAAAACAGAAAAAAGACTGGGCAACAGAGAATGAAAACACAGATTTGGAGCAGATTCACGTAGAGAATAAGCCTAAGGAAGAGTAGCCAATGCAAATAAGATTAGCAAGGAACGTCCAAAAGTAAGACTAACAGAAAAATGGCAGAACAGAGCATCACGAATTAGGGAAAGAAAAAAAAAAGAAAGAAAGAAATTAGAAGGGAAGAGTTGAGCAGCAGGAAAGAGGAGTAAAAGGCTAGAGTTAATAAATAGAAACCACACCCACCCTGCTATATCCTACAAACTAGAGAAATGCTAGTTGTGTTCATTAAGCATTTTAACAGCTGTGTTGTTTCACAAAAAAAGCTTGTATTGTCCCGCCTTTCAATTTTAATTGTGGGCCCTATGGAGAAAATTAGTCAGAGAAGTAGCGTCTACGAAAAGAGATGGCAAACTCCGTAACGCTGCGTGCGAATGGGAGACTTGGTGGTCACGTAGTCTCACATGTTTTAAATAGGTGGTTGCTTAGCTAACAGCTGCGTCGGTGAAGCTTCGTCAGCCGATCACCATTGAATCAAAGAGTGACAGATTGGTAGGGTCGTTAGAGCTATTGGTGTCGCCGGAGTTAGCACCGTAGCAAGATGCAGACAGTTGCCGGTATTGGTGTTGGACAATAGGAGGAAGGGAATGTATGGAGTAGAGAGATGTAGGGGGTGGTACGTAGCAAAATACAGGATGGCTCATGAAGGGCTGAGCTATAAAAGTTTATTTAATTAATTTTTTTCTATTTTGTGGGGGTATTGAGCATATACTAGGGAAATAACAACGTTCTTTTAAATTAAGTGTAACCATTTAGATTTTAATTATACTTCCTCACACCAATATAGTATCATTATCTCATGATAAAATACTAACATTTTCATAAATCATTATTTACATTATTCTTCCAACATATGTTCATGGTAGAATTTCTCTTCTCCATATGGGAGCAGGCCAAATAGTTCCTTCATGGGAACACGAGTCTCATTCTCAATACTTTCATTCCAGAGAATGAGTGTTGATATTGTGGAAGATCTAAATAAGATGACGAAAGAAATAAAAAATAAAATAGAGAACAAAGAGGTTTGTCTCATGCGGAAAAGTTTCTGGAAGGGAAAAAGCTCAAAAGACTTGAAGAGGATTTTCCACCACTTAGGAATGAAGCCTAAAGAGGTTTTCATAAGAACTACCTCATCGGGCAAACTATCATTGACCATAAATGGGTAGCATGTTTCTCTCCTTGTGAAGGAAAGTTTATTATGTCCGGCAATTAACAATTTCGTTCTTCAATTCCTCTCCTCCACTTTGACCCACTCCTCCTCCTCTTTGACCAAAGTGTTCTCATTTTCTCTATTAATATAGAATACAAGAATAAAAGAACATTCTGTTGACAACTCTCTTGGGAGGACTTAATGTGGCAAGTCTTTTGTTGAATTTTTTGATTGCCTAATAAGTCAAAAAAATTTATATTTGTTGTCAAAATCACTTATTTTTTCCCCATCCTCCTCCCTTCCATTCTCCCACCATGGTCGTTGTTCTATCAGTTGTTGCCACCAAATTTGATTACGGCTACGCAGCCACAACTTGGCCAATCTGGTAGTGCCAAAACTAATTATAGTCAATCAACATCTACCTACCCAATGCTTGGCTGTATCTGTCAGAAGGAAAAAGGGTGAGCAAAGAGAGAAGAGGTAAGTATAGTGTAATGACCCTGAATTTTTGGTAAAAATTATAGCCTCTAATAAGCTAATTATAAATTTTTTAATTAGTTAAAAATTGTTATGTGATAGTTTTTTATAAAATTGTAGTAGAGCTTGAAGAAACGAGCGTAATAAGTCAAAAAACATGAGAAACGGGGCCTATGAGAAAAAATTATGACCTTAGGATACATGTCTCATAGGAGTCACTTAAAAAGAGCGAGATAACCTACGTTGACTGGTTTAGTTTGTAGGGCTTGTCGATACGAGCTCAACAGTACTAAGAACGCGCGAATCCAAGTTCGGGGTAGAATGATACGTGCGTTTGAATATAAGAATGAAAAAAAGGCAATGTGTGAGGTGAACACACGTTCGTTATGCGTAGGCATGATGCGTGAGTGCCACAGGCGTTGCACCACCAAAAATGTTTGTGAATTGATTTTGCATGAGTTATGTTGTGTTTTGGTTACATATACTATGTGGGTAATTCCTTGATGTGAGAACTAGGAATTATCATAATGATTTGATGTCGTCAAGAAGAAGAATCGGCAAGTGGCGTGCATAGGCTGAAGTATCATGGGAAAACTCATTCCTTAAGTGACCTCCTCACATTATGAGTGAGGGTAGGTCGTGAGGGTTTAACACGATGTAAAACCCTAATGCTTGCCTAAGTATATTTTTGTCCAAAAAATGGCTTCTATCATGTTAGTCTGGGAGTGATGACATTTTTTTGTGAAAACTAGGGAATATGGAATTATGTGTTCTTCGGCCAAGAAATATAGAAAAAACTCTTTTTTCAACCATTTTCTAAAGTAAAAAAAAATATTTTAATAATAATTTAAAAATAATTAATTACCGAACTAATCCACTTTGGGAAATATTTCTCAAAGTGGTGTTTAATTTCGCCATGTAGGCGTCAGCCAAGTACTGGCCTCTATGAGCCCCTCATCTCCAACGCTCTCATGGCCGCCTTTAAGCGCGCCCAGGCCCACCAGTGCCACGGCTGCCCCGAGAACCACCAGCAATGAGAAGATGCTCCCTTGGTTGGTTTCTCCCTCCGACGCCTTTCGTTGCTACGATACCATCTCCCTCAGTCAGAAGCTATCCTTGCACCGGCATGCACTCAGGCCAATACTCCTCTGCTTTTTCATGTGGGATCGAGTAATAGCTTCCCATGCAGAGGGGGTATCAAGGCCTCGCACAATGTCGCCACAGACCTTGCCTTTGCCTTAGTTTCAACGATCTCCTAGTTTAAACGCCCACCCAAATGATGGACCAGGAAGTTGGCTCTCTCGTGATACTACTGGGGATCTATCTTTCAGGTTCCGTGATTTTGCTATCTCAACCAACTGGGTCTAGTTGATGTTCTTCAATCTAGTAGGAAGATCATGGAGCGTGGGGATGTAAATACATATACCAAGATGAGATTTTGTCTAAGTCTTCTTTTCCTCGATACATTTATACGGTTGTCCCTGTCTAAAAGAATAACCAGTCCGTTCATCACCCTCCCCTGCTCCTCAAGTGAACCGGGATCAATATCTGAACCCGCAGCTTCAATCGGCGGGCGGACAAGCCCATGATACGGAGGAGGGAGGATGTGAGGAAGGTGGTCGATTTCCTGCTCCAAACCAGAAAGCAGAATCCGGTCATTGTGGGCGATTCCAAACCGAAGGCGGTTGAGCGGGAGCTGTGCAGATGATTGAGAAGAAGGAAATTGTAGAAGCTCCACTGAGAAACATTCAGGTGGTGTCATTGGAGAAGGAATTTGGATCGGATAAGACTCAGGGGAAATTAAAGGATTTGGAGAATTTGATTGAGGCCTGGAGAATCTCAAATCTCAAGAAGGTGAACGTATGGATAACGTATTGAAGGTTTGCATGCGAAGCCCCTAAGGTCTAAATGCAAATGAGTCTAGCCCAAAAATGAGGTTTGTATGTAAAACATGGGATTTCGTCCTTTGGAAGGATCACTTAATTATTTTTTTTTAAACGATGTCGTCCTTTGAAATTATAAAATTAATTTTAACTTAATTTCGTCCTTCCAAAGGATGAAATAAGTTAATTTTTTTTTAAAAAAAACCACGTTGGCACCTACGTGGCAAAAACTAATACCACTTCGAAAAAAATATTTCTCAAAGTAGGCTATTTTGATAAATAATTTTTTAAATTATTATTTAAATAATTTTTCCTTTTCTAAAACATCTTTATTGAAGGGTTCTAATTATGTAGTAAAAACCAGGTGTGCTACAAGGACATGTCTCCTTGCCTTTAAACAAAAACAGTGATAAAATAGTGATTCAAAGAGGTATGGAATGAACTAGATCACATTTGCCACATAAAATGCCCTTAAAGAACAAAAATAGGACCTCCTCCTTTCGGATTTTAAGGGTAATTTTAGCTATTTAGTTTTGACTCTGTTTTTCGCCACTTTGTAGTTTGTACCTATGTCACCCTTGTTACTACACATTTGTACATATTGCAACTTGTGCTGCATTTACTTGTCAAATCCGTTACCCAAGACTTTATCCTACGCAAGAACATGAAAAATCAGCATATGCTGATCAGGCCTCAAATGAGCGGTGTGTCCAAGGGACAAATTTTGTGGGCCCCATCTCCCCAAGAAACTTGATCTTGGTCGTGCCACCATGGGGGTCTAGGACGTTTACTCCCACAATGAAAGCCATGTCCCATTCAATTAATGAAGTTTGAACATTTATTACCTAAATTGTTATTTAGTGTTCGTTTGACTAAATTATTAATTATTGTTCGTTTGACTGAATATTTGTGTTTGCCGTGGGCATGGACGTTTTGGATTAAATGCCCCTAAGTATCGTACGTTGTTGCCCATATAAACGAGCCTCTATATAAAACGATATAATTAGAGAATTTATACATAGAAGAAAACATTCAGGGGTTGTTTTGGTACTGAATTAATTCAGTAGTGATTCAATTCAGTAAATTCATCGCTGATTATGAATTACGTTTGGCCATAGAATTTATTAAAATAAATTTAGATGTCATGTCAAACCGAGTCTTAAAACTTTAAACATCTCTAACTCTTTCTTTCGAACTCAGATATGTATATTCTTGATACCATTACACTTCTAAATTTAAGCTCTATCAAACAAGATTTATAAGGGTAGGTAATTTTAAACTTTTAAAGTGGGCCCTATCTATATAATATGTTTTTCAAAGCTCAAATTAATATAAACGATAACAATTAAAAAATAATAAAATTTATAATTTTTAAAATAGTGATCAAAAGACTAAATCGACTGAATCATCTCATGAGGTGATTCAGTAATTCAGGCTTAATTCAGGTTGAAACGGCCTAAATCTAACTACAGTGCTGAATTTTTAATTTAGCACAGTTTCAATACATAAATAGGATTATAATAATTCAGTGCTGAATTGACACTAAATTGACTAAATCTTCTTACAATTTAATACCTAAATAGCCCCTCAATTTCCCTTAGGGAAGATCCAAAGTAAAAGTGCACAGCAAGGGAGAGAAGCCGTCTTGGACTTCTTCGCTTGGCACATGTTTCAGTGTTCACATTGCACACTGAAACATTGATTTGTTCTGAACTTTTGTCAAATCCGTTGCCCAAGACTTTCTACATGAAAAATCAGCATATGCTGACGAGGCCTCAAACGCGCGGTGTGTCAAAGGCCCAATTTTTGTGGGCCCCATCTCCCCAGGAAACTTGATCTTGGTCGTGCCACCAAGCGGATCTAGGACGTTTACTCCCCCAATGAAAGCCAAAAAATATTTGTCTTCAATTAATAAAATTTGAACATTTATTACCTAAATTGTTATTTATTGTTGGTTTCTGATCAACAGCGGATCTGGGAAAGTTTGTCTGAATTGTTATTTATTGTTGGTTTGACTTATGGAAGAAAACATTTGAGTTTCCTTGGGGAAGATCCAAAGTGAAAGTGCATAGCAAGGGAGAGAAGCCGTCCCACGTGGACTTTTGGTCACATGGCCCATGTTTCAGTGTTCACATTGCATACTTATAGAACTTAATTTGTTCTGATCTTTTGCTATCTTTTTGTTGTCCCGTGTGAATTGAACGTCTTACTTGCAGAACTTGTGAGGTCCTGCACATATATAAATAGCTGTAATTAGATGATCAGTTGCAGAGAATAAAACATTCAGTTTCCATGGGAATGTGGATGAGGTGCCTTGAATCACTTTTCTGCCTCTTTCTTCTCGTTTCTTTTCTACCCTTGCACACTGAAAGTTGCATAGCAAGGGAGAGAGAAGCACTTCTTGATTTCAGGCGAGGCGTTCAAGATGATAACAATGGAAGTAGGCTGTCTTCATGGCAAGGTCACAATTGTTGTGGATGGATTGGCGTGACCTGTCATAACACAACTGGCAACATCATCAAGCTTGATCTCTCATGTGGATACTCAAGTTGTAAATTAAGGGGTATGCTGCCTCCTTCTCTACTCCAGTTGAACCAGCTGACTCACTTGGACCTGAGTGGAAATTCATTTCAAAATGAAATTCCAAAATTCATTGGCTCATTCCATCAGTTGGAGTACCTCAATCTCAGCCATAATTCCTTTCTCGGACAGGTACCTCATGAGCTTGGAAACCTTACTGATTTGCTTTTCCTTGATCTCAGTTACAGCCTGCAGTATGTTGACAACCTTCACTGGCTATCTCATCTCTCCCAGTTGACACATCTTTATATGAGCGATGTCAACCTAAGTAGGTCGCATGACTGGCTTCACTCTGTAAACATGCTCCATCATCTATTAGTATTGCATTTAGATGGGTGTTCCATAAGCAGCATTCCGCCTTCTCTTCCATCTAGTAATCTGACATCACTTGTTACCTTGGACCTTTCTGGTAACTCCATTAATTCGTCGGTACCATCCTGGCTGTGTAATATTACTACTCTTGGACAACTGGATCTCAGTTTCAACCTCATTTATAAGGTTCCTGATTGTCTAGTAAACATGGCTTCACTTGCTAGACTTTATTTGGCAGTTAATCAGATCAAGGGAAGTCATTTCGGGCTTCTGAAGAACTCTACAGGTAGTCTTACCAAAAGTTTGAAAATTTTGGATGTACAAGCCAATAAGCTAAATGATGGTTCCTTCCCTACTCCATGCTTTTGCAAATTCTCGATGTTGGAACAGCTGTTTCTTGACGGAAACAACTTAAGTGGCCCCGTTCCGGAATGTCTTGGACAACTTTCGCAGTTAGCCGTCTTATCACTTTCCTGGAACTCCTTGAATGGTCCTCTTCCTCCAACATTATGCCAATTGTACTCGTTGGAAAGCTTGTTTGTTGCTTACAACAATTTGAGCGGCCCGGTTCCTCAATGCCTTGGAAATTTGTCACAACTAGTTGCCTTGACTCTTGCATTCAACTCCTTCAGTGGTGTGGTGTCAGAAGCCCATTTTACCAATTTATATAGCTTGCGAGTATTGGATCTGACCTCAAACTCTTTGTTTTTCAATGTTCCATCTGATTGGGAGCCCTCGTTTGATCTCAATATCATCTTCCTGGGATCCTGCAAACAGGGGCCAAATTTTCCCGCATGGCTTAGAACACAAAATTTTACCATTCTAGACATCTCCAATTCAAATATTTCTGATGTCATTCCCGATTGGTTTTGGAAATATTCTTCTCAAATTGTGCTTTTAAATGTGTCAAACAACAAGATTAGAGGAAAGATTCCAAGTGAAGCAAAATTTAGTTCCGTTAAATCTTTGGACATGAGTTCAAACAACTTTGAAGGCCCATTACCTCAGATAGGTCAACATGTGGAGACCTTCGACCTATCCAAGAATTCATTCTCAGGATTATTCTCAGGACTATTCTCAGGATTATTCTTCATGTCTTCCCTAGATCTTTCCTATAACGTTCTGAATGGTGGCATCCCATCTTTCATATGCCATATTGAAGATCTTAAGGTTATCAATTTGTCCAACAATCAGTTTTCAGGGAAACTACCTCAATGTTGGGATAGACTGAAATCCATCACAATAATTGATTTGGGAAACAATGGTTTAACTGGGGAAATCCCTAATTCCATGGGTCATCTACCTCACATGGTATTTTTGAGTTTAGATAACAACATCCTCTCTGGATCTGTCCCCCCTTCATTTAGAAACCTCAAGCAATTGAAAGTTCTTGACCTCAGTAACAACAAGCTCTATGGGGAAATCCCATCATGGATAGGAGAATGTAATCCCTACCTTGTAGTACTTTGTATGAGTAGAAACATGTTTCATGGTAAACTTCCTCCACAGCTAGCTCTTCTTAGCCAACTCCAAGTCTTGGAACTTTCTCATAATAATCTATCAGGCAAGATACCAAGGAAATGGGGTGAATTCCCAGCAATGATCTCTGAAAAAAATACTGTATTGGGCTCTACATGGAATACCTTTTCAAATTCTATATGGAATAACATTTCAAATTCTTTTGTCTACCATTATGAGGCAAATTCTTATTATGCCATGGACATCATTCTGGTCAACAAAGGTAGAGAACTTAGCTATAGTGGAGGACCATTGCGTTATCTTAGGGGAATAGATCTCTCAGTTAATAACTTATCTGGAGAGATCCCAGCAGAGCTATTCAATCTCAAATCACTGCACAACTTGAATTTGTCTCGGAATCATTTAACTGGAGGACTTCCAAAGAATATTGGTAATTTGCGCAACATGGAAGCACTTGACTTGTCTGAAAACGGGCTGAGTGGTTCAATCCCCAGTAGCATGTCACTTCTATATTCATTGAGTTATTTGAATTTGTCGTATAACAATCTGTCCGGAGAAATCCCAACAGGATACCAAGTACGTACTCTTGATCAACAATCATTCATTGGAAATCCTCATTTGTGTGGACCACCACTTCCAAAAGAGTGCTCTAGTCATAGAACACAAGAAAAGTCAACAGTTGGAGGAGATGATGGAGGTTGGTTACATTGGATTTGGGTTTACATCGGAATGACACAAGGATTTGCAGTAGGCTTTTGGGGACTTATGGCTGTTTTGGCATTCAACAAGAATTGGAGGATTGTATATTTCCGTTTCTTTGATATGTCATGGATAAGATAATTGTGGGAGTTGTTCTGTTGGTTGCCAGAATTCGGCAGTTGTGGGATAAGTAGCAATATATTGGCTAGTTATTAGTAAATTTTTCTTGCTCCCTCTCTAAAGTTACAATAAAATAATTGAGAGCTAAATTATATCTGAAATTCCGTAGGATGTATATCTTTGTGACTTCATCTGAAATAAAATTCTTACTGCTTTTGTCAATGAGAAAAGCTATGCTATTCTTTTGTCGTGTAGTTTCATTCACCGAATCAAAAACAGGCAAAGGTGGTACATTGTTGAAGGCTGCTATTCCCCCCACCGCATCCCGCTTCCTCTCTCAGCCCATAGTCCCCCCACCCCTTGTCTTCTTCTTCGATCATCTTCTCCGATCGCTCTCACAGAAAATCGTTTTCTGTTGGTGTGGACAGTTCTGATTTCATGAAAGTAAGGAGGCATCAAGAAGGTGCTCTGTTTATTGCAGCTTCTGTTGTGAAATACTCCCATTTTTGGCTTCACTAGTGTTGTTGGGAGATGTTTTTTGTATTTCTGGCAAATCCAACCTTTGGCAAGATCCTGCATTGTTCGTTTTTTTACAGTCCTCTATCTCTCCAGTTCTCCTCATCTAAGAGGTTTCCCAATCTAACTCTTCTCTCTCGCCATTTGCTACTACTTGTTCGCTCTGAAATCTCAACAACAACGAATCTGTTATTTTTCTGGTTCCCACCCTTGTACCATTTCCGTTCAAGCTGAAGAAAGGATGAGGATTTCATTACTTTAATTAATTCGCCCATGTTGTTTCAAATTCTCTTCAACTCAGACCCTCTGAATGTCAAGCCACCAACCATCGAAACCCGTATCCCGAAACATCCAAAATTTCAGTCTTTCTCAAGAAAAAGTACCGAATAAGTCTCAATTAAATTGACGGAGATAACAGACACATACAAAGATGTAGGATCCGAACGCATTCCAGTCGATGAAGACTTAGTTCGGAGAGCTGGAGCACCTCAGCTCGGCAATGGACCCAGAGGTGATACCAGTGGCGGCGATGGTAGAGGAAGTTGTTGTAGTCGAAGTTGGGCGATGGGAAGTCCTTAAGACCGAAGTAGTGCTTTCCGATGAACCCGAAGGCGAACGCGAACCCGAAGAGGTGGTAGAAGAGCCCCCTGGCCAGATTTGGCCTAGGAGCGGCCAAAGGTGCGGGTGACAGCAGGGTCGCCGGAGCCTGAGCAATCTCCGCCGTCGTCGGGAGGCCGGAATTCCTCTATAACTTATTAAGCGACATGGATTTATGAATTGGATTCCACTCGCCCCATCGTTGGGAGCCATTGATGGCCCAAAAGTCGATAAATTAGGCGGATATTTCTTTTTTTCCCATTAACTCTTTAATTAAATTTGTTGTAACACCGGTAAAGGGGTGGAAAGTGGGAAATTGGAAAAAAAATTAAAAAAATATCTCAATTTGTATTATTTGGTGTAAGGAGGAATAAAATTTAAAGTAAAAATAAAAAGAAAAGTTTCATTAATATTTTGAGTATTGACCTTATTGTCGATATACCACTGTTGTCATTACCACTATCTTTTTTACTGGTATTGTCACTATCATCACCGTTATTTCTATTATTATCACCCCTACCACCATTATCACTGTCTCCACCACTGCCACAACTATTATTGTCATTACCACTACTATTTTTATCACCTTTGTCATTGTCGTCTACCACTATTGCCACTATCACCATTACCTATGTCACTGCAACCACTATTATCACCATCGCTGCCACCACTATCACCTCTGCCACCTTTGCCACAGTGGCTCCACTACTACTACAACTGATATCGCTGTCGTCACCACCATCGCTACCTCCACCTCTCTTGCTTCTATTATCACTACTACTACAATTAATGCCTCAACCATTGATATCATCACCACTACCATTGCTGCCACCACCATTGTTACCGCCGCTACCACTATCGCCGCCTCCACTACTACCACTGTCACTGCCTTCACTGCACTGTCACCTCCGCTTCCACTACAAATGTCATTGCTCCCACGACCACCATAACTAACTCCACTACCACTACCACCATTGGTGGATTCAAGTTTCAGTTTTCTATAACAACATTGGTGCAAGCAAACAATGAAATTTTTTTAGGAATTCCTTAGTTCTCTTTCACCCGTATTCACTTTCCCTTTCTCCTAGTTTCTACCAATGCAAACATGCCCTAAAGATTCCTTGGATTTTGAAAGCTTGTGACATTGAAGATGGAAGGGAATACATGGGGTAAACGAATGTTGGGGTAGATATTATTTGGTATCCAATGAGAAAAGCTAGTGGCTAGATTTTACAGCCATTAAGCATGTGGCTATGCCTAGGGGTGATAGGATAACTGATCTGTCTCTAGGGCAACAAAAGATCTACATTGGGAACAACACATTTTATGATGTAATTGCTACAAACACTTACAGGATCCTTCTTCCTCAGGGGATGAACTTGGTGTGACAGATGTCCTCTTTACCCCTACTAGTAAGAGGAATCTTATCTCACTTCCCCTCCTCACTAGTAAGGGGTTTGAGACTAGGTTTAAGTGGTCAAAGGCAATTGTTGACAAGAATAATAAGATTTATTTACTGCTTTTTTTTGTGATGGTTTATTGAAGTTAGATGTAACAGATGACTCTTCTATTAATGTAGTAGCTGAGTTTGATTATGTAGTATGTTTGTCTGATGTTGATTTTTTTATGTAGCACTAAAGGCTTTGTCATGTGCATGCTAACCAATTACACAGAATGTCCAACATTAGACTCCTCCCCAAGTTATCTAGGGATATGTGTGTGTGAAGACTTCTTGGCAGGCAAAATGAGTAGGCAGACCTTTTGGAATGCGCTTACTCAGACATATGTGGACCTATGAATGTACAAACCCATGGAGGCATGGTGTAATTTATTACATTATGTCACGACCCGGATTTTTAAAAGTATTTTTAAATAGCACAAACGGCAAGTAGTGTAAATTTTTTTTCTTAAATACAAAACAAACCTTTCAATTAAATATCCAGGTCATGATAACTGGGGTTCACAAATACGGATATCAAATCATATGATATTTATACATCTCAAAATTTCAACAACAGCTCATCCATCTAAGTACAAGTCTGTCATTCGTCTGAAAATAAATAACAAGTTGACTCTCATGCTAAATATACACATACGTACCGGAGTTGCAGAAATGCAAAAACTTCTTCTTGTGCTCGCCTGTCTTGATCTTACTTGTCATCGCCTGGAGAATCTGCAACCAACCAAACAAAGCAACCACAACAACAACAATGAAATCTCTCCACCTTCAGGAGAAGAGCTTCCAAAGGACAAAAGATTTAATTAATATTTTTCGGATTGGGCCAACATCACCCGATATTAGTTGCCTACATACTCATCAGACAATATCTCCAATGTTTCCAACAAGATCGGATATAGACGTAGTTCTGCCTAAAAACTACGCTATCCTAAGAAGCATAACATTACACATGCAATGTTTAGGTATTTTTAACCAACCTACATTTTAGTAAGTCCTTTAATCGTTCCACTTATCTAATTATCAAGCAATATCAAACAATGTTATTAATTATCTCACATCCCTTGTTCAATAATTAATACTATCAAATATGTAACTCAGAGATAACTCGCCCCTCGAGAAATTTCCAAACAAAGGACTCCAACCTTGGAGTAGACTGCTTAACAGCATCTTGACCCAAATCCCCAGGGCTCTCAATAGCCTGCCACGAATCTGGAGAAAAGGACCCCAACTGTGCTCATGGACACAGATTGGCAAGAAATACAAGCCTTCTATGATGCTCATGTAACTTCGCTTTTTGTACGTACTAAATAGTCTTGGGAAGACTTGCTGGAGACTCGCGGTAAAGGCCCTCTGTTCAATATCCAAACCATCGTGGCGATGAAGAAGCATATTGCAATCTCCACCATCCCAACTCTGGGAGAAAATGTCTTATAAGACATTCATGTATCCATAGAAGCCTCAAGTCTTTATGACCATTGACTCACCTAAACATCTAAACTTAGACTAGGTTATTTTCATCCAGTCAAGTATCCGCTCAACCATTTGGGTCTTCTTCACCTTGTGAATCAGCCCAATAAATAACTCGTCCACTGAGTAATGACTCAGAGAACATCCCGTACCCACCCTCAGTTCATTAACTAAGGTAAAATTCTATGTTAGGGCCCTGTTCACTCCATGAATAGGTCTCAACCCTAAAGAGGGTATTTTAGTCATTATCTTGATTAGGTGTTCTCCCCCTAATCTAAAGATAACCAAAATCTCTTAATTAGTCTTTATTAACCTTAAGTTACTGATATAACTTAACACATCAATAGTAAATGCAAGCATCAGAATAATCAATATATATAATATGTAGTCACACCAATGCATAAAGAATGAATAAATGCCCGTTGCACTCATTCGCAAGGCTAGGGCTCAGCTAGTTCAAGCCCGAGAGTGTAAACAACTTTAACGCATCCCGCGAGTTACATATATAGAACTCTAGTCAATCGATATACTTGGTTGCAGACACTTGTAATCCGCTGCCCTAAACCTTGAGAATTATGATTCTTCCCCTTGTTTCCCATGACATTATGACCTGTCAAGGTCTTTGTGTCCTTTACTAGTCACACCCCTTCCTTTTGAAGCCATTTAAAGTCATTGTAGGGCACCCTAACGCTTGGTTGCTAGGTTATCCGTTTCAGCGAAAACAGAACATACTACCCCCTAAGGGCATTAGGGTAATTTTACCACTTGGAGTACGCCACCCTCCCTTGGGTCA
Organism: Saururus chinensis; assembly: GCA_035235625.1. Taxonomy (NCBI): domain Eukaryota; kingdom Viridiplantae; phylum Streptophyta; class Magnoliopsida; order Piperales; family Saururaceae; genus Saururus; species Saururus chinensis. The sequence continues at coordinate 39,472,567 of CP141146.1, forward strand.
TTTGGTTATCTCACCACCAATTTATTTATTTTAATTCATAATCCTCTCAGTAGGCCCCACTCTCAAACTGACTTGCACTTCCATTAACACGAATGTGGGCGGGTTTACTCAAAGGGGTATTTCTGTCATTTGGTTTAAGACCTTATTTGTCATGCCCCGGCGATGCCTGACCCAAGCCGAACCCGGTCCAAGGGCCGGTCAAGCGCACGGGGGCAACGAAGTGAAGATTGAGAAACGATTCTAGCGGAAGACTTAACCCTAACCACGGGCGACAATGTAAACACGGAGTACGCACAATCCTATGAGCAAGAGTAAATAAAAGGGAAGGAAAAGTGTTGCTTATCACAAAGTAAACAACAATCTCAAACTTACAAGCTTAGTTAAGTAAAGCCCACACGGCTCAAAATAAGTCATAAGCATCACAACTGTAAAATATGACATAAATCCAAAACAAGAACCCTACACAAAGGTTCTAACATAAAGCATGAAACAAAAGAAGGTAAGTCACACAACGATCTTCATGATCATATCCATGCCACCTCCGACCTTTCCTCGAAGAGGAGATCCTGTCCGTCTGCGTGTCGCACCACGCAGCCCCAAATCAAAACACACAAAGAGGGGTGAGTTTAACAAACCCAGCAATGGTTTTAATATCACTAACAACATCGAAAATATGATAGCATAGCGATATAATCTTTCAAATCAACGATTTACAAGGTGCATCATTTTCTGATCATATATTCACATCACTTAAGACTGCATCACAGTGCATAATCAACCTGCATGGATGTATCTCTAACATACTTATTCCCACATGCATAATATCATCACAATCTGCATGGATGTATCTCTAACATACATATTCCCACATGCATTCACATCATAACCAATCCCGCATGGATGTATCTCTAACATACATATTCCCACATGCATTATATTATCACAATCAACTTGCATGGATGTATCTCAAACATACATATTCCACATGCATAACATCAAAATCAACCTCCATCAAGGAGTAATCACACATTAATGTCACACAGACGGGAGCATGGACAAGGCCACGAAGGCGTGTCATGGTCCAAAATTCTACACAAGAATTAAAGAAAGATCGGGGTTGTCAATCCCTAATACTGCTCGCCCTGGACGATCCTAGCCAAGGATGTCCCATTCTCACACAGAGAATCTACAGCAGGGGTGTTCGCCCAGGGACATCTCCTGCGGAGGGAAGAGCCCAAGTTCTCACACAGAGAACCCTAGAACACGTGGTAGCAGGGTGCACACGGCATACCACACTGGATTCTCAGGGTCCAGATGACACACATATAACATTCTCACAATCCGCAAGACAAGTACACAACTCGTCCCCACATGTCATTCCATTTAACAAGACTCAACCCAAGGAGTGCACTCGTTCCACACAGGAACTCAAATCAAAATATGTCCTTTTGGACCAATCAACTTGCGATTAATCCTTGACCGACCAATCCGGCACACAATTCCATCACATTGCATCCAATCAGTCAAATTCAATTAATCACGATGAAGCCTCAATTGGAAATTCATTTTCATGATGCATGCAGCATGGTACATACGTGGGCAAAGCATACATGAATCCTAATCTATGATAAGTGCTCTCATCAGCCCCTAACGCATCATTCATAATCACAATATCAAGCTTCAACATCATTATTTAACCCCACATGTGTGTATCTAGTAGAAGCATTTCACATAATACATGCCAACATTCTTGAAATTAAACTCACTACCACACTACATATGTGAATTTCCATCTAAACATGAATCCCAGCGGAAATCATAGGAGAAGAATCGTTGAAATCATATCTCAATTCAAAACTCAACCACAAAGGCTAAACACATATAACATCACCCATTTCATCATTGAGTCATGGCATTCACCAACATTCACACACGACTAACCACAATCTATCATGACAAATCAGGCCAATAATAGATTATAGTTCTACTGAAAATATACTTAACAATGAGAACCCAACCATTTATAATTTAAAGATGACGATTCCAACATCATGCCACAAAACATAAGTCATTCCACCATCTCTAAGCATATATCTCAACTCTATAAACTTAATAGCATGCATTTCCAGTAGCCTAACATAGCTTAAAACACTCCACATTCATATAAAATTGGCAAGCTAAAGTGGAATCATCAAAATAGACATTATATGCAGGCCGTTCGATCGGTTAAACATGAAAATTTAAAATTTACAATTCGGCCGTTCGATCGCCTAGCAAGCCGTTCGATCGACTGAACTGGAAAAGTGTCGTTCCGGCAGTGTTGCCGATCAAACGCCTTGCAGGGCCGATCGATCGCCAACACGGCAGAACAGTCATCTTCTTCCTTTCGCAAATCCAAACCGAAACACCATAGATAACACTTCACATCCACATCTAACACCCTAATCATCATCAAAAGTCCTTCTTAACTTCCAGAACATCAAACCATACCATAATAATGCAAAACCCTAAGAAATCGGGATTAAATAATTCCATTTTCTAATCTTACCATTAACACACCAAATCAAGCAAACCATTTCGAAATAAGCCAAAAATGAAGAGTTTTACCATGGATAAACAGAGATTTTGAAGACCCATTACCTCAGCACTTGATTAAGCTCGGATTGAAGAGTCACCCTTCTTAAAATCCTTGAAAACACAATGAGTTTGAATTAAACTCTAATAGAAATCGATTTACCCAAGAAATCCCTAATTAAATCTGAGATCTAGGGCTTATTGGTAGTAAAAATTGAATTTTGAATGTTAGGGTTTGTAGTAAAACACAAATCAGTAGCTTTTGATGGTCAAAAACGAATTGAATCAAAGGGAAAATGGTAGATTTGGAAGAGATTAAGGAGAAAGTCAAGGATTAGTGCTTAATTAGAGTAAGCTTACCTTAATCGGCTTCTAATTCGGGCCTAAGTGGGGATTAGGCCAGCCCTCCTTCCTTAGCCTATTCCCAAAAATAGAAATGGCTCTGGTTTGCCCTTTTATAGTAAGGGTTGGGGTATACATAGGTAAGTTTTGGGGTGTAAATAGGAAAAGTAGGCTAAAAGTGGTTATTTTGCAAATTTAAGCACTGATTAAAGCCTAATAAAATTCTGAAAATTTATGTGTGATATTAAGTATATGTCTAGGTTCACTTGACCCAAAAATAAAATTTTCGACGGTGGGGCCCACAGGGGTCCCGCCAAAACCCTAATTTTTGGGAAAATATTAAAAATTCCAAAAAATCCTAAAAATTCACATTTGGTTTAAAACCACTAATATTGAAGTTAATTTTAGTTAAAACCATCACAAACACTATTTATTTTATGAAATCACCGAATAAGATCAGAAAACGTGTAAATCTCACGATAACCCATAATTAAAGAAAACCAAAAACCGGTTTAGAGATGAGGGTCCTTACATTATTGATATCCAATGGTCCCTAAATTGAACTCAAGGGTACTACTGGGCTTTATAGCCTATGTGTAATTTTCCTGGCGTGTGACGGGGTCGTGAACCCCTTGAACCGACCCAGGTTAGCTTAACGGTTTATGATTAAACCTAGGGGTGAAACGGTCAATTACCTACTCTCTGAGATTTTTCTTCAATAAGAGGTTTGGTTTATAATTAGGTCACCCATTAAACTCTCACTGAGAATTTTCCCAATTTTCAATTTAACTCATAGGCCCCTAAACCGGAGCCCCTAAGTCTAGTCACTAATTATTATTTTTACAATTCAAATCACAGGAGTAAATTAGTCATTTCAAAGCTTTTAAGATTTTTCCCCTGCTGAAACTTGGTAAGGACACTCGGCATATAATCATAGTTATTCATAATGTTTTTTCAAATTTTTCTAAAAGTGATAGCTCACAAAACTGGACCTGGTTCAATTTTTTTTTAGAATGGAACTGAACCTGGTCGGGTTAGCCGACCCGATTTGAGGAGCATAGACGACCCGCGGGGTCATCTTCCCCGCGACCAACCAGAGGCCGAAAGCCTCCCCCCCATCATGACGGAGGGGTGGTGGCTCACAGCCCCCGAACTGCTGGAGCACGGCATAATCGACAAGCTCGGTCCCGCTGCCGACCTGTGGCTGGCCAGCGGCCAAAACACCCCTTTTTGTTTTAAACTGTGCAGTGCCGCCTCTGCAGCCAGGACTAGCATGGCCCAAGCTGGTGCAGCCAGAGCTGTCACGGCCTGGACCAGTGTGGCCACAGCCTCGGCCAGCGCGGCAAGCGGCTGCCATTTTATTTTTATTTTTGTTTTTTGTGCACTGGCCGATAGTATGTCCGGTGGCGGCTACGTGCTAGAGCCTGGCCTGCATGAAGCCGCCGCCAGATGACGGTTGGACATACGACACTGGTCTATCGGCAGCCGGCCTTTATAGAACATTAACTACTATTCAAATAAACCAAAGTAGATCCGATTTTTATGATTTTAATCAAATTTAACTAATAAAACTTTTATTAATCATAGGCAACATCCCTACCTTAATTGCCAATTTGTAGTCTATCCGCCGTCGTAGGAGCCTTGCCGGAGCTTTGCCGGAAAATTCTAATGTCACTCGTCCTCCTTCCTCCCTCCCTAAGAGCCCTAATTAACCTTTTTATATCCATCAAGATTAGGGTTTTCTAATCTCATTAAGAGTTGGGCTAAGTGGGCTACTTAGGCCTATATTTTATTAATTTTTGGCACAAAAATAATTGGGTCGTATAGTGACTTAAACGGCCAATTTACAGGTCCAAATCGGGTAAACGGGCCCTGCACGTTATAGTCAACTTCGAATGGTCATATCTCCCTCATCCGAACTCCGATTTGCGTATTCATGGCAACATTTCGAAGTTCTTTTTGTCTAATTTCCATCCATCTAGGTTCAGCCACCAATTCAAAGCATTGAATAAGTTATTTCAATGAGAATTTCAATGTCCAACACCCTAATTTCTCGTGGTCAACTTCAGGAATTTAGAAAATTCCCGGATGTTACACATTTATAGACGATTACTCTAGGTTTGGTTATATGTAGCTCCTAAAGGGGAAGTCTGAAGCCTTTGAGAATTTCAAAGAATTCTCGGATTTTTTTAGGTTTCAAAAATTAAATACGTGAAAAATAGGTTTTTGATCCTTTAACATTATTAGTAGAATAATTTCCTCAATAGAATTTGTGGCTAAAAGTGGTTATAAAGATGACAGAAAGAGCTTTAGAGTGCCACCAAGAACACATGAATCAGAGTTCGGATAAGGGAGATACAACTGTTTGAAGTTGAACATATCGTACATGGCCCGTTTATCCGATTTAGACGTGTATTTGGGCCATTTAAATTGTCTTACCGGCCCGGTTGATTAAAGTGACAAAAATTAATAAAAAAGGGGCCCAAGTAGCCTAGTTTGCCTAACTTCTAAGGGGATTAGGGTTCTTAATCCCCATGATTATAAAAAGGCCCCCCCTATGGCTTATTTTAGGGCAGCTCTTTGGCCCTTATAGGGGGAGAAGGTGGTGGACGACTAGGCTCCTGCAGAGGTGGATCAACGGCAAACTGGCAATTAAGGTAGGATCACTATCTTAGTTTTCGAATCGAGATTAGTAGGGGTTTTGTTAAGTAAGTTTAAATGTAAATTATATTAATAGTGATTTCTGCAATTCACTGTTTTTGTAATTACATGAATATTGATTTCTACAATTCACTATTTTGTAATTTACATGAACAATGATTTCTACAATTACTATCCTGTAAATTCATTGAACAGTATTGTTTTACTATAATTTTTTTTAAAACCTACTAGCCAGCCAGCCACTGGTTGGTCGGTTATGGGATTCTGCCTTCCATACCTTTTTTCCATGGTGAAAGTTTTGTCGCATCTCACTAGGGGTGCTTGGCCGCCGCCTTGTAGTTGCGTCACCCCTCTGTTTTCTTTCGGTCGTTGGGTCCGTCGAGGGAGGAGTCATGCCGGCCTTGGCCGCACTAGCCTTGTTAGTGACGGCCTCAATAGCGGCAGCTTCGGCCAGTGCCAAACTATTTATAAAAAGAAAAAAGAAATGACTAATTTATCCTTATGAGTTGAATCATAGAATAATTTTTAATGACCTGATTTAGAGGCTCTGGTTTAGGGGCTTATGAGTGGGTTTAAAAATTAAGAAATTTTTTAGAGATAGGTGTTTGTGTATCCTAATTATAAACCAATGCACAAGCTGGGGAAAAATCTCATTAAATAGATAAGTGATTATTTTACCCCTAGGGTTAAGGTAAAACTGTTAATTAAACCAGGGTCGGTTCAAGGGGTTTACGACCCTATTAAAAGAAAAGAAAATTACCTTGAGCTCATAACGTCAACGAGTACCCCTGAGATTAGTTTTGGACCCATTAGGGTTCAGGGAAGCCCTAAACAAAATAACAAAAATACCCCTATGAGCGAATTGGCCTGCATTCGTGTAAATGAAATTAACAGGCCGATGTGATACTGAGGCCTCTTTAGAGGTCAAAGACTTACCCGAGAAAAGAGAGGACAATATTCAATGTGAGATAATAACCTCAATGCCCTTAGGTGCATTATAACTCATTTTCATAAAAGTTTAATGAGCTAACCCAAGGAGGGTTAGGGCACGAGAGCGTGAATATTTTTAATATCATTATTGAGTTTTGTTCTTGATATTACGATCTGCTTGGACTTGTGTTGGTCTATATTGTTTATGTTGTTCATTGTTTTAATGTTTGTTATTGATGTTGTGATAGTAATTTATCACTCACTTAAGATTAATGAAAAATTAATTAATGAGGTTAGATGGCTTTGGATTAGGTGAGAACACCTAATCAAGATAAAGACTAAAATACTCTCTGACTAGTTCATAGAGTGAACAAGGTCTTTGACCTGATGATTTTCCTTGGTTAATGAATCAATAACTGTTTTGAGTTTTGACCCTATCTAGAAGGGACTGATAGGGATTGGGATAGTCATTCGGAATCCTTGCTTGTTGACAAACAAGATAGGGTCCAGAATGGTTTGTTTGAGTTTTCATTCTATTGAGGAGCTATTGATTTGACCGTGTAGTTACACCTCCCCGTTGGAGGGAGCTCTGTGTGAGCTAAGCTCACCACCGATTTATTGAGAATCGTTTAGTGTACACACATTTGAATTAGCTAACATCCTGCTTGGTTGGCTTCACCTGCTACTTCTGTTAAGGTGCAATTGTGGCCATGCCCTTCTACTCCAGTCAAGTCCTTATGGGCTAGGTTGGGTAATGGTACTTCCTTGTGGATTCCAGGGCTACACTATGGATGGTTCCCTTTGGATGAAGGTTCATAGTAGTTGTATCATTTGTCACATAGGTTGATATTTGATGAGTCCTATCTGTCTTTGGGATTAGGCAGAGATATTAATTATCGAACAATGGGCCGAGAGATAATAATAATACTAATATTGTTTGATGTTGCTTATTTAATTAGAACAAGTGGAACGATTAAAGGACTTGCATAAAATATAGGTTGGTTGAAAATACCTAAGCATTGCATGTGTGATGTTATGCTTCTTAAGATACTATAGTCTCTAGGCAGAACTACGTCTAGATCCGATCTTGTTGGAAACATTGGAGATGTCTGATGAGTAGGTAGGCAACTAACATTTGGTGATGTTGGCTTGATCCGAAAAATATTCAATAATACTTTTATTCTTTTGAAAATTCTCCTCCAAGGTGAGGAGATGTTTTGTTGTTGTTTTGTCTTGTTTAGTTGTAGGTTCTTTAAATGAGGACGCAACGAGATCAAAAGTCGATGGGTGATTGAGGGTGACATTGCACTAGTCGGTTATAGTTTCTTACTTCTGTAATTTTGTAAGTAATTGTATTTACTGGCATGAAAGTCAACTTTACTTAGTTATATACTTTTAGGTAGATGACATGTAATGTTCGGGAATTTTCTAAAATCCTGAAGTCGGCCACATGGAAATTAGGGTGTTGGACCCCTTAATATTATCGTTAGGATAACATGATCATTGTTTGGAATTGGTAGCTGAAACTATAAATATAGAAAGTAGACAGAAAGAGCTTTGAAATGCCACTAAGAACGCACAAATCGGAGTACAAATGAGAGATATACAACCTTTCGAAGTTGAATATAGCGCAGAGCCCGTTTTTCCGAATTGGACACGTAAATTGGCCATTTTAAGTCACTAACGAGCCCGGTTAATTAACATTACAAAATTATGTTTTAGGGGCCCAATTAGGTGGCCTAAGTAGGGAGGTTTAGCCCAAGTCCTAATGGAATTAAGAACCCTAATTCCTATTCCTATAAAAAGGCTAATTAGGGCTAATGGAAGGGTTTTTTTTAGCTTTGACCGTTAAGGGAAGGAGGAGGAGCCTTTGATGGAATTTTTCGATGAGGCTCTATGACAACTCATCATTGAGGTAGGATTTCGAGTCAAGATAAGTAGAGATTATATTAAGTACATTAGAATATAATTTACAATCATAATTTATATGAACAGTGATTTTCTGCAATCATTGTTCATGTAATTTTGTTGAGCAGTTGGTTTGTTTTATTGAAAGCTTGATGGCTGACTACCGACCGACCACTGGCTAACTACTTGGTTGTCAGGCCCATTGAAGGTGGGGGGGGGGGGGGGGGAGGGGGCACTGACCCTTGCCGTGACAACAAATGCTTAGGTGTTTGTCTAAAAAAAGAAGAAAATAGACTGGCCACCAGTGGAGCGTGGTGCAGCCGCTGGTCAGAGGCAGGATCGGCGTTCTCAGAATTGTCGGATGAAGGCGATCTCAGTCGAGCCTGGCCCTAGATGTGCTGGCGGTGAAAAAAAAGGAGGGGGCTTTGTCACCCTGGCCGCCGCCTGGCAGCGGCCGACCAAGGCAATCGGAATCACCATGTGGCGATCCGGTCCACCCTCGCTGGTGCCCCGCCATGGCGGTCATGCGCGGTGTTGCTAGAGGCGGTTTCGCCTATGGCCAAACGCGAGGAAGACGACCAGAGTCGCGGGTCATTTGGGACTGGTTCGGGTCGGGTGGCCCGAACTAATTTATTTAAGACCTGGACTGGGTCTATATATGTAAAAGAAGGGATTATTAAACCGGGTCCAGTTCAAGAGGCTATGCTTGTTAAAACAATTTATAGAAATTACCAGTGGACTTTGAGAGGGAGAAGAGTGTCTTGACGAAGTTCCAGGTTGGGGAAAAATATTAAAGTATGCAAATACTTGATTGGATGAAAGTAATCTAGTTTAAGTTTTGAATATTTGGGGAAGTCAATGGTTATAAAGACCAGAGGCTTTTATGGATACATTAGTAATGTCGTAGAAGACATTTTCTCCCTGAGTTGGGATGGTGGAGATTGTGATATGTTTTTTTCACTACCACAAGGTCTCTACCGCGGGTTTCCCACAGGTCTTCCCAGGACCATATAGTGCGTATGAAAAGCGGAGTTATATGAGCATCATGAAAAGCTTGTGCTTCTCGCCAATCTGTGTCCATGAGCACAATTTGGATCCTCTTCTCAAAATTCGTGGTAGGCTATTGAGAGCCTTGGGGATTTGGGTCAAGCTGTTGTTAAGCAGTCTACTCCAATGTTGGAGTCCTATATCTGGAGATTTCTTCGAAAATTGAGTTATCTTTGAATGAATACATATTTGATAGTATTAGTTATTAAACAAGGGTTGTGAGATAATTAATAATATTATTTGATATTGCTTATTTAATTAGACAAGTTGAACGATTAAAGGACTTGCATAAAATGTAGGTTGATTGAAAATACTTAAGCATTACATGTGTGATGCTATGCTTCTTAGGATAGTGTAGTTTTAGGCAGAACTACGTCTGTATCCAATTTTGTTAGAAACATTGGAGATGTTGTCTGATGAGTACGTAGGCAACTAACATCGGGTGATGTTGGCCCGATTCGAAAACATTAATTAATACTTTTGTCCTTTTGGAGGCTCTTCCCTTGAGGGAGGAGAGGTTCTGTTTTTGTTTTTGGATTGGTCGGTTGCAGGTTCTCAAGACGACGACAAGTGAGACCAAGATTGACAAGCTCAGGATGAAGTTCCTCGTTTCTTCAATTCCAGTACGTAAGTTTATCTTTAGTGTAAGAGTCAACTTAGTTATTTATTTTTAGAAAGATGATAAACTTGTACTTAGATGGATAGGCTGTTCTTTATGGATTTTTGAGATGTATAATAATATCATATGATTTGATATTCATATTTGTGAACCCCATTTATTATGACCAAGATAACTAATCGAATGATTTGTTTTGTATTTAAGAAAGAAAAAAAAATTGTGACTTATTGTTCATACTATTTAAAAAGGCTTTTAAAATTTTGGGTCGTGACATGAAAGACTTGTGCTTAGAGGGTTAACTTGCTATTTATTGAATTTTGACATGTGCAATAATATCATATGTTTTGATATTCATATTTTTTAACCCCAATTATCATGACCTAGATATTTGATCGAAAGATTTGTTTCATATTTAAGAAAGAAAAAAAATATTGTAATTTATTGTGTGTTCTTTATTTAAAAGGTTTTTAAAAATCTAGGTCATGCCAAGTAGAGACTTAATTAGGTCGGTTAATTAAAGTCCTAAGAATGGACAGAGGTGGAGAATACACCTTTGATGAGTTTAAGGACTATTTCGCCAACGTAGGAATAATACACCAATACACCTTGCCCTATATTCCTCGACAAAATAGAGTTACTGCGATGTGCTCGGTGTAGGCACAATCGGTACCTAGGAGATCTACGCAGGGAAAGGGGAGAAGTAAAGGAGAAATGGGAGAAATCAAGGAGTTCTTCTATTGCATAACCTCCAACAAAAGCAAGGGCCGCCCCATATAGGAGACGACCACCTAGGGAACCATGCCACCTAAACCAGACCAGTCCGGTTCCTATAGGATAACCCAGTTAGTGGGTTGGCTAGCCCGGGCCACTAACTGAACCAACATAGTACGACACTAAACTATTACAATAATGAATAAGTAGTTCAATGCAAATAAAAATAATAAAGGAGAGTATGATCATCGTGCACAATCGTGCATGACACTCCACCATGCTTCCGCTATTCGCCTTGTCCGCAAGGCGACCATGCTGGAAATCGAGCCAAAAACTCGTCCTCAGACATCCACGTAGCATCCTCCAATGGCTGATACTACAATGAAATCAAGACCTCAGTAATAATGCAACCCGAACAATGGACCTGCCGTTTCTCAAGCACCGATGCAGGAGCTGGGTCTGATGGTGTAACTGGACCCATCAAGGGCGGAGGAGGAGCACCCACAACCAAAGACCTGTCACCCACAAACCGCCAAAGATGGAACACGTGAAAAATAGGATGAACCAAGGAGTCAGGCAGCAACATAAGGCGGTAAGTGACTGGACCAACGTGCGCCTCCACAAGATAGGGACAATGGAACCGGGGGGTGAACTTGGAGTGCTCGGGCTGAAACAAAGAAATCTGGCGCTGTGGCAAAATAGAAACATAAACCAAGTCACTCACTTGAAACTCCCGATCAGTACGGTAGCCATCATAGAGCTGTTTCATCTGGTTTTGAGCCGCAACCAAATTCATCTTCAACTAACACAAGACCTCATCGTGAGTTTGGAGTATATAGTCCACCTCAACCACAGAAGAGCGATGAGGTACATAAGACAAGATCGTTGGTGGGGGGCGGCCATACAACTCCTCAAAAGGAGTGAAGCCTGCATGCGTGTGATATGCGGTGTTATAGGACCACTCCGCCCATGGAAGAAGCTAAAGCTAGCGGCAAGGCTGCGTCATTGTAAAACACCGTAGGTACTGCTCTAGACATTGATTAACCACTTCAGTCTGCCCGTCTGTTTGCGGGTGATAAGCAATGCTCATATGAAGCGAAGTACCCTGTAAAGCAAAGAACTCCCACCAAAACTGAGAAATGAATATACAATCACGATCAAAAACAATAGTGCGAGGCATACCATGAAGCTTTGCCACCTCCCGTACATAAAGGTCAGCCACGGTCTTAGCAGTGAAAGGATGTCCCAACGCACAGAAATGAGCATACTTTGACAGACAATCAACCACAACCATTATCACCAACTTGCCGTGCACCAGAGGCAAGGTGTAAGATCCCTGATCTTAAACCGGTTTTCGTTTCACTTTAATTATCAGTTATCGTGAGGTTAACACGTTTTCTGATTCATTCGGTGGTTTCAAAGATAGATGGTGTTTATGATGGTTTTAATCAAAATCAACTTTACAGATACTGGTTTTAAGTGATTTTAAATCAAATGTGAATTTTTGGGATTTTTCTAAATTTTTACTATTTTCCCAAAAATTAGGGTTTGGCAGAACCCTCTATGGGCCCCATCGTCGAAATTTAGGTTTTTGAACAAAATGAACCCATACATCAACTTAAGGTTATACAAAAAATTTTAGAATTTTCTCAGATTTAATTAGTGCTCAAATTTGTGAAATACCCATTTTTAGCCTATTTTTCTATTTACACCCCATAACTTACCCATACACACCCCAACCCTTACTATAAAAGGCCAAACCTGAGCCATTCCCATTTTGGGAATAAGCTGAGAAGGAGAGGTCAGGCCTAATCCCCAATTAGGCCCGGATTAGAAGGTGTTTAAGGTAAGCTCATTCTAATTAAGCACTAAATCCTAGTTTTCTTCTTAACCCCTTCTAAATCTACCATTTCCCCTTTGTTTTAATTCATTTTTATACACCAAAATTACTGATTTGCATTTTTACTACAAACCCTAGCTCTCAAAATCTGATTTTTATGTTCAACAAGCCCTAGATGGTTTTCTATGTTAAATCGGTTTTAATGGAGTTTAATTCAAACTCTACGTCTTTGTAAGGTTTTAAAGAAGGGTGACCATCAAATCTAAGCTTAATCAAGGGATAAGGTAATTGACTTTTAAAATTTCAGTCTTCCTATGGCAAAACTCTTGATTTTGTGGTTTATTTTGAATGGAGTTACTGGATTTAGTGTTCTAATGGCATGATTTGAAAATGGTAATCTTTAATCCCGATTTCATAGGGTTTTATCTTATTATGATGTGGTTTAACATTCTGGAAGTCATGGTGGACTTTTGATAGTATTTAGGTTATTAGATGATGATTTGAAGTGTTATCAATGGAGTTTTGGTTTGAAAATGCGAAAGGAAGAAGAAGGTCATTTCTGCCTTGTTGGCGTTCGAACGGCCCCTCTGGGAGTTCGAATGGAAACATTGTTAGATCGATATATTTCTAGTTCATCCGATCGAACGACCTGGGCATTCGAACGGCCAAACTGTAGATTTGAAATCTTCCTGTTTAGCATATCGAACGGCCTGCTAGGCGTTCGAACGGCTACACAGTAGAATGTTGTTCAATTTGTATGATGTTTATCTCAGTGATTCCACTTTAACTTGACAATTTCATATGAATGTGGAGTATTTTGAGCTATATTATGCCACTGGAAAGGCATGCTATTGAGGTTAGGAAGTTGAAATATATAATTAGAGATTTGTGGAATGACTTATGGTTTGTGGCATGATGTTGGAATTGTCATCTTGAAACTATGAATGGTTGATTCTCTATGGTTAAGCATGTTTTCAGTAGGACTACAACTTATTAATGAACTGATTTGTCATGATAGAATGTGGTTAATTGATGTGTGAATACTAGTGTTATGTCTTGACTCAAGAATGAAGTGAATGATCTTATATGTGTTTAGCTTGTGGTTGAGCTTTGATTCGAGTTACGATTTTCAATGATTCTTCTCCTACGATTTCCGCTAGAATTTATGATTAGATGTTAATTCACATGTGTAGTGTAGTAGTGAGTCAATTTCAAGCATGTTGGAATGCATTGAGAGAAGTGCTTCTACTAGGTACACACACATGTGGGGATTAATAATGATGTGGAAGCATGATATTATGATTATGAATGATGCATTAGGGGCTGATGAGAGCACTTGTCATGGGATAGGATTCATGTATGCCTTGCCCACGTATGTACCATGCTGCATGCATCATGAAAATGGATTTCCAATTGAGGTTTTACCGTTAGTTAATGAGAATTGATTGGTTGTGTGGAACAGCCGAGGAGAAACCATTAGACACTTGTGGTATGGGACACATTATGTCGATGGATAGCTCTAAGGTTCGTTGCGCTAGTGCTTAGTTAAATTTGCTTCTATGGCATCACGAATACTCACGGTATGGGACGTGAGGACTAGAGTCGACATAAAAGTATTTTTACGTGCACACTCTGAGGCTTTATCGAGATTAATCGAATTTGATCGATTGGATGCAATGTGGTGAAATTGCATGCCAATTTAATCGGTTGTTGGCTTAATCAAAACTTGATTGGTCTGAAAGGACATGTTTTGATTTGAGTTCCTTTGTGGAACATGTGCACTCCCCGGGTTGAGTCGAGTCAAGATGAGATTATATGAGGACGAGTAGTATACTTGATGCGGTTGAGATTTATTGAGAATAGTCACATCTGGACACTGAGCACCCAGAGTGGTATGCCTTCGTGTACCGGCTATCACGTGTTCTAGGTTCCCAATGCGGGAATTTGGGCTCTCCCCACCGCAAAGATGTCCTTAGTGAACACCCTGCTCTAGGTTCCCTACGTGGAATTTGGACGTTCTTGGCCAGAATTGTCCTTAGCGAGCAAACCTGCTCTAGGTTCCCTTTGGGGAATTTGGATTTTTCGTGAGGATTATCCTTAGTGAGCAAAGGGGCTGACTACCCCTACATCTTGGTTTCTCTTATGGAATTCAGACTATGTCCTAAGCGGGCAATGCCCCAGGTTTCTAGTTAGAAAATTTGGACCACGTCCAGCCTTGCGACAATGATTGTGTTTACTCCTTGAGGGAGGCATTCCTTATATGATGTGATGCATGATTGAATATGTATGTTAGAGATACATTTTATGCAGATTGATATGATGGATGCATGATTGAATATGTATATTAGAAATACATCTCATGCAGGATTGATATGGTTGTTGAAGCATAATTGATATATATGTTAGAGATACATTTCATGCAGGTTATTATGATGTGATGCATGATTGGATATGTATGCTAGAGATACATTCCATGCGGATTGATATGATGTGAATGGCACTATGTGGATTATACACTATGATGCAGGTTTATGTGATGTGTATGTGTGATCAGAAAATGATACATCTTGCCAATCTTTGATTTGAATGATTATCTTGCTATGCTATTGTATTTTCAATGATGATAGTTATATTTAAAATCATTGTTGAGTTTGTTAAACTCACCCCTCTTTCTTGTGTTTTGTTTTGGGGCTGCGGGGTGCGACACACAGACGGACAAGATCTCCTCTGTGAGGAAAGGTCGGAGATGACTTGGATGTGACCGTGGAGATCTTTGTGTGACTTATTTTCCTTGGTTTATACCTTATGTTTAGAACCTTTGTGTAGGGTTCTCTGTTGGATTATGTCACATTTTACAGTTGTGTTGCTTAAGATTTATTTTGAGCCAGTGTGGACTATAGTTGACTAAGCATGAAGGTTTGAGATTAGTCGTTTATTTTGAGTTAAGCGACTCTCTTTCTTTTCTACTTATTTACTCTTGCTCAAAGGAATGTGTGTACTCCGTATTTCTGTTAGATCGCCCATATTTAGGGTTAAGTCTTCCACTAAACCATTTCTCAATCTTCCCTGCATCGCCCCCGTGCGCTTGACCGGCCCCTAGACCGGGTTCGGCTCGGGTTGGGCATCGCCGGGGCTTGACACAAGGCCTCGACAAAGTCCATCGATATATCCTCCCAGACCTTATCCGGAATGGGAAGGGGTTGGAGCAACCCGGCGGGCAAAGTCGTGGCTGCCTTCGCTCTCTGACAAGTATCACAAGTGGTCACATACTCATGAACTACCCGGTGAACCCCCAACCATAAGAAACTCTGGCTGACCCTCTTATAGGTGCAGAAAGCCCCCTCATGACCGGCCGCTGGAGAGTCGTAGAAATGAGAAATAATGCGGCGGTGAAAATCAGTGACATTGGGAACCCACAACCGGTTCTTCCAGAATAGGAGGTCATCCTGCCAAACATAAAATGGGAGGGCAGTAGGATCGGTTTGTAGGGCAACGATCAGAGCCTGCGTTGAAGCATCATCAACGTAAGCCTGCTTCAACTCCTTAATAAACGGACAGGAGAACATGGAGAAGGTCAAGCAAGAACCCAGGGAGGGTATGCGAGAGAGAGCGTCGGCCACTGTGTTCTCCGAACCCTTCTTATAAACAACCTCATAATCATAGCCCAGAAGTTTACTGACCCACCGCTGCTAAGATGGAGTAGACACCCGTTGTTCCAAGAAATACTTCAGTGGCTGATGGTCTATGCGAATCAGGAACCGACGACCCAATAACTAAGGCCGCCACTTGGTAACAGCATGTATGATGGCCAGCATCTCCTTTTCATACACAGACAGGGACAAGGAGCAGCCTGCCAGAGCCTTGCTGAAATAGGCAATGGGATGCTCGTCCAGTAAAAGAACCGCCCCCAGCCCCGCATCCGATGCGTCCGTCTCTACCACAAAAGGGCGGCTGAAATCAGGCAAGATCAAGACTGGGGCAGAGGCCATAGCCTGTTTCAGCCCGTCAAAGGCCTCCTGGGTAGCCGCAGTCCAAGCAAAGGCCCCCCTTTTGAGCAGCGCTATCATAAGTCGAGCCAACTCCCCATATCTACTAATGAACCGCCGATAGTACCCGGTGAGGCCCAACAAACCACAGAGCGCCCGAACACATTGGGGTGTGGGCCAAGACAGCATGGCAGCCACCTTGGCTGGATCGGTGGCGACACCATTCCCCGAGATAATATGGCCTAAATAATCCACCTGTTGACTGCCAAAAGAGCACTTCTAACGTTTAAGAAATAAAGAGTTGTCTCGAAGAATAGAGAAGACAGACCTGAGGTGTGTCAAGTGCTCCATCCATGACCGGCTGTACACCAGAATATCATCAAAGAATACCAATATATAAGGGTGCAGGAATGGTCAAAAGAGGTCGTTCATAAGGCACTGGAATGTGGAGGGAGCATTAGTCAATCCGAACGGCATAACGAGGAACTCGAAATGGCCGTCATGAGTCCGGAAGGCAGTTTTGTGCACATCATCGGCCATCATCCGGATCTGATGATAACTCGAATGAAGGTCAAGCTTACTGAATACTGTGGCGCCTGTCAACTCATCCAACAACTCCTCAATCACCGGAATGGGATATTCGTCTTTAACAGTGACGGCATTTAGGGCGCGGTAGTCAACACAGAAACGCCATGTACCGTCCTTCCATACAAGTAACACCGGCGACAAGTAGGAACTCATACTAGGCCTGATAATCCCAGCCTGAAGCATATCCGCCATGAGTCTCTCAATCTCAGTGTAACGCCCGAGATTTTTCATCCCTTTTCCTCAAAACTCATAGAATTTTTTTTTTCTTTCCATAAATCGGAGTCAAAACGATAAAATCAAAACCTATTTATAATTTAAAACATCATACGGTTAAACATCGTACTGCCAAATCAAATATCCTCAGGCGCTACTCGAAAACACACGTACGAATAAATTCTGCTATGATCATAGACTTTTAAATACAAATCACTCCCGGGCATCCCTGAGTACAAGTCCCCTAACAGTCCACTAACTGATCCAAATGAAAGTCCAGATAAACATCATGATGTCTCATCTCACCCAATACAGGAGATCGTGGCACAAATGAACTCGCAGAGAGTCAAGCAAATACCTGAGTCAACGGGAATCAATCCACCGCTGAAACGAGCGTCCATCTCCAGGAGCTCTCCGCACAACCTGCAAAACCTCCCGTGCAACGGGGCTAAAAATAGCAGGGTGAGTATTTTCATACTCAGTAGGAAAATACTCAGTAGGGGAAATCCCAAACGGTGAACTCCATAAGTTCAGAAATGCATGCGTCATGCAACACAAACATGAAGCAGAAGCATAATATAATCATATCATGCATAAACGCATACGATCATACTAAAGGCACCATCGTGCCACAGACATATCAAAGCATCATCGTGCCAGAATCATACCGAAGGCACCATCGTGCCAAAATCATACTATCCAAACAACTTACACAAACACCCTTATCCAGGGTCATACAACTTACTCGTACCACCGTACGCATACTCATACAACATACGCATACTTGTACGACCTTACTCGTACAATCGTATGCTCACTCATACAGCTTACACATACATGTACGACCTTACTCGTACAATCAGACTCGTACGACCTTACTCGTACAGTCTGCACAAAATCATACTTACTGTCTTACTCAGAACCATATTCTCACAATCATACTCATACTCTTACAGTCGTGCTCATACTCATACGCTTACAGTCTTACTCATACTCATACACTTACAGTCCTGCTCATACTCATACACTTACAGTCTTACTCATACTCATACACTTACAGTCTTACTCATACTCATACGCTTACAGTCTTACTCATACTCATACACTTACAGTCCTGCTCATACACATACAGTCGTACTCACACTCATACAGTCGTACTCACACTCATACAGTCGTACTCATAATCGTACACATAACAACGACCACTGAAGCTCATTACAACTAATAAGCTCCAGCGTCGAAATGGAAAAGAATGCCACTGGGGCAACACCTTAACCTCCGGGGAGTGACTAGACGCCATGGACTTTTCCGAAGGTAAGGCACACCAATGCTCATGGGGCACTGGATCAAACAGGTAAGAGTAGATCCATGATACTACTTACCTGAGCGCGAAAACATAAACACCCACACATAAGGGGTCATACAGTTGCCCACCATAATGGGTCTTATAGTGCCATAGAATCGCCCACCATAATGGGTCTTATAGTGCCAGAGAATTGCCCACCATAATGGGTCTTATAGTGCCATTGCCACTCTTGGGCAGAAAACATACAGTGCCACTCTTGGGCAGAAACGTACAATGCCACTCTTGGGCGGAAACATACAACGCTCTCAACAGAGCATCAAACGTCTGGGCTTACACAGCACACAGACCAAATCAGAAACATACGTCGCTCTCGGCGAGCATCGGACGTGCGGGCTTCATACGACACGCGGACAAAGTCGAAACGTACATCGCTCTCAACAGGCATCAAACGTACGGGCTTATACAGCACGCAGACCAAAACGAAACAACATCGCTCTCGGCGAGTATCGTACGTCCGGTGCCCTATATAGCACACAGACAACATCCCGCAGGATAAACACCATGGCAAGACATGATAAATGCTCGGCCGACTCATTAGCGGCCAGCTCAAACACGGAACTTAATCCGTCAAACCCTCAGGTCTCAAACTCACAACGCTATCATTAGCTGTGCTTATAATTCCAGTTTGAATTAAGTACATTATGCCGTACAATTATGCCACACAACTCACAGTCCTCGACTGATCAAACTGAAGCTGAGCCCGATCTGAAACCCAAGTTCGTCAGGGTAGCAGACTTCACTTACCCGTCCACATCATGGAAAACTCATCGTACACCAAACCCTTACAGTCTTACACTTTGCCATCCATCTTATGGCCAAAACCTCTTACACTGACATCCTCAAATAACGCTCCTCAGAGCCAACCCAGTTGTCGCCCTCTTACTTATATCTCACTTATTAAACTTATTTTTCACTTCATAATCTGTACGTTATGCTTGTACAATTATGAACCCTCTTACTGTCTGACAAATGCCCAACACACAATCCACCCCAAACTGATCCATTCTAATCCTTACCCGTCATACTCACATCCTCTGTCATACGCTTACACAACCGCATCCAAATTCAGACAGAGCTTCTGTCACCTCTTACTGTCCATCGCCCATACCTCTGCCCACAAACACATACGCACATCCAAAGCATAGGCAAAAGCCATCATATATACGTATGTCTCACACATACGTACAACATACACATACGGTCATACATACATAACTTACAAACATGCACGCTAGCCATCACTAGCACATGCATCCACACGTCAAACATGCACGCTAGCCATCACTAGCACATGCATCCACACGTCAAACATGCATGCTAGCCATCACTAGCACATGCATACATCCAAAGCACACGCTAGTCATCTCTAGCACGTGCACACACACATTCATACATACTTCAAACATGCACGCTAGCCATCACTAGCACGTGCATAACCCATACATAGCATACTGACATATTTGCTAGCCATCGCCAGCGCATACATAATCCACATCCATAAAACATGCATACATCTCATGCATATCAATCATACCATACAATCATGCTTACACGCACATCATGCAATCGGATCGTTACTTAACATTCAAGCATGGAATCATACAATCCTAGCATGCTACTACTCATTCAAAGCATGCTTCATGAATTTACGAGTTCAAAGCTCCCCTACCTCGTAATCATGACGTTCGATGGCGAGCACACGACGGTGGCGGCGTCGGCGGCGGAGTTGGCGGTCAAAACCGTTGCCTGGCTGAGAGAGCTGCTGTCCCGAGGATTTTCAAGATGCGCCGGAACTATCACGGCCAAACAGAGTGTCAGATATCAATGCGGCAAAACCCGCGATCCACGGCGGCACACTAGGGCGGCCGGGAGAAATATCGTGCCAATATATGTGGCGGTACGATCAGATGTCAAGGGTGTACACTCTGAAGATCGGCTGGTGGCTAAGACATGCTCAGCCGGCCACAAAGACATCGAAATCGGCCGTGGACAGCACCCAACGGCAACGATTCCGGTCAACAGAGGCCCACATAAGGGCGGAGAGCGTGGGGCAACACTCGAGAATCAAAGGAGAGGTGGAGGACAGCTCTAGTGGTCAACTCCACTCGGTGGCAAAGCCAACCGATGGTTAGGCGGCACGAATGCGGCGCCTAAACCCAGAAGTACACGCGTGGCTACATGCGCACGCGGCCCAAAGGGCGGGGGAAATGGCTGAAATGAGGCGACTCATGGCCCACAAAAGCTAACAGGGCTAAGGCCCTAGCGGTGGCCAATCTAAGTGGCGACATCGCCGATCGCCACCCACAACCAATACCCATGGTGCGGGCAGCTGTGCATCTCGCACGGTATAGGGCAAGGGAAGGGTTCACGGTCGAGCAAAGGCTATGAGGCCGTCACTGGCCAAGGCCTGAGCAGGTGAACTCGTCCACCTTCTGTCAAGGTAAGACATACAAATTCTTGCCCGAGGCCGTCCGGTACCGACGGCGTAAAATGGGCAAGAGGGGTCAACGGCACACACGCCGGTAAGGCGGACTAGCTGCAGCTACAGGCTGCAAGGCTGAACAAGACCCAGAGGGTGGCCCACTGGTGTCACCGGGCTGGGGCGGAGCCGAACTACGGTCCGCTAAATCAAATCCGGCGTCCGACTGATAACGTCAGTCACAACGTCCAAAACGGACGTAGGCCAAAAATAGGGGACGACCGGAGAAAACCCGTAAGGGCGGAGCGGCCATGGGGGCGGTGGCTGAATCGGGCATGGAGGTGTAGTCCACTGCCTTTGCCGGAGCAAGGCGGGATTGGGGGAAGGCCGAATCGGCCGCAGATCACCGCCGGCGGCCACTGTTTGCCCAAACAGTCCGTCGGCGGAACAGTGAACAGAGGGGGAAAGAGGGTGGGGCGGCGGTGCCGAGGCCCACCGGGCCAGGAGGAGGGGCTCCTCGCCGTCGCCGGAGCAAGGCGGTGCCGGACGGAGCACAGCCGGCCGTGGCTCGCCGCCGGCGGCCACGGAATCGTCCAAACAGTCGTCCAGCAAAAAAACAGTGCAGAAGGGGAAACGGAGCGGGACGGCTGAGCTGAGGCCGTCCGGGGCCGGGGGGAGTGGCCTCCCGCCGTCGCTGGCCCATGGCGGAGCCGTGGGCGGCCGGCCGGCCCTCGCCGGCTTACGGCGGCGGCGGAATCCAAAAAAACACAGAAAAAGGGGCGGCTAACCGGGAAAAGCAGGGGCGGACGGCGGAGCGGCCGTGGGGCCGGGACGGCGGCTCCCCTGCCGTCGCACGGCCAGGGCGGAGCCGGTGCGGTGGTCCACTGGCCCACCGGCGGCCGGCGGCGGCCGGGCACAGTGAACAGGCGGAAATGGGGGGGGGCGGCCACTGTTCATCCAACCGGGTTCTGGATCGGGTGATCCCGACCCGATCCGAATTTTCCTGTTTTATTTCTTTTTTTTTTCTTTTTCTTTTTCCAAAAGTACGCTCAACGCGCGTTAACCCACTGGTTACGCGTCGAACCTCCAAAATTCGCGCCATAAGCGCGCAGCGAGGCCCGTGGCCCGCGACTAAGCCCCACACCCAACTCTACGGGTATAAATACGGGGAAAATACATAGATACGTATACGCTGAAACGTCACATTTTCCTGCCAAAAATGACCAGAAAAATGGCAGAAAAATCCCAGAAAATCGTAGAAAAATCAGGGACCTTACACTCAGACTGCTGAATGTGTGGGTATTGATACGGTCGCACATTGGTCGGGGCTGCTCTAGGTATGATAGTAATCTGATGGTCATGAGAACGGGCAGGAGGAAGACCTTGCGGCTTAGCAAACAAGTCCTAGTGACTGGTCAATAACTCCTGGAAATCGGCCGGCATGCTGTCCTCAGACACCTCAAGGGCTGCACGCTGCTACAATAGGAACCCTTGGGGGGCGAACCAGAACAAGGTGCTCGAAGGAAGGGCGGAGAGGAGAGTGCCCAGCCTAGAGCCTTCCAACCAGACGCACTGCCCCTGGAGCTCAAAATCCATCCACATCTCATGAAAGTTCCAAACGACATCGCCAAGCTCCTGTAGCCACTGTACGCCTAACACAATGTCCGCCCCTTTGGTAGGTAACAGGAAGATATCGGTGACAAATGAGTGGCCCTAGACAGACAAGGTGACCTGCGCACACACCCCATTGCTCCTGAGGTGCTTGCCATCCCCAATTAGCACGTCAAAGGGCTTTGAATATGATACCAAACAACCAAGCTGGTGGGCGACCTTGTCATTAATAAAATTATGAGTAGAACCACTGTCGATCAAGATAGCTACCTGTTGCCGCTTGAGGTTCCCTTGTACTCGCATCGTGCGAGGAGTAAATGCCCCTGAAAAAGCATGAACTGAAATTTCAAGTAAAACCTCCTCCGTCGCCAAGGGTGCGGAACCCTCCGTTCCCTCGCCATCATCATCAACTTCCTCCACTAGCAGACTACCCTTGACAGAACATCAATGCCCAGGAACAAATTTCTCATCACATCAGAAGCATAACCCCTTCGAATGGCATTCCTCCATTTGAGCCGGTGTGAGGCGTTGTACAATCGGACCTGCTGGAACAGTTAGCTAGTTGGGGCGGCCAGGTGCGGAACTGCTGGGGGGCGTGGTCAAGGGATTGGCGCTGAGAGAAGACAAAGCCAAGGGTCCAAGCCGCCCTCCCCTGCTGTCTGGCCAGTTTTTCCTCTTCGATGAGAGCGTGGCGCACCACATACCACATGTTGGCACATGGAAAATGCCACATCTCCTCCAAAATTTCAGGCTTGAGGCCGCGCTTGAAGGTGCCCACCAAGGCGGCCACTGGCCAATCTGGCAGTCGGTTGGCCACCTTCATGAATTCGGTATAGTATGCACGGACGGTGGTAGTCTGGCACAGGGATGAAAGCATCTCGTTAAAATCTTGGAACTCATTACGCCCAAACTGAATGCAGAGTTCGTCGGAAAAGGCCGTCCATGTAGGGTAGCACACCTCTTTTTCAAAGCTCTGGAACCAAACGGATGCGTCTCCATCCAAGTGAAAGGCTGCGATGCGCAAGCGCTCAGCCTCTGAGTTTGTTCTTTGGTAGGCAAAAAACTTTTCCACCTTGTACAACCATTCCACCGGATCATCATCCCCATTGTAGCAGGGAAATTGAAGGCGAACAAGTCGAGGTTCAGCGCCTCCTCGTTGTCCCCCACCATGCCTAGGATACTCGTCCCACTCCTCCTCTGCGTCTTGGAGCTGATTTGGAGGGGGCGGCATCATAGGAGCATTTTCACGAACACCTGGCGTGCCTCACATGTCCCAGGTCTGACGTCTTCCTCCCAACGCCATAACGCGTAGGGTATGGAAACACCCCCACATTGATGCCGGCCAAGGCTGGGGGGTCGGGAAGGGTCAGCTCTGGAGGTTGCAAGGGCCCACCCTTCTCTAGAGTGGCAGCCATCAGCCCAGGCAAAATGGGTGTGACGCGCGCTGCCAAGAGTTGCGCATGGGTAGCCTGTTGTACCTTCACGCTGGCTATATCTGCAATAAGAGCCTGCATCGCCATGATGAGCTCTGACAGCTTGGTGTCGCTTGTCGCGGAATTGGCCTTCGGGTTGTCCGTTGACGTTGACTCCGGAACCTCCTTCTTTGAAGGCACCTCTTGAACAACAGTTTGTTTCCCACGAGCCATGGTCGGGGATCGCAAGAGCTCCGATACCAATGATGTGCCCGGTGTAGGCATAATCAGTACCTAGGAGATCTACGCAGGGAAAGGGGAGAAGTAAAGGAGAAAGGGGAGAAATCAAGGAGTTCTTCTATTGCATAACCTCCAACAAAAGCAAGGGCCACCCCATATAGGAGACGACCACCTAGGGAACCGAGCCACCTGAACCAGACCAGTCCGGTTCCTATAGGATAACCCAGTTAGTGGGTCGGCTAGCCCAGGCCACTAATTGAACCAACACAGTACGACACTAAACTATTATAATAATGAATAAGTAGTTCAATGCAAATAAAATAATAAAGGAGAGTATGATCATCGTGCACAACATACTGAAAGGAGAAATAGAACCTTCCTAGATATGGTTAGATCCATGTTAAACCACTAAGAACTAGGAACAAACTTTTGGGGCGAGGCATTAGATACTGTTGTGTATGTGCTTAACTGTGTACCCTATAAGGTTGTCAACAAGACACCTTACGAGTTATGAACAGGTAAATGTCCAGACTTGGGTCATCTTAGAGTGTAGGGGTCTAAGACACATTTAAAAGTGTTTGACTAATATAGAAGTAAATTAGACCCTAAAATAATAAAATTGTAACTTTATAGGGTACAATGAACACTTTAAGGGGTACTTGTTTGTAGTGCATCATACTGATGGGACAATGGGGGTCATTGAATTTAGAAATGTATGTTTCCTTGAAGAAGACTTGGACCCTAAACTTCATAGTAAAAGAGTAGAACTGTTTAAAGTAGAGAGAGCAAAACTCTACTACTTCTACAAAGGTGTTTATAGGATCTGAACCTAGGAGAGTGTTTGACGTAAGGGAAATTAGAGATAGAAGACCTTCAACCTTGTTGCATGACTTCTATGACATGTTAGGAGAGGATGAAGTAATAATAGATGAACTTTTATTTGATGATCTTTTAGCCTATGAGCAGGCAATGGACAACCTAGATTCCAAGGAATGACAATTAGCTAATCAAGAGAAAATAAATCCCATTATAAAGAAGCAAGTCTTGGAAGTTGTTGATTTACCTAGTGAAAGAAAGCCTATTGGCTGTAAGTGGATCTTAAATAAAAAAATCAAGGCAAATGAGTTTATAAATAAATATAAGGCAAAACTTGTAGCTAAAGGTTTTACCCAAATCAGGGGCATTGACTTCTAGGAAACTTGCTCACCTGTGACTAGTTTCACATCTATCAGGTGTCTGCTAGCTATAGTGGCATAATTAGACTTAAAGTTGCACCAAATTGATGTAAAAATTGTCTTCCTAAATAGTGATTTAGATAAGAAGATTTATATTGAACAACCTAAGGGCTTTATTTTTTCTGGAGATGAACACAATATGTGTAAACTCATAAAGTCTTTATCTAGGCTTAAATAGTCTCCTAAGCAATGATATTTCATTTTTTGTAAGGTGATTAGTAAATATGGGTTCATAGTAAATGAATATGATCATTGTGTTTACTCTTTTAAGGATGAAAGTAGATTTATGTTACTATTTCTCTATGTAGATGATATCATTTTGATGGAAAATGACTTAAACTTAATAGTCAGTTTAAAGGAGTATCTCAAGACCCAATTTAAAATGAAAGACATGGGTGAGACCTCTTACATACTTGGTATGAAGATTAATAGAGATAAAAAAACAAGGTTACTTAGTATATCTCAAGAATTATACATGGAAAACATCTTGAAATGCTTCGGTATGATTAGTTTGAAAGCAATAGAGTCTCCTATCTATAAAGGTATAATTTTATCTATAAGTTGAACACAATCCTCTAACGAGGATAGACTCAAAATAGAGTCAGTGCCTTGTGCATAGGCTATTGGCAGCTTAATGTATGTTATGACCTATATCCGACCTGATTTGAGCTATATTGTAGGGCTCTTAAGTAGATATTAGACAAACCCAAGTATGCCTCATTGACAAACAGTGAAGTGAGTTTTTAGGTACCTCTTAGAAACTAAGGGTATGAAATTCACCTATCAGGCTGAAGAATTATCATTGGCTGGGTATAATGATTCAAACTATGTTGGGGATCCATATGACAAGAAATCCATTGTAGGTTTTGTCTTCATGTTTGGAGGCGGTGCTATAGCTTGGGTTAGTACGAAGCAAAAGAACATAGTAAAGTTAACCATAGAAGATGAATTTTATGCATGCAGTTTAGCAGCTTCAAAAGTAGTGTGGATTAAAGACTTTTTAGTTAGGCTTAGGCTAGACAGCTAGGTTGATTCTCCTATTCATAAGTTTTGTGATAATCTGGCAATTGTGCCAACACTTAAAAATAGAAAAATTAACGCAAGAAATAAACACATCAAAGTACATTACTACTTTGTGTTTGACATACTACAGAAAACTATCTTCTTACTTCTGAGATATTAGAATATTAGTTAACTAAGGCGTAAATGATGGTTCAATTTATACGTCTTGTTCATAGTATAAGACTTTAACAGGGTTAGGGCACCATCTTTTATTGAGTTCAGTATAAATATTTTATCTACATATTAGACTAAGATAAAACTATGTACAAAAATTACTGTTTGGTCTATGGACACTTCACCCAAGTAAAAAATGTTGGGTTAGTGGGTTCGTACCCACAAACCGAAGAATAGAGAGAGAGAGCCGGTTTAAGAGAGTGACGTGAGAGGGTAGGAAGTAAGGCGGGACCCACACAATGAGTCTATTTGGTCAATACTATCCTTTCTCACACCAAGACGAACCAAACAAAAATAAAAGTTTCTTCTAGCTTGGTGCTCGGTGATCAAAGTAAAAAGGAGGTTTTTTATTCAAGGATTTACAAGTTTTCATCTGCCTTGCCTTGAGCCATATCTCAAGTCAATTTTCTCAGCAAATTGACTAAAAAAGAAAGAATTTATCACTTGTTTTTAAAGAAGAGGGATACATCAAAAAAGTATTTTGGATTCTTTCTATTTATAATTAAAATAAAGAAAAAATTATGCTTAGATTTTGGGTTATTAGTCATGTTCTTGGGATTGAGCCCATAAATTTCGGTTAGTTTTTAATTTATTATTTAATTATTATTAATTTTAAAATTATTTGAATTAATATACTACTGTGAACGTATGTAAATTGAATTAGAGCGAAGGTTGAATTTTTTCACGTGCAGTAGCCGGGCTCACCACGAAGCTTCCGCTGCTGCCGAACAGTCACTCATGCGCAGTGTGGGGGCATGAGTGATGCCAGATGAAGGGAGGGCTATGGCGGCCAGCCTGATTATTCCTTCTCTTCTGCTCGTGTGCTGTGACAAGAAAGTCGAGTGTGATTTTGTCTCAGCAGAGAGGAGGAAGCAGACAATTGGGTGTCTGCAAAAATGCAGAGACGTGCAAGATATCAAGCAGGTCCATGGGCAGATGGTGAAGATGGGCCTATCTTACGATTCCTCGGCTATTAGCAAACTTATCTCTGCCTGTGCTGACATGGGTAGTGGAGAGAGCTTGGAGTATGCGAAAAAAGCCTTTAACCTTTCACTGGTCGAGGGCATTGTTAGCTCGTCCGCGTGGAATTCCATGATAAAAGGCAGCTCTTCTGCTGGTAGGCACGAAGAAGCTGCGTCATTCTATCTTCAAATGGTCATACAGGGAGTCTCCCTGGATCGGTTTACTTTTTCTTTTGTTATAAACGCTTGTTCTAAGGTTGCTGCATTTAAAGAAGGCACTCAGATTCATGCATCTTTGATCAAAATTGGATATAGATTTGGTATCTACCTTTATAACTCATTAATTCATTTTTACTGCAAATGTGGAGAGATGGATTCTGCTCGAAAATTATTTGACGAAATGCCCGACAGAAATGTTGTCTCATGGACCACTTTGATCAGTGGTTATAGTCATGCAGACCAACCGGAAAAAGCTCTTGCTTTGTTCGAGCAAATGAAGTGTGCTCATAACGAGGGACCAAATTCCATTACATTGGCTTGTGTAGTCTCTGCTTGCGCAAAGTTGCGTGATTTAGAAGGTGGTGAAAAAGCATTTAGGTATGTCAGAGACATGAAAATATCTCTTACTCCAATTTTGTTTAATTCCCTTGTTGATATGTACATGAAGTGTGGAGACATTCAGAGTGCAAAACAACTCTTTGATAAATGTGAAGAGAAAAATTTGGTTTTATGGAACACCATGTTATCTAATTATGTACGTCAGGCCATGCCAGAGAAGGCGCTTGAGGTTTTTTACGAAATGTGGCAGTATGGAGTGAAACCAGATAGAGTCACACTTTTAGCTGCAATTTCAGCATGTTCTCAATTGGACCAATTAGCATGTGGAAAGCAATGCCATTGTTTTGTCATTCGTCATGGAATGATTAGTTGGGATGCAGTCACCAATTCCATTATGGACATGTACATGAAATGTGAGAAGCCTGAGATGGCATCAAGAGTTTTTGAGGCAATGAATGGTAAGAGTGTAGTTTCATGGAACACTCTAATTTCTGGTTTTGTCCAGAGCAAAAATTTGGATGCTGCTTCAGAAGTTTTCAATTCAATGCTGGAAAAGGATCAGTTCTCTTGGAACATATTAATCAGTGCTTTAGCACAAGACAGCCAGTTTGACGAAGCAATCAACCTTTTCAGAGAAATGCAAAACTCAGGCGTCAATCCTGATACAGTGACAATGGTGAGTGTTGCCTCTGCTTGCGGGTATCTAGGGTCTCTCGAGCTCTCAAGATGGGTACATGCCTACATTAACAAAAACAAAGTTTCCTGTGATGTCCGGCTCGACACATCTCTGGTTGATATGTATGCGCGATGTGGGGATCTTGAGAGTTCAATGCAAGTGTTCCGTGCAATGAAGAAAAAGGATCTTTCTGCTTGGACTGCTGCTATTGGAGCAATGGCTATGGAAGGAAATGGTTTAGGAGCAATTGAGCTTTACAACGAGATGGTTGAACAAGGGGTGGAACCTGATGGGATTACATTTGTGGGACTGTTAACTGCATGCAGTCGAGGTGGATTGGTCAAACAAGGCATGCAACTTTTTCAGTTGATGAGCAGTAAATATGGTATCACTCCCCAACTTGTGCATTATGGATGCATGGTGGATCTGCTAGGCCGAGCTGGCCTGATAGAAGAAGCAAAGTTGCTTATTCAGAGCATGCCAGAGGAGCCAAATGATGTGATCTGGGGGTCACTGTTGGCCGCTTGCAGGGTTCACAGTAACATGGATGTGGCAGTTCTTGCTGCCAGAAAAATGATTGAATTGGCTCCAGATAGAAGTGGCTTACAAGTTCTTCTTTCAAATGTCTTTGCCTCGGCAGGGAAATGGGGTGATGTTGCAAAAGTGAGGTTGAATATGAAAAACAAGGGGATTCAAAAGCTTCCAGGGTCGAGCTCAATTCAGGTAAATGGTTCAATCCATGAATTCACATCCGGTGATGATTATCATCCTCAGCGGACCCAAATTGCTGGGATGCTTGATGAGATCTATCAAAGGCTTAAGCATGTAGGATACATTTCAGACTTGGCTAATGTACTGCTTGATGTGGATGAAGAAGAAAAAGAGCATCTATTAAGCCTTCACAGTGAAAAATTGGCAATGGCGTATGGGCTTATTAGTACAGTACGTGGTAGCCCTTTGCGTATAATCAAGAACTTGCGGATGTGTACGGATTGTCACTCATTTGCAAAACTGGTATCTGATATTTATAGCCGGGAGATTGTGATTCGGGACAATAATCGGTTTCACTTTTTCCGGCAAGGAAAGTGCTCCTGCATGGATTACTGGTAAAGATAGAAAAGGTTTAGTTCTAGATTCTGGGCAACACCCATGTGTGGGATTAATTTTTAGGGTGCACCATTTGAAGGAGTAAGGAAAGCTGCTGCCAAATTCTCTGACCCTGGCAGAAAATTTAGTGCTGCTGTATTCTGCATTTTGGTACAATACTGCTTTCAGTTACATATTACTATATTATTAATTCCCATGGAACCAAGAATATGTGTATTTTGTGTGGAATTATGCCATCTCTCTCTACTTTTATAGTTTGCAGTTTGTTGAAATAATTATCATATAAACCTGATGTGGTGTGATTATTACGGTTTCGATAATTCAATGTAATTGTGTTCAAATTACAGTGCATCATTTGTTGTTGGAGATGGCTGCGAGCAACACATCAGATGAACTCAAAATGCCTCTCTGGGTTTCAGCAATTCATTCTTGCAGGTTTTACTTTTGTTATTTTTTATTTGGTTCATTGAATATATTCCTCAGTTTTCCCTGTTCAACTGTTATATATGTTAGAGAGCTGCAATAGCTAATATTTGCCTTTTATATGCATGTTGCTTTTGAATGTTGGCCCCAAAGAAAGGTCATAAAGATAAATTGAATGTAACTGAAATGAGAATGGTAAGGTGGATGTGTGGGATAACTAGGAGAGACACGATTAGAAATTACTATATATGCGAAATCTTAGCGATAACCCCTTTAGGGGAGAACCTTAGGGAGTGTAAGTTGCATTGATATGGATATATACAATGAAGACCAATGGATGCCTCAGTAAGAAGGTTGGAAATGATCAATATAAATGATGCCAAAAGAGGGAGAGGAAGACCTAATAGAAGTTGGATGGAGTTAATAAGAAAGGATAAGACTATGCTATATCTTATGAAAGAATTGACATAAATTAGGCTAGAATGGAGGCATAAGATCCAAGTTGCAGATCACAAATTGTTCGGAAAAGACGCTACTTAATTATGATATGAAATAACATGTATGCTGCTTTTGCATCAAAATTGTAGAATCGTCTTGTAGAGTTGCCTAAATTGTTTTCGAACAATATCGAAACTAACCAACATGACCCTTTGCCAAACTGAACCGAATTTCTGACTTTGTTACTATGTTTGCATTACCCAAAAGATACACGATATAAGATTAAAGTTGTTAAGAATTTATATGAACGTCTGGAAAATGCAAAATCTCTCACTTCCCCAATCCCCAAACTACAAAATCTCTCACTGTGCACATTATTGTTTCACTCAATTAATCCAGAGAGACAATTTCCGGCAAGATGATTCTGGCAAGACAATTTTCACCAGCGTGAACAACAGATCAAAGTTCAAAATTCCCCTCTTCTCTGTGATGATCTCTGATGTGATTGAATGGTAGGTTTTTTCTTTCATGCATTTCTTTTGTGTTTCTGTTCTTTTTGTTCCAACAGTGCTTATCTAATTTTGTTACTCATCATTAGTTTTTTGGTCATTTGAATGAAAGTTCCATCGTTTAGTAGCGAATAACATATAGTAACAAGTTATCAATTTGGACGAGACTTTTATAAAAAAATATTCCTTTTGTTTATCCTCATCTCATTTCTTTTTTTTCTTAAGAAAATTCCAGCTTGTCCCAGCTCTCAAACTCATTAAGTAACATCATTCCAAGTATTTGTTTAAAACTATATTATGACTAAAAAGAACCCAAGCTAGTCTTACCCCAAACAAACAATCAGATTGGGCATTCACGTCTGTGAGTTCAACCTTCAGAAATTCTGCAGAGTTGGTAAGAGTCAATATTTTTCCTTTAGAAACCTCCACTTGTATTTGGATGTGGGCTGTAGCATTTATGTGTTCTAATTCTTTCTGTTTCTCTTAAACAATTGCCTCCATTTTACTTGCCTTGAACTGAACTACATTTTTAACTTCCAAATTTCCAACATAAGTTTTGTTTAAGAGCATAAAGAAGCCTTGATGGTTCAACCCTGGAATTCGTCAACAAAATCTGCAACATGAAAGGATTTTCTGTTCGAGGGTAGCCTGTCCTAGCTCTACTTGATGCAGATCAGAGTTTATTACTTGGTGGCCCAATTGACAACAATTTAATGTTTAATTTTTTGCTTGCTTGTAGTAGATGTAGTCGCCTAATTAAATATTTTCTTCCAATTGATGATCCCCCTCTTCTCTGCTCTTTTTGTTGACATTTAGCACTTCAAACTTGATACACTGAAGTAATTGCTTAATAGGGAAATTGTTAATAAGTACTTTTGTGAATTTTAATTGTTTGTTACTGGCCCTTTATATATGATGCTTACTGTCAACTAATGCCTCTTACATTTTGCTTTCTCTTGCAATGACACATCAAATGCTAATGATTTATATATTACATACACTATGAACACGGATTCTTCTTAAGGCCTTGTACCTACAAGAAAGTATAGTCCTTATTTGTGATTCTCCCTTTTCTATATCCTATTTAAGCTTGGCATAAATAAGATACAAGCATAAATCTTTACTTAATAGTTCCTAAACTAATCTTGGTGTTAGCATTCATCAGCATTTGGAGATTATTGATTAGTAAATAATTTTTTATCTCTTTATTATACAGTTCTTTAATTGGGTTGTGTAAAAGGTACAGTGAAAATATGGAGAGACAACATCTGACGACTTTCAACAGGACACACCAGAATGCGTCAAAACTAGTTGGGGAGGTTACCACATAGACACACAAAGCAGAAAACAAGAAGCCCAAAGGAGACCACGATCAGGGAAGCCAAATGCAGGGGTAGCTTGGCAGGGAAGAAGTTTGAAATGCAAGGGTGGCTGGGCACTGAAGAAGTAGGAAATGCAAGGGCAGCTGGGCGGGGAAGAAGTTAGGTGTCTGACAACTATATATGGCATGGTAGGGAGTGGATTGCATTAACGCTTCATTACCCAACTCTAGAGTAGCTCCTAATTATGCCCTTCAGAAGGTACTTGAGAAACGATTGGAAAACTTGCAGATTATTTCCAACTTACTGGTCAACTTCCTCCATGTCTCCATGATGTGTCCATAGAATTTGCAGTTTGTTGAAAGAATTATCATATAAACCTGATGTGTTGTGATTATTTGGGTTTTGATAATTCAATTTAATTGTGTTCAAATTACAGTGCATCATTTATCTTTGAAGATGGCTACGAACAACACATCAGATGAACTCAAAACACCTCTCTGGGCTGTAGCAATTCATTCTTGCAGGTTTTACTTTTGTTCTCTCTCTCTTTTTCTTTTGGTTCATTGAATATATTCCTCAGTTTTCCCCGTTCAAACTGTTATATATTTTAGATAGATGCAATAGCTAATTTTTGCCTTCTACATGAATGGTGCTTTTGCATTAGAATCGCAGATGATGCAGAGCTATATATTGATGAGACAAACCTCAAAGTGGTAGACAATTCAGTTGCAAAGAACTCTTGAGCCTTTAAACTCTCAAGGAATGAAGGATGCTGGACTTGGAGATACCATGATAACATCAGAAGAGAAATTGACTCGTAAAGGTCAACCAAAGGAGGGAGTTGCAACTCGAGCCAAAGAGGATGTTAAAGGGTCAAGGATATATGCTGTAGTTGTACCTGGTGCAATGCATAGAGGTGTTGCTGTGGGCTGCGATATCAACTTTGAGGACAATGCTGTTGTCATTTTAAGTGAGCAAAGAAAGCTGTAAGGTTCTTGTGCATTTGATCCTGTCCCTCATGTCCGTGGAGAGTGGAGAGAAGAATTATATTGTAAGCTTATCCGTGGCTAAGCATATGGCCTGAGTAACTCAGGCATTTCCTCGACCGAATATTTCTAGTTCTAAGCTTCTGGGACATAGTTGTTCCAAGGATCAGTGTCTTATTTTACTTATGGTGATGATTCTTGTTGTGGGATGTAGGGTAGAAATACCCTATTATTTATGTTCTCCCTTGATGTTTAATTACTAATTGAGTACTTTAAAAAGAGTATAATAAGCTTATTTTCTATTCTCTTGGATGTGGGTTTTACCATTTAGGGCCTGTTCTAAAAAAAATAGATGGAAAACAAGTTTTCTTGGAAAAAGATATTGCATGCGGTTAGGGGCTGTAGAAAATTAAAATATGGAAAAATTTTAGTTTTCCGACCCATGGAAATAAGGGTGGAAAATTGGGATTTATTTCCCGACCCTCGTACGCTCTGGAAATAAAATTTCCTACCATTGTTGGGTTGCTGCTCTCCGCTCTAATGTAACGGAGTTAGCCACCTCCCAGGACGCAGCCATGGCCACTCGCTATCTCCCCTCCACCGCTGCCGATACTTCCCAACTCCACCGTGCCTTCACTTAATAAGGAAGGATTCACTGTCGGGTCCACCGAGCTGAGTGACGGCATCGACGAATCGCTCGTGGAGCTCAGCCGTCCACCGGAGCCAGGGCTTGGGGTTGGTGGTGAGGACCAAGCAGGCATCGCGGGGGGGATTGACCCCATCCATAGGCCCTCCCAGCAGCCCATCATGCCATTATCCAAAGGTAGCATCGCCGATTACGTTCTCCCTTGATGACCCACAACCAAATTTGAAATTTTGCGGCAGAATCCGAGAAACCCAGAGCTTCCAACTTCCGGAAAGCACCCACAAACAAGTCCTTCAAAAAGTCAACTGGCATCGCCCCAGGTGCCTTGGAAGGCCAACTCGAAGTGGGAGCACAGTGCTCACCATTAGGATGTCTGAAATTTTCTTGTTACATAAGCTCTCTTTGTATGTATTCTTCACTAATAAGTGTGCTGAACCGCAAGTTGGAAGGTTCTTGTGATTGCATTTTGATGAACTTTTCTGCATTTTTCTTTTATCATATTGATATTTTATTTTAATAATATAACCTGATATATTAAAGACCTGTTTCAAGTTTCAACATCTGTTGCTTGTTGAGTTCAGTTAAGAGGATGTAGCCTGGTTCTGAGGTTTCCTGTGATTGGAATTTAGGATGAGAGATAGAAACCTTTGCATATTTTAGTATGTTCGGTAAGAAGTTTTATTAAACACATCTGTAGAAAAATAACCACTTAAGCTTTGCTTGTTCATAATTTTATTCTTTCTTGCAATTGGGAACACATTTGCATTTTTCACTATTAATTTATTAAAGTAACTGATGAGTCTTGTTTCAACTTGTTCTCATTTGCACTTGAGTTATTTTTTTTATTTTTCAGTACCTTTGAGTGCTTTTACTTATACTGTATTATCGAATTCCAATTAAAGATGAATCTACATGAATAGATAACCCGTTTTCCGGTTACGCTTAACTCGGGTGGGTTAAGAGTAATTTGGTAATTTTATGATTAAATGTCGGGGGTTTCAAGGGATAAAACCTCTGTAGATGGGTAGAGCTCGGAGTAACGAGCGTGACGTATCAAAGAACGCGCCAAACGGAGGTCGGGAGTGAAAGCTATGGCCTCGGGAAGCGTACCGTATGGGCGGGGCCTACTCAAAAAGAGCGGGATAACCTACCCATGTGTGGTCTTATATTGAAGGGCTCATCAATGCGAGTCCATCGGTACGTAGAATGCGCGATTCCGACCTCAAGGTAAGAAGATATCGTGCGTTGAAGTTTAAATACTTTTGGATTAAAATAATATAGAAAATATATTATTTTAATCATATAAGACTAAATAGCTAGCGTCATCGTGATGCCAGCGGCGCCGCATGTCGGGGGGGCCCGCGGCCCCGCTCGGTGACCCGAGCGACGCGTGGTCATCTGCACATCGGCCCGTGCGGCACGGGGCCGGGCCCCGCGTGACACGGGGTGCGTCCGCAGGACGTGAGCACGGCCAGCACGTGGCGCGCCATGCAGGCACACGACGCATGGCATGCGCATCCTAGGGGCGTCTCGTACGCCCTCGGCTCTTCCTCTATAAATACCAGACTGCGTTCTATTTTCGGGAGGAGTTTCTAGACTCGTTTGGAGTCCGTTTTCTTCCGTTCTTGAGGCGTTCCTAGCTAATTCGAGGGATCTACGCAATGGCATGGTCCATTCCTCAAGTTGGTGCTCCTATAAGGGAGGAACGACCCGGGGCAAGAGGAGGCTCTGTCCGCCACCCTCCTGCCCAAGAGTGAGAGGGAGATTGCCCAATGAGAGAGGAGGCTCCGTTCTCTACCGAAGGGCCACGATGTGTGAAGGAACACCCCGGGTAAGGGAGGTTCTGTCCGTCGCCCACGGGCGCAAAAAACGAGAAGTCTCCAGGAAAGGGGAGAGTGGGTCGGGTTGTCTTTCTGTGTAAGGCGATGAACATCTGGAGGCTAGAGGAGGCTCTGTCCGCTGTCTCCGGATCTAAAGGGGAGGACGCCTAGAAACGTGCATCATGAATACAGCTACCTCGTGAGACATCAGGGGAGTAAGGGTTTCTTACCTTCTATTTAATTATAGAATGACATGTGCTAGTTATGAAGTGTGCCGTCTCGCTCTGGGTTAGAGATAGACGGGTTGTGCGTGTGTTATATTATGATATGTGTTGCTTGTATGTCATGTTGTGTGTCGTCTCCCTCTGGGTGAGAGAGAGACGGGTTGTGTATGTGTTTATATATTGTTATGCTATGCTTATATGCATGATGTGTGCCGTCTCACTCTGGGTTAGAGAGAGACGGGTTGTGTGTGTGTTTATACTATGTTATGTTATGTTTATATGTCATGATGTGTGTTGTCTCGCTCTGGGATAGAAAGAGACGTGTTGTGTGTGTGTTTGGTATCGGCTTAGTGATCGAGCGAGACCTATGATTGTGTTCCGTCTCATTCTATGATAGAGCAAGACGTGTGATACGTGCGGTCTTGGCTAAGTGAGATAGCGAGACGTGTGAGGTGTGTGGTTTCGGCTCAGTGATGGAGCGAGACGTGTGAATGTAATGGTCTTGCTCTAGGATAGAGTGAGGAATGTTGTGATGGTCTTGCTCTGGGGTAGAGTGAGGCATGTTGTGGTGGTTATGTGGTGCTCGTCTCTATGATAGAGTGAGATGTGTATTGCCGATGTTTTATCGGGTTTTTGTATTGGTTGCGTGGTGCTCGTCTCTATGATAAAGCGAGATGTGTGTTGCCGGTGTTTTCGTATAACTCCGATTAAATATTCGGAGATACATATTTTATATGTATGTGTTTTTGGTATACCAGCTGTATGTAGTAGCCAATATGCAGAACTACGTCCGGATCAGATCGTATCGGAGGAACATCGTGGATGTTATCCGATATATACGTAGGCAACCAACAGCAATGCAACGTTGGCCCGGTCCGAATTAGTTATATAATTAGGCCAGTTCTTGCCTACGCGCAATAGAGCGCTAAAGTTCCGTAGCACGTAGAGGAACGAGAAGACTCTCGCACTCAGAGTGTGCCGCGCTTGGTTCTGGGTTTGGTTTTTATCGATTTCAGACCCCCAGCCCGGGTCGGTTTACAGGTCGGGGCGTCACAGTTACACTCTGTTTCATTAAAGATTAGTCTACACGAATAGATAGAACTACATGTTACACTCAATTTCATGTACTTCTGGCTTCTGGTCTATAAGTAGAAAATAGCAAGTGTTGAATATGAACTAGATATTAAATTTTAGGTACAGAAGTAGACTTGGGCATATTGGATTCATGTATTATTGAAGGGGGTTCCTTGAAATCTGAAAAGAAAGCACTTTCCAGAATCACGTCTAGATATGTTTTAAATTGGAAGTGAATTCAGGCGCTAGATTTCAATAATACATGCTTTTGAAAGATTCCTTTGAAAGTATTTACTGAACTACTTTCAGATCTTAATAAATCCCCTTTGTCTTCTGTTACATATTTGCAGTTCCAGAAATGGTGAAAATATAAAAAAGTGATTGCAATACTTGAATGAATCGATGATTCGAGTGCAACACAAACGAGGCACCAGTTTATCTTCTTCTTAAAGGAACTGAAGTGCAACACAAACGAGGCACCAGTTTATTTACATTTGTTAGTCCAAATACTTGCAACTACATAGAGATGGCTTGGTTTTTTTCAGATGTTCATTGGTGATGGTGCAAAACTTGTTCGTGTTGCTTTTCAACTGGCAAAAGAGAAATCTCCTTGTATTATATTTACTAATGAGATTGATGCAATTGGTACTAAGCATTTTGACAGGTATGCCAGATCATTAGTGCGAGTGAGAGCTTCTATTATAAGCCTGCTCTTGTGCTTTTATGCAAGGTGGCACAGAGTACTTAAAGAGTAGGAAGTGAAGAAGTCATCTGGTGCTGAGGTTGCTGGAATCAGAAGCCACTCAGCCAATAAGCCTGGTTCAATTGACCTCGCCTGACTAGTAGCATATGATTTATGAGCATTTTCTCAACTAGGCATCTGACTTGAATACGTTTTTATAATATTGCCGTGAAGTCAGTGGAGATAGGGAAGTGCAGCGGACAATGTTGGAGTTACTTAATCAATTTGATGGTTTTAGCACTGTTTAATAATGGACAAAACATAAATGCCATAAGATGTGTTATGTTCATGTTATAAGCAAAGGTCAAGAATGGTAATGTGCTATAAGGATGGGGTTGTAATGAGCTAGATGCGCTAGTATAGTAGTATATAATCTAAAAATGGCAGTGCGTATTGGAGATAAAGAAACAATATTCTGATTTTTACCCTATTCCTTAGTGATATTATTATTTACAAGGCAGCTTTGGTAATCCAAGGAAGTGGAAAAATTTTCTTTTTTCTTTTTTATAAACTTCCAGATCTCACCAGCAAAAGAAAAAAAAGACTATGTTCTCATCAAATTTGGTATTTTTACAGGAATGCTATCACAAGCTATTGTATCCAACAGCCAACCTTGGTTGCAGTGTAGATTTAAGTGAATGAAGAGAATATAAATTAGTTATCAAACACATTGAGCTAAATAAAAGTGAATAAACACAAGTGCATGATAAAAAAAACTCAAATTATTATTTATTATATATTTTTAATAAAATTAAAATTATTATATAATAAACTATTTTTTTTACCCACAATCATACTAATAACTTGACTAAAAATAATCCCTTAACCAAATAAAAAATAAGTATCAAATAACCTAAATATATTAATTTTTTTATAAATATAGTTTTTTAGCTAGTTTATTTTTAAAAATATACATTAATAAAATTTTCTAGGAAATTTTTTCAAATGAACCCCTAACAATGAAAATATTTATTTTTATAAAAATTTATTGTCTTAAAAATATAATTTTCCTAGAAAAGTAACTTTTCTTAGATTTTTTTTTTCAGACCACCCAGCAGGCCCTTTAATAAAAATTATTTTTTTTTTCAAATCTAGCTATTAATATTGAAAGGAGGGAGTATTTTTTTTATGCCCTCCTCTTCTGCCAGCGTCACAACACTCCGTTTCTCTTGACTCTGATTACAAGAGGTCCGAGCAATTATAGGACACATCATCAACGTTTCCTATTTCTAGTGGTTGGAAATTTCTGCATATATGGGTGACAATTTGTGAGGACAAATTACATCTTTTTCAACAGAAGATGCCGCTCAGTTTACAAAAAGTCAGTCCAAAAAAGATTGTCCAGACTCCTCCAGAGGAAGTGGTGCTGATTTGATGTGTTCCATATCAACCTTCTATTCATTTGAAAGCCAAACTTGCTTCCAATTTGATTGCATAGCATGTATTGCATCAACTAAGGCCTTAGGTCCCCCAGCCACGGAGGTCTAGCCCCCCATCACCGCCATTGTTCTCTACTTTGAATGTGAGTCCAAAAAAAAACTAGTAGTAGAAGCATTAATGGTTTATTTTGCACTAATTTGGTAAGGTAGAAAAGAACAATTGAACTGAACCAACTTATAGTCTTGAGACCGAAGGAAGAAGAAGATGATTTATGTTAAACAACTCCGATTATAATTTTACATAAATAAAACTTACCCTTTGACTATTATAATAATACATAAATTAGAAATTTGCCCTAAAAAAAACCCAAGAAAGAAAGATGACAACATGACTTGTGAATTTAAATTAAGTTATCATTCCATTCTAAAATCGTCCTACTATCCATATCCAAAGTCCACGTCAGCGCCAGCAGGCAATCAGTTACGCCGAGCGCTATCTCCCTCCCAGCTGCGTCCAAGGCCGGGAAGAGCAGAAGAAAATGTCGCCAATGGCCTC
The DNA here is from genome assembly GCA_035235625.1 of Saururus chinensis. Lineage (NCBI taxonomy): Eukaryota > Viridiplantae > Streptophyta > Magnoliopsida > Piperales > Saururaceae > Saururus > Saururus chinensis. The sequence goes on from CP141146.1 coordinate 39,512,927, forward strand.
CCTCGCCTTTCGCCGGAAGCTCCGATTCCCTCCCGGCAGCGGCTCTACAGGTCCCTGCGCGCGATGGTTCTCCGCCTCCACCTCGTCGACGCCGGTAAATTCAACCGAAGTTGGGAGGCGGGCGGACCGCGGGTACAGCAGCGGCATAGAGAAGATACTGGTGGCTAATCGGGGAGAGATCGCGTGCAGGATCATGCGGACAGCGAAGCGGCTTGGCATTCGAACGGTGGCCGTCTACAGCGATGCCGACCGGGACAGCCTTCACTCCCGCTACGCCGATGAGGCCGTCTGGATCGGCCCTCCGCCCGCCCGGTATAGCTATCTCAATGCCTCAGCTATTATCGAAGCTGCCAAGATAACCGGCGCTCAGGTCATTGCTTTGCTTTCTTTTTATTTTGGTCCTTATTTTGTCTTCATAATTGTTATTGTGATTATAATTGTATTACAAAGAATGCACCTTCCGAGTGTAATTAGAGTTTAGTTAAAAGTATTTATTGAATAAAAGTCTCCCTTGCATGCTACCATTACAGTATACGCTTCTAAGATCATAATGATCATAAATTATACTTTCTTATAATTATAAACACTATACTAACCGAAAACACTAGTAGTAGACAACTGCAAGTCCAGGTTTAATATTAAGCCCTAGGTTGGAGAGGACAATAGTGTTGAGTGAGAGATTTTGCACCGTGAAGTGTGTACCCTTCATTTTTAGGATCAGTTTGGCGTGGGGTCTCATTTGATAAAGTTCATCAAGAGCTTTCCAACAGTGTCAAGAATGCATGAATCCTGATATTTAAAATATAAGAAAAATTATTTTTGAGAAGTTTGTTCTATGCACGGAACTCATAAAAAAAGGGAAAAAACATACTCACGGGGGGACTCATTTGATAGAGCTCATCAAGTACTTTCTGACAGGACCAAGAATCCGTGAATCTGAGTTCAATAGTGTACAAAAATACACCCAAACTACATTCCAATTCCAATTTATATCTAAGGGTAAGAGTGAGGGTAATATAGGATGTTTGACAAAAATCTTCCGTCACACGTGGCACTTTATATTATAGTATGATATGATAGGATTATCATCTTGTGGCTGTTGCTGCTTCCACAACTACATCTGCTACTTGATTCCCACTTCTTGGAAGTGTTCTTTTGAGCATTGCCATGACTGCCACTGTGATATGAAGGTTGCACTTATTAAATATATGTTCCTTATATCGAAGGGGCTTGTACTGAACCGTCTTGACCACAACCTCACCAGTGAAGAGGTTCAATCCGAATTTTTGGCCTTACTACATCTTTCTCAACTTATCTGACGTCTGATGCCTAAGTCCTGCCTCTGCGAGATTGAGTGATGCTGCTGCTGTTCTATAGTCTTTGCTATCTACAGAGAGAGAATACTTGGAGAACTGGTTGAGAAATCTACTTTTTAACTTTTCATCGGATCACTAAAATTAGGCCTGAGTAAGGAACATTAGTATGGCAGGGCTTGCAGAAATTTTTACATGATTGATATTTCTGAATCATTTGTACGTCTTTCAACCCAGCCCTGCAACTGCCTGCTTGTAAAGATTGGGAAGAGAGAATTTAATATAATGTCAAACTTACTGATTCCTCAGGTATCTTATATATGCCCCAATATTCGCAGCTGGATAAGATGGTTAAATGAGGCTGTATGTTGTAGAATGATCTGACGCTTAATACGGCCCTCTTTTAATTTTAATTTATTTCTGAAAAGTGTAGGCAATCCACCCAGGATATGGTTTTCTGTCAGAGAGTGCTGATTTTGCCCAGCTTTGTGAAGACGAGGGGCTTGCTTTTATTGGTCCTCCAGCATCAGCTATCCGAGATATGGGTGACAAAAGGTATGGCTTTCTCTGTATTTACTAAAATGATACTTCAGTGTGCACAACTTATAATTAGTAATCTGTTTTTTCCCAAGCCCTATGAAGTTGTTCATGATGCTTGAATTTAATTTAACATGGTTCAGAGCTCATGTGTCAAGATCTAGTGGTACAAGGACTAGAGTGTGATGATAATTGCTATAATTTATCTTTCCTTCTACTTCCTTTGTCAATCGTGACATGGAAACCTGCTGATATTATCTTTTTCCGTCAATTACCAGTGCTTCAAAGAGGATTATGGGAGCAGCCGGTGTGCCTCTTGTTCCTGGATATCATGGAATCAAGCAAGACGTTGATTTTATGAAGTTAGAAGCTGACAAGATTGGGTATCCAGTGTTGATAAAACCCACACATGGTGGTGGTGGAAAGGTATGCTTTTGCAAATTCATTTACAAGACTTTCCCATCTAAACTTTTAAGAATCCTCTTAAATTCACTTTAAGTTGCATGTTTTTGCCCAAGTTGAACTGCATACGAGTCATATTCCGATAGACAGTGGAAAGGAGCTTCGCTTATGGTTGGGGGACATTATTGAATGTCTAATGGCACCTACTCTATTTGTGGGATACCCAATGTAAAAGCCTAAGCTGAAAGGGAGCAGCTTAAGAGTACATATGTCAACACTCCTAGCTCAATCAGGATCTGTGTGGGATCACAAAAGCAAGGATAATGTAATGAGGGTTATTGCCTATGCTGGGAATTGAGCCTTGGACCTCACACTGGGATACCATGTTAGATAAACACTGTAGCCTAAAAGCTTAAGTTGACAAGGAATGTCCACATAAAGCATTATCTCTTTAAAAAATAATTTAAAAGGTGCAAAATATCTTGTTATGCTTGCTGGTTAGCTTCTCTCTCCATAATAGGGCTAGAAGGGAAGGAAAGTGAACAATTTCAGCATGAGTTGAGAAAATATGTGTCCATCTTGAAGAGTAGTTATCCTTCAACTTTACTGTTTGAATAAGGCTGAACTTTCAAGTGACTAAAAAAAGTACAGAAATTTGAACGAAATAAGATTTTTGTTCTTTCAATCTTCATGTTTCAATTTTCATATGGTCCCATTGATGTAGGCTATCAAAAAGATGGATATGTTATAATAATATAAGGTCTGGTTCTTCTGTGTGAGTTCCCATCAGAAATTAAACTTAAGGTCATTTGGGGTTGTAAAAATAGCTGTGTACATCCTTCATCTTGTTGAACTTTAAATTGGCTCTGAACTACGAGGACAAACATTAAGAACTTAGGAGCATATTTGAAAGTTAAACTATTCAGAGATGTGGGATTGGTTTCAGTTCTATAATTTCTAAAGTTTCTGAAGAGGCATGGAACTTCACTTAATAAATATGAATGTCTCCTAGTAGATTCTAACTCTTGCCACTGACTTATACATTGGTAATAAGATTTTTAGAAGATGTTGTAAGCTATCATTGGAATAACTATCTGAATTGAGCATGTTTACACTAAGGCATGTTAATTTTGAGAGACTCAGATGAAGCTTAGGTCCCACTGAAGCCAACTCAAGTTCTCAACCAATCTAGAACTTCCATGCAATCAACCCAATTAAAGTAATTTAATTTTATGCTTTTTAGTGATTTTAAATAGTATATCAGAACCGCAAGAACCTGTTTGAATCTACTGTGTTTAACATTTTGTTTTGCTTACGGTTATAAGAGCAGTATCAATGTACTTTCTGGCTAAAAGATGAGCGTACTGAACAAATTCTCTATTAAACATGTATAAATTAGATTTTACTGATAAGAAATTTCCAGCTATTTTATGGCTTTGTTTGTCTAGAAGTGGTAGTAGATAGAATAGGTAAATCTAAATACTCTACTATTTGCTATATTTCTGCTTTATAGTGTGCATTTTAATTTTTTGACACAGGGAATGAGGATAGTGCACGGACCAGATGAATTTGTTGACTCCTTTTTGGGGGCTCAACGTGAGGCTTCTGCTTCTTTTGGCATAGATACCATTCTGTTGGAGAAATATGTTACCAGACCAAGACATATAGAAGTTCAGGTGCATTTATTAGAATGCCAATTCCATTGAAGTCCTTTGACTTGTTGATTAGGTCATTAGTAGAGTTGTCTTTTTTTTTGTCACTGGATGATTCCTTGTCCACTCATTTCTTGTGATCCACTTGTAGAACTCTGTTCAGGTGGAAATTCAGTGAAGATGTCAATAACAATTTCTCTTTAGCAGATTTTGCTACATTAAAAAAAATTGTCCATTAATATTAGATATTTTCTAGTAGCAGTATATGTCCCCTTCGGTCTGTCTCAATTTTTCTCTTTTCCTTTTTTGAAAAAGTTAGTTGTTTCAATAAAATTCTTATTTAATTACCACTATCAATTTGTTAGGAAATTCAGAGAACAAGGAAGAAGAAAATTTATTATGTGTAAAACCATGTTCATATTACAATAATGAAGGGATCGACCCTCTTAATCAAAGAAGGAACAACCCTAACCCTAATCACAGTAAAGGTCCTAATAACCCTTCACTTGAAGAAGAGTTAACCAATAAGAAAATAACAATTAACTAGATTGACTTAACTACTCTTTATAATGTCAGAACTAAAATAAACACTTAGACAAAAAGACTAAAAGATTAAATGATACTCTAATACAATTAACCCCTTTTAATGATTGTGGGATTCACATTTTATAACTTTTAGCAGCCTAATGTTTTCTGAAAATTATCCTGTTTCTGGAATTTTATTTCCCATGTAGAGCCACAAAATATTGGAAGTGACTTTATTGGGAGTGTCTGTAGAAGAATATGTTATGGAAGTCTTTAACATTCAACTTTTAGTAGTTAGTCTTCAACGTTAGAGTTTTGACTCCAATGGGAAAAAGCATTGGGTTGAGCAGAGCGTTGCAGCTTCTAACTAGATTAAATTACAATCTGACTAGAGGAAGGTTTACTATAACCAATGTGATCATGGAACTAATCTGTCGGGTTTGCAGAATTGTGAGTTCTTTTGAAGTAGGTTAAACAAGATGCAAAAAGGCACAACTATCGTGAGTATTAACTTGGTATCAATTTCAGCCAAATGCTCCTGTCTGGAATGATTGCTCAGCAACTATTGCCTCCTTTTTTTGACCTCTAAAAGGCATTTATGTTATTTTGATATCAACTCATAGACTTGCAGTTTGCACTGATTGGTTATTGTAGTATTCCTAATAGAAATTACTCATCTTTGGTAATTTTGTGATTCTAGTTTCTGTTGACCCAAGTAATTAGCTTAGCAAGGACCAGATATGTTCCTTACATTCTCTTGACTGCATCCCCCATGATTGGATGCCATGCCCTTATGTTGTATTGTATGCATTTGCATGTAAAAGAGCAAAATGCATCATCCCATTTGTATTTTTTAATCTACCTTATTAATCTTCTATCCTTTGTGGAAAGTGAAAGGATGTGTAGCAGTTTCTATGGGCTCTAACTACTAACTATCCTTTTGCCTTTCCAAATTTACCCTTTGATTTGTCCCCTTTATCTTCTAATATGAATTTTGAAATTGAGAAGTCAGTACCTTTTTCCAGAAAGATATATATTTGACAGATTACTTTAGCGCTGGATTCTGTAGGTATTTGGAGACAAACATGGTAATGTTATACATTTAAATGAGAGGGACTGCAGTGTGCAAAGAAGGCATCAGAAAATAATTGAAGAAGCTCCTGCAGTAAAGTTCTAAGTTCTTGTTGTCTTTTTGCTTTTTGTGATTATGGTGAGTGTTAATTTTTAGATAGAACAGATCCTTGATTGCAGCCAAATATCACTGAGGAGTTTCGTGCCAAATTAGGTGAAGCTGCTGTCTCTGCAGCCAAGGTATGCTAATCTGTATTATTAGAAGTTCTTAACTGTTAATATAAAAGTTACACTGATCTTATTCCCTCTGTTTGATTTGACTATCTGAGAAGGCAGTTTCTTATCACAACGCGGGTACTGTGGAATTTATAATGGACACCTTGTCTGGTCAATTTTATTTCATGGAGATGAACACACGTCTTCAGGTTGGTGATCGTTTGATCAAATGGACATTAATTTTTTTAATTGTGAGACTATTAGTTTCTAGATCTTTAACATGCTTAAATGAAAATGCACGATTCGAATACCTATAGGTTGAACATCCTGTAACTGAGATGATAGTCGGCCAAGATCTTGTTGAGTGGCAGATACGGGTAGCAAATGGAGAGCCTCTTCCGTTGTCTCAGTCAGAGGTGCCTTTATTAGGTGAGGTCTTATACATGGGAGTTTAAATTATTTTAGTTTCTTAGAGAAACACAGAAGGTTTTTCATGTAGACCTTTTGCTATAGCCATGCAATCCCGATATTACTGTTTTTGTGATCACTTTTCAAATGAAAAAGTTGTTTGGCCCGATGAACTTCATAGATCATATCTATCTATTTGTTTCTATAAAAAATTTCTCTAAGATATATCTCATACATAGCAATTTATTAGTTAGACTTACTTTTTTACAGATTTGTGGAATTTTGACTGCAGGCCATGCGTTTGAAGCTCGGATATATGCTGAAAATGTTCCTAAGGGATTCCTTCCAGCTGCTGGAGTTCTCCATCATTATCGGCCTGTTCCTGTTTCGCCATCTGGTAGTCTAAATTGGCTGGATATCTAAATTTTTGCATATATGCTTACTGATACATATTTATAAGTTCATGCAACTGTAGTGCGAGTTGAGACAGGAGTAGAAGAAGGAGACACTGTCAGCACGCATTATGATCCAATGATTGCTAAGCTTGTCGTATGTGGAGCAAATCGTAATGCAGCATTAGTGAAAATGAAAAGTTGTCTATCACAATTTCAGGTCATCCTTTATCTGTTCATTGTTTATGTTATTTCATGTATGCTGAGTATAGTGGGCGTATGTTTCTGAGATAATTGTGTTTATAGAACCGTTTTATTATTCAAATTTAAGTCTAAACTATTCAAAATGAATGTGAGCTGTTTTTGCATTATCAGAAGAAAGAGTTGGGATGTCTCGTCATAATTTAGTTGTCACTCTCTCATGGAAAATGTTAATCTTACTTATATATGGCTCTTTCATGTTTCAGGTTGCAGGTTTGCCAACCAATATCAATTTTCTCCAAACGCTTGCTAACCATTGGGCATTTGAGAGTGGCCAAGTCGAGACACACTTCATCGATCATTTTAGGAATGATCTTTTCAATGATTCTGCAAATGAAATAGGCAAGGAAACATATGAGTCAGCTAAACTAACTGCTGCATTTGTTGCTGCATGCATTTGCAAACAAAAACAGAATGCATCCCGGGAAAGCTATGCTGGTAATTTTTTCTGGTTTTTACATGCCTCTTTTTATTAACTCTTGGTTGCTAGTGTGTGCTGGATTTTGCCAAGGCTATGTTTTTAAAAAATTGATCAATATTTGTGGAAGTGAGAGGTGAATTTGGTTAAATCTGTCCAGGTCAGGCTTGGACCTGCAACTTCGATTTTCTGTGCTTTGCCTTTGAGGCTTGAACTGCTATAATTCAGTATGACTAGACAATAGGATTTGAAGTTTTAGTTTATGCACTTCTTCCCGAAAAGCAGACTGCCTTTGCCAATATCATCTGATTTTCATCTCATCATTCAATATGCTTTGGCATTGTAAAAATGAAAACAGCTTGTGTTGGTATGAATTCTGTTCTATTGGATGTATTTATCCATATAAGTATGATGGTAGAGGTGGTGTACATTAAATTATTTATACTGCAAGAGTTCTCAATTCTTTAATGTCACAATTATATATTGTTTTCAACAAGGTTATATAATAATTTTTAATTATTTAAATGTGCAGGAAGAGAAAACTTACTTCCATTGTGGTATGCTCCACCACCATTCCGAGTTCATCACCTTGCAAAATCTACAATGGAACTTGAGTGGGATACCGGTTATGAGAGAATCAATTCGATGCTTTTCAAACTGAATATTACCTATAAATCTGATGGGAGCTATTTGATTGAGGTAGTGAAAAGAACTGATCCTAATTATAAAGATTACACTAGTAAAGATTAGATTATTCTAATATTTCTGGTTCTTCTATCATTGTAATGTGTTGTTCTTGATATACAGTTTCCTTCCTGTTTATTTTTATAACTTTTAATGTAACTTTTATTTGCAACTTAGGTTGTTGCAAAATTTTTAATAGAAATGCTGGTGCAACATTTTAAAGAGTCGTATGCTTCTAAAATCTCGATGCATCAGAATATTAGTACTGCTAAATTTAAACTTTTATGTTTTTTAACTTCCTATTTCATCATCATCACATCCCAATTAACTAGTGTCTGCCACCCCATTCCAACATGGACATACCGGTGGTCAAATGGCTTGACTTTCATGTGAAGAATGAAGTTGTGGACTAAAGAAAGTATAAAACAGACAGTAAAAGCACTATATGTGAGTCTTACAAGGAGATTGGGGAAAAGAAGAAAGTATTCTTTTAGGAAAGAAAACTCATTGTGAACAAAAATTATGACATGGATGTCATTCCACAAAAGCTGAGAGTTATCTTTTATCTTCCCTTGGAGAAAAGTCCACTGCGTGAAATCTCTAACACCCCACCCCTCTACAAAAAATAAAAAGGAATCCACTGAGCAGAATGATGTGATATGCTAAATTTTTACCCATTATGGTGAACTTTTTTTCTTGTTTCTTGGAAAGACTGCGATCATTCTTTGAACTACATAATACTTGACTGTTGACTGAGTAGTAGATATCTTGGTATTTAACTTCATCTTTCCTTTCTGTAAGTTACAGATTGTTAGGACTTCCATTTAGGTGGCTTAGTTTTAATAGTGTTTGACTGTCCTTAGTGCACTATCTGGCTTTTTTTGGGTTGTATCTTTTGTGAGCTTGGATTCTTTTGCATTTCTTGGACTTATTGCCTACTGAATTAGATAATTTGTTTCCCTATGTTTATAATTCTGATCCTCAGTATGATTTTGGGTTTTCAGTTTTTTCATATCATGCTAAACATATTTATCTGATCAGATGCAGGATAATAGTTCTACTGGTGTTGAAATCAAAGTAACCCATCTGGACAATCTCGATTTTAGAGTTGATGCTGGAAACTTGAGCATGAACATTAATCTGGCTCTATATAATAAGGTAGAGTGTTCTTGTTTGATGGCTTTACTAATATGTTCTAAACTATTTTTGTACTTGGTTTGGAAAACAAATGGGGTCAAATGTAGTATAGTATTTATGCCTCAGTTTAGGTGTGTTATATAAAAAAAGCACGACTATTTTTTTTGTCATAACATCCTTTGACACAGCTGAGTCATTTGAGTGGTGTAGGAAATGGTGTTGGCTGCCCAACCCTTGCCCACATCCATCCTGACATTGTCAGTTTTGGCTTTTTTTTTTGCTTGTAACCAATCACTATGACAAATGCATATTGAGCATGAGGTGGGGAAAGTGATGTTGATGCAAAAGTGGGCCTTAGATGGCAATATGGGCCTTGAATTTTCTTAACTCATTTAGGACTTTCACTTTGATTAGGATATTTATTTTTACTGGAAATTTTCCTATTTTTAACTAATTTTCATCCTAATGGCTTGGTTAGCTACAGTTCTTTCTAGTTAACTCTTTATTATTGTTACTGAATTGGGGTTAGTACCATTGTTCATGCACTTGTGAGAATTGCTGGTTAGATCTCTTTGGCGTCATTTTCATTTAATGAAGCATTGTCCTGTATCAGAAAGCCAAGGAAAGGAAGGAGAAGTTGAGGGTAGGTGGCTGGTCGGTAAGAAGGATATAATGGGAATGTCTGATTGTGAGGAACAGGAAGAAAGGTAGGTGGTAGGTATTGTGGCCTTCTGTGAGGGGTTGAGTTGGAAAAGTAAAACTCTGCCCAGAGGATTGGGGAAAGTGGGGCAGCTTTGGAGAAGGGAGGGCTTCTGTGCGGAAGAAGGCACCGGCAGGAACAATAGAAAGAGAAGTAGAGACTAGAGAGGTGGAAATCAAGGGGCGGAGGAGAAGAGAAGTAGAAGAGGAGAAGAACAGAGTTTGAGGAAAGAGGAGGCTGAGAAGAGAAGGGCGGGGAGCAGAGAGGTGTGGAAAGAGAAGTTGGAAAAAAATTGCATCACATTGGCACTGGACTTAGGCAAGGTTTTACCCTAAATCATGTCTGACTTCACATTTGAATGTCTTCTGACGTGGGTTCAGAATTTGTCATGGATGATTTGTTTAATAGCCCCCCTTACAGAAGTTAATAAGACTTCAACCAACTGCAATCTCTCTCTCTTTCTCTCATACACATATCCTGAGTTTATTTTGATGTATCAGGATTGTGTTAAATACATACATGTCTGGAGCGGAGAGCGACATCATATTTTCAAACAGACTTTAAAGGTTGAGCGTTCCAGTGGTGATGGCCCTGATCATAAACCAAGTCTACAGATGGCATCTCATCCTCAAGGAAGTGTAGTAGCTCCCATGGCAGGTCTGGTGGTTAAAGTGTTGGTAAAAAATGGGGAAAAGGTGATGGAGGGACAGCCCGTGATAGTCTTAGAAGCAATGAAAATGGAGGTCAGTATTACATGTTAAAATAAAGAGTTTTTTTTATTAATTTGATATTTATGTTCTCCTAAAAAAATTATCTTAATTAATGCTATGTTTAATTCTTCAGCATGTTGTGAAGGCACCAGCTGCAGGCTATGTTTGTGGTCTTCAAGTGTCTCCTGGCCAGCAAATTGTAGACAGCAGTGTTCTTTTCAGCATTAAGGTCTGCTTTTTCTGAAGTGTTTTATCTTTTGTATCATGCCAACCCAGATGGTGGTAATAAGCAATTAAGCATAAATTTGGTGTGAACCTAGGGCTTCATGGCGTTGGCAATGGAAAGTGGGGTGAATTAGAGGGTAAGACTGAGACAAAAAGGGGTGAATTTTGGACGAAATTAGGGGACTCTAGTAGATGAAGGAAAATTAAGTGAGGACTTTTAGCAAACAATTGGTCTATGCTGCCAAAAGGGAAGGAGCAAGGATAGGTAGAGTCTAATGAGAGGAGAGAAAGAGAGGGATTTAGGAGAAATCCAATATCATTCACTTACAAGCACAATGGTACATCAAGTTCTTATACATGTTGATGGCTATATGGCCCACAACTAATCAAGCAGCATCTAATCTCAAACATTAGCTTAATCTAACAACAAAATAACAGCTTAAGCTAAACCCCTAGCAAGCCACGATGAACTGAATGATGAACCATGTCTAGGCAACTAAAGTAACATCAAATGTAGTAGCGAAGCAGATCTCGCAGTACAGCCCAATAAGCTAATGGGCCATCAGGCCAAGCAAAAAGGTGGGGCACTGGCTGGTCGATTCGTATCTTCTGATTTTCAGTTTACATAAATTCTTTTTGCTGTTATTACTTACTGCCATATTTAAAGTTCTACTGACATTTTAGTATGCCATGTTAAAAACAAAATGGATAGAGTGATAGGAAAACATGAATTTTTAGGTTCATTTTGCTGCACTGACTTGTAGAACAGTAAAGCTATCTATTGCATAGATTATGGTATCTATTCTTCTCCTATATCTCCTTAACGGCATTTGAAAAGACTGCAATTAGTCTCATGCTGTTTGCACTTTGTCAACACACATTTGGAGCTAGCAATGACAGAATTAGAACTGTCCTGTTTTATGGCATTATTGATGGTCCTTTCAACATTTTCTGTTGCATTTTTGTACTGAGAAAATTTTTGCATTGCCACTTTGTTCTACCCGATATAACTAATTAAGTTGTCAGTGGATGTGCACATACGGACAACTAAATTTGTTCAATTATAAGGATGGAAGATTTCATTATATTTCATATTGATGTTCATAAATTTGTTCATACTTCAATATTTACATATACATGAACAGCTAATTTTCATGAATTATTCTTTTACATCTTAATTTTTAGTGCGATTATCCTTCTATGGCCAGGATGAATAGTGATAAGTTGAGCCCTCGATCGGAGGATGGATTCCTCTGCATTTGACGCATTACACTTAACAGCAGAACATTGTGGAGTTAGATTCTTTGCATCATCTAAAATATTCTTGCAAAAGTTGTAAATATTTTCTTGTGAAAATTCTTCATACCACCATCCATTTTTATAGTCTGAAAGGTAACAATATGAATTTCTATCTAATTTGTTTTTTTCTCTGTATTTTGGAGATTAAAGCGGGCCAATATGCTTGTAGATCAGGCAAGTTAAACATCAGTTGAGGGTTTGTAATGTCTTGGGACCTTGGGGCTTCGATATATTTGTTCTTGGTTCATGGATAGGTCCTCAAATAATATTTGGATGGGCCAGGCTGGTTGATTTGTCTCTTAAGAGCGCAAGAAGTGTGTGTGTGTATATATATATATATATATATATATATATATATATATATACACACACACACCAGACTGATTCATAAAGCTGCAGTTGGAGTGACTATTGGAACTCAATTGGCCTGGTGCTGCAGCATAGACAAAAGTTAATATTCCCCTCATCGTCGCATCGACATGGGCAACCTCAGCCAAGAATGCGGTTGTAGGGAGGAAATAATGTGGCAAATATCAAATGAATGCAAGAACTAAGGTTTCTTCTAAACCATAAACTTTAAACCCCAAACCAATCAGAACTGCTGAGGTGAATGAGGGAGATCAATGCAAGAACTAAGGTTTCTTCTAAACCATAAACCTTAAACCCCAAACCAATCAGAACTGCTGAGGTGAATGAGGGAGATCTTTCACCCCTTGTTAGAGCTTAAGTAGGCTTACGTTCATGAACTTGGCTAAGACCATGGAAGGCTACAGTAACTACCTTGGAGTCAAGAAGGGGGAGAAAGTTCAAATGGAACAAGGAGTTTGAAGGTAAGGACTATTAGAATAGCTCATTAGGTTAATCTAAAAATTAAAAAAAAGTTGAGGGTAAAATAGTTAAAAATAAAAAGTTCTATTGTACCCCCTCATATATATATATATATATATATATATATATATATATATAGGACCTCAAGAAGCCGATGATCCCCTACTCTATTTCCCACCCTTGAGGATAATATCCCAACTTATTGGATGTATGTGAACCTACCCATTGCATCTTATGTGGGCAGGGATTAGTGGGATTCTGTGCTATGAGAGACTACTTCTCCTTAGTGACACACAAAACCATCTATAGTTCTTTTGAGGGTTTATATGTGGCAACAAACAAACTGAAATCATAGGCTAAACAGTAAGATGCGTGCAATTTACAAATAAGAATGGCCTAAATTTTGTTTGTCCCTTATTTGGGGGGTCTTGATTGCTCCCTTTATGGGAAGAGTTTTTCATGTCCCACTCTGACAATGAGCTAGTTTAAGGAATGCATGAGAGCTCTTGATATTTGAAATTAATGTTGCATATGCTAGCACATGTTAGTGACAATGGTACTAGCACCAATGTGTGTTAGTGTGTGCACCATTGATCTCATAAATAAAGGGCTCCCATGAGTTCTTTACGTTTGGCTCATTGTTAGAAGGGAACGCTTCCCCCTTCTTGATTTTTTATGGCCCACAAACAGTAGGTAGACAACTTTTGCTATGAAGCAAATTTTCATCCAATTTTGGCATTGGTAGATAAGGGCCAGCATTTTTAATACTTCACTATGACAATGAGCCTATTGTAAAGAACACACATGAAGCATTTATTTTTAAGATCGACGGTGCACATGCTAGTGTATGTTAGCACCAATGGTACTAATGTTAGTGTATGTTAGCACCAATGGTACTAATGTTAACATGTGGTAGTGTGTGTGCCGTCTATCTTAAAAATAAATGCTCTACATACGTTCTTTATGTTGAGCTCATGGTGAGAAAGGAGCATGAAAAAGTCTTCCCTCTCTATCGAGGAGAGATGTTCCATTCAAGACCGTGGTGTAAGATCTCTAAATTTCCCTTTTTTAATTTTGTGAATTTGTTTGTTTGTTAGTTTGATTTAATTTTTGGGCCAATGAGTTAGTTTAATTATAAATTTTTTAAGGTATAATTTTATTTTAAGAGTGTTGAGTGTGAATTTTGATTTACCCAAATTTTACCTATTTGAAGATAATTTTCTTTTATTTTTTTCTTGGTCAAGGGAGTAGGCCATGTGAGATCCTTGAACTTGAACTAGTTTATTTTATTTTATTTAATTACTTTTGTGTAGTTTAATACTAATTTTGATCGGTTTTGCACTATTTTCTAAATTAGAGTGGTTAACAAAGGTTTTAACAAAAAAAAATTCACATTTTAGGTTTTTAAGTGATTTCAAGACATTTAGAATTTTTCTGGAATTTTTAAAATTTTTACTATTTTTTTCAAAAAGTTAAGGAGTGGGACCCACCGTGGGCCCTGTGCAAATTTGAGGTTATTAGCCCTAAATGACCCTCACATTAACCTAAGACCTTGAGTATTACTTTAAAATTTTTATACATCAAATTGGGTTTCAAATAAGCAAGTTTTACCATTTTTAGTATAAAATCTTATTTGTACCCCACCATTTTACTATAAAAAAAATGACACAACCACTTTCCCAATTAGAAAAGGGCTAAGACCTGAAGCTTAAGAGTCTAATCCTCATTTTTCTAAAAGAGAAATGAGATTAAGGTATAGTTTTACTTAATGTTTCATTAATCAATTGGGGTGGGTTTTGCTTGAATCTTTCAAATCTCTTCATTTGCTTTGAATTAATCTCGATTTTAACTCAAAAAAACTACTAATTTGGGTTTTTATTTCAAAACATAATATTTGGAATTTTGTTTTTATGCTTTTTAAACCCTAGATCTACTTGAAGGTTTTAGGTGTTTTAAAATCGGATTTGAGAAGTATTAATAAAAATAATATTTTGGGTAGGTTTTGAAGGAGTTTGAGGAGCCATTTTGAATTAAGAACTTACTGGAAGGTAAATGTTTTGGTCTTAAACATTGTTGTGGTTTCAAATTCAAGATTTGTTGAAATATTGAATGGATTCCATGGCTATAAGATTTAATGGTGACTTGAGAAAAGTTTAATCTTTGATTAAATTTATTGGGTTTATGTTTAAGTACTGGCTAGATTTGATGCTCTGGAAGTATAGATTTGATTATCATGAAGTTTGGGGATGAGATTTGATATTTTATGAAGTGTATGTGAAGTTTCAATTTTAAATTCGAAGTAGGGAAGACGAACTAGGAATTGCTATTATGCCAATCGAATGGCCATGCAGGCCGATCGAACAGTTGTACTGTAATTTTGGCCATTTTATATTTTCTTACATATTTTTATACTTTTACTCTTAAATACTATTTCTTATGTTAATATTAAGTAACTTGGTTAGAATGAGCCACTGGAGGGGCATGTTATTGATGTTGAAAATTATGAAGAGTATTTAAGTATTATTTAAAATTGCATGATGTTGGTTACATATTTTAGAATTGCTATCTTGAATTTACGATTGAATGATTCCTTATGTTTTAAGTATGATTCTAACAAGATTATAGCATGAGAATGAACTATTATGTTTTCATATAATGTAATTAAATTATGTGTGAATGGTGGTACTATGTCTAGATTTAAGTGTATTGTGAATATACTTGCGTAGGTTTAGCATGGGGTTATATTTTACTTAATTAATGATTTTCACTCATGATTTTAGTTGTAACCATGTTTAGATGTTAATGTGCATGTGTGGTATGAAGATGAGTTAAATTACAAAGCATGTTCATATGCTTAGAATTAAATGTTTCTACCAATAATTATGATAATGTTGAGTATTATGATTATGAATGATGCATGAGAGGCTGATGGAAGCATGATTCATGAATAGGTTTCATGTATGCCTTGCCTACATATGTCCATGTTACATGTATCATGAATAGATTTTCAATTGAGACTTTATCGAGTTTAACCATGGTTGATCGATTAGATGCAATGATGTGAAATTACATACCAGATTAATTGATCATTAAATTATCAAAAATTGGTTGGTCCAAAAGGACATGCTTTTGATTTGAGTTCTTATGTAGAACATGGATACTCCCTGGGTTAAATCGATTTGAAGTGATGTTGAGTTGAGTTGAGTTGAATGGTGACGAGTTGTGTAATTGTCATGTGGTTGAGATTTCTTGAAATAGTCATATAGACCCTAAGAATCTAGAGTGGTATGCTTTCATGCACCGGCAACCACTTGTTCTAAGTTCCCTATGTGAGAATTCGAACTCTTCTCGCCATAGAAGATGTATTGGGTGAACACACTTGCTCTAGGTTCTTTGTGTGAGATTCAAACATCCTTAGCAAGGATTGTCCTAATTAAACAGACTTAGGGGTTGATTACCCCGAATACTTTATGTTTCCTTCGTGAAAATTGGACTATGTTTAACCTATGTTGCTTGATTGTATTTCTCTCCATGATAGAGATATTCACTATTTGTTTATAATGCATGTGTATGAGATAATATTATGCTCAGGTTACATAGGTTGTGTAGGGATAATTGAGATTATGTGACACATGTAAATATGATTTATTATGCATTATTCAGTATCTTGTGATTGAGACTCTTATTGCACAGGGTGAATGATCAATGGATAAATGATATGAGTATGCATTATGTGATTACATGTTGAAGACACATGTTATGCAGGTTGAATGCTATGGAGAAGAATAACTTGATATGCATGATTATGGATGTGATTGTGTGAGAATCACTTATTATGTAAGATAAATATTATGTCATAATGTGATTATTTATGTCATGATTAATATGTATGAGATACTTATAGGCAAGATGATTGCTTATGGGTAATTAGGCGTATGGAAATGAAATTAATTAGAAATAGGGATATTATGTGAAATGTGGATCTGAATTACCTTATTGATGTGTCGTTGTTGTTTTCTGATTAATGTTACCGTATTTCAAACCTCACTGAGTTTTACTCACCCCCTTTCTGTGTTTTGTTTTGGGGCTGCATGGCCTGACATGTAGTTAATCAGGATTCCCTGTATGAGGGACGATTGGGATATGCATGAGAGTAGGCGTGGACGCCTTCGGACATTGTTTTGTCTTCTTATTTATGCTATTATGATTATAGAACATTATGTGTGGTGGTTTATATTTCAGACTCATGTGTATCTGATGTTTTTTGACTTGTCTAAGCTTTTCTTATTCGGGCCCTGTGTTTAGGCTTAGGATTTGAAGTATGAGGGTTGAGTTTGTGGATTTATTTTAGAATTATTATTTTATTTTATTTTACCTTATTTCTCCTCCTCAAAGGACTAAAGGTGCACGACTTTGTGTGTGTGTTAAATACTAGATTTAGAGGTAAAAGTCTTCTATAATGCAAATTAGTCGCCCTGTGTGCTTCGACCTGCCCCTGGACCGGGTTTGGCTCAAGTCAAGCGGGCACAGGGCGTGACAGGCCCCACCGTGGGACCCACATCCATGTGATTAAAATTTATTTTTTAGTCAAAAATACACTTAAAGGATCACTTAGGTCATTCTCACCTATTCTTTAGCCCAATAATTCGATTCTCAGCCCATAAACCTTACTATATAAAGAAAACCCTAGCCATTTGCTAAATAAGGAAGGGTTGAAAATAGGAGGGATACTAGCTCTACCCCCATTTTCCAAAGGAAAAACCTTTATTAAGGTAATGATTTACCCTTAATCACCCCTGAATTTTTAGATCCTTGTCTTAATCACCTATATTTTTACTTCTCCTATTTTGATTCTTAGTTTTCTTCATCAAATCATATTTTTAATTTCTATTTAGAACTCTAATTAAGTTAATTTTATTTTTAACCTAATGAGGTCTTAGATCTATCTTTTTCCAAGTTGATTTGAGTCTATTAATTAGTTTTAATTAAGTTTAACTAAAAACCCTAATTTTTGGGTAAGATTTCTTGAGGTTGAAGCTCGTTCAAGGGATCCACAAACTTGTTAGAGGTAAGGATTTTTACCTTGAGTGGTTTTCATTCTTGAAATGCTATGATTATGGGTTTATTTGAGTTTTTGCTTCATCTTAATGTGTAATGGTGAGTTACTAAAAACATGTAATTTATGATTATTTTGGTATGATTGAGCATTAAAATGATTAGATTCATCATATTCTAGGTATAGATTTTGATTATATAATGTTTAATGATGGTTTTTGAATTTATATGAAATTTCAGAATACTTTTGGTTTAAATTTGTTGAAGATGAGCTAGAAAAGTGAATTGTTACGAGTGTTTGAACAGCTAGGTGTTCAAATGGGCTACAAGGCCATTCAAATGATTAAACATTCGAATGGGCTACAGAATTGCTCGAATGGCCAAACAACCACTTCTTGTTCTTTTCTCATGATTCTAATTCTTTATGGCTATGATGATTTATGAATACTTATATTTGTCACGTTAGTTACATGTAAACTATCCTTCGATGTGATTTAGCTTCAGCATTAAGATGACTATATTTGTCTAGGTTTTACACTTATTTTAAATCCATGTTTCAATGATTCTTTCGCATTTACTCCATGATTCTAGTAGGTTATAACCATAATAAATTATAGATACACATATCACATTAATTATAGATGATTCATGTTCTACATGGTTTAGCTCAAATATGAACAATATTATGTATGTATATTCTTACTTATGCTTATATGATTTTATTTGTCACAAATGAACTATGTTTTATGCATATTATGACTAATTAGAGTATGTTCACCTATGATTACATTTATTTAATATTTGCTCACGCATATATCATGTTGCATGCATCATAAGAATGATTGTAAGCAAAGATTACTCATGTTTAACTGTGATTAATCAATTAAGTGTTGTAGTTTTTTGGATTAGTTGCATCGGAGGTTTATCAAATTGATTTTTTGTTCGAAATGACGGGGTTTTACGTCCAATGGATATGGTTTTACATCCCTTTGAGGACGAGTTCCTCCCTAGGTGAGAAAGAGCGAATTTGCTATAATCAGTTAAATTAATGTGCTTTTGAATAGGAAATTCTAGGCTGGTTTGTCCATATGCAGTGGCTTACTAAGGGGTACTTCTTCTTTAGGATTTATCCAAACTGTTCTAATTTTTCTTTTTAGGAATTTAGACTTCCTTGTTAAGATTATCTCAGGAGCAGGTCTACTTATGTTTCAACCGGGATAAACAAGATTGTTTTCTCTATTGTAAGACATTCATCAGATAGTTTATGTATGTGTATAGATTATAATGCTCATTGACACAGGTTGTGTATAAACAATGATGCTTATGTTACACATTGTGCACGTGGCATGATTACACTTAAACATGCAGGATGAAATGTGGTTTGATATGCTTGATTATATAGGGTGAATTTGAATATTGACACTTGCTTCATGCAGGATGTGAATGAACATGAGATTTGAATGATTGCACAGGTGGTGTGTGCGTATATGGAATGCGATTTATCTCATTATTCACAGGTGGTGTAAATGGATATGTGATGTATGCTTAAATTGATAATTATGAGCTTATATTTCGATTTAAAACTCTTACTAAGATAAGTTCACCCCTCATTTATTTGTGATTTTTGTTTTGATGTTATATTATGTGTCATGCAGGTGCTTTAGATGTACTTTATGTAGATTATGAGGATGAACTTGTGCCATGAGAGGGCTATATGCTGGGTGGTTTTAGACTTGTGTTGTGATAAGATGATCTCATATTTGACTTTATTTTATATTATGGTTAACTGGTGATGACTTTTGATATGTGTAGCCTTTAAGGTTTTTGATATGCTATTATCTAGTTATTGTGGCTATTGTGCTGAACTAAAATTGTTAGTTAATCACTTTTACTTTCCTCTATTTGCTTTTGCATAAAGGGCACACGTTATGTGTTGTGTACTCCATTAACAAGAACTAAGGATGTTTAAGTCTTCCGTATGCGTCGCACCGCATCTCAACCTCTTAGACCGGATTTAGGTTAGGGGTTGTGTGGTAGGGCATGACATGTGGCACCTTAGAGGGAGGAAGTTAGAATTAGGGTAGTAAAATACAACCTGATCTGCATATTCGATTTGAACCCAATCTACTTAATGTACCCGACTCAACCCGACTAAAACTAGAATCAAGGTTATAGTTTTAAATTTTTACTCATTTTAAAAAGTGTTGAGTTGAGATTTACTCTTATAACCTGTACAACTATACACGACCTTATTATTTAATAATGTCATAGCCCAAAGTGGAGTAGATTAGGAAAAACATTAAAATTTTAATTTTAAATTTTTTATTTTATTTGATAGTCGGCTATTAACTTTTGCAGGTTTTTTAGAATTTTTGGACGTGTGTTTGATAATTCTACAAGAGGGTGAGGTTTGCATACCCAAAAAAAAAAACAAGAAAAATATGTTGACAACAGATTTGTCAAGTGAATCTATTCCATATTTTTGGACTCCCCAAGTAGTTACAATTTTTTATATTTTTTAAAAATTATTACTTTTATTTTTTTCTTTTCTTTTTTTTCTCCCTCTTAAGCTCTAACTAGCATGAGGAGGGCCAAATGGAAAATAAGGAGGCGGTGGGAGAAGGGGGAGAGTGGTGGTAGGCGACAGTGGGCAAAGTAATAGGTAATAGTGGCCAGAGGAGAGGGACAGGAGAGAAACCCCTAACATCCTACTGAATGCCATGGAATTTGTGTACTATTTGCTAATTAAGATGTCTAGCAGTTACCCATTTGCATTCATGTTGAATATGTTTCTTAATTTACACAAACTCTAATTCCCATGGATTAGATACGAGGCGACTAGCCCAACGGAACTGTTATCTTATCTTAATAACGACAACTTAACGGCTTCGTGTTTAGGGAAGCCTAAACCTTACAAGGTTTTTCTTTGATGTGAGAGAAACGCCACAAGACAAGCTTTCATTGGACAACTGTAGAAGGGAAGCCAGTTGGCCCACTGAACCCTCCTATGTGGGTTGGCCTAGCTCTAGCTCTTATCGACCTCCTAAGATCAGACATAAAATCTCAGCTAGCTACCAACCAATAAAACAGACATAAAATCAATGTAAGGCTCATAAGCCTAGTTTTTCAGTCTACACTGCATCAGATCTTTCCACTAATATACAACTGCTTGATAAACAAGGGAAAAAACTACATAGAAACAAGGAAGCCATGATCAAACTTTGGATGACAACTATTCATTTGGTTTCATTGCCAGAATATTTAATGTCATATGCAGGATTTCTTAACGGCAGAAATATGTTATTCATTGTAACTCGTAAGGCAAAGTACATAAAATCATATACTGTTGGATTGTCACGTAACTTTAGATCAAGAATTAAGTGTTGAGATTCTCTTGCGTCCAAAGGTTACATTGCTAATGGTGGCCACCCATATGGATAATATCCTGACTTATTTAGTACGTATTATGTGTGGGCGTTGCCGGCGGGATATGGAAATTTAAGAGGCCACATAGGCTTCTTACCTTCAAGTTTGATCCTAGCTAAGGACTCAGACAATATATTAGTATAATGTGCCATTTTTATCCTTTTGTTTTACATGATATACCACACTATTCGTAAACTACTGAATGTGGGCGGGTGACAAATCAAAACGTGCAAGTCTGTTCTTGTACCGGTTCAGCCTTTGTGAGAAGTGATTCACTTAATTAATTTTAAGATAGTGATATTCCCCTAACAAAAGTACTTATAAAAATTTATATAAAAGTTTTGATTGAAGAATGAGGCTATATGCACCCCAATAATCCCATCAGTACCCAAATACCTATAAAAATTCATCTAAGATTTTTTTTTTTTTAATTTTATTGTCTCAACTAGTTGAACTCAAAAAAAGAGCCTCGTAAATAAGGACCGGGCCAAGAAATGGCATGATCCTGTTGAAAAACCTCTCCTCTAAATAAATGAGTTAAAATTTTATTACACATAACTATGACTTTAAATGTTCCTTTGTCATTAATGTCCATGCTAAATTAAAACAACTAAAATATCCTTAAATGAATAATTATATAAAAAATTATAAAATAAAAGTAAACATTCAGTTGCCCCTATTGTCATAGTTGACGTCGGAACTTCGTCGCCAGCACCAGAGCTCCATTGCGTTGGTAGAGCATCAGAGATTTAGGCATCACTAGAGCTTTGCCGCTACTGAAGATTTGTCATCGCTAAATTAAGCTCCACCGTAGTCGAAGATTTGTTGTCACTGAAACTCCGCAACCACCTTCAAAACTTTGTTATCGATCGCTCTTGCCACATGTTGCTATATATCGTTCGTGGTCTGTTGCCACAGGACGATCCGTCGTCCCTTGAGATTCCACACAACCGGGCCGGAGCTCTTCCACAGCCATGGCATCATACATGATCATGCCATATATATATCTAAGGCGAGCGGTCATGGCTTGGCACGACCACGAGTACTCCTAAGGCAGGCATGTCGGCCACATTGGTAGACATGGCATGGTGGGGCAGTGTCTTGGCCTTGGCCTGGCAAGGTGAGGTGGGGCCTGACCACGTACGACTATAGTTAGTTTTGGCTGGGCCAGCCCACAACTATGGCCGGGACATGGCTTTGCCTGAATATTCTTGGGTTGGGTTAGAAGGGTGGGGTTGGACCAAGCATGGTGGGGCCAAGCAGCTATGACCATCGCAATGGCGAGGTGGTCACAGCCACAACGAGGCTAGGGCTAGCCCCACCATGCCATGATATATAAGCGAAACAATTTTATATAGAAAGGGTAGTTTTGGGATATAGATAAAAATTGGTAACTTTATTTAAAATTTTAAAAATTATTAAAATAGTGTTGAAAGAAAATTTTGACCCTTTAATGTTCTGTAATTTATTTATTTTTTGCTAAAAACAACCTTGTTGTGCAATTCTCTCTAAAAATATAAAAAACAAGCACCAAGGTCCGCAACCGTTGAATAGGCCAAGAGCCATAAAATCAGTTAGTGGGCCCAACATTCCTCGGAACGGCCCAGAATTTGAGGAGCATATTCGGGTGTATAAACGAAATTAATAATAATTTTATGGGCACTGCCTTGACTCTCTATAATTATTAACTAATCAAATCAAACGCCATTCCAAAGAGCTGACCACTATTAACTGGCCCCCCTAGTTTTGGCGTGCACCCTTTTGGATTTTGTCTTCTAACGTCACTTTGATATTAAGCTAATTGACCTTGATTAATTAGGGGGGCATAAACTATTCACTATTAATTGGCCCCCCTAATTTAATTGACCTAGATTAAAAATAAGTTATTATCTACTTCTTTTCTCATTCTTAAACTAATAGTTTTTAAAAAATTTAAAAAATAAATTTATTTAAATTTATTTTAAAAATTAAATATAGTTATTAATTTAGGACAGTGAGAACAGATACTTAAGGAAGCACAATGAATGAGCATCAAGAAAAGTAAATACATGTAGGAAGCACAATCTATGGAGCCAATCATCCTTCGCCATATATAATGCCCACACATTACATATTTTAGGTAAGTGGGCATATAATGTAGGACAACAAATTGAAGACAAGAGTGTGCCTAGCATTTTGAAGTTAGCATATTCATGCATCTTGGATTATATTGAAATCTCTTCATTACTTTGCTCTATTTATTCGTCATGTCCTATATTTGGATTTTAAGTATCTTCACAAGACTATAAATGTGTTAACATCATCACTTTTCTCCAACAATAATATGAAAAGATGAAGATGGGATTTTCCGTAAGCATATGAAACAAACGCATGGACAGAAAGTGAATAGTAAGTCGTTGGGAAATTTTTGTTATCAAGTACTATCGATACGGCTACCAAGCAACGAAAAGTGTATAAACAAGACTATATCAAAAGTCGCATCCATTTAATAAAAGCCATTTGTAAACATTTAATTTCTTTTATATTTATTTTTATCAAAGTATGCCATGTATATAAAAATAAAAAGAATCTATGAGCAAATCAATTTTTCTTACTTAAATTATGTCAATGGAAACCCCTCTCTCCCTTGTCGCTACCCCACTTATATTTCTACCAACTTCAAAGTATTCTAAAAAACTAGCACGCCCATATGTGGTAAAAAATATCTAAATTACCTTTTTTTCCCCTTCCTTACCACTCCAACCCATTGACTAAAACTACCTTTCTATGTGCTACTGGCTTTAAGTCTGCTTCCTCTACCACTAGCTCTGCCTCCAACTCCACTTCCTCGTCCATCATCACCTCCTCCTCTTCTTTATCTTCTTCTTCCCTCTCCTCCTCTTCATCATTTTTTTTTTCCTTCTTCTTCCTCCTCCACCTTATACTCATTCTTCCACTCCTCCACCTCAGAATATAATAGGACTAGCTACAAACCAACCAATGGAGACATTCAAAATTTTGGTTTTCTTCTTTACAATCTCCAATCTTAAAAAATGAACTTTAAAACAATGTTCAACTATTCAAAACCCTTGTTCCAAGTGGGCCTTTGATGCATTAAACCCCTTGCCGATCCCCAGTATACATCATCACCACGTCCATGCGCACAAATGTTTGGAACAATTATATTCTCTTGTCCATTAGCATCTCATTGAGGTGTTAGTATTGATGTAAAACCAAACTTACTCCCAGCTTGAAAATTCACTCCTACCATTATACGATAGCCCAAATAGCATGTTGGTAAGGAAAATTATACATAAATTTTCTGTATCTAATAACCCAAATATGATCTCCATATATCTTTGTTTTCACGAACAATTGGGCATTAATACATCTCTTTTGGTGAAGCTTAATCTATGAGCGTCTATGAATTCACTAATTAAGCCATTAATACAAGAAATTTTAGGAGTTAAACCACATATTCAAGTCTATTTGTACTGCCTAACACCATTCATGCATCAAACCATGAATTCAATAATTATAACATAACCTTCATGTAAATTCTACTTCAAGTCTTGACACTAGACAATCAAACACTCCATAAGATTTGAATTTTAGAGATTCAATCTCTTCCCTAAGTCAAAATTCCACTTTCATGCACATTGACAATCACTTCTCCACGAAATTTATTCTTCTTCCGTGAATTATGGGATCAATGCACTCTCTAAGTCCTCCCAATTGAATGTGAAGAGTTTTTGAAAGAATAGGAGACATCAGGGGGTATTTAACTAAAGGAAGAAATTGAATCCCACTATGTAACTGTCAATCTTGTGTGTTTTCTGAATTTCGTTCGTGAAACCACTCAAACCATTTACACATCGATGAATCCATAATTCAATGGTCGACTGTCAACACATCATCGTCTACCGACAGTGGCACCCGAAATTTCCTTGATGTCACCATGACACATCAATGAACTTATAAAAAGAAGATGAATTTGTTCTTTTTATGAACACAAATTATGTGGAAATTACCTAAACATTACTAAGTGTCATAAAAAGGGTTTTTGGAGATAGGGAGAAACTTCACAAGGGTTTAGGGAGGGTTAGAAAATAGAGGACAATAACTTTTTAGATCCATGGAGTTAATGCAACATGCATTAGTTCATGTAATAAATCATCAACAAAAGAAAAACCCTTACCTTAATAGCAAATAATCATTTCAATTCCTCTTAGATCAAAGAATCCCTAATCCACAAATTAGAATTTTAATTAGCCCAAGCATAAACCACAATTTCTACCAAAATGAGACTCAAAATTATCATTACCAAGGCAATTCAAGTATTTCGTTGTGTCTAATGAATTCTAAGCATGATTCATAAGGTTTTGAATAAAAAACAAAGATCTAGGGTTCTACAAATTGAATAAATAAGAGAATTTCAAGGATTTCAATAGAATAAGACATAGAGATTGGGATCATGCAAGAAAGACCTTTGATTTCAATCAAAACTTAAAGAATTAGGAAGAAGAATCAATTTTGACTGACCTTGATTGAAACTGGAGAAAAATCTATGAAATTTCAGCAACTCTAATAACGAATAGGGTTGCAAGCGAGCTGGGTAGGGTCGAGCCAACGCAAGGCCCTAACCCTAGCCCTAAAATTAATATCTCGACCTTGACCCTAGCCTAGCCCTAGGTGGGCTTTCAAAATGCTGGCCTAACTAGACCCTAAGTGGGCTCAGACCAAACTTTGGGCTTTTTTTATTTTAAATTTTTTTATGAGTAAGAATACAAATGCAACATTTAAAATAAACTTTCACTGATAAACAAGTTCTTCTTGTGTTAGATTATTTTTACAATGAACTTATAATTATGCTTAAAAGTGAAAAAAATTGTCATCTTATTGGAGAAATATAGATGAAACAGAGAGATAAGAAATTAATACAATACAATATAAGATTCAATGAGCTTAAATGCCATCAAACCAAGCTGCTCTTCTTCTCTAGTCTACAACTTGCATAAAAAAAATATAATATAGGATTCAATGAGTTTAAATCGCCTCAACACTTTATGCTTCAACAAGCTTTAAAAATAAATATTCCCAAAGAATCGACCATGGTAATTAAATTAGAAATGTAACCTCCAAATGAAAAAAGAATTAACTCATTTACCTACCTTTAGTGCACAAGAACAATGTGCTCCAGCTGCCAATAGGTGTTTCTCTAATGCACAAGAGACATCTCATGTGTAGTTGTTCAGAGCAAGATATGTCCTCTATAGCCTATATGTTTGTTGGCATGACAATAGTAGAAAACAACATTTACCAAAAATCATATCAGAATAAAATATTTAAAAAAATATATCTGCAAATTAACTAAAGACATGCACTAGTCAAATAGCATCCACAAAATCTTACCCATGATACATCCATAAAAAATTAATACATCCATGCACTACTCGAGAACGTTGGTTAAGTGGAGCGGGTTGCGGGCCGGGTCAGGCTTTTTTACCCATGGCCTTGACCCGTCCTTAAATGACTTGGACCTAATTTTTTTGCCCGACCATTAATTGGGCTAAAAATTTTAATGCCCTTACCCTATGTTTTTCGCATCGGCTAGGGTTGGGCTGACGGGCCTTAAAAACTTGCATCCCTAATAGTGAGTGTCATTCCCCCAATTTTACAACACTTTTTATGAAAACATTTGTCTCCTTCTTTGATAAAATAATGAAAAATATGACCCATCTCTTTCCATACGAACAACAGAATCAAATCATTAAACAAAATTCATTGAAATAATGAATTAGGAACATTAGAATGACAACATTTCACAAACTATTGTTGTGATTATCATAACTTAAATAATAATCTACATATTTAATAAATTATAATATTCACACAACTACGTAATTGTTTGTTAATCATATTGAAGGTAATGAAATTAAAATGACACATTCTTGTGCCTAATCAAACCTAAAAAAGGAAATGTTGTAGCAGGCTAGATGGAGAGTCAAACTATAGCTACGACCTTCCTGTTACCTCTTAATCTCGTCCTCGGCACCTGCACTACAATAGATGCCAAATATACAAGAATACTCAGTGGGATAATAATCTAAATAAAAACTAAAAGTTTCAAACAATATACCAAGAAATGCTTGTTAATAAATCCTTGAAGTAATACATAAAATCACATTTAAATATACCTTTCATCAGCAAGTATTTAATTCCCATAGAGCAATCACATTTCAAAGTTCTTTAGACACGATGACCTTACACTCAACTAGATATTGAGTCATTAGTGTACTACCTCAATTTCTCTTAAACATGTCTCACCCCATCCATGGTATGAAGTAAAGGCTCACTAGGGCTCATGGATCCTAGAGCTGAGATTCTGACTTTAATGGTCATTAAAATCTCTTGTATTACACTACGTGAGATCAATCATCTTTTAATATTCTAGTCTATTCGAATTCAACTCCTTGGTAAGGAAAGTTGTTCTACATAACTTCTATCCTTAGAGAGCTAGAAAACCTTGGTCTATTTCATACTAAACTTTTTCCTTCTAAGTGGCTAAAGGCTCATTTGAGAAGCTAAGGCACTAAGGAATCCCTGATCTTATGCATTAAATGCATCATTATTAGGTACCCATCTATCATATAAAATAGTCTCATACACATGCATTAGGGTTCATTAACCCTTACATAATAATGCATAACTGACACTCCAGGCACACTACATTACCATAGGCAACCTCACTATAAGTAAGTTACCTCATTGATGGCCATTGGTGTATTGATAAATATGTCGAACCCTACTGATAGTGAATTTGAGACATCATCAGTAACCTCACCAATGACTGTAGGTGAGTTTACCAATACATAGAACCTTATCGATAGTGGACTACAATGAAATGACAGGTAAAACTTGACATAATTTGAAGGGTACTCATAACCCTACACCTGTTATACCCGGTGTTGAGCACAATGGTACCTTGTACAATCACGCAAGGAAAGGGGAGAAAGGATAAAGAAATGGGAGAAGTTCTAAATAATTTCTATTGTATAAACCAAACACAAAGAAGGGGACAACTCTTATAGGGAGCCATGCCCTCTCACCTCAGGAAATGTGCCACTAGTGGGCCCGGCTGGTCCGTGGTCTACTAGCATTACCAACACAAATACTGTCTCATTACATACGTAAATATTAATCAAATACAAAGAAAAATAACCTTATGTATTAAAATAAAGGTAAATGAAGAGTCTGGTGAATATGCACAACAACACCATATTCTGTTCCACGAAATTAATCTTACACGTGTCTTGGATTTTTTTTATTTATTAAAAGTTCTATTAATCCAATTGCATGCATCACTTCCTTGTAACAAAAATGTTAAAACTAAAACAAACTTATACTGTTACAACCCAAACCATCGTAACCAAAGAAGCATTTTATATGCTCCCTAAATAGTGTAAACCGAGCGTAAAAATTGCCCTAAAAGTATTAATTTTTAAAATTAACGATACATATAATAACGCATATTAATATAACTAATACTTATATTAATATGCGTTACTATGTGCGCCATTGACAACGTCTCCTAGGTATTTCTCACGCTCAACTCACACGCGGTGTAGAACATAAAAAATATTTCCCATAACTAAAGAGACCAAGGGAAACCTTTAACGAGCCATTGGCGTCAAAAGGAGAGCACCGCCTTTCAACACCGATAGAAATGCAGGTAACAGAGCCACCCAAAAAAAAAAAAAGAAAAATTAGGCCTCGTAGGAGTCTTCTTTGGCCAATCAAAAGTCAACATTAAGTGTACGGTCTCTGTAGAAGTCTGGGATGGGATGGGGGAATCAGCCTGTGGACGCAGGTAAAGTTTGGGAAAACTTCTTTCTTCCCCGCAATTAACCAAACGACCCGACACATGCATAAATGCATGCAAACGAATCACATATGTTATGTACGGTCCCACTCTCTGATTTGGCTTTTGTTATTGAGCTTTCAATCTCCGCCACTGAACCTGGGAAGCTATCACTGTCGTCGATGGTACACAAACGAGCGCTTCAGATTTCAGAGGAGTTACGGGTTGGCTCATGGGTTTCCTTCGACTCTTCCTCCCCCCCGTCACTGATTCTCTCTTCTCTTCCCTTCCCTCCCCCGCCTCTCTCTCTCTCTCTCATTATATATACGTAATATAGTAATGAATCTCCATTTCTCTCCATTGGGTTGCAACGGTCAACGAATTCGGCTCTGCCTCACGCCATGTGTTTTCTTTCGGTCTTTTGGGGGCCTGGACTCTTGAGGGGGCGCGCGCTCTGAGAAGAAGGTAAGGTTTCGTCTGCCCATCTGCGTCTTTCTCCTTTTTCTTTGTGGTTTCTTAGCTTTTTGGGTCCTTTTTGTTATCACCTTTTCGTTTTCTGTTTTTGCGTCTCAGGGTGGGTCGTTTTGCACAAAAAAACTTGATTAAACGCCGTACTTCAATAAGTTTTTTCTTTTCTTTTTTTTTTTTTTGTATCCGGGTTTGTTTCTTATACAGAGTTAAGAATCTTTTTCTTCTTTTCTCTTCTAAATTTCGTTCTTGTGGGTGTTTTTGAAGCTTTTCTGTGCTGAGAAGAGTCTGTTTCCTTTATATTATGTATATTGCTTTATCTTCTGTGTTAACTTTTTGCTTACCGATTGGTTGGTCTTCTTCTCAATCGATCAATTGTATTTTTTATCTTTTTTATTTCTGATCGGTGGTCGGATGATCAGACCAGACCTTTTGGCCGTCAAAACCTGTTAAAAGCCAACAAATTGAGGGCTTACGTTTTGCTTTCTGTTTTCTCAATTTCAGGTTTGTCAGGCAATTGACTTGTTTGATTGGAGAAACTTTGAGCGAATAAGTGCCATTGTTTTTCTGAAAGCAGTCAGACTGTTTTTCATTTTTTACTGGTTGTTTAAATTGTTAGGGGTTGAATTTTGATTGTATTGCTGTTTCATAATTGACTCAAAGACGCGTTGGCCAGTGATCGTCAATAAATTGCTTCTCTTTCTTTGATCAGGCTTTTTGCATATTGGATTTATTTCATACTTCCTACAATTCTTTGTTGCGTGTAAAAACTCAACCGAACTATTGGTTCAAGGAGGTCGCTGGATTGAATTTCTGAGTCTTTTGGATAGTGTTCTTAGAAAAGATGGACGGTGAAGGTGTGGGTGCTGGAGAGAAATCGGAAGCGGGGGATGGAGGTCTAGGTCCGAAGGTGAAGGGTGCGGGAAGTGTTAGTAGCAAGGACATGTTCTTAAGGGCTGATCAGATTGATTTGAAGAATTTGGATATTCAGCTGGAGAAGCATCTCAGCAGAGTCTGGTCTAAGGACAGGGGGTCCCATAGGCCCAAGGAGGAATGGGAAATTGATTTGTCAAAACTGAACATCAGATATGTTATAGCTCAAGGAACATTCGGTACTGTCTACAGAAGTGTTTACAATGGCGAAGATGTTGCAGGTGTTATTGCTTCTCTGACAATCTTTTTTTTATGGTTTCCTTTTCTTATGCATTGGCTGAATTCAATGGTTAAAAATAGATAGCAGTTGAGTTCATATGCAGTGACCTTGCGTGCTTCAGAGTTAATAATAAGGAAAAGGTTAATATTAGCCACGGCACATATTTGAAATATGCTCCTAGGCTCATTGCACGTCGTCGGATCGAGATCTGATTGGATGGTGCGCGTTATTTGATGCGTGGGCAGGCAATAAAAACCCTCTGCCCCCTGTATTATGGGCACAGTGCGATGATGATCACAAAGCAGTCGCGCAGGTGCATGCCCATTAATATGTGATGGGCTCATATTAGCGGATCTCAAATTTATATTCTCTTTGATATTGTTTTGCTGTCCTTTATTCTTGGGTGTTAACAAAACTGTTGCTGTCCTTTTTTCTTGGGTGTTAAAAAAACTGAAAGAAGAACACTTCTTTTTTGGTATTAACGGGTGTAATAATAATCGCAATTTATGTTTTCTCCGATTGCTGTCCTTATTTTTCGGATGTTGAAAAGATGAAAGAAGAACTCTTCTTTTTGGTTGGGATGGACCAAACCATGTCGATTCAGCTATATGGTGTTTTAATTTAAAGTGGTTCATACCATTTGTGATGATCAAACTGTTTGTCTTTTACTGCCTTAACTTTTGAACCGATAGACTTGACTTTTAGAAAAGATGAAAGTTGGTCAGCTTTGGTTCTTCCATGTGATATCACTAACTGCTTTACCCATATTCAACCAAATTGTGTATAATGAACTGCAAAGAACAATCTCTCAAATGTGGGGTGGGTTTGTCAACTCTGTTTCTTCATATTATTATAAAACATTAAAGTAGACTCTTGTTATTCATCTTTGTAGCTCTTTTAACTGTGTGTTATAGACAGGTAGGACAAACAAAAGTATAAGCAGATTTACATAAATTTGCTCTTTCTTGTGACTTTTTTGCAACATTATGGTTTTTGGTGGATAATTGGAGTTTTGGTAGAAGGCAGAAGATATGTTTTTCTTTTATTTTGGCTGTACTAATTTTTTTTTTCTTTATGCTCATTATAGTTAAACTGTTGGACTGGGGAGAGGATGGGTATGCTACGAATGCTGAAACTGCACAGCAACGAGCACAATTCCGCCAGGAGGTCGCTGTTTGGCAGAAACTTGACCACCCAAATGTTACAAAGGTGCTTGCTATTTCTGAAAATAAATTCCTTCCTGTTAGTAAATACTATCAATTTTTAGATTTCCTTAAGTTCAGTTCCTTTTAATGCAAACGATATACCAGCAAACGCTAAGTTCATTCTATCAATTTTTTAATTTTTTTAAGTTCCATTCCTTTTAATGCAAACGGTATACTAGCAAATGCTAAGTTCATTCTATCAATTTTTAGATTTCATTAAGTTCCGTTCCTTTTAATGCATACGGTATACTAGCAAATGCTAAGTTCATTCTATCAATTTTTAGATTTCATTAAGTTCCGTTCCTTCTAATGCATACGGTATACTAGCAAATGCTAAGTTCATTTTGCTTCAATCTGGACATCGAGAAGATAGAAAATTTTTTGAATCTTCTTTATGGCTTTTATGTTCACAGTTTATTGGAGCATCAATGGGTACTTCTGAGTTGAAGATTCCTGCTAATTCTTCAAATGATGGAAACTACCAAACACTCCCTGCTCGAGCATGTTGCGTTGTTGTAGAATACCTTCCTGGGGGCACTTTGAAGCAGTATTTGATTAAAAACAGAAAAAAGAAGCTCGCCTACAAAGTTGTGGTTCAATTGGCCTTGGATCTAGCCAGAGGGTGAGTGGTGGTGTTTGATGATCGATTTTTCTTGTTAGTGTGTTTTGTATTTCTGATTGTCCATGTTTTGGTTAGTTAATTTCCTCTGCTTGTTCTTACACATGCAGGTTGAGCTATCTCCATTCAAAGAAGATTGTCCATCGAGATGTCAAGACTGAAAACATGTTACTAGATGCTCATAGGACACTCAAAATTGCTGATTTTGGTGTTGCTCGTGTTGAGGCACAAAATCCAAGGGATATGACTGGTGAAACAGGGACACTTGGCTACATGGCTCCGGAGGTAAGAATAGTCTCATTTATGAACGTGTTTGTTGTCTTGGCATTGAATTCTAAAAATTGCTGGAGACTTGTGGACTAGCTCATTTTTAAGTCCTGGGTGTTCGCCCTTAATATCCCCCTAAATCCTGATGCGGAGCGAAATGGGGGCCTCAGCTATCAAAATTGATGTAGGACAGCGTCAAAAGCGGGCAGATCATGACAGCGTGGAGAGTTAGGGCGTGGGTAGGGTAGAGAAGATGGGGAGAAAGAAGGATTAAGCAGGGAGGGATAACCTTGGAGTCCGCCAATGTTCTGCCGGAATCCACTGGCAAAGTCGTCGGAGTCCACCCGTGGAAGAAGAAAACTCTCCCCTCACGATCATAGGCTGCCATTTCTTTAATATATGGAGGCCTTTTTAGAAGGCTTACAAAGAGACTTTAATTGGGAATAAAGAACCAGGCATGACACCTTTTAAACTTATGGGAAAATAAATCAAAGTCTATCCAAATCTTCTATAGATTTAAGCAATTTCCAAATACAACTCCTAATTAAATTACACTCCTAAATAATAAGCTTAGAAAATAATATGCCATTGGGCTTATTTTTGGCATCTGGGGCCCATTTTGCCCCGCCCGCGTGGGAGATACTCGACTCTAGCGAGTGTAGCTCGGGTTTGCCGGGTGGGCTTGAAAGATCTTCGCTGCTGCCTTTGAAGGCGATAAAACAGCCCATGAAAACATGTCCAGTTGGCCCAACAACGCTTTGCTTGAAAGGATCAGGCCTCATGGAAGGCGCGGAGAGACTACAAGGGTGCAGTGCAGATATGGGCCTTCATCTGGGTGGACAGGCCCACAAAGCTATGTAATGTAGCCTGCCAATGTATATGCTTTACATTGGGCGAGTATATGCTTTACAGTGGTTAGCATTCTCTTTATCGAACAATTTATTTGTG
The DNA here is from genome assembly GCA_035235625.1 of Saururus chinensis. NCBI lineage: Eukaryota > Viridiplantae > Streptophyta > Magnoliopsida > Piperales > Saururaceae > Saururus > Saururus chinensis. Next base: position 39,546,686 of record CP141146.1, read on the forward strand.
GCCAATTGCAAAGCATTTTTACAATCGTATTTGGAGCATATCCAGAGTTTTCTCCGTCATTTTCAATGCTAGAGTATCACTATTTTCTGTTTAGGAATTTGTTGGTTATATTCTGACTTATGTTTTCAGGTACTTGAGATGAAGCCATACAACAGGAGATGTGATGTCTACAGCTTTGGTATTTGCTTATGGGAGATCTACTGTTGTGAAATGCCATACCCGGATCTTAGTTTTGTGGATATTACAGCTGCTGTTGTTCGACAGGTATTTAGATGATGCTCTTATTCATAAATATATAACTACTTCTAGAACCATTAATGTTGGTAAATATTAGGCAAGCTAGATTTCTTGAAGTATGGATCCCGTTGGTCCTTAATCACGACATTGCATTTTTTCATTTTGATCTTTGTTTGCTATTCTTTTTGTTATCATCTGATTTCTGTTTGCTATTCTTTTAATGCAGAATGTGCGGCCAGAAATTCCTCGGTGTTGCCCAAATGCGATGGCAAATATCATGAAAAAGTGTTGGGATGCTAAGCCTGAAAGACGACCCGAGATGGCTGAAGTAGTGAAGATGCTGGAATCCCTGGATTCAAGCAAGGGAGGAGGAATGATACCAAAGGACCAAGCCTCGGGCTGCTTCTGCTTCTTGCGGGGGCCGTGATCATATATACATTGTTTCTGTTTTCATCTATTCTTGACGTAGGTAGGAGGAATGATAGCGAAGGACCAATCCGCAGACTGCTTCTGCTACTGCTTCTTGCGGGGCCGTTATCATATATATACATTGTTTCTGTTTTCGTTCATCCTTGATGTTTTCTGTCTTAGAAAATTGTTTCAAAACAAGTTCATCAATGAAAATTTCCTTTTGACCATAGAATTTTCCCTTCAGAAGTTGATACTGATCACTTTTAATGTAGAATCCCCCCCCCCCCCCCCACATACACACCCCTTAGAAAAGTTATTTTTTTTAATAATTCAATTTTTTATTTATAAGTTATCTATTTGTTCCACTGTCAAACAACATGAAAGCATGTTTCCTTAGCTCTGGTTAGATTCCATTTTGTGGTTTTAGGAGGAAGGATACAGTGCTAGAAGTATCAAACTTTCACCTTTGGTAAATACAGATGCATTGTGATTTTGGGGAGGAACTTGGCTTTTTTGTGTTAATTTCGATATGAATGAGAATAAGGCATTTTGGATGACTTGGAAAGCAATTTTGTTCTGTTTATCCCTTGGTTTATGAAGGGTGATATATTTGGTATATAAAAGCTCAACAGTGATTGATCACTTAATATGAAAGTTCTAAGTTTGTAGAATGAGGTGAAATCATATTAGATTTGAGAGTTTAGATATTATTTATAAGGAAAATTTATTTAAATAATAATTTAAAAAATAATTACCAAAATACTTACTTTGGGAAATATTTTTCAAAGTGGTGTTGATTTTTGTCACATAGGCACTAGCCAAGCACCGGTGCTTATATGATTTTCTTTTTAAATTTTTATTATTTTTGTCATTTGGAACAACGAAATCAAATTTAAGTTGATTTCATTATTCCAAACGGCAAAATAGTTTTAAAGAAAATTAAATAATTTCGTCCTTTACAAGGACAAAATCAGTTAAGTTGACTTCGTCCTTCTAAAAGACAAAATCCTATTTAAACATGATTTCATCCTTTAAGCTCTTAACCGACAAAATCAACTCCCTTAGACTTCTACATTTCATCTCAAGTTTACAAAGTATGATTTCGTCCTTTCAAAAAAAATTTAAAGTACTTCTAAAGTAACTTTTAACATTTGTCCTTGTTTATTTATTCCACACACATTATACATTCATTCCACCCACATTATACATTCATTCTACCCACAATATACATTCATTCTACCCACATTATACAGATCAAGTGCACTTGTCCCTGTTCATTCATTCCACACACATTCTACGCATAAGTTTAAATTTAACATCCACAAAACATCAAACTTATCTACATTAACTATTATTCACATAACATTAAAGTTATTGACATCAACTATTATCTACACAACATAGAAATAAGCATAAGATATAAATATTTATAAAATATATAAATCGAACATCACATGTTAATAAAATGTTTGGTTCAAAAGGAACATATGAAAAATCTAATACACTCAATCTCTTCTCCTACGTCCTCAACCCCGACGGTGTTGTACTAGCTCCTCCTGATTTGTCTGCTCATGATCCGCTTGCTCCGGCTCTAGATGTGGCTCTGGCTCCAGCTCCGCATAAGTAATAAATGGCTCAACACGAGTTGGCCACTATCATCTATAATATAATATCGGATTTGGCTAAGGATAAGTTACATGTAGAGTGACCGAAAATGATGAACGGGGAGGAGAGCTATGTGCTGCTAATGAAGATAAAATATCAGAGAACGAATCGTGCCTCGGTTGTGTCTGAGTGGCCTCATCGGCAGGATAATGTCCATGAACATTCATAATCACCAATTGAAGCAGTGGCAAGCTACGAATAACATCATAATGTTGCCTAAGCATCAACTGTAAGGTCCCTGATTTTTTTACAATTTTTTGGGATTTGTTTGCTATTTTTATGATCATTTTCGGTGAGAAAATGTGACGCTTCGGCATATTTATATTTGTATATTTTACCCTATATTTATACGTGTAAAGTTGGGTGTGAGGCTTAGTCGCAGGCCGCGGGCCTTGTTGCGCACTTACGACGCGAATTTTGGAGCTACAACATGTATCTGAAAGGTAAACGTGTATTGGGGACATGGATGTAAAAATTTAAAAGATTATATATAAATTATCCAACGGATTCCAAAACCGACATCCAGAAACTTTCAAAGTCAGTAACATTTCACGTCTAATGAGTTGGGAGAGAAACCCGAGCCCATTTCCGGTCACTCCGTTCTTCCTCCTCCGTTATCAGATTCCGCCGGTTCTTATCAGGATCCTCTTTGCCTCACCACTACGAGTTCGTAAGTACTAGCTATGACCACCGCCACGACCTCTTCGCTCATCCACGAGGTACCAAACTTTTCTTCGGTTTTTCTTTCCTTCAAATCCCGTTTTTGAGTTGTGGGGGTGCGATTTTGATGTCGTTTGCGGCCGCCCTCAACTAGACTTATGTTTAGTTGGCCGCTAGGAACCCATAGGCGCTAGCTAGAGTCACTGCCGTACTTTCTTCGCTCCGTGGTGAGCTACCAGTACTTTGGTCGGGTATTAGTTATATATTTTATATAACTGTTCGTGGTTTTTTTGAGACGCCGGTGTGTTTCCGGTCGTCGTCCGGCCACCGAACGGACTCCATCCAACCTACCTCGGCATAGTGTCAGTAGGGGGTTACCATTTCCGACCTTGCTTTGCCCTATTGTCTTGCTCCGCCCGATTAGACATTTTGGGTGCGTCTCAGGTCATTGCCATTGGCAAGCTGTGGGCCATTTGGTCATCATGGGCTCTGCCCCAGCTTGGCAACAGTGAGGGTCAGCCCCACTTGGCCCGATTATACCTCCACTAAGAATGGGCTACTTACCTTTGCCCTATACCGTGCGAGATGTATAGCTGCCCACACCACGTGTATTAGTTGTGGGTGGCAATCGGTGATGTCACCACTTCGATCGACCACCACTTTCTGGCCCTAGCTTAGTTGTCCTTTTGTGGGCCTTGGGCCGCTATTGTCCGACCCATCTCTCCCTAGAGTGGTCCTTTTTGGCCACGTGTGCATATAGCCACGCGTGTGCTTTTGGGTTTAGGCACTGTATTTGTGCCGCCTGACCATCGGTTGGCTTTGCCATCGAGTGGAGTTGACACATAGCCCTCCATCTCTCCTTTGTCCTCGAGCATTGCCTCATGCTCTCCGCCCTTATGTGGGCCCTTGTTGACACAAAATTGACACCGTTGGGTGTTGTCCACGGCCGATTTCAACGTCTTGCGGCCAACCGAGTACGTCTTAGCCATTGGCCAATCTTCAGTGAGTACTCCATCGACTTCTAGTCGCACCACCACTTATGTTGGCACAACATTTCTCCCAGCCGCCCTAGTGTGCCGCCGTGGATCGCGGATTTTACCGCATTGATTTCTGACACCCCGTTTGGCCGTGATTGTTTTCGGCACTTCCTAAAATCCTCGGGACAACAGCTCTCTCATCCAGGCAACGGTTTTGATTGCCAACTCCACCGCCGCCGTCATGTGCTCGCCATCGAACGACATGATTACGAGGTAGGGGAGCTTTGAACTTGTAATTTCATGATAGCATGCTTTGAATGAGTAGCAACATGCTAGGATTATATGATTGAATGCTATGGATGTTAGCTTATGATCCGTTTGCATGATATAAGAGGATGAATTATGCCATGTTGAAATGCATATGACGTTCATGTTGGCTGTAAGTATGTTGGGTGTATGTATATGCTAGTGATGGCTAGCGTGCATGTTTGAAGTATGTATGAATGTGTATGTATGTGCTAGTGATGGCTAGCGTGTATGTTTGAAGTATGTATGGATTATGCATGTGGTGGTGATGGCTAGCGTGCATGTTTGAAGTATGTATGAATGTGTATGTATATGCTAGTGATGGCTAGCGTGTATGTTTGAAGTATATATGGGTTATGCATGTGCTAGTGATGGCTAGTGTGCATGTTTGAAGTATGTGTAAATGTGTATGTATGCGCTAGTGATGACTAATGAGCATGTTTGTAAGCTATGTATGTATGACAGTATGTGTATGTTATATATATGTGTGATAGACTTACGTATTTATGATGGCCATTTGCCTATGCTAAGGATATGTGTATGTGCATGTGGGCAGTGTAAGTGTTTGGTATGGATTTGGGTATGGATGTGTAAGCGTATGATGGATGACAAAAGATATGGGTATGACGGGCGAGGTTTGTCAGACAGTAAGAGTGTGCATAATTGTACAAACATAACGTACAGATTATGAAGTGAAAAGTAAGCATAATAAGTGAGATATAAGTAAGAGGGCGACGACTAGGTTGGCTTTGAGAAGCTTCATTTGATGATGTCAGTGTAAGATGATTTGGCCATAAGGTGGATGGCGAAGTATGTAAGACTGTAAGGGTTGTATGATTCCGCCCAAGAGTGGCACTGTATGATTTCTGCCCAAGAGTGGCACTGGCACTATAAGACCCATTATGGTGGGCAATTCTATGGCACTATAAGACCCATTATGGTGGGCAATTTTATGGCACTATAAGACCCATTATGGTGGGCAACTGTATGACCCATTATGTGTGGGTGTTTATGTTGGTGCGCTCAGGTAAGTAGTATCATAGATCTACTATTACCTATTTGGTCCTGTGCCCTATGAGCATAGGTGTGCCTTACCTTCGGAAAAGTCCATGGCATCTAGTCACTCCCCAGAGGTTAAGGTGATGCCCCAGTGGCATTCTTTTCCATTTCGATGCTGGAGCTTATTAGTTATAATGAGCTTTAGTGGTCGATAGTATGTGTATGATTATGAGTATGAGCACGACTGTAAGCGTATGAGTATGAGCACGACTATATAAGTATGAGTACGACTATAAGAGTATGAGTATGAGCACGACTGTAAGAGTATGAGTATGAGTAAGATTGCAAGTGTATGATTCTGAGTAAGACTATAAGTGTAAGACTGTACGAGTAAGGTCGTATGAGTATGATTGTACGAGTAAGGTCATATGAGTATGATTATACGAGTAAGGTCATATAAGTATGTGTAAGTTGCATGAGTATGTGTACGATGGTACGAGTATGGTGCATTTGGTATGTTTGTATGCGTATGAGCATGATTATGATATGCCTGTTTGTTCATGTTTGAGTTGCATGAACACATCTATGTATGAATTTGCTGAGTTCACTGTTTAGAATTCCCCTACTGGGTATTTTTCTACTGAGTATGAAAATACTCATTACCCTACTTTTTAGCCCCGTTGTACGGGAGGCTTTTGCAGGTTGTGCAGAGAGCTCATGGAGATGGATGCTCACTTCTGAGGTGGATTGATTCCCTTGGACTCAAGTATACACTTGACTTACTGCGAGTATTTTTTTGCCACGATCCGATGTATTGGGTGAGATGAGAAAACAAGTGTTTATATATTCTGGACTTTTGTTTGGATTAGAATGTGGACTGTTATGGGACTTGCACTTAGGGATGCCTGGGAGAGTTTTGTATTTAAAGTCTATGATCATAGCAATTTATCCGTTCGGTTATTTTCGAGTAGCGCCTGTGGATGTTTAGTTTGGCCGTACGATGTTTGATTGAATGAGTGAATTTGTATGGGAAGACCGATGTGTTATGTTTTAAATTATAAAACTGTTTTCACAGGTTTAGTATTTCTGATTTATAGCAGTTATATTGTAAAAAAATTCCATGAATTTTGAGGAAAAAATATGAAAAATCGTGGGCGTTACATCAACTGACACGATGCTAATAAGACCTCACCCGAAGTATAGGTGTTAATTGCGTCAGTCAAATGCTGTCAATCCTCGGCGATGCCCGACCTGAGCCAAACCCGGTCCAGGTGTAATGACCCGACCCGAGCCAGGTCCACAAAATCACTAATAGAAAATTTTTCTTTTCTTTGAGCCAAGAATCATCATCTGTGTGTGAGAGGTACAACGTTCATCTATGCACTACGAAGCTTCAAAGCTTCCTTGTACGTAGACTTAGGTTGTGACGAACGCATACACACAACGAAGCTTCATCGTTCATCATGTGTAAAACAAAATTAAAACATATATTTATAATTAAATTGGATCAGGCCAACGTTGCCTTGCGGTTGGTTGCCTACGTACGGATTGGATATTATTCCAACACAATCGGATCCGAACGTAGTTCTGCCTAATGGCTACTACATACAACAATTGTCACAAAATTATATACGTTAAAATACGCATATACTGATATCTACAAAAATTCGTCATATATTGGAGTCAAGCAGAAGTTAATAAACCAAAAACGTACATCTTGCTCTACCACTGAGCGGGATCAAAACCACACATACACATCTCGCTCTATCACTGAGCCGAGACCGAGAACACAAATTACATATCTCGCTCTACCCTAGAGCGAGACCACACACATTATAGCATATAAGCGTACATCATGGCATATAGGCACACAACATGGCATATAGGTACATAGCACAACAAGCATATAGACACATAGCACAACAAGCATACAGGCATATAACACATGTCGTTCTATAATTAAAATGAAAGATTAGGAATGCTTACTCCCATCATGTCTCATAAGGTATCGATATCTACAGACAGAACTCCGTCTTACTCCGGGTCTCTTTTTCTTGTTTCGGTGTTCGGACAGGGCCTCACTTAGTCTCAGGGTATTTCCTCCTTATAAGATTGTCAGCTCAGAAAATGGAACCCACCATCGCGTAGAACACCTTCAATTTAGTCAAGAATGCCTCTTGAATCAACTAAATCAGAGTTGGGATGGCCAAAAACAGATAAAACGAAGTTGGTCGATGCTCAAAGGTAGCGGGCAGAACCTCTCCTTGTCTTGGGGTATTTTTCTCCTTATACGGACTCCAACTTGAAGAAAGGAACACTCCATTGTGTAGAGCACGCTTGATTTAGTAGGAAACGGGTCTTGAACAACCTTAATCGGCCTTAGAACGGTTAGAAACGGGGGTGGAGAAGTTCTGGTTCGAAAAGAGGGAAAATGGGGGTATTTATAACCCCTGAGCTGCGCCGCTGGTTTTGGGCGGCGGCACCTGCCGTAATGCGCGCGGCTCGCACCCGCACCCTGCACAGAATCGTGGCACCTGCGATAATGCGGGCACGTGTCATGCCTCGCTGGCTCGCGTTGCGGCGCTCGCCGCGCGCCGGCTCACCCCATTTCTTTTTATTTTCTTTTTAATTCGAAACTTCAAACGCGCGTATCTCCCTACCCCGGATTCGGATTCGTGCGCTCTAGGTACCGTTGGACTCATATCGTTGAGCCCTTCGATACTAACCCACTTAAAGAAATAAATTGTTCTCTTTCTAAGTGGGTCCCACCTATATTACACGTTTCTCAAATATCGTAATTTCCGGTCCCGACCTCTGTTTCACCCGTTCTTTGATTCGTTACGCTCGTTTCTTCGAGCTCTATTCAAATACGGAGGTTTTAACGGTTGAAACCATCTATAATTTATTATAAAAATTACTAATTACCTCTAACCCCCTTGGTTAGACGTAATTGAAAAGTGGGGTGTTACACCAGGGGACGGTTAAGCGCGCGGGGGCAACAAGGGAAAATTGATATACGGTTTAGCGAAAGGCTTAACCCTAATCACGGGCAATCTAACAAAAATACGGAGTATGTACACCACTTTGAGCAAGAGTAAATAAGTAGAAAAGAAAGAGAGTTGCTTAACACAAAATAAACAACTAGTCTCAAACCCACATGCTTAGTCAACCATAGCCCACTATGGCTCAAAACAGGTCTTAAGCAACACAACTATATAAAGTAGTATAAAAATCCAACATAGAACCATACACAAAGGTTCTAAACATAAAGCATAAACCAAAAAAAATAAGTCACATAAGAATCTCCACGATCACATCCAAGTCGTCCCCGATCTTTCCTCAAAGAGGAGATCCTATCCTTCTGCGTGTCGCACCACGCAGCCCCAAAGCAAAAACACAAGAAAGAGGGGTGAGTTTAACAAACTCAGCAATGGTTTTTAATATAACTATCATCATCGGAAATACGATAGCATAACAATAAAATCATTCAGATCAAAGATTGTCGAGATGTATCATTTTCTGATCACACATACACATCACCTAAACCTGCATCATAGTGTATATTCTACATAATGCCATTCACTTCATATCAACCTGCATGAAATGTATCTCTAACATACATATCAAATCATGCCTCAACATCATATCAACCTACATGAAATGTATCTCTAACATACATATCCAACCATGCATCACATCATACCAACTTGCATGAAATGTATCTCTAACATACATATCCAATCATGCATCACATCATATCAACCTGCATGAAATGTATCTCTAACATACATATCCAATCATGCATCACATCATATCAACCTACATGAAATGTATATCTAACATACATACAACATCATATCAATCTACATGAAATGTATCTCTAACATACATATTCAACCATGCATCACATCAACCTCCATCATGGAGTAATCACAATTTAGTGTCACACAGACGGGAACACGGACAAGGCCACGAAGGCGTGTCATGGTCCAAAATTCTACACTAGAATTCAAGAAAGTTCGGGGTTGTTAATCCCTAAAGCTGCTCACCCTAGACGATCCTGGACAAGGATGTCCCATTCTCACACAGAGAATCTAGAGCAGGGGTGTTCGCCCAGGGACATCTCCTGCGGAGGGGAGAGCCAGAGTTCCCACAGAAGGAACCCTAGAACACGTGGTAGCAGGTGCACACAGCATACCACACTGGATTCTCAAGGTCCAGATGACACTCATAATAATAATCTCAAAATCCGCAAGACAAGTACACAACTTGTCCCCCACATAATTTCACTTAGCTAGACTCAACCCGAGGAGTGCACTCGTTCCACGTAGGAACTCAAATCAAAACATGTCCTTTCGGACCAATCAAGTTTCGATTAAGCCACGACCGATCAATCTGACACGCAATTTCACCACATTGCATCCAATTGATCAAATTCGATTAACCTCGATAAAGCCTCAATTGGAAATTTATTTTCATGATGCATGCAACATGGTACATACGTGGGCAAGGCATACATGAATCCTAATCCATGATAAGTGCTCTCATTAGCCCCTAATGCACATTCATAATTATAATATCAAGCATCAACATCATCATTAAACCCCACATGTGTGTATACCTAATAGAAGCACTTCACTTAATGCATTTCAACATGCTTGAAATTAACTCACTACCACACTACACATGTGAATTAACATCTAATTATGAATTCCAACAGAAATCAAAGAAGAAGAATCATTGAAATCATAACTCAAATCAAAGCTCAACCACAATGGCTAAACACATATAAGATCATTCACTTCATCCTTAAGCCATGACATTCACTAACATCCACACATCAATTAACCACATCCTATCATGACAAATCAGTCCATTAGTAGGCTGTAGTTCTACTGAAAATATACTTAACCATAGAGAATCAATCATTCATAACTTCAAGATGATAATACCAACATCATACCTCCAACCATAAGTCATTCCACATAACTCTAAATATATACCTCAACTTCATAACCTCAATGAGATGCCTTTCCAGTAGCATACTATAGCTCAAAACATTCCACATTCATATGAAATTGGCAAGTTAAAGTAGAATCACCGAAATAAACATCATGCAAATCGAACAAAAATCTGCTGTGTAGCCGTTCGAACGCCCAGAAGGCTGTTCGATCGGCTACACTAGAAAATTTTGAATTTACAGTGTTGCCATTTGAATACCCAGGAGGGCCATTCGAACGCCAACAAGGTAGAATTGACCTTTTTCTCCCTTTCGAATTTTTAAACCGAAACTCCATTGATAAAACTCAAAATCACCATCTAACATCCTAAATGCCATTAAAAGTTTACCATAACTTTCAGAATGCTAATCCACATCATAACAAGATAAAACCCTATGAAATCGGGATTAAAGATTACCATTTACTAATCATGCCATTAAAACCTTAAATCAAGTAAAACCATTCAAAATAAACAACAAAATCAAGAGTTTTACCATAGGAAAACTGAAATTTCGAAAGTCCATTACCTTATCCCTTGATTAGGCTTGGATTTGATGGTCACCCTTCTTAAAAACCTTACAAAGACATAGAATTTGAATTAAACTCCATTAAAACCGATTTAACAAAGAAAATCCTAATTAAAAACTTAGATCTAGGGCTTGTTGAACATAAAAATCATATTTTTAGAGCTAGGGTTTGAAGTAAAGATGTAAATCAGTAGTTTTGATATTTAAAAACGAATCAAAACAAAGGGGAAATGGTAGATTTAGAAGAGATTAAGAGAAAAGCTAGGATTTGGTGCTTAATTAGAATGAACTTACCTTAAACACCTTCTAATTCGGGCCTAATTGGGGATTAGGCCTGACATCTCCTTCTCATCTAATTCTCAAAATGGGAATGGCTCAGGTATGGCCTTTTATAGTAGCTCTTGGGGTGTGTATGGGTAAATTTGGGGTATGAATACAAAAATAGGTTAAAAATGGGTAATTTACAAATTTGAGCACTAATAAAACCTGGAAAAATTATGAAATTTTTTGTAAAGTCTTGTGTTGATGTCTGGGTTCATTTGGTCTAAAAACCCAAATTCGACGGTGGGGCCCACAGGGGGTCCGCCAAACCTTGATTTTCAGAAAAATAGTAAAAATTCAAAAAAATCCCAAAAATTCACATTTGATTCAAAATCACTTAAAACCACTAATTGAAAAGTTGATTTTGATTAAAACCATGAGAAACACCATCTATCTTTGAAACCACCGAATAAATCAGAAAACGTGTCAACCTCACAATAACCTATAATTAAAGTGAAACGAAAACCGGTTTAGGATCAGAGATCTTACAAATGCGCATGCGTACGTCACACTAAATGAAGATATAAAAAATAAATTAAAAATAATATAAATAATAAATGAGAAATAAGAAAATAATATTCTATAATTAACAAACATATTCTTACCAAAGATGCCTCAGACACACCCCTAGGCTGATATGTCATCTCTTCTACATCATCGCGCTGTAAAATATATCATTGTGTAATCAATAAATACCACTGCATATATGCGCTATGAATATCTCTCGATTTTGTAGCCATCTCCCCTCTGATAACAGTGGCTCTCCTATCATCCCATCGAGTGATATATGTTGCATGATGTATAGCCTAGTCAGTAATATGGCGGCCATGTCAAGTGATGCGATAGACAAACTCGACAGTACGAGGTGGGACCTCTTGCTCCAAGTTAAACTGGTGCATCACATGATCTGACACATATATCTTGATAATCTCAAAACAGATTAGTAGCATTCACGAGAGCCACACATTTTGACCGTCGGTGCATAGAGGAGGTAACACAGTCAATACTTAAGGTGAGTACGGTTGCCAAATAACCTATACATTTTATAAAGATAATTAAGTTTAAATTACCTTACATATCTTATAATCATTACAAAAAATTCAATAATTAAATAAAATTACCTGATAAGGCCGCTAGTGGTCTAACTCGCCTCTATACATCAGAGGACGCTTTATTGATTTTCGGTTTTTCTCTTCCGAACATTTCACCTTAAGGAGTCAAATTTTAAAAATGAGTTCAACATATGTAAATAAAACCTTTCTAAAAAAATTAAGTGTTAAAAATAAATATACCCTACCTCGCTCCTAATGGAGCACCCTTGACTAACTCATCTCAATACTTGGTCGACCAACGTGTAAATGCTCCTACGACCATAGTTGTGTCACAAATTATGATAAATATTATTAAAAAAAACTAAGGAATTATACGTGTAAAAATATTTGAAGTTATGAATTCATTTACCTGAAGAAGGGTCAGGTAGCATGCAATCCCCGAGATCATGGCCTGACATTCTTTCCTTGACTCTCGGTTAAAAATGCAAGAGTAGCACTGCCCCATGAATAAGTGTCCGCCATATCGAAGTCCACAAGGAGGGAGAGATATGAAACATGTACATGGCTACTCATGGTATCCGCATATATCGTGGCCCTAAGTAAATATAATAAATACGCTTGTGCATGCTGCTTGATCACTATCTCTATAGCATCCACTGAGAGCTCATGAAACTCACCTAATAGCCATCTAAGGCTCACTCGGCTACCATGCATCATTGTAGCAGGAGGAGCTCTACCAAGGAGTCTGACGAATAAGTCCAAATGACCTCCTCCTATCGTGCCCATCACCGCCTGTCCATCAATGCAAAGTCCTAAAAGAACTGCCACATCCATAAGAGTGATGGACATCTCTCCATATGGTAGGTGAAATGTCTATGTCCCCCTCCTCCATCTCTCGATGAGAGCTGTTAATAAAGGCCGATCAAGACGGACGTACTGTAGATGAATAAAATGTCTAAATCCTGCTCGCTCGATATAGGGTAAAATACGCTCATCCATGGGCCAATGGCGGAGATATTTAAAATATTCGGTGCACTCAAGGCACCCGGGGTTCTATAATAAATTTAAAAATTATAACCCAACATAATTTATAATTTAAAAAAATGAAACAAATTTTATAGAGAGTTATAATACTTCTCCTCGCCAAATAGAAGTTGACCTATGTGACTCCTGCTGTACAAGTACTGTCTCATTAATCGGCCCTGACCCGTAAAAAGGCTCCACATAATCCATATGATCTACATAGAATTAAGATCGTTAGGAACATATAATCATACCTAAAATAGAGAATAAATAAAAAAATTAATTATATGTTTACCAATCAACAGGAGGGATTCTACATGATTTACTATTATGCCCACTTTGTTTGAACCTCTAGCATTTATACCCTCCTCTACCATCTCTCTCCATAGTCCTATGGTCCATTGTATTCCTAATGCGAACAAACCATGGGCGACTGGGTTGTCTTGTTACTATCGGAGGGAATAACACATAAGGAATATCCCTCTCTCAATACTCCCGACCACGAGGAGAATAGAATTGTGCCGAGTACACATTTTTGTAAGTGGTAGATGTGTAACAAAGTCCTACCTATATAGGCTCCCGCCGCTTTCCCCACACGGCAATAAGGTGCGAGTAAGGATAAAAATAGACTTGAGGGATATATATTGCATGTACAAGTATGAACCTGCTCATTCACCACAACCTTTCGGCCACGAATTGACATCACTTCGTACTCGTTGCGGTTGATCCTGTTAATTATATACTCCCCAAATTTTTTTGTTTGTTCTCTAATTATCCCTTCCACTCTGGGAGTATATGAGGTGGCCATGACATCTGAGGCAGAAGATTGGTTCACAAAAAACTTTACTACTTGATAAAAAGTAGCTAACATTAAAGCCTGCATGGGTAATCCTTGTGCCCCCTTTAAGATGCTATTTAAATTTTTAGCCATATTTGTAGTCGTCATGTCAAATCCCCTAAAACCATCATGAACAAGAGATCACTATGCAAGATGCAATTCCCCTCCTAAGAGGAGATGTTTTTCCCTAGGACTCTCCTGACCAATCAAGTCCATTTTAAAATCAAACTTTTCTACTCTAAGTGCACAAGTTGCTGCCCCAATCAAGTTCGTTAGTGTATCATTTTTAAACTCCTTAAAATTTACCTTTATGTGATGAATGCAATAACGATGGTGGTATATAGGCTCAGGAAGAACCTCAGGCACAACCTTCTGAAGCCCCTTATGTCAATTTGAAATAACTACGATATTCGTCATGCCCATCAATACATGATCCCTTAGTTCACTTAAGAACCATTTCCAATTGTTTCCATCTTCCTTTCCTACTATCCCGAATGCTAAAGGAAATAACTCATTGTTTCTATCTATAGTTGTTGCAGCCATAAGAGCTTCGGGATACCGGCCATACAAGTGAGTGGCATCGACACCAATCATCGGGATGCAATGTCGAAAACCCACTATAAACGGCTCAAATGCCCAAAACAACTGCTTAAATCTCTAAGTTGTAGTAGGTGCTGAGATTCGCTTCTTGCACTGCCCTAAGGTACATTAGCAACAATTTGTATGATTCCACTCAATCCCCATAAATGACCTTTATAGCCATATTCCTTACTGCCCATGCTTTCTTATTAGATATGTCAACATGAAACTTCTCCTTCATTCTTTGAATAATATCACCTGGTGTGAGAGTTAATTCGGATTGGATAGCGGATATTATGACCTTTGAAACAAATAATGCACTGCACTGCCTATGATCTGTGCTAAGCTGGCATTTTGACATGTGTGGTCACCTCTGTTTGTCATTAATTTAAAGTACCCTACACCCTTTTTTATTGAGCCATGAACTCTCCAAGGGAAAGTACTACCAATGCACTTCATTGTATACCTTGACAAATTTATGTGTATAACCTTATATTCAACATGATTCTTAATTGAAAACTCCTGCAAGGTTGTGACAAATGGATCTTTATTCTCAAAGATGCGCCCAACATATAACTCATCTTCATTTATTGGTCCATATCCATGGCATAATTAACTGCCTCATCTATCTCCTCATCTGTGATATGTGCATAAAGTGGCTCCTCATCATAATATGACGGCTCTTCATCATCCACATTCATATCATTTGTGGCAATTACATTGTCTACCACATCATCCCCCTCTCCTTCAACCATCTGTTGAACGCTTTCTTCACCTCTGACCCCTTCTTAGTTCATGTTGGAATCTTCTCCACTTGCTTCGCCATATTATCTTCACTTGCATTGGCCTCATTTCCATCAATATCATCATCATGGACATAAGCGCCCCTACAAATGAACATCGCATATGTATTCATTTTCATATAACTTAACCCTTTCTTTAAAGCCTAAAAATATTATATTCATTTATGAATATATATTTCACCTTTGATTGGATGGTCCAACATCAGTATGTCCAACACCTTTGTAGGGGTAATGAATGTCCATCGAACTTTGAGTTCCATACCACATACCACCTTGAGACATTTGAAAGCTAAATGGCTTGTGTGCATGCAATGTGTACCTTCTATACTACACACAAAATTCAAAATTTAACAACCTAATTTTCATTAATAATTATAAGATTCAAATAGGATTCACAACTTAATAAACCTTACCTCCAATTAGGTCCACTTCCCTCGTCAATAGGGGTAGACGACCTATAACGTTCATTTGAAGTTACTGTCATAGATAAATTTCTTTTTTCTTCATCATCCATTGGCATTTGCATATGTTTTTCATCGTTCACATTTTTTTCAGAGCTCCTATGTGAACTACTTCACCTTTTACAAGGTACTCGGGCCTCTTTTTTGAGAAATAAGTAAAAAAAAGGTAACGTGATTGGTGAAACATAAAACTCATTGATGCATCATCATTTATACATATTTGTCTCGAACTCGATTCATATGTCAAAATAACACATTTTATAGTAATTTTTCATCTTCTTCGATCTCACCCAACTTTGCTAGCTACTTGCATATCAAATTCATCATATGTAGACGGTTTCTCAACTAATAATCCTTTTGTCCATCCGTCATAGTTAAGTAAAAAACTAATCATTGCTTCTGCCATCTCTATTCACTAAATTCATAAATAATAAATTACATAAATAATGCATTCATCAATTGTCTCAAAATAACAACTTTACTTAACGAAACATGAGATTAATCAAATTTAAAAGTTGTAATGGTGATAGCATATACAAGTCGAGATAGTATACGTTTTAACCTAAGATAATTACCATTATGTGTATCATTACCCCGATCAACTGCATAATTGACAGCTTCTAGCATAGTACTATTTTATTTGTGATAAATTTCTCTTTGATATTTGGTTACTCATTTGAATAGAAATGTCATATACAAAGGAAAAGGTACAATAATTTCGAGAGAAATAAAGCTCACTTAGAGTTCTACGGAAGTTTAGGGAAAAAATTCATGGATTGTATGCAAATCAATTGGTTTGATTATATTTGTTTGCTTCATTCATGAGGCTTAATAGAGCAGAGGGCATACCATATGGAGATGGAATCCACATAGTGTAGTGAAATCAGAAATCAATTTCAACACTATAATTTCAATGGTATCTCACATGACATGGAAACTTCTTTTAGGCATTAAGATTTTCTTAAAATCTCATCAAACATAACGGAAACATATACCTATAGTGTAAAAAGTAAAACATACCTCTCTTCCACTACAGGAACAAGACAACCAATCAATTCGACCCCACCTATTTGATCAATTTTCCATTATTAGCTTTGTAGAATGATAGTGTATATCAGAATTCCCCTCAAATATTCATGTTTTACAAAAAAAATGCTCACCAGTTGTATGCTACAAAATAGTTTTCTCTAGAGGTCTATTCGGCCTGCAAAATAGGTAAACAAAAACATCATTAATTAACTTGGAACATAACAGTAAAGAAACAAATATGCTGAACAATTCTCCAACGTAAAGGCTTCTTTTTTCCCACAATTCCTCAACCTAGTAGGCAATTTAAGCAGATCACGAGGCAAGCATCAACAAACTATCATATTCACTAATTCTCCCCCCTCTCTAAATTAAAATCAATTGAAAACCAAGATCATCCACGAAGAACTCTCAAAAGAAACAAAAAGAGAGCAATAAATAAATTACATGGCATCTAGAGTCAGAAATCGGCGGAAAGAGGAAAGCTGAGTTGTGCCCTAACAGGCGGATAATTGCTCCAACGCAAAGGAGCAAGAGCGCAAAACCTGGAGTGGATTTGGGCTACAAAGGGACAACGGTGGCGGTAGATTTGTGCGCAAGGGCACGACGGCGTTGTCTCTGGGCGAAATGGAAAAGAGTCAAGACGAGCTGTAACGTAGGTATAAAGAGGTGGCTTTTGTACTTTAGACGGACAAAATCAACTTAGACTTGTGACGTTTTTGTCTTTCTAAATGACGAAATCAAATTAATTGATTTTATCATTCTAAAGGATGAAATCACTTAATTTTATTTTAAACTATTTTATTGTTTAGAATGAGGAAATCAACTTAAATTTGATTTCGTCGTTCCAAACGACTAAATCAATTAAAATTTAAAAAATAAACCATATAGGTGTTAGCGCTTAGTTGACACCTACACAGCAAAAATCAATACCACTTTATAAAATATTTTTAAAACAAGTTAATTTAATATTTTTTAAAAAATTATTATTTAAATAATTTTATTTATTTATAAATAATAATAAAAAATTAATATGAACTAGAGCTCATTTGGATTTTGAGAGTTATGAAATCGAGATCTAACTATGCAAGACCCACAAAGCCGGGCTCACATCAACATGTGTAAACATAAGCTTCTACCAACGGACTATAATTATTAATTATAATAAAAAGGTTTCTAAGTATATATGATGAAAGAAGACAAAGCAATTGATGTTGCATTTGGGTCTTATGAGAAGCGGAATTCATCTTTGGTAAGTAGATGAATAGAGATAAAACGATTGATATCGAATCTTGGCTTTATCATGATTACTTTATCCTTTCTTATGAAAGTTACGAAAAGGATAAACAAATAAGGCAAAGGCAGAGAATCCATCCCCTCCCACTTGTTGCGGGTAGGGCAGGGGAGGGCGTCATTAATGATATCTCACATAATTTCAATGGTATCTCACATGACATGGAAACTTCTTTTAGGCATTAAGAATTTCTTAAAATCTCATCAAATATAACAGAAACATAAACCTATAGTGTAAAAAGTAAAACATACCTCTCTTCCACTACAGGAACAAGACAACCAATCAATCCGACCCCACCTATTTGATCAATTTTCCATTATTAGCTTTGTAGAATGATAGTGTACATCAGAATTCCCCTCAAATATTCATGTTTTACAAAAAAATGCTCACCAGTTGTATGCTACAAAATAGTTTTATCTAGAGGTCTATTCGGCCTGCAAAATAGGTGAACAAAAACATCATTAATCAACTTGGAACATAACAGTAAAGAAACAAATATGCTGAACAATTCTCCAACGTAAAGGCTTCTTTTTTCCCACAATTCCTCAACCTAGTAGGCAATTTAAGCAGATCACGAGGCAAGCATCAACAAACTATCATATTCACTAATTCTCCCCCTTCTCTGAATTAAAATCAATTGAAAACCAAGATCATCCACGAAGAACTCTCAAAAGAAACAAAAAGAGAGCAATAAATAAATTACATGGCATCTAGAGTCAGAAATTGGTGGAAAGAGGAAAGTTGAGTTGTGCCCTAACAGGTGGATAACCGCTCCAATGCAGAGGAGCAAGAGCGCAAAACCTAGAGTGGATTTGGGCTACAAAGGGACAACGGTGGTGGTAGATTTGTGCGCAAGGGCACGACGGCGTCGTCTCTAGGCGAAATGGAAAAGAGTCAAGACGAGCTGTAACGTAGGTATAAAGAGGTGGATTTTGTACTTTAGACGGACAAAATCAACTTAGACTTGTGACGTTTTTGTCTTTCTAAATGACGAAATCAACTTAATTGATTTTATCATTCTAAAGGATGAAATCACTTAATTTTCTTTTAAACTATTTCATTGTTTAGAATGAGGAAATCAACTTAAATTTGATTTTGTCATTCCAAATGACTAAATCAATTAAAATTTAAAAAATAAACCATATAGGTGTTAGCGCTTAGTTGACACCTACGCGGCAAAAATCAATACCACTTTATAAAATATTTTTAAAACAAATTAATTTAATATTTTTTTAAAAAATTATTATTTAAATAATTTTTTTATTTATAAATAATAATAAAAAAATAATATAAACTAGAGCTCATTTGGATTTTGAGAGTTATGAAATCGAGATCTAACTATGCAAGACCCACAAAGCCGGGCTCACATCAACATGTGTAAACATAAGCTTCTACCAACGGACTATAATTATTAATTATAATAAAAAGGTTTCTAAGTATATATGATGAAAGAAGACAAAGCAGCCGAATTCATCTTTGGTAAGTAGATGAATAGAGATAAAACGATTGATATCAAATCTTGGCTTTATCATGATTACTTTATCCTTTCTTATGAAAGTTACGAAAAGGATAAACAAATAAGGCAAAGGCAGAGAATCCATCCCCTCCCACTTGTTGTGGGGAGGGGAGGGGAGGACCCAATATCGTCATTAATGATAATACATATCATAATTGTAATCTTGCACCACATCTTTCATATTTTACTTTGTAGGTACGCTAAATCCACCCTAACCTACCTATTGGCTATTGGGATAAAGTTTAAGTTTTTAAATTTAACTCGATTAATTATTTAGGTTAAATTTAAATTCATTATTTTTTAAATGACATTAAGTTCAAATTTAAAAAAACCGATTCTAATAAAATTATAAATATAATTTTTTTTAATTTTTTAAATATTTTAATAGAACTTGATCTGTCCTAGGTTTAAGTTCCCAAAATTCGGATTTAATATTTTTTTAAAATAATACTGGACACGGAACAAGTGGCAGGCTTTAAGTGGGACCCATCCACTCCTCTGTAGCAGTCCCATCTTAAAGTTCCACTTCCGCTTCCACGTGCGCAGTTGCACTTCCTTTACAAACGAAAAAGCAGGAACAAGGGTAATATAGTAAATGCATCTCCATCCAGCATGGCCTGGCGGCCAAATCCAAACGTGTCTTCCTCTCTCCTGACACCAAAGTTGTGGAGTGTTTTGCTTTCAATTCCTCGACGGCACCACCTGCCCTACGCGCCGCCTCCAGTCTCGGCCACTCCTCGCCGGAACGGAAAAGCGAGCTGCTCCATTCTGCCGCCTGAGAGCCTAAATCGTCCGCCTCGGCATGGGACTTGGGGCGACGGGTTCGGAGCCATGGTCGGCGAGTTCAATTGTGGAAAAGATGCTGAGGGAAACGGGAGGGGTGGCGGTCATCGACGGGGGCCTGGCGACGGAGCTTGAGAGGCACGGAGCCGATCTCAACGACCCCCTCTGGAGCGCTAAGTGCCTTATCTCCTCTCCCAACCTCATCCGCCAGGTCCTCTTCCCCCTTTCCATTTCCTCTCTCCCCCCTCCCTCTTTCTTTCCTTATTTTCCATTTATTTTTGTCAGTTACCATTTTGCTGCATTTGGGAATTACTTCATGTCTGCAGTTATTAATTTTATTGTTTTTCATGGAAAGAAAAGTGTGAGGATTTCAAGTCCAAAATTAGTGCTTTGTATTACCTTTGGTTGAATTATAATGTTGATTAATGTTGTTGTAATGGAGAGAATGTTACTTAATTATGACTCTGGTATTTCTGTTGCATGTTACCTTGGGTTTGCTAACATTTTATACTACATTTTTTTTAAATTCATACCTTTATTTCTCTTGATTTGTTTCCAGAGTTTTCTCATACTAATTACCGTCTATTGGAGACATAAATTTAAATTTCTAGGAATACGATTCTTTCATTGTCATGCGGAACTAAGTGAAAGCTCATCTCTTGGTACAGGTTCACCTAGATTACCTTGAAGCTGGCGCTAATATAATAATTAGTTCATCCTATCAGGTATGTATAAGAAATTACTTTCTATTTTTGGTTCATAATTCTTTAATGGCGGGTTAAATTTTATGGCTGTTTGGCTTTCTAACAGGCAACTATACAAGGCTTTCAATCGAAAGGTTTTTCTAAGGAAGATGGTGAAGCTTTATTGCGGAAGAGTGTTGCAATTGCATGTGAGGCGCGTGGTATTTATTTGCAGAGATGTTCAGAGAGTTCAGTTGATGGTGGTGCTAATGGAAGATTCCTCAGAAAGCGTCCTATATTAGTAGCAGCCTCGGTTGGCAGCTATGGCGCCTATTTAGCTGATGGTTCAGAATACAGGTGTCGTCTTATTCTTGTTTATAATTTATTTATTTTTTTACCTTTTTCCTTAAGTTTTAACAGTCCTATATTTTGCAGTGGCATTTATGGGGATGCAGTCACGTTGCAATTTTTAAAAGATTTCCATTTGAGAAGAGTTCAAGTTCTTTCAGAGTCAGGAGCTGATCTAATTGCATTTGAAACAACTCCAAATAAGCTGGAAACTCAGGTTTGAGCTTGCTGTTGTGCCGGACTTAGTTTCAGTAGCGTGACTTCTTTTAATAGGGTCTACAATGTGATAATTCTGTTTGTCTTTGAAGGCATATGTTGAAATTCTTGAAGAGAATAATATAAAGATACCTGCATGGTTGTCATTCAATTCAAAGGATGGAATTAATGTGGTTAGTGGAGACTCTTTGGTTGAATGTGTTTCTATTGCGGAATCTTGTAAGAAGGTTGTAGCTGTGGGAATCAACTGCACTCCACCAAGATTTATTCATGGATTGGTTCTTTCCATTCGAAAGGTATATCTTCTTAAGGAAAAATTGAATGTTGTTTATATGGATAACATACAAATTTGCTCATCTTGCGTGATTTTTTGGAAGGCCATAGTAGTTAACCAGGACCGGCCTGGCTATGTAAGTTTGAATGAACGAACATGGGAAAACATGTTTGCTCATTTATCGCAATTATTTGGGCTATTACCAGTGTATCATTTCTCTCTCTCTCCCTCTCTCTCTTTCTCTCTCTCTCTCTCTCTCTCTATATATATATATATATATGGAAGTATGCTTTTATTCTTTTACCCCTCCATTTTGTGCATGATTTTTGAGTTCTGTATTACGAAGTGAATCATTTATCCTGCAGGTGACAGATAGACCAATACTTGTATATCCAAACAGCGGAGAGATATATGATGCTGACAAAAAGGAGTGGGTGGTGAGTTGGCTCACTAAATTATGTCAGAGCCTTAGATTGCTCCAATTAGATATCCTTATTATTAATTATCTAGACATTGGAGCTTTGCACCCATTGTTTTGTTATTTTTTAGTTTATGGCACAATTCAGTAGGATTTAATTTTTTGTTCTTGAGGTCTTCTACATAATCAAATTCCTGTTATTAAGTATGTTGAGTTATATCAGTTTGTGTCCTGATAGATCCAACTAGTTCATGCTCTTGATTCTACAATCAATACAGTTCCTAAAAAAACTGACATACCTAATGGATTAAATGAAATATCAAAATATTTGTTGCCATCCTGCTTTTATGTGGACAAATTTTGGTCCAACTAAAATAAGGCATGTGCATTCACTTAGGAAGTAGTTACAGTCAATAAATAACTTCTTGTATCAAATGAAAAGCTCACCTAATCATCTCCTTGCGCTTTTCTTTTCTAAATTGCAGGAGTCAACAGGAGTTTCTGATGAAGGTTTTGTTTCCTACGTTCACAAATGGTGGGAAGCCGGTGCTTGCCTTGTAGGGGGTTGTTGCCGTACTACACCAAATACTATTAGAGCCATTTGTAGAGTACTATCAAAAGAATCGGCAATCTGAACATCTCACATGACACAGAGATCAGGAATTAACTTATCCATTCAGCTGTAGATGTTGATCTTGAATATGCAGTAAATGGGAACATCTCAACTGATGTAGAAATCAGGGATTAACTTATCCAGCTGTAGATGTTGATCCTGAAATTGCAGTACTATCTGGCATTGATGCTTGTTAGGGACCGTAGTACCCATCAGACTTCAGGGTGGGGGGTGGCTTTGTTGGATCTGGTTAGCGTTTGTAATTTGTCCATGATTGTATATGAAAGCCATTTTGTAGGGAGAGTAGTCACCTCCATCCATTCTGATGTGTGTAAAAACTTACTCACTTTATTAGTTTATCCTATTACTGATGATTTTATAGTAAGGGGAACTGTTGGGAAAGTGACCGTGGCTTGTTGGATCTGGTCAGTGTTTGTAACCTGTCCATGAATGCATATGGAAACCCGTTTGTAGGGAGAGTAATCACCTCCGTCCATTAGGATTTGTGTGAAAACTTGCCTACTTAATCCTGATACTGATGTTTTTAAGTAGGGGGCTGTTGGACAACTTATTTGTTCCTAGATAAATGAAATTCAGGAAGAATTGATATTGACGTGTTTGATTAGCCTCCTTCAGACTATATGCATATTCTTTATTTCTCGGTATATGGTGAATCCTTCTTTTGGGTGATTCCTTTAACAAAGATTTTCTTTCACCAATCCGTGGGGAAAAATTCACCAACCACCTGTGTTTTATGTTTGTGACTTATTGATGATTTGTTATGGTTTCTGGTGTCGAACAAATTCTCTCACATGGGTGATTATACGATGGAAAATAATCCCTAAAAATTTGGTAAAGAAAGATTACAACTATGGCCTTTTCTTCCTAATTAGTGATGTGTGATTTTTTTGCATGCAAAGTAAATTCTCATTTTCCCTGTACTAGGTAAGCATATTTTTATTTTTTCATCTACATCTAGTTCTAGCATTTAAAAGATAAAACGAAATCTACATCTTGATTATTAGCAAAATAAATAACTTTCATTGATTAATCATAGAGAAGAAAATTTTGATTTTGTTGACTTTAGTCAGCCAAGAAAAAAAAAAAAAACTTAAGGTCCCTGTACTCGCAATTTCAATTTTATTACATTAAAATGTCACAAAAGAGGGAAAGCATACAGCTATGGGCGGTGTAGATTAGCATAAAAAAAATGCACGATTACCCCTTGTAATTTTTCCCTTTTTTTGTATAGTTGTAAAAAAATTATCCATTATGACTATCGGCCGATATGGCATCCATACTTGATTTTTAAAATATCCATTGTGACTACCCGCCAATATGACATCCATACTAGCTTTTGAGTTTAGATTAGGATAGTGATAACCCTCAGAAGATTTTGTATAGTTGTAAAAAACCAACTATCCATTACAACTATCAGAATCTATACTGGCATCTAAAATATATCCATTGTGACTACAGGCCAATATGACATCCGCGTTAACTTTTAAGTTTGGGATAGTGATAACCTTATTCTATTTTCTGTCCGATAAATTCTTAGATTGATCATAGCAAAGCGAGTCTCACTTGATAATAATAAGGGGATCTACTTTTCGCAATCCAATTTAGACTTAATAAAAGTGACGTAGGAAAATTATTATACTCTAAATTACATGTTCATAAGAATAGGTTATATAACGAAATTATACTTTGGCTGTACACCCTACCTTGTGTCTTGTTTTATAAAAACGACCGTGCACACTGAGTAAGGATAGACAAACAAGGGTTTTTCCATTTGCAAAGGTTAAAAAACACAAAAAAGTTTCCCATTTTAAAAAAAAAAGGTTAACCATAGATCAAAACCAAAACTAAAACCAATGAGATGGATATTTGTTGTTACTAATATTTTAGTAAAATCAAAACTAAAACCTAATAATCTGGTCGTATGACTATGCAATTTGGATTCTTAGCAAAATCAAAATCAATGAGACAGATGATCGTTGTTCCACATGAAGTCGTGAGCTTTCATGAGGGAGAGCCCTCTTCAGTTGTTGGTTGAGCTTCTTAAAAGATTGGGAAGGAAATAAGGAGGGCCTTGATCGTAGACAAAGACACTCGATCACGAGTAGGGTTGGTTATCAAGAAACTAGTTGGCAAATAAGGCTTGTCCATGTATGTGTTTACTAATAATTTATTTATTGACATTTTATTCATAGACAAAGTCTTTTTTTCGATAGATATGACCATTTGTTCATGGATATAGCCTCTTAGGTGATTGGATGAGTGCCAAAATGATTAAAGAGAATGAAAACGGTATTAATGACTTTAACTAAATAAGGCAGGTAAGTTGAGAATCTTTCGATTAAGTAACTTAGCATATAATAATAATTTAAATTATATATACCATCTTCTCTTTTTATAGTATTATTATTAAATAAATTAATTTATTTTTAAAAAATAAATAGAAATATTAATATCTTACAAAAGAATTATTTAATAATTAGTTTAAAAGGATACCTCAAATATAATATTAATTTGATATTTTTAAAATTATTAAAAACTTAAAATTTAAAAAATAATACTTAAAAATAATTATAAAAAAATAAAAATTATTATTTTTATAAGAATGTATATTATAAATAAAAATTAACCAAATGTTGGATAAACATGGGGATGAGGTTTTTGTCTATAACCAATGTGTAGAAATTGGCATATAAAAGAACTAGGCTAGACACATTAAAAACACAGGCCGAACATTAAACTACGGACGTCCATGACTAACCCTACTCACAAGTTCCACACATGGTGGCGGCCGGCGGGACAGATCTCTCATCTTTTATTTGGGAGTTGGGGGACAGAGACTCTGTGTCGGACATCTCACGGACCAAGTTTGTTCTTTTCTAGCGGGCCCACCTAATCCCATCCAATCCATCGACGTCTGTGCGGCGAGGTCGTCCAAGTCCTAAGTTTGGGCCACTGCCGCACATTGCCATCTGCCGCCCGCCCGTCCGCGGAGGAGGGTTAAAGTTTGCAGCAGCGAAGTTGCCTTGTTGCTGTTAGAGTTTCTCCACTTGCAACCTTTCCAAGACATCAACATCCTCGGGTAAACCCCATTATCTCAGACTCAGGGATGCTCGAATAATGGAATGGATTTGCATTAGTACCATTTAGAACGATAAAGCTCTTGCACAAATGATTTACTTTGGCCAGCGTTGGTGCTAGGCTTCTCAGTCTCTCACATAATTTATGTGCTTGTGGGTTTGAAAGAGGAGAGAGTCTCACTTGTTCACCTTCTCAGACAGGTAGAAGATCGTTCAACTCATTCTTATTTCAGATCCTACTAATGTGTTTTTTTTTCTTGCTCCTTTAGAAATTAATCTCTTATGAGATAGCCTTTTTCCTTTGTCTTTTCTGACTTTTGATCTGCTGATCATCTTGCCTGGCTGCAAAAGTATTATCTTTCTATTTGGGAAAACTTTCCTCAAGCTAGTGCCTCCTTTATATATGTGTTTTCTTTTGGTGCCATTCATATCTTTTGGTATTTTGGATTTGACTGGAGAAAGCCAAGGTTCATCTTTATTTGTGGCTTTGGTCTTCTACCTGCAGACATGGCTGGCCGTATAGCTTCTTCTTCGTGGGCAAAAGGTGTGTATTGATTTTTCATTGGTGCCAAGTGTTTCTGAGGATTGTGTAGTGTTGTTACTCAAACCTGAACCTCTGGTCATGGTCATCAATGGATTTAAATATTGAAAATCCTTTTACTTAAAGGAATGTCCATCAGTGGTTCCATCAGATTTACTTTTAATGCGTAGAAGACTGGAGAGAGACAGAATATGTGTATGCTAGGCTTTTTTTTCATACATTGCAATGTGTTTATGTCCTTTATATGTGTGTGTTTGATCTATATGTTGAAAATAGTACTCCATTTATGTGGGTTTTTCTTTTCATTTCCTTGCAATCTTGGAAATAAGTCAAAGTTCACCTGAAAAAGGGCAAGGAAATTCAAGCAGCTAGTGCGTGTTGGATCTAAGCTTTAGTCGTGTTCCTGTCTCCTTTAATTTCCTAATGGTATACTCCCTCTGTCCTACATTAATGGCTCCATTTTGTTTTTGGAAATGAACTAATATTAGTTCATTTTAAAAAATTAAATGGAGCTATTAATATAGGATGGAGGGAGTATTATAAATATCATGACATGCAAAAATGTGTTTCTGTCGCCTTGTTCATCTTTAAGTACATCTAGTTTTTTCATATTTGAATGGAAGTGTCACTTAAATGTGATGTATGAGGTTTTATTCCATCTAATATTTTTCATCAATTTCAGTAGGTTGCTCATTGTTGGGAATGTCTGCTAACAGCTCATCGGCTTTGCTCAAGGTGCCTCATGATCTGGCACCGATTCTAGGTTGCAGCAACTTATACTCTCAGGTTTTACTTTTTGTCAATTATACATTTTTTTCCTTAATAGCCACTTGGGTTTTTTGCTTGTACCCTTTATAGTTTAGTTGAATTTCATATCACCTCTACATTGCCTTTTTGCATATCTTCCTTCATATTTTCTTACTTTGTTAGAAACTTCCTCTTGAATTAGAAAATATCCAACTTTTTTTTAACAAACGACATCAGTGGGGTTCATTTAAACGAATAACATGTTGTAATTAGAAGACCAATCAAGAATCTTTAAGAACGGGTGATGCACTTCATCTGTGGTGTGAAAAATTACATGGCTTTCATGGGTAGAGGAGCGACAAGTAAAAGTCATCATGGTTTTTCCTCTCACATCGCACTTAATCACACAAGCCAGCTATGGTGAAAGTGTTTCATTACATTATTAAAGATGGAAGGGGTAATTTGCAATATCACTGGAAAGGAATGAGGTAGTTTCCAAGTAGTACATTTAAAGGAAATATGGAATTAGATTAAACCATAAGGGGGATATCTGCATAAAAATCTTAATACTTTCATCAGTTTGATGTCGGATAATAGAGGCTTCCCTTTTATCTTTTATTTAGGTTTTGCAGCAGCAGCATAGAAGCTTTATACAGATGAGGACAAACCTCAAAGTGGTTGATAACTCAGGTGCAAAGAGAGTAATGTGCATTCAAGCTCTGAAGGGAAAGAAGGGTGCAAGACTTGGGGATACCATTATAGCGTCTGTAAAGGAACTGGCTCCCAAAGGCAAAGTTAAAAAGGGAGATGCTGCGCAGCCCAAAGAGAAGGTTAAGAAGGGGCAAGTGGTGTATGGTGTAGTTGTTCGCGCTGCCATGCAGCGTGGTCGCTGTGATGGCAGTGAAATCAAGTTCGATGACAATGCTGTCGTTCTTGTCAACAAGCAGGGAGAGCCACTAGGTTCTCGTGTGTTTGGTCCTGTTCCTCATGAGCTTAGGAAGAAGAAACATCTCAAGATTTTATCGTTGGCTGAGCATATAGCCTGAAATAATACTGTCAAATTATGGTTTTCCTAAAAATCTCTTGTTCAATGAGAAGTAATTTTTTTAAGGGTCACGGTTTTCCTTTCTATGCAAGAAATTTTTGATGGAAGAGCTTGCCAACTCTCCATTGATTGGTAGAATTAAAAAGAGATTTTGGGTTAAGTGTTAATGTCAACTGTACGAATGTGAGGTAATACCGACATGGGACGTGAACGTCAAAATGCGTATGACATCCTGTGGAAGTAATTTACTCGCTTTTTTGCTCAAATATTTGCTTCCTGTGCTTCATCTTATACCAGCAAATTATGAAGTAATTTACTTATTTTGACCTTTTTTGTTCGTACATTCTGCTCAAATCCGTGAATAGACTAACTAGATCCTACAAGTATTGTCCAATCCAAAATGAGTTTGTTACCTCATACTTTATTTGCCAACTGTATAAATGTAGGGTGGTAGACTTCTCTATTTGGTGAGCTTAGATAAAATGGGGGGCGGTAAACTTCTCATCCTTTAATTTTCTTCGTTATCAAGATGAGGCGTAGGGAATAGTAACGCTACCGTTCATTCAAAAAGGTTGGTGCAGTCTCCGATAACCAGTTGTGACCCTGGCGGAGATACGAGGGGGTCAGGCCGTCAGGGTAATAGCAACAACTAACAGAGACTGATGTATGCATTTTATAGAATGCTGAAATATACATCAAGGAGGAAAATAAAAACACAACATTCGTGCACAAAGGTCCCAACAGATTCCATCTTCACCTTTCCCATCTCATACTGTTACCAGCCAATCTTTGGATAACAAGGATAAAACAGCACGGGGCAACTACATAGCTCTCACGTTTTCAAGTATCAAAACCAGAGTAGATGCCACTCTCTCTCAAAAGCCTCTTCTCTTCCTCTACATAGCTCTTTCCCCTACTAGCCTGACCAAGCTCTCTCTTTCTCTTTTCTTTCTGTGCAAAGGAAAGATTCTTCTTCTCTTGTCTCGTCAGTGCAGTTGGAAGCATCTCACCTTGGGATATGGCAGCCCTGGTTTTCACTCGTTCTTCAACGGATTCTTCTTCAATCTCCTTCTTGTCGGCAGAGCGGTCCTTGCCAGTGGACCAGGACCAATCTGAATCCTTCTCAGCTTCACGTGGAGGTGGCACCTTTAAAACAGAGGGGCCACTGCTATAGCCATAACGGCTTAAAGCTTCATAATCCATACCCCCAGTCCTTTTCTTTGCAGGGTTAACTGTTCACCGCAGCTGAAATCATATTAATGTCTATATTTACTCAAAAAACCCACAAGTTACATTAATCTTCTCGAAGTAAAATACATCTGGATAACCTGGGAAAACTAATTAAGCATCACAGTAAATATTAACTAACACTAAATCAACAAACCCACCAACTCCTTTTGGAAAAAAATGGAAGAAACAAGAAACAAAAACTGAATTGAGTAGCGACACGTGTTTCATTGTTGGGGAAAGATAGGGTCCACAAAGGCATGATGCATGGGATGTGCAATCCACAGCTTAGCTACATAATTGTGGGAAACAGTAAGTCTGTGGACCTCTTCCATGAGCCATATGGTTGCTTCTGCTTTAATGGGATGGATAATGGCATCCAACGGCTTATGCTCATCGTTGGAACCAATCCTTGACATGTCCCATTGTCGCAGTTGGACATTAGTAAGATAGTGTAATGGCTGCCCATACAACTTTTTCATAGAATTTCCCAGCCCCTGCCATGTTTTAAATAAGATTGTTGATCCACGACGAGTTGGGACAGGAACCTGCTTCATGTACTCTTGATACATCTCAGCTCGTTTAGCCACCACACCTGCACTACAACCTTCTCACTCGGTCACACAAAGGAGAGACCATGAAGATACTACTGCCAATCTAGAAATGAACATAAATAAAGGCTCTCTTTTTTCCATGCTACAACAAGAGAATTTGGCCTGTAATGTCATGTTCAGGAATATTCTTAACGAGGCCTAAACAAGGAGACCACACTCTTTTAAAGTCAAGCTAGATGTATGATGCAACTAAAAATCTATGTTCATTATGGGACACAACTGCTTATTCAAACAAAGTCATCATTCTTTGCAGAATCGTTGTACTTGTTTAATATCCATTGATAGACAACCTTTTAAAATTTATATCAAGCAGCTTCGGGTGAGCGATACACAACCATGCATACGAATTATATGTGCGAACATGATTATTGTACGTTGAACATATAGAGACAAGTGAACAACACACAGACCTTCTGGCATAGTAAACTTGGCCGTTTGATTCGTTGGCTTTTTATCACCTCTCTTTGAAGGAGGTGTCCCCTCATTATCCTTGGAGTCTGATTCTGAATCGGAGTCCGAGGAGCTCTCATCAGATATCAAAGAATGCACTTGATTCCACTCACCTGCCCTCTTCATGGCAGGAAACTAGCCGCCTATAAATGGTCACATAATGATAAAGTTAGCAACTTCGTCAGTTTGCCCTCCATCACTCAATTCTCTTTTGGACAAAAAATAATCAGAGAAATGTAGAATAAAAAAAACACGACGAAAAAGGCGAAATCATGCAAATACTCTACAAAATTAAAGCACAAATTAGACAAACCACAACACTGCAAACGCAAGATTATTCAAAAACGTAACTAGACAGTAAAAAGAGCAAACTTTATGAAGCTAAAAATAAAAGAAACGATGATAAAACAAAGCAGTACCTTAGGAAAGGAGACAAACTGAGGAAGGAGCTACGTTAGATGAAATTGAAGTAACAGAGTATGGGAGAGGGATGGCGGAAATGCGTGCGGGTGAAGGACAAAGTACACGGCCGCGGCCAGGCAGCAGGACAGGTGATGGCCGGCAGCCAAGATCGGAGAGTATCCCAATTCTGATGCAAAGTCGTTCCAGCTCGTGCCCTATTACCCTACTTACCATTGGGCTCGGGCAGTTTGGGCCGCGGGCCGCGGGCCGCCAACACGCTGCCCCCAATTTTGAGGTTAGGGTTGTAAACGACGTCCGTTCGTTCGGTGTTCGTTTATATTCGCATTCATCTGTACTATAATAGATAATATTAATTTTTGTCCATCTTAAATATGGATGGATATGGATAAGGGTTAACCGTATTCACAGTCGTCTGTGTCCGCTAACTATATGTTTTATTATTTTTATTTTTATTTTATACTAAATTACTAACCAATGTCACATAGGTAATCTTCACAACAAGATTATAAAAAATACATATTATACTCTCACATGTCTTTTATAAAATCATAATTTATTTATTTTTTAGATTAGACTATCTTACTATTATTATAACTTAATTTTTAATTAATTTTTTACTAATCACCCTTAATTTAAGAACAAAAGAGCATATGTTAAACTTTAACCTTTATTCCGTCTGTGTCTGTCCGTTTTTGTTTGTGTCCATCATGGACAAATACGGACGGATAAGCACTTTGTCCATGTAAAAATGGACGACTGTAGACATGCCTTGTCCACGTCCGCGTCCGTCCGTTTACACCCCTATTTGAGGTCACTTCAGCGCTTACTATGACTGATTTGTAAGTAGCTTATGTGGCTCCTTTTTGGGAAGCGTTTTTTATGTTTCCAATTCTATAACCGACCACATGTAAAATATTTATTTTTTAGATTGATAGGTTAAATATTAGTGCATATTAATATAAATATTATTTATGTTAATATGTAATGGCGTGTGTGCTATTAATGTTAAAAAAGAAGGCTTCATGTATGTTTCTTACCCTCACTCACAATGAGCATAGAGTATAAAAAATACTTTTTTTTAGTGGCGCATACTACAAATTACCTTACTCGACTATGCGAATTTTGGGAAGTGTTTTTCATATTCCCGGTAAATTATGAGCCGAGTATAAAAAATATATGTGAAGCATTTATTTTCGAAATTGATGATGTATATGCTAACACACATTAGCACAAGTGATACTTATACTAATGTATACTAGCATGTGCGTAGTTGATCTAAAAAATAAATATTTCACATGTGTTTCTTACGTTCGGCTCATTGTTAAAGTGGAACATAAAAAATGCTTTTGACTAGCATAGTAGGTCAACGGGACAAGCCAAAGGCTTACTGAGTTTTGTTAGGTAAATTTGGTGTGATTATTAGTATTTTCTTTTTAAAAGGCTTCTAAGGCACATAAAAAAGATAAGCCCCATTTATATGAGCCCGGGTTCACGTGATTGAGCATGAGCAATGCACTATTATATTTCAATCCAATGGCGTACATAACTAAGTAAATTAGTTTTTGCCCCCTGCACCATCAGATTCCCATGATGCTCACTCATGCTCAACCACATGTGTAAGATCCCTAATCCTAATCTGGTTTATTTTAATTAATTTTATTGTTATTATGTGAATTTAGTGTTAATTTGATCGGTTTGTCTTGTTTGGGGATTAAAGATGGTTAACGATGGTTTTAATCAATGTTTTCTTCATTTTATCGGTTTTTATGTTAAACTAAGTTTATCCAAATTTTTCTGGAATTTTTGGTAATGTTTGAAAAAATTAGGGTGTGGGCCCCATTTTGTAATTTGGGGTGATGGGTCTCACGAGACCATAAACCTGACTTATTTTATTATTAAAGTGTTTTAAATTTTTAAACTTCATTTTAGACCTTAAAAGAGCAAATTACCTATTTTAGTACAAAATTCTATTCATACCCCCAATTTCTACCCTATAAATTATTATAAATAGAAAGCTCTAGCTTCATTCCCATTTAGGAAGGGTTGAGATCTGGGAGGCAGGGAAGCCCTAATCCTCATTCCATAAGAGGAAAGCTTGATTAAGGTAAGATTAGTATTGTTTTTTCTATTAATCTCTTAGGGTTTTGCCTAATTTTTCTTAATCCCATCTTTTCCAAGGTTAAATCTTATTTTACACCACTAAAGTTTATGATTTTAATTTATATTTCAAAATTCTAATGAGGGATTTTCGTTTCGGAACAAAGCAAGTAGATCTATGAGTTTTCAAGTGATGTAAGCTTTAATAATCGGATTTATTAAGACATTAACTAAACCCTAAATGTGGGTAAGAATTTGAAGAGATTCAAGCTTCGATTGCCAAAAGAGGCATTATAGTTGGCACTGTATGGCCCCTAAAGTATGGTCATTTGCGTGCTCAGGTAAATAGTAGCATTGATCTACTCTTACCTATTTGATTATGTTCCCTATGAGCATAGGTATGCCTTGTCTTCGAAAAGTTCATGGTGTCTAGTGTAATCTCCTGCTTTTCTGATTATGTCTAACCAAAGGGGACAAAGGTAATTAGTAATTTTTTTGATAAATTTTAGAAGGT
Organism: Saururus chinensis; assembly: GCA_035235625.1. Taxonomy (NCBI): domain Eukaryota; kingdom Viridiplantae; phylum Streptophyta; class Magnoliopsida; order Piperales; family Saururaceae; genus Saururus; species Saururus chinensis. Next base: position 39,580,472 of record CP141146.1, read on the forward strand.
TATAGAGGTTGAAACCATTGTATATGAGTAGAGCTCGAAGAAATTAGTATAACGAATCAAAGAACACGCAAAATGGAGGTCGAAACCAAAAGTTATGACCTCGAAAAGCATGCTATATAGGTAGGACCTACTTAAAAAGGGTGCAATATGCTACTTTAAGTAGGATGGTATCAAAGGGTTCGTCAATATAAGTATAACGGTACCAAGAACACGCGAATCCAAATCTGAATCCAGGGTAGAGAGATAAGCGCGTTTAAAGATATGTATTAAAAAAAGAGAAAAATAAATAAAATAGAGGTAGCGCGTGATGGACACACGCGTGGTTTTTACACGCCGGAGCCTATTTAAAGGCCACAAATGCAGTTTTTCACCCACAAACTTGATTTTCTCCATTTTTGAGCGTTCTGAGTCCGATCAAGCCCATTTAAGAGGCGTTCTTAACTAAATTGAGTGTGCTCTATGTAATGGAGGGGTATTTTCTTCATGTTGGAGACCGTATAAGGAGGAAACACCCCAAGAAAAGGAGAGGCCCTGCCCATCATCCTCGAGCACTAGAGAACTTCTCCTTCTTTGTTTCTGTTCATTCTGACTCTGATTGAGCCCGTTTCAGAGGCATTCTTGAGTTAATTGAGTGTATTCTACGCAATGGAGGGGGTCCGCTCTCTGAGTTGGAGACTGTATGAGGAGAAAATGACCCGAGATAAGGAGAGGCCCTACCCGTCGTCCTCGAGCACGACGAAAGAAAAAGGGGCTAGGAATAAGACAAAATTCTGTCCGCAGGTGTCGGGCCACAATGAGAGAAGCGATCTGGAGTTGGAGAGGCTCTTTCCTCTACCAAAGAGCCACCCTGTAAGAAAGGCATCCCCAAGCTAAGAGGAGGCTCTGTCCATTGTTCATAAGCATGGAAGAAGAAAAACGTCTCCAAAAAGAGGATGTTTTGTCTGTCACCCTGAGTACGGAAAGTAAGGAGCGTCTCAAGGCGAAGGGATGCTACGTCCACCTACTTCAAAAGAGATTTTGCCCGCCATATCCGGATTTGAAAGGAGGACGCTCTGAATACCTCTAAATGCTGCCGCTTCCGATGTCTCCTATAGGTAAGTATATCTGATCTTCTGTATGAAAATACATATACATCCTAAGTACTTAACTTAGGATGTTAAATTATTTATATGCTTACACATCTTAATTAGTTATAATATACTAATTAAGATGTATAATTTATTATGATTTAATATGTTCTAATTTAAATTATTTTGTTATGTTTTATCCGATATGATTTGAAGTATCTTGCTATGCTTTGATAAGATATACTCTGTTATGATCTGGTATGCTCTAATATGTCTAATATATTCTGATCGGATCTGATGCAATATGCTATGTTGTGTTCAAGAAGATGCGTAGTTTCGTTAATTGTTAGCTTCTGTTTAACTCCGACGATTTATGAGATTTCTATATGATTTTGATGATTTATGAAGTTTCTGTTTGATTTTGATTATTTATATTATTTATGAGACCTCTGTCTGACTTCAATGATTTATGAGATTTTAATCTAACTCTGAATGATATATTTGAGTATAAGAATATACGTATTTTAATATATATAATTTTGTGATACATGATGTATGTAATAGCTGTCAGGCAGAACTACGTTTGGATCCGATCGTATTAGAATAATATTGTAAATGTTATCCAATATGTACATAGGCAACCAACGGCAAAGCAACATTGGCCCGATTCAAATTAAATATAAATATAAATTTTATTCTGACCTACACGTGATGAACTTTGAAGCTTTGTTGTGTGTATGCTAACGTTACAACCTGAGTCTACTTACGGAAGCTCCGTAGTGCATAGATGAACATTGTACCTCTCACACACATATGATGATTCCTTGTTTAAAGAAGAAATTTTTTTATTAGAGATTTTCTAGACCTCGGCTCGGGTCGGGGTGTTACATCTAGTGCTCCCCAAAGGTTAAGGTGATGCCCCAGTGGTATTCCTTTCTTTTGACGCTCAAGTTGATTAAATAGCAATGAGCTCCAGTTGTCAATAATAAGTATAAGATTATGAGTAAAAGTAGGTTTATAAGATTCTATGTAAGTTTATAAGTGTAAATTTTTTAGCATGATTGTAAGTATAAGCTTCCAAGTAAGACTATATGTATAAGATTTTGAGTAAGACATTTGAGCAAGACTGTAAGTGTAAGGATTGAATACGATGGTACAAGTAAGAGTAATTGTAAGTATTATAAGTATGTATGGTAAGTTAATATATTTTTTGTCTTGTATATGCTATTTGATGAGATTTTGATTATATGTTATGCATGCTTCTTATGAAAATTATATAAACACATCTATATATGGACTTACATAGTTCATTGTTTAGAACTCTCTTACTAAATAATTTCTACTGAGTATGAAAATATTCATTTCCACTCTTTTTAGCCTCAATATTTAGAGAATTCTTGTTTTTGTTAGTGGACCTATCTTTATGGATTCATGTATGACTTTTGTCTCATTTAAGTCTTTAGTATTTTGCCACATCTTTGTCAAAAATATTGTAGTCCTTATGTATTGGGTGAGATGAGAGTTAATTATGTACATATTTGTCTGGAATTGTGTATTAGATTATAGCTTTGGACTGTTGTGAGATTATACTAAGAGATGTATGGGATATACTTTTAATTAAGCCCATGGTCATGACAAGTTATTCTGTATGTTTTATCTTGAAATAAACCCTAGTAATGTTTGGTGTGACCATATGATGATTTAGAAAAAAAAATTATGACAGAAAATGGATGTACGATGTTTTAAATTTATAAAAACTATTTTCACATGTTTCAAATTTTGTTATTTTTTTCAATTTTTAGCCGTTATATTACAAAATTTTTATGTGAATTTAAATAATATTTATAAAAATCTCGGGCATTAGATTTTTATTGGATGGTAGACCCACAATTAAGTGAATAGAAAATAAGCTTCTGATATGTCTTTTAAAGTGCTCAACCAAAATAAATTAATCCAAATGGAGCTATTAAAATGGGAAAAAACTTTTTTTTAAAATGGAGCTATTAATACGGGACGGATGAAGTACCTTTTTACGTGTTTAATTGTCCTTTTCATCCATATATATTATATAGTGCGGACTTAAGTTCCCCTTAAACTCCAAATATCTTTGTGTTAATTATATAACATTATAATCACTGGCTTTCAAAAAATTTATTGACTATTAACATGGGTCTCTCAAGCCTTGGCTGCTTACTATTCCAAATAAATTTAACCAAAATGTATGTTGCTTATAGAAAAACAATCTTGTGATAAGCTAATGATATTTGAAAAGTAGGATATAAATTCTTTGGTTACATATCAAGACATCTCCGGCAAGAGAGTTAAAACGTTTGACACCTCAGCACCACTCACAATAATTTAGAAGAATTATTTAGCCCATAATCAGTGCATGGAAAACTACCATAACATGGCAATTACTAGAATAATATATAAAATGATTCTTCTCATTATTATTATTTTATAATCATTTATCATTTTATGTATTGTTCTGATTATAATTATTTATGATCATCTATCATCATATAAAAATTCTAAAAAAATATTTTTATGGACATGCTTATTCTTTTTGAAGAACACTATAACTAGGCATAAAAGAAGAAAAGGACAACAACAACGAAAAAAGAGGAGGAAAAACAGCAATATAGATCGTTTATGTAACAATACTAACACTCCATCATGAGAAGTTCACATTTAGTAAAGTGCCTTCCCTATATGTTATACATCAAACATGTACATGCACCTTGGAGTTGGTTATACCACCAAGTCATAGCTACATCCAGCATCTCAATATTTCCCATGTACTACTGATAAGATTTATAACAGTGCTTTGACCTTCAGTTATGTATAGGTGTATTTTTCCGGGAGGGTGTGTAATCCATGACCATCAAATCAGTCCCACCATAAGTTATTCCCTCAGTAGTCACATGGAACTTCTTGTCACTAATTTCCTTTGCAGCAAAGTGCATCTTGCCCAGGCCAGTGATTGGCCTAATCTTGAGTCCTTCAAAAGTATACAAGCATTGATAAAAGATGTGTAAAAAAGCATCACTCCAACTTTACAAAATTATCAATATCTAAAAACCATATTATCAACCCAATTGCATGCAAAGATCTTTGATGAAGGATGATGATCTTGGAGTCATTGGTTTAAGAATACTGCATATCAGAGCTGAATACCGATGTCCAATCTGATTAGCCTTGTAATCAAAACTTAAATATAATACATAAACTATGCATTATGCTTCTTCAAACATTTGATGCATTCCAATGCATATATACTATACCAATACCTTGAGCTGCGACGAGGCAAAGTACAAGTGCAAGAACAAGAAGAGCCCGACTGCTTTGCATGGTGGACATTGAGTGCTAGACGAAGAGACAGGTAGAAATGGTTTGAGCGATGCTCACTTTTATAGAGAGTTTTCACGGGAAAGACTGTTAATGCAAGGGACTGCTATTGATCTTATTCACTTTAGGACATGATTCTCGATCCTTTTTTGTTTGATTGCTTACCGAGCCTATTCCTTCTTTCTTTAGCCACTTATATTTCTATCAACTTCATGGTGGTAAATTGGATTAACAACTATAATTTGTTTGAATAAAATCAAACATTATGTCTGTCTGAGTGATGGAATGGGGAAATCAACTCTTAGCTAGACGAGGGTTAAGAGTATTCATTTGTAGAAAAGGTCATTCTGATTTTTTTTAAATAAAAGCTGTAAGAGATTTTCAAACAATAGCATTACTTTTGACAGAAATGGGATTTTTTATTTTTTTGAAAATAGTCCTCAGATTTAGTACATAGATTGGCCCATATTGATTTTTGCAAAATGAATATTCCTTTGGCCATAAATTAAATGATAAAATTCTCAATTTTGATCTCAATTTTTGGCAACCCTTTGTGGTTGCAACAATTTTCGGTCGACCACTAAGGTGTCCATCTCCGGCCTACAGTCCCATAGGATATGGAAGGGGATGACAAATTTTAGGCTTGAAAATGCTAATGCCGCTTGCAGCACACATTTCGCAAGATGGGCCAATTGATGGCGTGATGCGGGTCCCATGCCTTGTTCCACACAGTAAATTAACATGTACGTCCTGCATATGTTGCCTTAACATTATAAATTTGGGAGTTTTTTCCATATTGTCGGGCCAAAGAATGAAAAATTCCATATTCCATATTGCTTTGAGAGGTGGTTGTGATTCTATCCCATTTTTTGTGAACCCCCCCCCCCCGCTACTTTTGTGGGATTGGTGGGCTGAATGTAGGCATAACTCCAACTGGTGCCTATCCTTCGTTGGGTGTAAGGGCTCTCGATAGGTGAGTTTATACATTTCAGTAGAGTACCATCTTTCATAGTACTCGGGCACATAGAAGTGTCTACTATCAGTTGTTGTAATTGTATGCTTACATGGTAGACCCAAATATTGAAACTTTACACATGTGAAGGTATAATCAACTAGGTTTACCACATCCTGTGAAGAAAATATCATGAGTATGTGCACACGATAAACGACTCTGTCGTGTCCTTGATTACACGACGCATCATATGATCATTACATAGATCATATCTACTTACATGATAATGGAAAAGAATGTGTTTAAACTAACACGATATGAAGCTCACACGCATAAACGAACACACACTATGTATATCGCCGTATGAATGCAATGTACCTGGTAATATAGCAAGTTAACTTGGAAGTAATACAGTGACGCAGGCAATACAATCAAATTCCTTTCTTCTTCTTGCCTGTTTTTAATGTGTTTTCGGGCAAATGGGGTTATCTCTTCCATCATATTTTGTTCGTCCGTCTGACATTTTTCAAATAATGCCGTCGTGTGCTCCCTTGTGTGCTCAATTAAGTGAGTTATAGGAATCGATTTGGCTTTTTTGAACATTGCATTTACACTTTTAGACCTATTTGAGCTGAGGTTCCCATATCTTTTCCTTGAAAATGATATATTGACACAATGCTCCGAACCTATCTTATTTACTCAATCATATGCTTCTGGATTATGTTCTTTAATGTTGTTCATTGTTTCATTGTACATATTCTGTTTGAACGTTTCGGCTGTAACATGGAGCTGATTCTTTAGGTAGTTGTCCTTGAATTTGTCCAGCATATTTGTTGTCATGTGACAGATGCAATATATGTGGTGTGTAGATGGGAAAAACTTCTTTACAACATTAGCCAATCCCTTCTGCCTATCATAAACGATTATATCCAACTCGGCTGGAGGATGAGATAATAGATGATTTCTAAGCAACTCAAGAAACCAACACTAAGTTTTCTCACACTTGTTCTCAACTACTACAAATGTAATGCACAACATATTATTGTTCCCATCTAGTGCAATTACTATCAATAATTGTCCAGGATACTTTCCTTTCAAGAAAGTTGCATCAACCGTTAGCAATGGCCTCAGTATTGTTCTAAAAGCTCTTGCAACGGGGCTAAACATCCATAATACTCTTTTGAAATCGTACCCACCCATAGGTCCGGGAATATCACATGATCTCACTGGCACAACTACACTTCCCTGATTTATATATTCTATCTGCCTCCGATAAGCAGGAAGTAAGTGGTAGGATTTGTCTAGGTCACCATCTATTAAATCAGTCAGAGCTTTACCTGTATGACTGAATATAATTTAGTAAATATTATACGATATCGGCTTACATAGTGTTCCCGATCGCACAACAATTTTTGTTTTCATGTGGCCGGAATCCATACACGATGACTAGTTGTGTTTATGTTAACACGATATTGATGTATGTCGTGTGAGTGCAAATTTCGACTATAGTTTAAGTGTGTAACAATAACATGCTAGACTAACATATTGTGACACTAAATCAACACTTCGATTATTCTCATGCATTACCTGCACACCAGCATTTCTTGTAGTTCGCAGTTATGCCCAGTGCTTAAAAATATAACTTGTTATGCTCTTAGGCGTAATATCCACTGAGTCTTTAAATAGGACATAACATTTTCTCGCTATCTAAAGATGTGGTGCTAGGGGATGGTCAGTTGACTTTGGGTTCCACATGAATGAATCGGCACTAACCTCGTGATAGTCACATGATCTCCTATATTTGAAGACTTTATGTACTAGTTATAAGAATCATTGGAGCACTTTGCGGTGTACATATTCCGGTTTTAATCCACAACACGATATGTAAAATTTGCCTTTATTGCTAAGTCAATCAAGACCCTCTTGAAATGCAACAGGCTTAGAAAATGTGCATCCAATTTGAGGAGCTTCTCGTAATCCTTAGCTTGCAAACTGCCCGTCATTAGTTGACCTTCACCAATATTTAGTTTCAACATGTTTAAATCATCGACTGTATCCCAATCTGCCTCCGCCTCAATGTCGACATTACTAGGAACATCGCTGTTTCCAAATTCTTCATGGTCGGACATACTTTCCATGCCAACTATATCATTATCGTACCACTGATCCTAACCCCACATATTTTCAACTTCTTCGCCTTCTCCACCGTCGTAATTACAAGGGCTATATGGATGTTCGTAGTTATCAAATGAAGTCTTTGTCCCACCCATCATTGGCGACAATTCCTCTGATCTATTCTGATTGACTTCTATTTCAGGTTCTGTACTCGTTGGATTGGTGAAAGAAGATTGACGTGAATTTGTTGAGGGCAAGTTTCCCAGTTCTCCCAATCTGCATTGCACATTATCGTGTTAAAAAATTGCGACATCAGTCGACATCATGTATTCTGTTACCTCGCTTACATTTCAAACCGTGTAATCAAAACCACGACATGAAAGCATGTCGTGTTATTATATCTACGTTGCAACTCATAATTGCTATATATTGCATGTGTATATCATGTAATTACTAATGCGTTATATTACACGTCATGGGACAAGGCATGGGACGTACATATTACTTCATACGATATGATTTACCCTTAACATGATATGTTCAATATCGTGGTCTTGAGTACACGAAATATTCCAATTGCGTATAATCTAAAGATTCATTGTTACTTAACAATTTTAAAAGTGAACTGAGTTTCATTGAATTTGTATGAAAACTGTCATTAGTGCTGGGATGAGCCATTACGATGGGTGATTCAGCTCTATTGGCTGTCTGATTCCTTTCTACGGAGGTGATGGTGATTTATCACCTTTGTCGGTCTGTTTCATCTCGGCATACAATGATAACACCTTCTTATTCGCCTTCTTATGAATGGAAAACACTGACTGGAGGTCCTCATCGTCTTATAATTCATATATCATGGATAATTGAGAGGATAAAATTAAATACTTCAAACTGACATTACCATTGACGGAAAGTCATGCTTTGACTTGCCCTAGCAGCTCGCTGAAGCTCACCAACAGATAAATGTTCATCAACCGTGCCATTCCACCAATATACACACCGCCATTGCCTACCTCTCCATTATAATAGATGCAAACACTAATCATATCCATGATCGGTGCAAAAGAAGGATCGTTTCTGCGAAATACAGCCTTTAGAGCACTCACACAGCTTCTGCGGTGTCAAAAAATATTTTTTTCTTGTTCATTGATGCTCATCGGTGAGTCACCGCCGGTCAGCTCTTGTCGGCGAGTTCCGTTTGCCGCCGATAACTCACAGCACACTGGAATGACGCATCACTATTTCGGTTTTCATTTATTACTCTCTACTTTAAAACATGATATAGTAGAAACCTAATGGCAGTAATTGGTCCATAAATAGGTTATATGACATTTTCGTTTAAAATCCAGGGAATATAAAATTTTTCATTCTTTGTCTATGCAATATGAAAAAATTTTTAAATTTGGGCTCATTCTAATATGTGGTTCTCGCCCATCTAGTTTGTTGATTTTCCAGCCTCATTTTGACAGCTGAGAATTCAGGCAAGAACAAGAAGACCCACGTAAGGCCCTTATCTAGGGTATCCTCTTTCTTCAGTCCCTAGTTACAACTTACAAAAAGTCATTTTGATGTAATAATAGGCCAATTAAGGATGAAAATTGTGTTTTCATGGATTTGTGGTGAAAGGGGGAGACAGATGAGACTAAAGAGAGTGTATATTACCGACATAGAAAGAAGGTCAGCAATGCCTGCACCACTCTTGAGCACCCAAATTACAAAACATGAGCATGTGAACTTATACAGTTTATAATGGTAAACTCATGCGTTCTCGCTTTCAACTAGTGATTTGAAAGTAGATCTTTACCTTTCGTGTGACATTGCATTGAGCCACTGGAGAGAATATGCAATAGACAACCTTGGGAATTTAAAGCATGACTTGCACAGTGCATTAGTCTTCCGTGTTATGGGGAAATACATGCACCGAAGCGTGATTTTTATGTCCCGCAAGAGTTCACCAGCATGACAGATTCAGTGAAAAAACATCCCACAGGTTTCCTAGAGTGTACTCAGGCCCTTTTTGTTCATATTTTTAACCCATGAAATAGGCCATTAGGATGCACATTTGAATCTTCTCACCCCAAATCATTAGATTTCGATCAAACTACTCAGTGATTCAAACCCGCTTGCCCACGAGTAATGTGTGTTGTAGATGAAAATCTGACAGCAACTGATGCAGTTGTGTATATATACGTCGTTGACCAAGTTGGATAATGTTTAATAGAAAATTTAATTGGTCAGATTATATATGAGATGTCACGGTGAAGTAGTTATAAAAATAGAGGGAAATATTAGAACATGAACTGGGACCCGCACAATGCTGTAGTATATACACGTGGTTGGTGGCAATTGAAAAATAATCATCTCCATCCGAGTTGCGGGTCCCACTTCTTTCTTAGCACTAAAAATCTCTATTTTCAATGGACAAGAATAAAGTAATTTTTTTCTGTTTTCTGAGATAAAATTCCAATAATGAAGAACTATCTAAATTTCGTTTTTCTGGAACGTACCCCTAGACCCTCAGTTTATCATCAAACTCTAAAGCAGATCTAGAAGCTGGAAGCCTAATCTTCTTGTAGGGTAAAACCATAGAGCATGGAGAACATGTCCAACTTTGCTGTGTCTTCCTTTGTAGGCTAACAGGGATGAAGATGCACTTGCTTGTGCTTAAGTTATTTGACCATGCTCATCATGATTATACTCCATTGCATGCCCATTTGTCTCAAAACCTAGTAGACATTTGAGTTGTGATCACAGTGGCGGAAGTTATTGATTGATAAAATTGTGGCAAAAAAGCGAGACATGAGAGACCAACATGACGGCGACTACCGACACGGGAGGAAGGTATGCAATGCCTTGGGCCGCTTTGACGCAACCTTTTTAGTATAGCTTAAGAAGCTTATGTCATAATGAGTTTTCACAATCCTTAGCCGCTCAATTGAAATGCTTTAGGCCGGCCACTGGTAAGGATAAAATTAACTCTCTAATATCCAATTAGTCCCAATCGGAATATATTATACTAATTAATCCTAACATTAACGATTGATAAGAAAAATACATTAATACCCCTACGTTAAAAACTCAACTCGTTCACACGAAAACCGTCACTCGAAACCAACTGAGGAGGACGATCAATCGGACTACTACAAAGAGCAACTGGCCTTGAGTTTGGACGGGTCAATGAGGATGTTGTCACTACTCTTGGTGAAGTCAGAGTGGTGGAGGGGTGGCGATGGCCTCAGAGGCGGTCTGGATGTAGCAGAGGAAGGGGGAGATGAAATGATGTTCCTTGACATGTCTATGGATGAATCATCGGTTGACCTACCAAACCTAATACAACATGTATATCGAGTGGTCTCTCTACAAGCTGTCAACAGGACTTCAAAAGATGCTTTTCCCCAAGATGCCTTTTTTTAATATAAACCCCTATAGCTAAAGTGACTCTTCTTTCTTCTTCAACCTGAAAACAAGCTCTAAGAGGCTAGAAGTTTGATTTTGATGCTATTTCAAGGAGCATAATCAAGATTTGAGAGTCATCCAAGCCAAGATGGAGGTGGGAGAGCTTAAAGATTGGATTTTGAAGTGATAGTATTACTAACTATGACATTCCCAAATCTCTATTGTCACAACTTTGGATTTTTATAAGAGTTTTTTCCATATTGCTTGGCCAAAGAATGAAAAATTCCATATTCCCTGGATTTTAAACAGAAATGTCATATGACTTTTTATGGACCAAATTGCCCTTAGGTTTTTACTATATCATGTTTTAAAGTAGAGAGTAATAAATGAACACCGGAATAGTATTGTGACATTCCTGTGTGCTGAGAGTCATCGGCGGTGAACGGAACTCGCCGGCGAGAGATGACTCACTGGCGAGCATCAATGAACAAGAAAAAAATATTTTTTGATACCGCAGATGCTATGTGAGTGCTCCAAAGGCTACATTTCGCAGAAACGATCATTCTTTTATACCGATCATGGATAGGATCAGTATTTGCATCCATTATAATAGAGAAGTAGGCAATGACGGCGTGTATATTGTTGGAATGACACGATTGATCAACATTCATCCATCGGTGAGCTTCAGTGAGCTGCTGGGGAAAGTCAAAGTATGACTTTCCATCAATGGTATACATCCTCCCAATCATCCATGATATATAAATTACAAAACGATGAGGACCTCCAATCATTGTTCTCCATTCATAAGAAGGCTAATAAGGAGGTGTTATCATTGTATGCCGAGATGAAACAGACCGACAACGGTGATAAATCACCATCACCCTCTGTAGAAAGGAACTAGACAGTCAATAGAGCTGAATCACCCATCGTAATGGCTCATTCCAGCTCTAATGACGGTTTTCATACCGGATTCAATGAAACTCAGTTCACTTTTAAAACTGTTAGGTAACAATGAATCTTTAGATTAGACGCAATTGGAATATTTTGTGTACTCCAGACCACGATATTGAACATATTGTGTTAAGGGTAAAATCATATTGTGTGAAGTAATAAACACGATGTGTAATATATCGCATTAGTAATTACATAATATACACATGCGATATAGCAATTATGAGTTGCAACGTAGATATAATAACACGACATTCATTTATGTCGTGGTTTTGATTACACAGTTTGAAATGTAAGCAAGGTAATAAAATACATGATGTTGACTGATGTCACAATTTTTTAACACGATAATGTGCAATGCAGATTGGGAGAACCAGGAAACTTGCCCTCAACAAATCCACGTCAATCTTCTTTCACCAATCCAATGAGTATAGAACTTGAAATAGAAGTCAAGCAAAATAGATAAAAGGAATTGTCGCCAACGATGGGTGGGACAAGGACTTTATTTGATAACTACGAACCTCCATACAACCCTTGTAATTATGACGGTGGAGAAGGCAAAGAAGTTGAAAATATGTGGGGTGAGGATCAGTGGTACGATAATGATATAGTTGGCATGGAAAGTATGTTTGACCATGAAGAATTTAGAAACAGCGAGGTTCCTAGTAATGTCAAAGTTGAGGCGAAGATAGATTGGGATATAGTCGATGATTTAAACATGTCAAAACCGAATATTGGTGAAGGTCAGCTAATGATGGGCAGTTTGCAAGCTAAGGATTGCTAGAAGCTCTCGAATTGGGTGCATATTTTCTAAGTCTATTGCATTTTAAGAGGGTCTTGATTGACTTAACAATAACGGCGAATTCCACATATCATATTGTGGATGAAAACCGGAATACGTACACCTCAAAGTGCTCCAATGATTCTTGTAACTGGTATATAAGGGCTTGAAATATAAGATATCATGTGATTGTCACGAGGTTAGTGCCGACTTATTCATGTGGAACCCAAAGGTAGTCAACTAATCATCCCCTAGCATCGCACCTTTGGATAGCAAAAAAATATTTTGGCCTGCTTAAAGACTCAGTGGACATTACACCTAAGAGCATAACAAGTAATATTTCAAAGCACTAGGGCATAATTGTGAACTATAAGAAATGCTGGCGCACAGGTAATGAACGAGAATAATCATAGTGTTGATTTAGTGTCAAATTATGTTAGTCTAGTGTGTTATCGTTTACACGCTTAAACTATAGTCGGATTTTGCACTCACATGATATATGTAAATATAGTGTTAACATAAAACATGACCAGTCATCGTGTATGGATTCCGATCACACAAAAACATAAAATGTCGCGCGATCGGGAACACGATGTAAGCAGCCATCGTATAACCTTTACTAAATTCTATTCTGTTGTGCAGGTAAAACACTAACTGATTTAATAGATGGGGACCCAAATGAATCCTACCGCATACTCCTGCTTACGGAAGGCAAATAGAATATATAAATTCGGGCATTGTAATTGCTCTAGTGAGATCATGTGATATTCCCGGACCTATGGGTGGGTACAATTTCAAAAGGGTATTCTAAATGTTTGGCCCCATTGTGAGAGCTTTTAGAACAACACTGATGTTGTTGCAACGATAGATGCAACTTTCTTGAAAGGAAAGTATTCTGGACAGCTATTGATAGCAACTGCACTAGACGGGTATGTTGTGCGTTGCATTTGCAGTGGTTGAGAACGAGTGCAAGAAAACTTGGTGCTGGTTTCTTGAATTGCTTATAAATCATTTATTTTCAAATCCTCCAACTGAGTTGGATACAATCGTTTCTGATAGATAGAAGGGATTGGCAAATGCTGTGAAGAAGTTTTTCCCATATACACACCACAGATATTGGATCGATCACATGGCAGCAAATATGTTGGACAGAATCAGCTCCATGTTGCAGTTGAAACGTTAAGACAGAATGTGTACGACAAAACAATGTACAACATTAAAGAACATAATTCGAAAGCATATTCTTAGCTAAATAAGATAGGTTCAGAGCACTGGGCCAATGTATCATTTATAGGGAAAAGATATGGGACCCTCAGCTCAAATAGGTCTGAAAGTGTAATTGCAATGTTCAAAAAAGCTAGATTGATGCCTATAACTCGTTTAATTGAGCACATGACAGCATTATTTGAAAAATATCGGACAAACGGACAAAATATGATGGAAGAGTTACCCATTTGCTTGAAAACACATTGAAAACAGGCGAGAAGAAGCAAGGAATGTGATTGTATTGCCTGTGTCAATGTATGAATTCCAGGTTAACTCGCTATATCACCAGGTACATTGCATTCATACAGCGATGTACATAGCATGTGTTTGTTTATGTGTGAGAGCTTCATATCGTGTTAGTTTAAACACATTATTTTCATTTATCATGTAAGTAGATACGATTTATGTAACGATCGTATGATGCGTCATGTAATCAAGGACACGACAAAGTCGTTTATTGTGTGCTCATAGTCACAATATTTTCTTCACAGGATGTGGTAAACCTGGTTGATTGTACCTGCACATGTAGAAAGTTTCAACATCTAGGTCTACCATGTAAGAATGCAATCGCAGCAATCGATAATAGACACTTCTATGTATCTGAGTTCTGTGAAAGATAGTACTCTACTATTGTATAAACTGACATATTGAGTGCCCTTACACCCAACAAAGGATAGGCACCAATGGGTACTGGCTGGAGTTATGCCTACATTCAGCCCACTTATCCTACAAAAGCAGCGGGGGGCGTCCACGAAAAAATCGGATTGAGTCACAACCGCTTCTCAACGCCCCGTGAAAATGTGGAACATGCAGTCAGTTGGGAGACAACCGCAAACGATGTATCAGCACACAAGGGGGGCCTCCCAATGTGGTAGATGTTCCAACAACAAGCCGAAAGAGGTCGAATAATAGAGTACGTAAATGGTGTAAGGAAGGGGAGCATCGATCAGGATAACCTTTTCCACCCCCATTCTTTAGCTGAAATTTTTGTATATGCACCGTGTTATCAACAACATGTAATATGTAATTAACGTGTTCCTAAAAACACGAAATGTTGTACATAGGGTATACTATATATTTGTATCGTGTAATCGACAACACGACCAAAAGGGGTTACGTGTTACTAATTACACAATAAAATCAATCGATTATAAATTCTTTTGTCAAGAGTGTCCATTGTTTACACAATATTGGACATATCCTGTGTTCTAACACACGACAATTCCATGCTAATAATGACCCAATTCCTGATGCATCATTCTTGAAGCAGCACCACAATGTCCGCTGCATCAATACCTTCCATCCCGTTGTATTGCATTATATCTTAGGAGTTTGCAAGGAGATAACTCACACAGTGATGTTCTTCGCAGAGACGGATCATACGGTAGATTGTTGTAGTGGTGGCTAGTGAATCGGCTCTTCATTAGATACGGTCCTCACCTATATCAGATGGAGGGCACGATTCGCTAGACTACAATATATCAATGTCTCCAATGATTCGTCGCATTTGTGCCCTATATGTCATCAACATACTCTGCAGTGGTCATCTAGAACGTTATTTTATTTGGTTATCCATTTGAACATGTGATGTGAATAATAGTATTTTTTATGTCATGAACTAAGGTTATGTAAATTAAAATAGAAGTAACAGTTATTGATTTTTTATCCAAATAAACCAATGGAGTAATTATATGTAGGTCATCTATTTTGATACACGACTAACATGCCAATCGTCTTCGTAAAAACACGCATTGAAATGTATCATTTGATAGAACAAAGATATGATTTACTCTGTGTTGTATATACGATAGCATGACCTTAGCGTCTATCGTCAGATCGGTCAAATGATATGCAGAAATATTCTTCTAATCGCATGTCATGGGACATGATATTGTACATATCATTTGATCGAATGCACGACAACATCAACGACCAGGTGTTTCCAAGTATGTACAATCCGATCATATGCTTACTAACACGTAAGCAAACGAATTGTACGCTAAAACACACGACTAATTGCACCATCGTGTAAAAACATGATATCCATAGAAGACCCCATTTAAACGATAACACGACCTTAGCGAGTATCGTGAAGTCAATAATACGATAGGATGAACATTAAGTGAGTATTGTGTACAATGACACGACTGTGATACATTTCGGGTTTCCAATTAAATTCCTTGAGGATTCAGTTCCCGAATAGTCAGCACATTGAACGATATTCTACTTAAATTCCCGAAGAGTAACTCCCAAAGAATCAGCTCAATTTACAGAGTTTCAATAACTTCCATAACCCTACGCTTTAGAAGAATCCCTTCCTGCCTATAAATATAACGGTGACCCATGGGCATACCGAATTTGAGAGGAGGACACAAAAGAGAGGAGGATCAACTGCGCCTCAGCGGAACCTCTGTGACATTGCTATCTCTCCATTGTCCGATCCCGTAACCCATGATACGCTGTTGTCCTTGGCCTATGGAGGCAGCTTATAACCGGAATGTGTTCAGTGAGTGGTGTAATTACAATGTTGCGGATGTTCCATCGCATCTGTATAGCCTGGTCCGATAGTATGCAAGGAGATCTGACATGGAGATTGCTTGCCCAATGCTGTTCTGCGTGTCGACATATCATACGAGAGATTGCTTTAGCGGCGGCTGGTGAATCAGCCCTCCATCGGATACAGTATTCATCTATATCCAACGGTGAGCTTGGTTCACTAGACGGAGATATATCAATGCCTCCAATGATCTGTTTGAGTCGCGCCCTATATGTCTTCAACATCCTCCGTAGTTGTCATCCAGACATTTATCTTTGTTTTTTGCAAATAAATAATTATTTGTTGATGTATTGGACCAATGTTATATAATGAAAAGTATTAGTTATAAATTTGTTTGCATCAGAATATCACTTAATTAATTTGTTTTTTTCCTCATGTGGTTTTTGAATAATGGTACTTCTGATAACACGACCTAAACTACTATCGTAAGATCGATGATACAATGACCACCAAGTTATTCAAAATAATACATCATCGATCCGAATACACGACATCGGTAAATATTGTATTCTAGATTACACGACAGAATCATCGGCCATATGTGTAACTCGTGCTCTTATTAGCACTACATGAGATACATTCAGTGTATTATCAGTCACACGACAAATATAGTGGTCGTATGTTCGGTGACACGAAATGAGGGAAAGCTCATTGAACCTCATGGTTCAGTCCAAACTTGTAGTGCAGCCCGAACCTTATCGTTTGAGCCACCAAGTCTAGTGGTTCGGGGACGATAAAACATTCTCGTGTGGCCAAACTGTCGTGTTCGCTCCTGTCTCACTATATATTAGGGTTAGGGCTCGGGCTCGGCCAAGCGTGTGTTTGGCGATGAGATGGATAATTCGGGAGATTGCTGTAGCGGCGTTTGGTGAATTGGCCCTCCATCGGATACGGTCCTCACATATATCCAATAGTGGGCATGATTTAGTAGACAACGATATATCAATGCCTCGAATGATCCGTTGTAGTCATGCCCTATCGGTGGGTGTGCATGGAGATCATAGACACACTCATGTTCTACACGTCGACGGATCATACGAGAGGTTGCTTTAGTGGCGGCTGGTGAATCGGCCCTCCATTGGATACGGTGTTCATCTATATCCGACAGCGGGCTTGGTTCATTAGATGGCGATATATCAATGTCTCCAATAATTTGTCACTTTTGCAACATATTGGTCATCAACATCCACTGAAGTGGTCGTCAAGAACGTTATTTGATTTGGTTTGCTATTTTAAACTTTCCTATGACCATTGTCATTCGCGAGATCATTTGGTCGTTAGTTAGGATAAACGACATCCATCGATATCATTTGTTTGATTACACGACATCAAACATGTCCTAATAGGAGATGATGTGTATGCGATAACATGACCTAATAGGAGATTGTGGGAAGTATTATACAATTGGATATTTGTCTACTTCTGTTTTGCGCTTTTGATGACACAACATTGGTACATATCATTTGATCGAATAGACGCCACCTGGCTGAATGTGACTTCGTGTAAATACAAACACAATAACAACATGTATTTCTGTTCCAGTGGATAATTTTAAAATAAGGGGTCAAAGAAATAAAGAAATTTGTCAGTTAATCGCAGAGTGAAAAAAGTCTATTGTCTGGATCGAATTCCTCGCCGATTCAGGCCCGAAGAATAGCAGCACAGATATGCAGACTGACCAAGCCTGTTATCTATAGTTGTCTAAAATTAGGTTGAAGGAAGCCCCCTATCACGACCCAGATTTTTTAAATCCCTTTTTAAATAAAGGACACGTGATAAATAGTGATAATTTTTTTTTCTTTCTTAAACACAAAACAAATCATTCGATTAAATATCCAGGTCGTGATAGTTGGTAGCTGAGGTATTCCTTTAATTGCACCCTACATTTTATGCAAGTCCTTTAATCGTTCCACTTGTTCTAATGAAACAAACAATATCAATCAATGTTATTAATTATTTCTCGAACTATTGTTTGATAATTAATATTCTCGTCTAATCTCAATGACAGACAAACTCATCAGATGTCAACTTAAGTGACAAATGATAACTAAACACCCTAAAATCTACCAAGCCCTTGGAATCTACCAGGAAGTACCATCACCCCTCCTAGCCCAAGAAGGACCTGACCGGAGTGGAAGGGCATGACCCACAACTACACCTGAACAGAAGTGGCGGGAAAAGCTAACCAAGCAGGATGTCAGCTAATCCAATTGTGTGTACACTAAAAGATCCTCAATAGATCTGTGGTGAGTCTAGCTCACGCAGAGCTCCCTCCAATGGGGAGGTGCAACTACACGGTCAAATCAGCGGCTCCTCAATAGAGTGAAAACTCAGGAAACCATTCTGAACCCTATCTTGCTCATCATCTATAAGCCAGGATTCCGAATGACTATCCCAAACCCTATTAGTCCCTTCTAGACTAGGGTCTAAAACTTGAAACTTCCATCGGTTCATCAACCAAGGCTAATCGTCAGGTCAAAGGCTTTGTTCACTATATGAACAAGTCCCAGACCCCTCTAAGGTATTTTAGTCTTCATCTTGATAAGGTGTTCTTGCTCAATCCAAAGTTATCCACCCAATCAATTAATCTTTCAATAATTTTAAGCTAGTGATACTGTCACTATCATAACATCAATAGCAAAATATTGAAACAATGAATAAGATAAATAAGAAGAACCACATAGGTACAAGCACATCATAATATCAATAATCAAATTCAATAATGATATTAGAATTGTTCAAGCTCACATGCCCTTACCCTCCTTCGGTTAATTTATTAAATCTTTATGAAAATTGATCATAATGCACCTAAGGGCATTAAGGTAATTATCTAACATTGGATATGGTCCTCTCTGCTCTTGGGTAAGTCTTTAACCTCTCAAAAGTTTTCAATATCACATTGGCCCGTTAATAACATCCACGCGAATGTGGGCCGGTCTGCATAGGGGTATTTCTATCTTTTTGTTCAGAGCTTCTCTGAACCTCAATGGGTCCAAAACTAATCTCAAGGTTACATCTTGACATTATGAACCCGAAGAAATTTTCTTGCCGTTTAACGGGGTCGTAAACCCCTTGAACAGACCCCAGTTCAAATAATCATTTTACCCTAACCCTAGGGGTAGAACAGTCAATTATCTATGTATTGAGATTTTTCCCCACCTTGTAGATTGGTTTAAATTTAGGTTACCCATTACACTCTCACTAAGAATTTTTCCTAATTTTTAAAATCACACATAGGCCACTGAACCGGAGCCCCAAAGTCGGGTAAGTGGTTTTCACACGACAATTTTACTATAAGGGGTAAAAGGGTTATTTTATAGTCTTTGGAATTTTTCCCATATCTAAAATTTGGTATGAATACTCCCATACTTCTCAAGGTCCAATAGAAATTGTCTATAATTTTTTTGACATTTTTATCCCTATTTACCGGACCCGGTTCGACCCTTCATTCATTTCTTTTTTTTTAAACCGGATCGGTTTGGTTTGGGTCGACGACCCGCAACACGGGTCGTCTTCCGTGCGTCCGGTGAGAAGCATTTCTGCCTCTAGCAGCGCCATCCCTAGCCGCTACAATGGGGCAGTGGCTTGGGCTCCACTGGATCACCTCCAGGTAGCGATCCTAGTGAGGCTGGCCCTGCCGCCTACCGGTGGCCAGCTAAGGCCAAAGACACATTTTTTTTATTTCGCAGGAGAAGCCGTGATGGCAGGGCCCCAAGGCCCGCCAATTGGATGGGCTTGACTGGATCTCCGTCATCTGGTGATTCCAGCCACCCAGGTTGTTATGACTCGTTTAGAAGGCTTATTAGGAATAATTTATTTTATTAATAGTTATGTACTTAGGGAGTTACTTGTAATTTCTATTTAATTGGTATTAATGGGTTTTTAGGTTAGTATTTAGGCCCGTTTAGAAGTTCTATTTAATGTAAGGGCTACGCCCTAATTTAAGTTTGCGAATGAATTAGCCTTTAATTAGTCTTTTGGTTATTCTTCTTCCCATCGTCCAAACCTAATCTATCGTCTACCATTCCCTCCTTTTCGTCCAAACTCTTCTCTCAAACCCTAATGCCTTCTCTCTTCATCTAGCCTTCCCTGTCGTCCCTTCTCAACTCTATAGCTTCCTCTACGTATTCACCTATAAATCTAACGATCTACAACATTAATATCAGAGCAGTTCCGTTCTGAGAATTGTATTAAAAAAATGACAGAATAGTATGGTGTCATCTTTCTCGGTGCCAAGCAGGGGCGATCATTCTTCTCTGTAGCAGGACAACCGTGGTCTAGTGCAAATCTTTTTCGGTTCTCTGTGAGCACCAGCGGGGACCTCAATTTTGTTGGCCAAGCTTCCCCCATTCGGATCATTATTAGAGTTGCAGTGATGGTTTGGTCGCCGACTAAGCAAAGGGCGATGTTGGTACTTCTCCCACCTCCTAAACCACCGCCGAATCTCACTGCCAACAGCCATGCACAACAGCCATTTTTTGGCCATGGTCATCCACTGCGGATTGAATTTGGGCGAAGAGATGAAATTTTGAAGAAAAAAGAGAGACGCCGGAATAGAGAAGCAGAAGGCAGCGTCGAGGTTGAAGAAGACATTGCGTCAATGAAGAAATCTCCACCCTTGCTGGTGAGGGCTTTCGACCAGCGATGGGTCACTGTTGTGGGTGCTAGGGCAACCGATGAAGGATCGCACCGAATCGGCCGTTCAACATAGTTCCTTCCCTTCCCAGCCTCATTTTTGCAATGACTATAAATTTTCGGGTGACTCTGCTCCCTCGTACATATCCAAACACAGATCAACAAAGGAGAGAGTTCACGGCAAGATTTTTGGCCGATTGAGCAGAGAATTCTTGATGGCGGCGCTAAGGCAACTGCTAGAAGACGAAGACCTTCACAATGATGGTTCTGGAAACTGGGACTTACAACAGACATTGGCAGATGGTTTTGGTATAACCGGTTTTAACAAATAGAACCGGGTCCTGCAAATTGAAGTCCTTAAGACCACAAACCGGGTCCAGAGAATTCAAGGCCTAAAATCTATAAACCGGGTTATGCACTCCAGAGACATTTCTGGAAACAAAGTCCAGCAGGGGCTGAAATCCGGAATCGAATCCAGCATCCAGCGCAACTCCCTCTATTCCGAGCCTCATGCACGCAACCACTCTGCAGATTTTTCTCAAGATTATATTCTCTCTATCATAACCAACTGCGTGGAGGAATTTGGGCGTTCAGAGAGGAAGACAACTCCAGCACATTTAATGGCACCAAATCTACCGTCCAGATTCAATCATGCAACAATCTTCCATTCCGCATTCTGCTGCGATTTCCCCAGAATTCTTGCTGCTGCATTCCATTTTTGGATTTCAAAGTATCTCCAGCTGTAATGTCTATTGGTGGAAAGACAACTCCTTCTATGTGCCAAAGTGTCAGTTGGCTCATGGCTCATTTTGACATCCGTAAAAAACAAAGCTGAAGTACCTAAAGCTGGTCCAGTGGAAATTTCAGCCCATTTGAGTACCCAGTATGCAGCAGAGCAATAGTGGGCCCATATACCATATTATACAATCTCAAGTGCCGGTTATCATTTTAGGGATTTATTTGCTCACCTTTACGGTTCAAGTGTCGATTATCACCTCAAAGACGAGGTGATGTGGAAGCAGCGGTGGATTGTTATGACCCGTTTAGAAGGTTTATTAGGAATAATTTATTTTATTAATAGTTATGTAATTAGGAAGTTACTTGTAATTTTTATTTAATTGGTATTAATGGGTTTTTAGGTTAGTATTTAGGCCCGTTTAGGAGTTCTATTTAATGTAAGGGTTGCGCCCTAATTTGAGTTAGTGAATGAATTATCCTTTGATTAGTCTTTTGGTTATTCTTCTTCCCATCGTCCAAACCTAATCTATCGTCTACAATTCCCTCCCTTTCATCCAAACTCTTCTCTCAAACCCTAATCTCTTCTCCTCTTCATCTAGCCTTCCCTATCATCCCTTCTCAACTCTACAACTTCCTCTACGTATTCACCCATAGATCTAACGATCTACAACATAGGTCCCTCCGGCCAGGAGCCTCGTTGCGCCACCACAGTATTCTCTTCTCTTTCTCTCTCTCTTTTTCTTTCTCTGCGATGATCCGGCGGCCAGCACAGCGGCAGCCGAGTCCGCCGTTGCCAAGGCCTCGCCGGAGCAAGGGGCAGCCACGGCCAGAGTCATGGACACCGAGGCTAGGGCCAGGGCCACCACGGACAAGGCCATGGCCGCCCTTGCTTAAGACCGAAACCATTGTTCACGTGAACAATTTTTGCAGAAATTGCTTTTAATATTATTTTCAATAAATTAAATTAATGAATTTCCTACAAATTTCAACTTGAAATCCTACCTCAACGGCTGAGTTGTCATCAATCCACCCCGCCGGAGCCTCACCGGAGCTTCACCTTTCACTGCCTTCTCTCCTCCAATCGGGCAAAGACCCCCTAAATTGTGCCATAAGAATGCCTTTTATAAACATGGGGATTAGGGTTCCTAATCCCTCCAGAATTTTGGCCCAACCACCTTACTTAGATACCCTATTTAGGGACCTAAAAATTAATTTCGGAACTCTAAGTAACCGGGCCTGCAAGATGACTTAAATGGGCCAAAAATACATCTAAATCGGGTAAACGGGCCCTATACGATATATTCAACTTTGAACAGTCGTATCTCCCTCATCCAAACTCTGATTTGCGCGTTCTTGGTGGTGTTATGAAGCTCTGTCTATCTACTTTCTAATAGAATTAGTTTTAGTAAAAAAAATTATCTATGTAGGGAATTATTATACTAAGAATGTCAATGGGTCAAACACCCTATTTTCCACGTATTTAATTTTTGAAACTCAGGAAAATTCGGGATATTACACCCCTTGCAAGCTTTGCTACATAGTACATGAGGTACAAACCACAATCTTCATTTGTTTCCTGATACAGGCATTTGTTGATCTTAGTCATTGGCCACCGCCGAGCACCCTTTATCTTAAGGGCCTTCTTCATTCTACTGGCAACTTGTTTCCTGACACTGTCTGCCGCTGTAAAGTGGTGACCGTGGTCACCCTTTAGGGGATTGTACCATCTAAATCGCTTCTCCCTGGAGCGAACAATAAGAAAGAGAAAGTGGCCCGTGACATAGATAGGAATGAAACCGCTCTCCTTGTTAACATTCAGGCCTCTCAACAATATGCCAACAAGTTTGCCCTCTTTCTCCGCTGGCCCTTTGGCCATGCCAAAGTTAAAATAGTGCTGAATGGCGAACTTTTTGAAAAAATAGTTACGATACCTGCCTGGATTTCTCAAATTTCGTTCATCAAGAAGTTGGAAGAAGACGTCTATGATCTACACAAAATCAAACATGTTAGTAATGACATGATAGTCGACAGATCATGACATCTTTTACACGATAAGTGATTATATTGTATGAACGATAACATGATGCATTTACATGTCGTGTATTAATTAACACGCTAGTTTTACTTCAGCCATTACAGTCGAAACTTAATGTATTAGGAAAACAACGATATGAGCATAGGTCATGTAATTGATAAAATGATAATTAATTGTACATCTTCATCAGTTATTCAATCGTTTAATTGATAACACAATAGAGGTTAAAACATATATGCAATGAAATGATATTACCTCATTCATTATGCACTGCTACTTTAATAGAGATAGGTAGTCGGTGTAGAGGAGTGTTTCTATGGGCCATTGCTTGTATGGGTTCGACAGAAATTCCATGATAATGTCCTTATCTGTCTCCTTCTGAAGCTCCATGTGGAACACCAACTATGTGTCAAGATAGCCCTTTAGCCGCAGACTGTGCTCCTCCTTATTCGCAGTATCCTCCTTATTCGTCTTATTCACAATATCATCTTTGACCTCTATCACATTGTAGATATTCTCCATTACTTCCGCATCAACTGGAGGAGTATCCGATAAAGTGCTACCACTGGAGCTAGTGTTTGAGACCGCCGGTTCCAGGGTGGGAGACTCCAAATGTGCCGGATGGATAATACATGGGCCAGGGACCAATGCCAGAGGAACTTCATTACTAGGCTTTGCAGGCTGGGCAATGTGTCCAAACTTAGACAACTTCTCATCAATGTAGCTATTGAAACGCTTCGGCTTCATCGAGCCCTGAGCCGAGACTTTCTTCAATGCCTCCTCACCATGAGTAGGTGGTTCAACAATGGTAGACCTCGACTTCCGTGGCACAGGAGGTAAGAAGTGAGCGCCAGGAGCAGCTTTCCACTTGAATAAGAGTTTTATTGCTTGTTTCGGAACTGCTCATTTATTTGCTTCCTGGGGTGCTTCCATTCCCTGCAAGGGTTATTCCGGTATCTCCATGTGTTCTGCCA
Organism: Saururus chinensis; assembly: GCA_035235625.1. Taxonomy (NCBI): domain Eukaryota; kingdom Viridiplantae; phylum Streptophyta; class Magnoliopsida; order Piperales; family Saururaceae; genus Saururus; species Saururus chinensis. The sequence goes on from CP141146.1 coordinate 39,605,287, forward strand.
GTCGCTCACAGTGTTCCGGCCCATCACGGACTTGAGCCACGACCTCCTGGGAAAGGTCCGGTTCCTCTACCTCTCAGGGAAGGTCTGGTTCCATGACCTCCTGGGGATGTTCTTCGACCTCCTAGGGTTGTTCCACGACCTCCCTTGGTTGTTTTAGGAATTCTGCATTTAGTTTTCTTAAAAATCTTGTTATTACGGTCCTTTGCAACTTCATACCAATCTTCTTCTTCGATTTGGTGGCAGCTTGCGGTTGTCATTTCTCTGTATTTAAGAAGTAAGCAATCATGTTAGTAAACAAACGATATGCACGCCAATCATCTTTTACCAAACACGATGAAACTGCATATCGTATTGATGGAAAAATGAAAAGAGGACTAATCGTGCTAACGATCACATGACCACAACCAGATTGTTCTCTAAAGTAATGGCTACTTCAATGATCGTGTGATCGATGACATGACCATAACGAAATGGGCTTTCTTAATACACAACTGTTTAGTCTATCGTGTACTCGATTACACGAATATCCCTTAACGAAACATGATATATTAAAATGTCATACTTACTCAAAATGAATCTCTCATCCACCGGATGAGGGACATGTACTGGTTGATCTTCAGGTGCAGATGGTTGGTGAGCTTCTCTGGATTTTGAAGCATTTTCCTTTAAATGAACCGAAGGCGATCCTTCAGTTCTTGGAAGAGGGGTTGATGCTTGGGTGAAATCCGGTTGAGGGGGGTCATGCGGTTGTTCTGTCTCCAGTTCATCGGGGGGATGCATTTGTTCTATGAGGATAGTTGCCACCTCGAGATCGTTCTTAACACGCTGGAGTGCAACTTCAACTTGCTCCGTGTTCCATCCCTACTCACCATAGAGAACAACCTTCCCCAAAACAACATAAAAAATTCTCATCATGGCCTCAACTGGCATGACAAATGATTTAATGACATCTTGGCCGGAATGTACATGCCCTGACGTCTTGCCGTGGAGGGCATGGGCGGCTCTCATTGGCCGGAAAGTCTGTGTACTGACCTTCTTAGCCTTTGGGGAGGCCCGTTGGCCATCCATGAAGTGTGCCTCTTCGGCAATTGGTGTGATTCGCATAATAATTTGCGAGTCTGGCTTCAGCCACATAAAAACCTCCTCGTACCACTTTTTTATCCGGTGATGGGCTAGATATTCTTCCTCCCCTTTTCGTCAGCCGGGTCAAGTTTATCATCATTCTCCACGTCGCTCAAAAGTTGGGTAAATCCAGGCCACCTCTTGCGCCTCGGGCTGCATGGAGGACCATTGGGAGCCCATATGGAAGTATGCTTATAAAACCATACTTGGTGGACAATACAAAAGAAAATGGTCAGTATCGTAAGTACGACAAATTAGTCGTGTTACTGATAACACGCTTGGGGCCACATTGTGATTCCAATAACATGATACTCACCAGTCGTGTAATAACCAATACACGATATTACACTTATTCGTGTTACTGAGATCATGATAGGTCTACGTGAAATTTATATGTCATATGTCTGATAACACGATTGAATTGGTATGTTGTGAGCGATATGGCGATATACATGTGTGTGTAAACATATTGTGTCATTATAGATACACTAATGGTCTTTAGCGTGGTATATAACATACAAGTGTTACCTGGAGCACTAATGAAGCCCCAACGATAATTCTGGCCATGGCAAAACGGTCATCCTGTCTGCTAACGATGTTCTGGTGGGCTACTGATATGCCTCTCATCAACATATCATGTACGACGCCAACCTAATTGTAGCTCTCCACAATCGACAGGTCATCTATATAATCACATGGAGCTGGGGATACGACTCTGTTGCTTTGTGTGAATAACACGAGGACACCCATGTGCATGATAGGCACCGTGCTAAGCCTTCGTCTGAAACACTTTGTGTTTCAGCAACAACTTCTTTCCACATTTCTTCAACTTCTATCTTCTCCGGCTGCTTTCCTTGGAAAAACTTCTCGTAGAATTGCCCCTTGCCTTGGGCAGCCTTTCCCTTGCTACTTTCCAGTTTACACGGGTTCCCTTTTCCCCTCAAACTCATGATCATAGCCACTTCACCCACATTAAGGGGTAATCTTTTGCCCCTTATGTTGAAGACCTCCTGTGAGTCATCTCAAAACTCACCAATGAGGACATCTAACAGTGGCCTGAAGATGATGATGGGCTCGCAATCATATACTGAGTATAACCCAGTCTCTACCAATATGGCCTTGAATCCCGGACGTGAATCCACAAGGTCTTTTGATAGACGCAGTCTAGCGGGGAAACTATTCGTTCCCAGACCCGGCCTTCGCCCGTAGATTCTCTTCTTCTCTTATGCTGCCTTCACTGACTCTGCCATTTGATGTAATACTCTAACTTTACGTCTGCAAAATTGGATAATTATATATAAATCAACAATAGGTCGTGACCATCATCAATAGTCACATCGATTTACATTATCTAACTAACTTCTATTTATACAATAAGTATATCGATCGTGTGCTTGAACATACACTACGAGGAACTCTCATATACGATATTATAATGGTTGAACATTGTGTTTCCAATGTCTTGTTGAACATGCGATATATGACCCATCGTCTTTCTAACCTAACGATAGTCTGCTTCAACTGCCTATGTCATGTGCCCTCATACACGCTAAATAAAAAATCATGCATACAAATATCCAAAATGTCTTACCATGAAACTACCGTTGTTGTTCTCCAAGCCGGATTGACCACTCGTTCGGCCGCTGCTTTTCTACAAAGTTTACTCCTTTACTAGGATCACCGCAAACAAAACCTCGCTATAAAGAAGAACCAGCTTTGGGGCGTACAATTTCAAATTCAACTTGCGAAAAAAATTCGTTCCAAAACTAACGACAAAGTGTTCTTCCACACTTGTTAAGAACAAAAAAATACTAATATTCAATGTCTGGTCGGATATGTCAAAAAATCTTCTCTCACGCCACGTGAATGCTGCTCAATCAGAGGACTTTTTAATTAAAAAATTTACTGGCATTTAAAGTTGTATGCCAATGAATGCGACTTCGTGAAGTTTTTATATGATATAAAACCCTATCTTTAGTTAGGGGTATTTTAATCAAAAATTTACCTTATATCTTATTATTCCAAATTTGATAATATTTTTATTTAAAATTTAAAAAATATAAAATATTTTATTTTTTAACCAGGCAATTAGAAAAAACTCAAAAATTTCAACTTTGTCACACATCGGGCCGTGAAATGTGTTCAAAGTGTTTAAATCCCTTGAAGATCACAGGGAGTAGAGTCATTTAGTTGACGTTTTGATTTGACATACAACGGCTTTGGCTGAATCAGGATCACACCAATCGGTGCAGTGGCAACTCCAGCTCTATTGAATGCAATGGCAAGCAAAAAAAATCTAAAAAGAATGGACTTGACTAATATACGAAGGGAGTCCTCGTTTGCCACTGGAAAACCATTATCCAGTTGCAGTGGACAATAAGCTGATCGTAAATATATGATGGAAATTGTGGTAGTTGGTAGTATGGGCGAGTTGATGTTGAGATGGACACCTCATGCAGGTCATGAGTAGGTTTAGTTTAAGCTCTTCTAAACCTTTTTCAGTTTGTTGTCGTGTCTATTATTATGATTCAGACAAACGTAGTGACAAAAGTTCTCTAATTTTTTTCAAAATTCTCTTAAAAATATTAAAATAAATATTGGGTGAATTTTAACCGAGTTTTTTGCCCAGTTATTGTCGTTTCGGGTTTGACCAAATTTTTTTATCTTTTATAAGACAATTTGGGTGGGTTTTCGGGATAAGGTTTTTTAACTATGATGATGTATAGCCCTGCTGGCTATGATATGACAGGAGCTAATTTTTTTCTTTTATTCATACCTTATTTTCTAAGTTTGGAATGACCAATTGAAGCTCTCGGCGAGTTCCTCTGAGTCTCCACCTCGAAGTTATGGGCTTTGCTGTAACACCCTTAGTCATTTTTTTTCTTTTTTTTTTAAAAATTTTTTAAATTAAAAAAACAAAAACCTCAAAATGAAGTTGAATCCCAAATATGTCACTATGCATATAGGAAGATGCCCTGATGTGCTTTTATTTATGTATATTTAGTAGTTCATGTGCATGCAATTACAACTAAGCAGGCAATTTGTTATGCCTTCAATGGTTGACAATAATTTATTGTTGTAGTTAAGGGACCTTCGCTTGGGGTTAGACCAGCATCAGTAGTAACAATGTGGAACCAAGTAAGAGGTTATTAAGATATGAGCCTTTGATAATTTTGCTTTCTTCTGAAGTATGTAGTTTTAAAGAAGAAACCCATTTGGATGAGCCCGCATGCTAGTGTGAGCCTGGTCATCATTAGCTATTGGATCAAAATTGGATAGATTCCTAGGTGCATATTGATTTTCTACCCCCTCTACTATTAAACCTCGATCCAATGGCATGATGCCTCATTCAAATTTTATGTTGTGCCTATCCTCATACGGAGCCCATTAATGCGCCTCTCTCCTTATAGAGGGGCACATTACATAGCCTACTTTGGTTTTAAGTGGAATTTAGTAAGTGAATGACCTTTTTGGTAATAAACATATTCCTTTTAAAAGAAGAGGGTTTTCTTTTAAGAAGCAATGAAGCAGAGCCAAAAACTTGGGAGAAATACTTTGGAGAGCAAAAAAGTGGATTTTCTTAGAGGGAGAAAGGGAAGGAAAGGGGGAAGTTTTTCAAACTACTTATTCCTCTTGGTATAGAGAAGACATATCATGGTGATTTGTATTGATAAACCTTTCCTATTTCTTCTTTGTTGTTTTTAAACTTTGGGTGAGATATCTATGTTGTATGTGATGAGGTTATTGACCATTAGTTATGTAATCTCTACAAAGTAGAGAGTATCCCCATCCTTAATAGTGAAGTTAGTCTACATGGACCTCGTTGATGTACTTGTTTCTTTGGCGGTGAACTATGTATAATATTGTGCCTTCCATATGTTTGTTAAATTGCCTCATTCAAAAACTTGCTTTGTGGGTATGTTAACTTGCATATCCTACGCTTGGGAAGTGTAGATGATACACTTAGATTACTTTGTGTGTGTAAAGTTATTCTTTATTGTGTTTCTTGGCCAGCACAAAAGAGAGAAAGTAGTGTAATTTTGAGTTTTTTCCATATTGCCTGGCCAAAGAATGAAATATTCCATATTCCCTGGATTTGAAACGGATATTCCCTGGATTTGAAACGGAAATGCCATATGACCTGGAATAACATGATATAAACTAAAATTTAGATTAAAATACCCCTGACCAGAGGTAGGGTTTTATATTGTGTTAAACCCTCACAAAGTTGCATTTAGTGTCATACGACTTCCGATGTCGAAAATTCCTCCGACTGAAAACTCCGTTCCGATTGAAAACTCACTTCTGATCAGAAAGTCCCTTGATTGAGCACCACATAAGCGGTGTGTGAGAAGATTTTGTAACCTATCCAACCAAAACGTCGAAGATTAGGGATTTTCTGCTTTGTAACGAGTTTGAGTTTGCGAAGAACGAGTTTTTGAACAAGGGTTTCTCGTAAGCCCAGTTTTGAAACTGTACACCCCAAAGCTAGTTCTTTGTAGCGTGGATCGGGTTTGCGGCGATTCTAGAAAAGCAGTGGCTGAACGAGTGTTCAATCTGGCTCAGAGAACAACAGCGGAGGTTTCGTTGTAAGGTAAGGCCTTTTGGATATTTGTATGCACAATTTTTGATTTAGCATATACTTGAACACACGACATAGGCCGTCGAATCAAACTATCATTGTGTCAAAAAGATGATACATCATATATTGTGTGCTCCATAAGTTGGTGGAAACACGATGTATAACCATAATGATGTCGTGTATGCGAGGGCCGCTTAGCGTATGTTCGATTACACGATACATATACTTATCGTCTCTATAGAAGTTAGTTAGAAAAAGTGTGAACCGACGCAGCTATTGATTATGGTCACGACCTATTGTTGATTGATATATATATATATATATCTAATTTTTCTGATGTAAAGTTAGAGTATTACATCAAATGGCGGAGTTTGTGAAGGTTGCAGAAGAGAAGAAGAAGAGAATCTACTAGAGAAGACCGGGTCTGGGAATGAATAGTTTCCCCGCTGGACTGCATCTTTCAAAAGACCTTGTAGATTCACATCCGGGATGCAAGGCGATTTTAATGAAGTCTGGGTTCTACACAGTATATGATTGCAAGCCCATCATTATCTCCAGGATGCTGTTGGATGTACTCATTGGTGATTGTTGGGACGACTCACTGGAGGTCTTCAACATAAGGGGCAAAAGACTACCCCTTACAGTGGATGAAGTGGATATGATCACGGGGTTGAGTGGAAAAGGGAACTCGTGTAAATTAGAAACCAGTGGGGGGAAGGCTGCCCAAGGCAAGGGGGAATTCTACAAGAAGTTCTTCCAAGGGAAGCAACTAGAGAAGATAGGACTAGAAGAATTGTTCAAAGAAGTGGCTGCAGAAACAAGGAATGTTTCAGACGAGGACTTAGCACGGTTGGCTATCGTGCACATGGGTGTCCTCGTGTTATTCACGCAAAGTAACAGAGCCGTATTCTCAGCTCTGTGTGATTACTTAGATGACATTTTCATCGTGGGGAGCTACAATTGGGCAGGCACCGTACATGATTTGCTGATGAGAGGCATATCGGCAGCCCACTGGAACATCATGAACAGACAGAACGAGCGTTCTACCACAACCAAAATTCTTGTAGGGGCTTCATTAGTGCTCCAAGTAACTCTCGTATGTTTTATAATATGCTAATTCTAATATCATATTTATAATGACACGATATGTTTCACAAAGATGAATATCTCCTCATCGGTCACACGATACCACTCTCAATCGTGTTATCGGACATACGACATTTAACTTGCATATTGACATATCGTGTTCTTGAAAACATGACTATGGATTCGAGCGTGTTATCTGTAACATGACTAATTTGTTATAGTGAAGTTATTGAACATTTTAGTCTAATGTTTATATTCGTTTGTATTGTCTGCCGCCAGGTATGGTTTTATGAGCATACGTCCATATGGGCTCCCAGTGGTCCGGTTTGCAACCCGAGGTGCAAGAGATGACCCAGATTTACCCAACTATTAAGTGACGTGGAGAAGGCCAATAAACTTGACCTGGCCGACGAAAAGGGGAGGAAGAAGATTCTAGCTCATCACCGGATGAGGAAGTGGTACGAGGATGTCTTCATGTGGCTGAAGCCAGACTCGCAAATTGTTATGCACATCACACCAATTGCCGAAGAGGCGCACTTGATGGATGTACAAAGGGCAACCCCGAAAGCTAAGAAGGAAATTACGTAGCCTTTTCAGACAATGAGACCCGGTCATGCCCCCCACAGTGAGCGTCGGGGCATGTACATTCTGGCCATGACGTCATTGAATCATTCATCATGCCAGTTGATGTCATGACGGGATATATGTGAAGTTGTTTTGGAGAAGGTTGTTCTATATGGTGATCGGGGATAGAACACGGATCGAGTTGTAGTTGCACTCCAACGTGTTAAGGACGATCTAGAGGTGGCAAATAGCCTCATAGAACAAATGCAACCCCCCGAGACCGTTGATATAGAACAACCACCTGAATCCACTCAGCTGGTGGTTGACCAAGCATCAACCCCTCCTCCGAGAACTGAAGGATCACCTTCAGTTCGTTGAAAGGCAAGAGCTTCAAAATCAAGAGAATTGTGCCAACCATCTGCCCCTGAAGATCAACCAGTACAAGTCCCTCAGCCGGTGGAAGAGGGATTCATTTTAAGTAAGTACAAGATAAGAGATCATATCGTTGAGTAAGAAAGACGATGGTTGGATTGTCGTGTCATCGATCACACGATCATTAATGTAATAGTTGTGAGAACCATCTCTGCGTGGTTGTGGGATCGTGAGCACGATTGGGCTGTCGGTCGTGTTTCTACGAATACGATAAGATCTTTATTGTGTTTGTAAATGACGACTTGTGTGGATATCGTTTGGTTACAAATACGATTCCTTACTTCTTAAATACAGAGAAACGACAACCGCAAGCTGCCACCAAACCGAAGAAGAATATTGGTCTGAAGTTACAAAGGACCGTAATAACTAGATTTTTGTTGAAGATAAATGCAGAATTCTTGGAACAACCCCGGGATGTCGAAGAACAACCGCAGGAGTTAAAGGAACCGGACCTTCCCCGGGATGTTGACAAGCAACCCCGGGAGGTAGAGGAATCAGACCTTCCCCGAGATGTCGACGAACAACCCCGGGAGGTAGAGGAACCGGACCTTCCACTTGAGGTTGTGGCTCAAGTCTGCGATGTGCCAGAACAACCCCGTGAGGGACCCGCAGACCAACTCGAGATTCCGAAACAACCCTTGAAAGGACCGGAAGCACCCCAGCAAGCGAATAAAGGAGCAACACCCAAACGAGTAAAAATTAGAGTGAAGCGGAAAGCTTCTCCTGGCCCTCTCATTGTACCTCATGCACAACGAAAGTCGAGGTCCATCACAGTTGACCCATTTGCTCAAGGTAATGAGCTGGTGAAGAAAGTTGCAGCTCAGGTAGCGAAGAAGCCGAAGCATTTCAACAGCTACGTTGATGAGAAACTAGCAAAGTCTGGATACAGTCGCCAACCTCGAAAGCCTGGAGACAAACTACCTATGGCTTCGTCCCTGGCCCAAGCATTATTCGTCAGGCACATCCAAAATCTCCCACCCTGGAACTAGTAGCCCCAATCGCAGTTTCCAGTGAAGGCACTATATCAGATACTCCCCCAATAGATGCGGACGTAATGGAAAGTATCCGCAATGTTGAAGATGTCCAAGAAGATACTACGACTAAGACGAACAAGGAGGAGACAAGTCTGCGGCCGAAGGACTATCTTGACACAGAGTTGGTGTTCCACCTGGAGGTTTAGGAAACAACAGTTAAAGAAAGTATCACGCAATTTTTCTCAAACCCATACAAGTTGTGGCCCATAGAGACACTCCTCTACACCGACTACCTATCTCTATTAAAGCAGGAGTACATAACGAATGAGGTAATACGTATTCATTGCTCATACATTTTATGCTCTATTGTGTTATCAATCAAACGATTGAATATCTTACGCATATTACAATGAATTATCATTTTTTCGATTACACGACACAAAATCATATCACTGGTTTTCATATACGCTAACTATCGACTTGTAATTGCTGAAGTTAAACTAGCGTGTTAATTAATACATGACTTGTGAATTAGTCGTGTGATCGTAAACATGGTATAGACACTAATCGTGTAGAGTCATATGATGATCGGTAGCAAATAGTGTCCTTACTAACACATATGGTATTGTGTAGGTCATTGACGTCTTCTTCCAACTACTAGATGAACGCAATATGAGAAATCCAGGCAAGTACCCCAACTGTTTTTTCAACAAGTTCGCTATTCAGCACTACTTTAACGTCGGCACTGGGGAAGGGCCCGCGGAGAAGGAGGGCAAACTCTCTAGCATATTGTTGAGAGGCCTGAATGTTAACACGGAGAGCGGTTTCATTCCTATTTACGTCAAGGGCCACTTTCTATTGCTTATTACCCGATGCAGGGAGAAGTGATTTAGGTGGTACAATCCTCTAAAGGGTGATCACAGTCACCACTTTGCCAAGGTGGACAGTGTCAAGAAACATGTTGCCAATGGAATGGAGAAGGCACTTAAGATAAAGGGGGCTCAGACGTGGCCACTGACTAAGATCAACAAATGCCCGTACCAGAAAACAAATGAAGATTGTGGTTTGTTCATCGTGTACTACGTAGCGAAACGGCAGGGGGCATCATTCAGCCAAATTTTAGACAGCTCGAGATAACAGGCTTGGTTAGGCCGATGATATGCGCTGCTACACTTCGGGCCGGAATCGAAAAGGAATTTGATCCAGATACAGATGAGTTGTAAAAAAGACGCTAGTTTTTTGTAATTATCTACTTTGACCAATTATTTTGTGATTAATGACTGTGACCAATTATTTTATAATTAATTACTGTATCAATTATTTTGCACTAATTTGCTATACAAATTTCAGATGGCGTACAAACGATTAAACGATTTGTATCAATATCGTGTATTCAATATCGCGATACGGTAGTACACATATATCCAATTGTATTATAGTTCTTACAATCGCCTATTAGGTCGTGTTATCGCATACATGCCTACTCGTATTAGGTCGTGTTATCGTGTATTTCACATCTCATATTATGACGTCTGTGACCAGCATTGATAGCGTGTTTGTACGCAAAATCGCGTGCAACCTCATGGGACGGACCATTGGAGACATTGTTGTAGTGCTTGGTAGCGTACTTCCCCCACTAGATGAAGGTGAGTCCCTTATCTGGTAGGGGGAAGATACACCATTAGGCGCAAAAGCTATCTCCGGAATTATCTGCCTCAAATTGGGTTGGCATGCGATCTCCTTGCAGAATCACCGGCCGCCGCTACAGCAGTCTCCCGAATACCCAGCTTAGGTAGCAAAGAGAGCATGAGTGAGTGTTCTGCAAACCCTAACCCTAATATATATATATATATATATATATATATATATATATATATATATATATATAGGTAGGGTGAAACAATGCATTGAGAATCGGGTCAATACAATCCAATCATTGTTGTGGGTTCGGCCACACGTTATTACCAATATTCCATGTCTAATAGTGTATGTTGTGTTATCACATAATTGATCAACATATTTATGTATCATGTTTTTGTTTTCACGAAGACGTGCTCCATCGTGTGTTTGATTGTACGACCAATATTGAGATCGTGTTATACAGGAAGACATCTTTCCACGGGAAAATAGGATGTAACTAATATTAATATTTTCCTGTAACTTGAAAGGGCTTTCATTACATACAACAAATTGATATTTACAGAAATTTATAAATACAAATAAAATAACATTTTGTCTCATGCTCCATGAATATCAGTATGTGTGCGCTCTCCGGGCAGATTCACGAACTCATCACTTCAATTGTGATGAAACCTTCGTGACATTGAAATAATGCCTGGTAGTTAATCGCCCACCTTCAGAGGCTGGTTAGGCCCGAACCACTGAAGGGGACGAATAACCATCAGACGCCATTTCACTGTCCCAAAGGCTCTGTCTCATGCTCTTCACGAATTGGGTAAGCAGCTCCCGTCACTTAGATATATATAGGCAGGTTGCGAGGGATACAAATCATTAAATATTCCATATATAGTGGGGACTCCTCGCGAATTGGTCATCCTAGTTTAATTGAAATCTCAGAAATTCTGGGGACTCTTCGGGAATTGGGTGATAAAATTAATGCAATTGTCGTGTGCTCGATTGCACACATTGTTTCATATCGTGTAATGGGTTACACGATATTAAACAATAATCACTATCGCAGTCGTCAACTCATAATTAGGTTGTGGTACCTCATCATGTGAAAGTTAACACGATATTTACGAAAGTCGTTTGAAAAGAAAATACAAATTTCATCAAATGTCGTGTGGCTGGCAACATGATTTACAAACAGATCGTGTTAAGGCATAAATGCTTGCTTGAACAATTATCATCGAAAAAGCCAATCTTTATAGAGGAGTAGAAAAAATACGAAGATAATAACAATCTATCTTGGCGAGAGCGATCAGCTGGCGTGCGATCTCCTTGTAGACTCTCGAACCCATGCGACTGATCATTAGGGACATTGATATATCATCGTCTAGTGAATTATGCCCACCATCAGATATAGGTGAGGACCGTATCCGATGACAGGCTGATTCACCAGCCACCACTAAAGCAATCTCCCGAATGACCTGTCTCCGCAAAGAACTAGTGAGTAAGCGTTCAACAAACCCTAAATTGCTGTCTATTGAATAGGGCACAGATGTGACAAATCATTGGAGAAATTGATATATCGCTGTCTAGCGACCATGCCCACCATCGGATATAGGTGGTGACTGTATCCGATGGTGGGCCGATTCACCAGTTGCCACTATAGCAATATCTCGAATGATACGTCTTCGCGAAGAACATTTCTTGTAGTTCGCAGTTATGCCCCAGTGCTTCGAAATATAACTTGCTATGCTCTTAGGTGTAATGTCCACAGAGTCTTTAAAGAGGCCATAACATTTTCTCGCTATCCAAAGGTGCGATGCTAGGGGATGGTCAGTTGACTTCCTTTGGGTTCCACATGAATGACTCAGCACTAGCCTCGTGACAGTCACATGATCTCCTATATTTGAAGCCCTTATGTACCAGTTACAAGTTTCATTGGAGCACTTTGCGGCATATGTATTCCGATTTTCATCCACAACACAATATGTGAAATTCGCCTTTATTGTTAAGTCGATCAAGACCCTCTTAAAATGCAATAGACTTAGAAAATGTGCACCCAATTCGAGGAGCTTTTGGTAATCCTTAGCCTGCAAGCTACCTGTCATTAGCTGGCCGTCATCAATATTCGGTTCTAACATGTTTAAATCATCGAGGGTATCCCAATCTGCCTCCGCCTCAACGTCGACGTTGCTAGGAACCTCGCTATTTCCAAATTCTTCGTGGTCGGACATGCTTTTCATGTCAACTATATAATTATCGTACCACAGATCCTCATCCTACATATTTTCAACTTCTTCGCCTTGTCCACCATCGTAATTACAAGGGTTGTATGGAGGTTCGTAGTTATCAAATGAAGTCCTTGTCCCACCCATCATTGGCGACAATTCCTCTGATCTATTCTGATTGACTTATATTTCAAGTTTTGTACTTGCTGGATCTGTGAAAGATGATTGATATGGATTTGTTGAGGGCAAGTTTCCTAGTTTTCCCAATCTGCATTGCACATTATCGTGTTATAAAAATGCAAAATTAATCGACATCATGTATTCTGTTAACATGCAAACATTTCAAAATGTACAATACGATATCTATGATGCAACATATAATTGCTCTATCGCGTGTGTATATCGTGTAATTACTAATACGATATATTATAGGTTGTGTTTATAACTTCGCATGATATGATTTACCTTTAACAAGATAAGTTCAATATCGTGGTCTGCAGTACACGAAATATACCAATTGTGTATTATCTAAAAATTCAATATTGTTACCTGACAGTTTCAAAGGTGAATTGAGTTTCATTGAATCCGGTATGAAATCTGACATTAGTGTTGGGATGAGCCATTACGACTAGTGATTCAGCTCTATTGACTGTCTGGTTCCTTTCAACGGAGGGTGATGGTGATTTATTACTGTTGTTGGGTTGTTTCATCTCGGCATATAATGATAACACCTCCTTATTCGCCTTCTTATGAATGGAGAACACTGATTGAAGGTCCTCATTGTCTTGTAATTCATATATCATGGATGATTGGGACGATGAAATTAAATACTTCAAACTAACATTACCATTGATAGAAAGTCGTGCTTTGACTTGCCCTACCAGCTCACCGAAGCTCACTAACGGATGAATGTTCATCAACTGTGCCATTCCACCGATATACATGTCGTCATGGCCTAACTCTCCGTTATAATGGATGCAAATACTGATCCTATCCACGTTCGGTGTGAAAGATTGATTCGTTTATGCGAAATGCAGCTTTTGGAGCACACACAACGTCAGTGGTCTCAAAAAATACTTTTTTCTTGTTCATCAACTCTCGCTGGTTAGTCAATGCCAGTCAGCTCTCGCAGGTGAGTTTTGTTCACCGCCGATGACTCCCAGCCGACTAGAATGACACATCATTGTTCAGTTGTGCATTTATTACTCACTACATTAAAACCTGTTATAGTGGAAACCAAGGGCATTTTGGTCCACAAATAGGTCATTTGGCATTTCCGTTTCAAATCCAGGGAATATGGAATATTTCATTCTTTGGCCAGGCAATATGGAAAAAACTGTAATTTTCCCAACAAGTGTTATCAAAGTTAAAGTTAAATATTATTTTTGTGTTAGACAAGATGGTGCATTACACTACAAAAATGATTAGTTTGAATAGAAGCAATTGAATGATATAGAAATCCAAGATGGAAGATCTTTTATACTCTAAGGGTGGTTTTGGGAGTGAAGCTGGAGAGGACATCGGATGATGCTTGAAAAAAAAAGAACCAAAAAGCTATAACTTGCATTAGATAATGGTTGGATGATGTTGTATTCTACCATGTATCTAATGTAGTTAATATAAAAATTCTTTGGGACAAATTTTTTATGAATTGTATGAAAGAAAGACCACGGGAAACAAGGAGTGAACTTGAAATTTAAAGAAAGTGATTTGGTGGTGGAGCATTTGAATGAGATGCAATGTACTGTTTAACTGACAACAATGAAGATGAGCTTGGATGATGAGTTGCAAGCCATGTTGTTGCTTAATTCTTTACAGGAGAGTTGGGAGACTCTTGTAATATCTCTTAGCAACTTGACACTAAATTAAGTGTTATCTATGAGCTAAGTTACAAGTAGCTTGTTGAATGAAGAGGTTAGGAGAAAGTCCTTGAGGTATTCATCTGAAGCTTTGGTTTTTGAACAAAGAAGGGGTAGGTCAAAGAGAAAGGCACAAAGAATGGTAAAGAGGGAAAAAATGTCTAAATCTCGAAATGGGTTGAAATGTTTTCATTGTGGTGGTCTTGGGCATTTTAATAAGGAATGTAGGAAGTTCTTAAGTGAACCAAATGAAGGCTCACCAAATGATAAAGAAAAACAAGTTCAAGAGGCTAATGTCATGGAAAAAGATAAGGACCTTGTCATAGTTTATGTTTGTAATGAAAGTTGTTTGAGTTCAACAAGTATAACTAGTTGGGTAATTGATTCCGGGGTATCTTTCCATACAACTTCTTATATAGAGTTCTTCACTACATATGAGTTGGGTGACTTGGGGGTAGTGAAAATGGAAAACCATAAGGTTTCAAAGATGGTTAAAAAAAGAGAGGTCTACCTTGTGACTAGTGTGGGTCACAAGTTGGTTCTTAGAGATGCAAGACATATTCCAGACTAGAGGTTGAATCTCATATTAATTGGTAAACTTGATGATGAAGGTTATGAGTCACATTTTGGTAAAAGTGTATGAAAGCTTATAAAAGAATATCTTGATGTAGCAAGGGGAAAGAAGTGTTGTACTCTCTACAAAATGGAAGGACAACTATCAAAGGGTGAGGCAAATGCTACTCCTTATCCACTAACTTGTGGCACTGGTGGCTTGGCCACATGAGTGAGAAAGGCTTAGAGGTCTTGATGAAGAAGAAAACATTACTGAACTTTAAAGGTATTTCTTTGAACCATTGTGATAATTGTTTAGTTAGTAAACATTATAGAATTTCATTTTCAAAGACTAGTACCCAAAAATAAATGTTCTTGGTCTTTGTTTATTTGGATGTTTGTGTCTCATGGAGGAGAAGACTTTTGAAGGTTATTTACACTTTGTTACTTTCATTTATGGTGCATCTAGGAAAGTACGAGGATTTGGTATAAAGAGTAAAGATGAGGTATTTGACATATTTTAAAATTTTCATATCTTGGTTGCGAGGCAAATAGGGAAATTTTTAAAATATTTTCGCACCGATAATTGGGGAGAATATTGTTCAAAAAACTTTAAGGATTATTGTAGCAAGCATGATATAAGGCATAAAAAGACGGTGCCTTATACACTTCAACACAATAATGTAGTAGAGAAGATGAACTGGACAATAGTGGAGAGGATTCCAAGCATGTAGTCTTTAGCAAAACTTCTAAAGAGCTATTGTTATGAAGCTATGAACATTGTTTTACTTGATTAATTAGTCTCCTTCATATGTATTGGATTATGAGGTACTGGAGAAAGTATGGAATGGTAGAGATCCCTCCTACTCACACTTGAAGATATTTGGTTGTAAGATATTTGTGCATGTAACCAAAGGAATAAAGATCAAAGTTAGATGGTAAGGCTATTAAGTGTATCTTTATTTGGTATGTTGATGATGAGTTTGGTTATAAGTTATGCGACCTAAAAAATAAGAAACTCTTTAGAAGTAGAGATGTAGTCTTTAGAGAAGATCAAACTATTGAAGAATTTGGGAAAGATGAGCCACCAAAGCAAGTTGTGCGTGAAGTCTTTAATGAGATTCATAAGGTGTTCAAGATGAAGAATATAGTGAAGGTGACGTGCCTACATATAAAGATGATGATCATGTAGAAGATGAGGTAGAACATGATGATGTAGACTTTGGTATTGATGATGCATTTGATGATAGAAGTGATTTAGATGAAGATGAAGGTTTTATTCAAGATGATGTTGAAGACTGAGATTTTTCACATCAAGGAGAGACAAGCTCACTAAGGATATCAGATAGAGAGATAAAAGTATTTATAAGGTACCCTTCATCTACATATGTAGCACTTACTAAATATGGTGAACTGGAAACTTTGTAAAACCTCAAACACATGAACATACGGATCAATAGATGAAAGACATGCAAGAATAGATAAAATCCTTGCATGAGAACCATACTTATGAGTTAGTAAAGCTTTCTAAAAGCAAAAGAGCTTTAAGAAACAAGTGGGTGTACCAATTGAAGGTCGATGAGAATAATTCACATCCAAGGTACAAGGCAAGGTTGGTTGTGAAGGTATTTTGGCAAAAGAAAGGTATTAATTTTGATGAGATATTCTTATCCATTGTGAAGATGTCATCCATTTGAGCTATGTTGGGTCTAGCCGCTAGCATGGACTTTGAGGTCGAGCAACTTGATATCAAGATTACCTTATTTCATATTGATTTGGAGGAAGAGATTTACATGGAACAATTGAAAGTGTTTAAAGTCAAGAACAAGGAGCACATAATATGTAAGCTAAAGAAGAGTTTGAAGCAAGCTCCAAGAGTATAAGAAGTTTGTTTCATTCATGTTGAGTAATGGGTACAAGATAACAACTTCATATCATTGTGTTTTCATTAAAAGGTTTGGTAATTGTGACTTTATTATCTTATTGCTTTATGTTGAATGTTAATTATTGGGCATAATACTAATAAGATTATTAGGTTGAAGAATGAATTAAGCAAGTCCTTTGCCATGAAGGACTTGGGTCCTGTAAATCAAATGGCGATGACACTTAAGTGTGATAGGAAAGCTAAGAAGCTACGACTATCACAAGAAAAGAACATTGAAAAGGTAATTAAAAAATTCAACTTGAAGACTGCAAAGCCCATTAGTATACTACTTGGAAGCCATTTTAAATTGTACAAGAAAAAAAGTTTTTCAAATGAGAGGGAGAATGAAGAGATGGACAAAATCCCTTATGTATCGACTATATGGAGCTTAATGTATGCAACGGTATGTACAAGGTCGGATATTGCATAAGCCATTGGAGTGGTTAGTAGACATCTTGCTAAACCCGCAAAAGGAGCACTAAAATTTGGCCAAGTGGATTTTTTAGTATTTAAGAAGTTCTTCTAAGGTATGTTTATGATTTGGAGATGGAAAACATTTGCTTGAGGGGTTTACAAATGAGGATATACTTAGAGATCTTGATTCAAGGAAGAGTACTTCAGGGTTCTTAATCACTTTTGCGGGGGGAGTCCTATCATAGCAATCAAGGTTACAAAAGTGTGTTGCATTCTTTACAATAGAGGCCAAATGCATTACAATTACCAAATCTTTCAAGGAGATGCTATGGATGAATAGATTTATGGAAGAGTTGGGTCTAAAGCAAGACAACTATGTTGTTCATTATGATAGTCAAATTGTCATCCATATGAGTAAGAATACAAGTTTTAACTTTAGGAGCAAACACATTGATGTGAAGTATTATTGGATTAGATGTGTTGGAGAAGATGCTCTTAGAGTTGATGAAGATCCGTACCGACAAAAACTCATCGGATATAATGATTAAGGCCGTCCATAAGGTGAAACATGAGCTTTGTAGAGGTTGGGTCGTTATGGACGAAGTTGGCCCTCATGTGTAGTATGAGGAAGCCACACATGGGTAGGGGGGGGTGTCACACCCTGACACATGCAATCCTCCAAGATGAACCCTGTTTATGGAGGAAGTAGCAAGCGGCGCGACGAAGTATCGTTGGAGTGTAGCAGATTTAACCCATCCTTGGGTGAAACACTGCGGAGTTACACACATACCCTTTGTATAAAAGAAAAATAAGCAATAAAGGACTACTAATTAAACATTAGTCCATACACATACTTACACACTTAGTCTTAAATAGCCCATACATGGCTACAGTATGAGTTTAAGTCCCCAATGGCTAATAAAAGTCTAAGCCAATATTGGCTAATAAAGTGTGAAATATAATCAAGTATATAAAGGTCTTAATACAACATGCCATAAAGCAATTATAAAACCCTTAATCTCCAAGCAACTCCTCCTAAAGATCATCGCCAACCACACACTCCACATATAGCCCATCAGAAAGACTTGAATGACACAACATGCAGCCCCAAAACAAAACACAACAAAGAGGGGTGAACCACAAGCTTAGCAAGGGTTTTAAATACGAAAAGTGAATCCAAATATGACAACAAATGCATTTCACATAATCAACCACAATACTCATTCATCATAAGATATCCACATAAACCTGTGCATTCATGTCATAATTTACAATTCACAAACAACTACTCATGTCACATTCATGTCATGCTATCTCTAACATATCTCATGAACACATTCTCATGCCAATTGCATATCATGCTATGTGTAATATGTCTCATATACACATTTTCATGTCATATGCATATCATGCTATATGACATATCACATTATCATATATTCAAGTCACTTGCATTTTATGCTATAACCCATATTATCTCATCATCACAATTTCATGCATCATGCACATCATGGGTTCAACATAACTCATAACATTCATACACCTCGTGTAAACATGTAACATTTACTAACATAATCACATCCTGCATGAATAACTTCTCAACATAAACATATCTTGCATATCTATTTCTCAATGAAAATATTCACCCTACAAATCAAGTGTCTCAAACACATTATCCTGCATATCATGTAAATTAAGTCATACCCACATGTGTAACATAAGCTCCCTTACCCCTACACAACAACTATGTCAAAGAGCATAACCTTCCATCCACATGCAACAACAACAAATAGTAAATGTCTCACAAATTAAGAGAAATACTACCTGAATTCTCAGGGTCCAGATATCTCATCAAATAATACACATATAGCATTATGCTCTTCACAACCCAAGGAGGTAACTTGTCCTCAAGGGATGTAAAACCCGTCCATCACACGTAAAATCCCATCCTTTCAGATAAACACCAAATCGATAAGCCTCCGATCGATTAATCTGACAACCAATGACATCCAATCAATTAAACAGCTAATCACGATTAATCTCATTTATAAATTATTTTCATGATGTATGTAACATGGTACATACGTGAGAAATGCTACACGAGTCCACGTACAAGAAACATGCCCAAATAAGTCCACATGTGCACCAATCATGGTCTATTGGTGTCAAATAATCATTACAAATATCTACATAAGTATGTACATAAGTGGCAATGTTTAAGCCTAGCTAAGACATGTGAAATATGGACAAACCATAATCAATGTGATATACATGCATCTATAGTTCTATCATAGTCCTACCCTAGTAGAATTATGATGCAAGTGTGATAAAAACATCAAAATATTGGTTCATGTCAAGTATAACATCATGCTAGATTTAGATAAGGATAAACTTTACCATACTTAAGCAAGAACATGAGAACATGATACACCAAGAATTAATATAACATGTGCATCCTACCCAATTGGAATCATGATGAAGTGTGATGAAAACATTAAAATATGTGTTCATGTCAAATATAACATCATGCTAGATTTAGACAAGGATGAACTTCACCATACTTAATCTAGAACATGGGAACATAATACACCAAAAATTAATATAACATGTGCATCCTACCCAATTGGAATCATGATGCAAATGTGATGAAAACATTGAAATATGGGTTCATGTCAAGTATAACATCATGCTAGATTTAGACAAAGATAAACTTCACAATACTAAAGCTAGAACATGGGAATGTAATACACCAAGAATTAATATAACATGTGCATGTATATTTATACATCATCATAGTTAAACCTACTGTAATCATCAATAAATCATGAAGTAGTCATTAAATATGACTTTAAGACAAGTATCATGCCAAAATTAACCAAACATAGCCTAAATCATATTTAAGCTAAATTATAAATTCCAAGATGGTCTTCATGCAATCCCAACAACATTTTTAGGTAATAATAACTCATTCTAATAATAAAAAATTAGATTCATCGAGAGAGAAAAAAATAGCCATAATATATAAGAATGGCAAAAATTATTATTTGGCCGTTCAAACTCCCTATTGGGCCGTTCAAACGCCTTTAACAGTTCACTTTATGCCCATTTCTAGTTCGTCTTCAAACTCACAAAATTTAAACCAAAAATACTATAAACATTCTAAAATCACTCAAAAACTTTATGATATCAAAATATAAACCTAAAACATGGTAGATCTAACCATTCTTAAAATTAATCACAAAAAAATAACATAAATGACATGATTTTAATAATCCACTATAAAAGTACATAAATAAGCAAGAACCCACTTAAACATTCAAAACATGCAATCCAAAGCATAAAACCCCTTACCTTCAAGAAGTTCTTGGATAAAAAAATGAATCTCTACTCCTCAAGGAACCCTACCTAAAATTAGGCTTTTAGTTAATACTTAATTAAAATAGACTATTAAGCTTAAATAACCTTAAAAACAAGTAGATCTATAATTTCCTTTGATTAAAAACAAATATCCCCTTTTTCTGGTTTGAAATCTAAACTAAAAACAATATTTTTAATGAAGTAAATTAAGAATCAATTGAGGGAAAAATGGAGATAAGAGAGCTTAAGAGAAAATCCAGAAGATTAGTGAAGAGTAAGGCTAAAAACTTACCTAAATCGGATTTTTCTCTTTGGGCATTGGGGTTAGGGCACCACATTGCCTCCAAGCACAACCCTTTTCGAATTGTGAAATAGGCTAGGATTTTTCTTATATAATAAGCTGTTGGGTTCTGAATAAAAAATATTGGGCTATAAATACAAATTAAAACACCCTAAGTGGCTAATTTGGGCCATTTTAGGGCTAAAAATGAGTTTAAATTTTTAAAACTCATTAAAATAAGATAATTAAAGTTTGGGGTCATGTAGGACACACATCATCCAATTGTGGACGTGGGGCCCATGGTGGGATCTACACCCTTAATTAATAAAAAAATTCTATAAAATCCCTAAAATTAAGATAAATCAAGTTTGATATTGAAACTTATAAAAATTTAAACTTTTTTAAAACCATAATTACTGACCTTTAACCGCAAAATCAAGTTAGACCAGCAAATTTAAGCAAAACCACACAATAACATACAATTAAATCAAAATTAAACTGGGTTAAAGTTAGAGATCTTACAAGGGGGAGAATTGTTAGGCCTATCCTCATGTGGAGCCCATTGATGGGCTTCCCTCCTCATGTGTTGGCCTATCACTTAGCCCACTTTGGGTTTAAGTAGGATAAACTAAATGAATGAATTTTTTTGGTAATAAGCATATTCTTCTTAAAAGAAGAGGGTTTTTTTTAGAAGCAATGAGGTAGGCTAAGGACTTAGGAGAGAGACCTTGGAGAGTAAGAAAGTGAGTTTTTTTGCAGGAAAGAGAAGGAAAGGAGGAACCTTTTTAAGCTCAAGTTCCTCTTGGCATAGAGAAGACATATCAAGGAGATTTGTGTTGATAAAACCTTCCCATTTCTTCTTTATTTATTTTTCACATTTGGGTGAGATATCTCTATTGTATGTGAAGAGGTTATTGACCCTTAGTGGTGTAATCTTTACAAAGTAGGGTGTATCTCAATCCTTGATAGTGAAGTTGGTCTACATAGACCCCATGGATGTAGCCATTTCTTTTGCGGTGAACCATGCAAAATATTGTGCATTTCATGTATTTGAAAATTTTCCTCATTAGAAAACTTGCCTTGTGGGTGTGTTCACTTTCATATCCCATGCTTGTGAAGTACAGATGACGTACTTAGATTACTTTGTGTGTGTAAAGTTATACTTTATCGTGTTTCTTTGCTAGCACAAAAGAGGGTAAGTAGTGTAGTTATCCCAACACTTTTTCCTTTAAAAAATTTGTTATAAATCAATTCCTCTTTGTGGTGCACTTTAAGGGTTATGTCATGGGTAGAGTCCCTAATTGTGTGGGTTCTTGACTCGCTTGTGAATGGAGTTTACTTGATGTGTGCAGTCATCAGTAATGAGGTCGATTTTCTCATAGTGTAGTAGCTATATAATCACAAATAGTCATTCATGTATGGAGTGTGAGCTTTCATATAATCATAAGTCCTTGTCCATAGTTCAGTTAGTGTGTCTAATTTTGGTGAAAAACAATCAGCAGATATAAAGCAGATGTGTCACGACCTGAGATTTTATAAAACATATAAAGAGTTAAAAACTAAAATCAGAGCTTGCTTGGGTCGCAACCAGGAAACATATAACTATAAACGTAACATAATATATTTTATTTCCCAGGAAATATACTATCTGTGTACAAATACACAAGTAAAGATATAAACAAGTCTTCTCAAGCAAAAAAAAATGAAAATGTGCTTAGGAAACTATTAGTGCAATTGTAGACTCCTTAGCCATTGCTTGAAGCTCCCAAAAAGTGTGTTTACTGTTCTCTTTTACCCACGTCTATTCCACACTGGGCCCTACAAGGTCTAGTATTTTAAAATACTCAGTAGGAGTATTTATCTTATCAGACATAAATATAACATTTGGCAGTTTTTAAATCACATGATCAAGCAAATAGATAATATTGTTCAAAAGAAGTAGCAAGGGTGTGCCTCTCACCCAAAAACTTCACTAGGGCTTCTTCCTACGTATCGAAGATGCTTCTAGGGTTTGTAAGCTCTCATGGCTTACTACTAGTGTCCCAGACAGTTATTATATTATAAAGAATTTATTGCGGATACAAAACAGCGACCTCTTACTCCTCTACAGATTTTTTGTAAAACACTCTGTGCTTGTAGAGGGAAGAGCCACCTGTGCTCATGGGATGCCGAGATCTAGAGAGCATAGAGTTTTCCTATGATACTCTCTACCCTATCATGTGCAGCCTTGATAGTTACCCTTTGTTAGGGGCTAATCAGGGGTCTTGTCCTTCATTAGGGGCTCACCAGGCTAATGTACGTACCATGTATCCAATTCCAAACCGGATTTACCTGTGTACTCTCAATTATAGAACTTTATCAGTACGTCTACCAATTTGAGCTCCAGACAATTAAATCTCTTACATGCTTGACTCCAATGGGAATTTCCTTCTCTTTTTCTTTACTTTAAACAATTTTAAAAAAAATCCTAGCCCCGCCACTACAAGTCATGGTCATGTTACTGATAACAATTATAAACGTAGGGTTAGTCGGTCATTCCAACGAGACAGTTACCCCTTTTCTATCTCATCTCAGCAACTTTATCGATACGTCTACCAATTTGAGCTCCAGACAATTAAATCTCTTACATGCCCGACTCCAATGGGAATTTCCTTCTCTTTTTCTTTACTTTAAACAATTTTCAAAAAAATCCTAAAATCGTTTTGATAGAGTAACAATTCCATAAAACCGCCTTTCAATCTTACCATACTCAGGTATAATTAAAATAATAGGGAAGCTAGATTTTCTTTATATCACTTATAGCATAAAGCATAATTCATAATTAAATTTAAAAGATAAACACTCGATAAAATAAGCATATGAGGAAATGCCAAAACATATACATAAATTAATTAGAATTATCTATTTAAACTTTCAAAGACAACCAATGTAAGTATTAATATCTTAGAAGAGGATAAAAGCCCTTACCTTGCTTCCTGCGCAAGAAAATAAACGATACGTCGAATACCCTAAAATTATATGTCAAATTTCTGGCTTGTAAAGATCTCAAAATAGAAAAATAACCCCACCATGACATCCAGAATGCTCGATTCAGGTAGAAATGCCTCTTGAATTACTCGAATTAGACTTAAAATGAATAAGAAACGAAGAAAAGAAGTTTCAGAATGTTTTGAATTAGAAAACAGATGACTATTTATAAGAGAAGAGGACTGACGCACGTCTGACGCATGTCAAACACCCATCATGCGCTTGACATGTAACTGATGCTGCCATGCTGCATTTCATTTATATAGATATATATATATATATATATATATATATATATATATATATATATATATATATATATATATATATATATATATATATATATATATATATATATATTCATTTTTAAAACTTAAAAATATGATATCTTCCTATCCCAAAGTTGGAATTGTGCATTCTTAGTACTAATGGACTGGTATTAAGGAGCCCTTCAAAACTAGACCCCACATGGGTAGGTTATCTCGCACTTTTAAAGTGGGTCCTGTCCATATGACACATTTCCTGAGGCCATAACTTTCACTCCCGACCTTCGTTATGTGTGTTCTAAAGTTTGTTACGCTCGTCTCACCGAGCTCTAATCAACACGCCTAACTTTTACCATAAAAAATTGATTAAGAACTATGGATGTTACATTCTTCCCTCGAAGAAATTTTGTCCCCAAAATTTCCTAGTCGTCAAATAACTCAGGGTACTTCTTTCTTATATCAACTTCATTTCCCCACGTTGCTTCCTCCCATGAGTGGTGTTGCCACAAGATCTTTACTAACGGAATTTTCTTGGTTCTAAGGACTTGGTCCTTTCTATCCAAGATCCGAATTGGCTTCTCTTCGAAAGTTAAGTCTGGTCTCTGCTCCCTCGGTATAGTATCTAGAATATGGGATGGATCCCGAACATACTTTCTAAACATGGAGACATGGAAAACATCATGAACACCTTCAAGCTGAGGAGGTAATGCCAACCTATAAGCTATGAGTTCGATCTTTTCCAATATTTCCATTGGACCCACAAAACTAGGGCTTAACTTACCTTTCACTCCAAATGTGATAACCCCTTTTGTTGGTGATATCTTCAAGAATACATGATCACCTGCTTTCAAGAATACATGATCTCCTTAATGTAAAGTTGTGCCAAACTATCCAATGAGTGCTTCTTTTGGAGTGGAAGGAAATGAGAGGACTTAGTAAGACAATCAACTATGACCCAATTATGTCATTACCGCTTGAAGTCCTAGGTAGTCCTAATATGAAATCTATTATATGCTCCCACTTCCACTCAAGGATGTTAAGAGGTTGAAGCAATCCAGAAGGTCTCTGATGTTCTCCCTTAACTTGTTGGCATGTTAAAAATCGGGAAACACACTCAGCCACATCTAGCTTCATCCCATCCCACCAGAAGTTCCTTTTTAAATCTTGATACATCTTGGTCCCTCCAGGATGAATACTGTACTTTGAACTATGTGCTTCATCTAATATTCTATGCCTTAACTCTAGAATGGCCGGAACAACTAATCTCCCAAGAAAGTGTATACCTTCATCACTTCCTTGAGTGAAATCTGACCGTTCTAACAAGGTTTGAGTCTCCATATCCGTCTTTTGAGTCTCCAGTATTTGCTCTATTACCACATATTGTACCGACATGTGGGCGAAGAATGACTTTCCTCGTCCAATCTCAAGCTCAAGTCGGACTGTTATTACTTCTTCAAGTAACTTCCATTCTTTCATCATTAAATGTACCATGAACCCATGAGATTTTCAACTTAAGGCATCTGCTACTACATTCGCCTTCCCTAGATGGTACTGGATAGTAAAGTCATAGTCTTTCAAGTATTCCATCCAACGTCTTTGACGCATGTTCAGATCTGGTTGGGAGAAGATATATCTTAAACTTTTATGGTCAGTGAACACCTCAAATTCCTCTCCATAAAGATAATGTCACCAAATCTTTAATGCGAAGACAACTGCAACAAGTTCTAAATCATGAGTAGGGTAGTTAGTTTCATGAATTTTCAGCTGCCGCAAGGCAAAGACTACAACCTTTCTATGTTGCATCAGTACCCAACCCAAACCCTCTCACAAAGCATCACAATATACTACAAATCCACCGCTTCCACAAGGTACAGTTAACACTGGGGCGGTGGTAAGTCTCTTCTTTTATTTATGAAAATTCTTCTCGCATTCCTCGTTCCAAATAAATTTCATATCTTTGCGAGTTAGTTTCGTAAGTGGTAGGGCAATCTTTGAAAACCCTTCAATAAATATCCTATAGTACCCTGCCAAACCTAGGAAACTATGAATTTTAGACACTGATTTAGGCCTCTCCCACCTTAGCACTGCGTCGACCTTACCTAGATCGACCGTCACTTTATCCTTCCATATAACATGACCAAAAAAGTTTACTTGATCTAGCTAGAATTCACATTTACTGAGCTTAGCATAAAGCTTGTGTGTACACAGTATATTCAACACTATTTGAAAATGTTTCCTATGATCATCAACACTTGTGGAGCAGACCAAAATATCATCTATAAATACTATAACAAATCTATCCAAATAAGCATGGAAAATCCAATTCATTAGATCCATAAAGGCAGCTAGGGCATTAGTCAATCCAAAAGTCATAACTAAGAATTCATAATGCCCGTACCTTGTTCGGAAAGAAGTTTTTGAGATATCTTCATCTCGAATCCTCAGTTGATGATATCCAGATCTAAAGTCAATTCGAGAGAATATTCTGGCCAACTATAGTTGATTGAAAAGAGGAAGAGGATATTTATTTTTTATTGTCACTCCATTCAACATCTCGATACATAATTGGAGAGACCTGTCTTTCTTCTTCACAAAAAGCACTGGTGCTCCCCAAGGGGAGACACTTGGACAGATAAATCCTTTGTCCAGAAGCTATTGAAATTGTTCCTTCAATTCTCTATGCTCGGCCGGACCCATTCTATAGGGTGCCTTTGAGATAGGAGTGGTACCTAGGAGAAGCTCAATACTAAACTTAACTTCTCTTTCAAGTGGTAGACCTGGCAATTTGTCTAGGAAAACATCAACAAAGTTTTGTGTTGTGTCTATTTCATCCAAAGTTTTCTCCTTTACCTCATTTGTGATAACAGTAACAAGAAATGCCCAACATCCTTGGCCCATTAGTTTTTGTGCTTTAATAGTTTATATAATACAAGAGCTTGGTTTATCCTGAATTCCTTGGAACACAATGTTCCCTTTTCCAAAAATAACTTTCTTTTTACCACAATTGTAACGTTCGTGAATTTTCTAAATTTCCGAAGTCGACCATGTGAAAATTAGGGTGTTGGGCCCCTTGACCTTATCATGTGAATAACTTGATCATAGGTTGGAATTAGTGGCTGGAACTTATATATATGGAAATTAAATAGAAAGAGCTTCGAAAAACCACCAAGAACGGACAAATCAGAATTCAGATGAGGGAGATACGATTGTTCGAAGTTGAATATAATGCGCTAGACCCGTTTACCCGAATTGGATGTGTAAATTGGACATTTAAGTTACTATATGGGCCCGGTTAATTAATATTTCAAAATTATATTTTAAGGGCACAATTAAGTGACCTAATTAGGGGAGTTTTGGCCCAACTCTTAGAGGTATTAGGGATCCTAATCTCTACGCTTATAAATAATTAGGGCTCTTAGGGAGTTAGCTTTTGGGGGGAACATCAAGGGAAGGAGGAGCCATCAAGCGAATTTTTTGGCGAGCCTCCGGCGAGGCTTCGGCGGGGGTGGATCGAGACAACTCAGCCATTGAGGTAGGATTTCGAATCAAGGTTAGGGAGGATTTTGTTAGCTAATGTTAATGGAAATAGTGATTTCTGCAAAATACTATTCACTTAAGTTATGTGAACAGTAATTTGATTTTTCATCGTCAAACCTATCGTAGGATAGGCACCGTACCAGCCTTGGCTCCAACCATATCGGCCCTGTCTCTAGCTTAATCGGCCTGGGCATCGACTGCCTTGGCGGCGGCAGATTCGGCTGCCACTGTGCAACTACCAGATCATCGTCGAGAAAAAAAATGAAAAGGGGAGAACTTGCGGTGGCACGGCGCATCCCCCGGCTGGAGGATGGACTAGGGTTGCCAGAATTGCTGGACGATGGTGATCCAATCAAGCCTGGCCCATCGGCCTGCCATCGCGACTCCTCCGCCAGTTTTTTTAAAAAAGAAAAAAGAAGAGTGGGGTGGCCGATTGGCCCCCGACCGACCACTGAGAGACAACGGGCCCTGGCTCAACGGAATCATCGCTAGGCAGCGATCTTGTGGAGCCCAGCCCACCACCCAGCTGTGGCAGCTAGGGGCGGTGCCGCTAGAGGCATTTCCGCCTCTGGCCAGATGTGGGGAAGACGACCCGCGTTGTGGATCGTCGACCCAAACCAAACTGGGTTGGTTAAAAAAAAGAAATAAAAGAGGGGAGTGAACCGGGTCCGATTCAGGGGGCTAAAAGCATCAAAAAATTCTATAAAATTAATCATGTATCTAGAGAGGGTTGGGAGTGCTCTGACTAAGTTTTAGATCCAAGAAAAATCCCAGCAACTGTGAAATGACCCTTTTACCTGTTGTAGTTAAATTGCCATACGATATTCACTTACCTGATCTAGTGCCTCCGGTTTAGGAGCCTATGAGTGGATTTAAAAATTGGGGAAATTTCCAGTAAGAGATTAATATCTATCCTAAATATAGGACAAACCGCATGGTGGGGAAAAATCCCAGTGAGTAGATAATTGACTATTTTACCCCTAGGGTTAATCTTAAACTATTAGGCTAACCTGGGTCAGTTCAAGGGGTTAACGATCCCGTCACATGCTAGGAAAATTACACAGAATCTATGAAGTTGAGTAATATTCTTGAGCCCTTTGGATGTCAATAAGGCTTTAAACAAAATGACAGAAATACCCCGTTAAGTTGACCCACACACATTCGTGTGAATGAAAGCGCGAGTTAGTTTGAGAGTGGGAGCTTCTGAGATGTTAATGAATTAAAATAAATAAAAGGGTAGTGAGATGACAAAATGACCCAAGGGAGGGTACCATACCCTAGGTGGTAGAATTACCCTAATGCCCTTAGGGGCAATATATCCCATTTTTGCCGAAATGTATAACCTAGGTAACCAAGCGTTAGGGTACCCTAGAATGACGTTAAATGGTCTTAAAAGAAAAGGGTGTGACTAGTAAGTAACACGAAGACCTTGTCGGGTCACAATGTCATGGGAAATAAGGGGAATAACCCTAATTCTTAGGGTTTAATGCAGCTAATTACATGTGTCTGCAATCCAGTACATCAATCAACTAGAGTATTATATACGTAACTCGTGTGATGCGTTAGAGTTGTTTACACTCTCAGGATTGAATTCTCCAAGCCCTAGCCATTCAAATGAGTGCAATGGGCCTCCGTTTGTTATTTATGCACTTGTATGACTACATGATATTTATTTTGCTTATTATGATACATGTTTTTATTATTGATGAGTTAATATGTAACTTGAGATTAATGAAGAGATATTGGTTATTGGATTGGGGGAAGACATCTAATCAAGATAAAAACTAAAATACCCTCAATAGGGTTTGGGACTAGTTCATAGAATAAACGGGGCCCTGACATAGAATTTTGCCTTGGTTAATGAACCGAGGGTGGTTATGGGATGTTCTCCGAGTCATAGCTCAGTGGATGAGCTATTTGTTGGGCCGATTCACAAGGTGAAGAGGACCCAATGGTTGGGAAAATACTTGACTGGATGAAAATAATATAGTCTAAGTTTCAGATGTTTGGGGGAGTCAATAATCATAAGGACCTGAGACTTCTATGATATATATTAGTAATGTCTTAGAAGATATTTTCTCCTCAAGTTGGGGAATGGTAGAGATTGCGATATACTTCTTTATTGCCATGACGGTTTGGGTATTGACCAAAGGGTCTTTACCGTGGGTCTCCCACAGGTCTTTCCAGGATGAAATAGTACGTACAAAAAGCAGAGTTG
This sequence comes from Saururus chinensis, assembly GCA_035235625.1. Classification (NCBI taxonomy): domain Eukaryota; kingdom Viridiplantae; phylum Streptophyta; class Magnoliopsida; order Piperales; family Saururaceae; genus Saururus; species Saururus chinensis. The sequence continues at coordinate 39,635,338 of CP141146.1, forward strand.
TATGGGCATCATGGAAGGCTTGTGCTTCTCGCCAATCTGTGTCCATGAGCATAGTTGGGATCCTCTTCTCCAGATTCGTGGCAGGCTATTAAGAGCCCTGGGGATTTGGGTCAAGTTGTTGCTAAGCAGTCTGCTACATTGATGGAATCCTGTGTCTGGAGATTTCTCGAGGGGCGAGTTATCTCTAAGTGAATACATATTTGATAGTATTAATTATTGAACAAGGGTTGTGAGATAATTAATAACATTATTTGATATTGCTTGTTTAATTAGACAAGTGGAACGATTAAAGGACTTGCATAAAATTTAGGTTGTTCGAAAATACTTAAGCATTACATGTGTGTTGCTATGTTTCTTAGGATAATATAGTTTTAGGCAGAACTACATCTGGATCCGATCTTATGGGAAACATTGGAGATGTTGTATGATGAGTACATAGGCAAATAACATTGGGTGATGTTGGCCCAATCCGAAAAATATTAATAAAATATTTTGTCCTTTGGAAGCACTTACTCTGAAGGTAGAGAGGTTCCATTGTTGTTATTGTGGTTGTTTGGTTGGTTGCAGATTCTCCAGTTGATGATAAGTAAGACCTGGACATGCAAGCACAAGAAATGAAGTTCCTCATTTATGCAATTATGGTATGTAGTGTATCATTAGCGTGAGAGTCAACTTGTTGTTTATTTTTAAACGGATGATGGACTTGTACTTAGATGGATGAGTTGTTCTTATTGAATTTTGAGATGTGTAATAATATCATATGTTTTGATATTCGTATTTGTGAACCCCAGTTATCATGACTTATATATTTAGTCGATTAATTTGATTTGTATTTAAGAAGAAAAAAATTCTCATGACTTATCGTTATTGCTATTTATAAAGGCTTTTAAAAATTCGGGCCGTGACAACAACCACAAAGGCTGCACATACCGACAAACTTCCTTGCTTCAGTTCCATGAACTCCAACTCTTTTTGTTGCCTCATATGGAGTGGAAAATAATTATAATAGAAAGCTTCTTTGAAATCATTCGAAGAAACTTACTGAACTTCCACAAATTTAGTCTCCTTGACTACGGTCCACCAATGATCTGCCTCTCCAAAGAAGATAAATATTCCAAGGACAACCTTTTTACTCTCAGGTACCTCCATTGCATAAAAAATCTTTTCAATTTCTTTTATCCAATTTTCTGCCTCCTTCGGCTCTCCTTCACCCAAAAAGGTGGGAGCAATCTTCTTAAACCATTCAACAAAATTATTCTCACCCTTACTCTTGCCATATGAGTTTTTACTCAAGGGAATTGGAGAAGGTTGTGCTAGTGGCAAAGAAAGAGTAGGGTGATAACCTTGTTCAGCTAAGCGTTGAGCAAGATTTTGTAGCAACACACTCATAGCTTCAGGTGCTACTCCTCCTTATTCATATGGGGTTGGTCTAGCCAAATCATTATTTAGAGTTTGTAGCTCTTGACCAAGTTGTTGTGATGATGACATCTAAGTTCAAAAAGATGGTTTAAAGTTATACAAAGTTTTCTTATCTACGCGAATTATAGAGATAGAAATCATTCATTTCTTCACTTTATGCATTTGTAGACAAAATTTCCTAGGCCCTGATACCAACTATCACGACTCGAGATTTTATAAAACATATAAAGAATTAAAAACTAAAATAAGAGCTTGCTCAGGTCGCAACCGGGAAGCATATAACTATAAACGTAACATGATATATTTTATTTCCCAGGAAATATACTATTTGTGTACAAACACACAAATAAAGATATAAACAAGTCTTCTCATGCCAAAAAAATGAAAATATGCTCAGGAAACTACTGTGCAATTGTAGACTCCTTAGCCACTGCTTGAATCTCCCAAAAAGTGTCTTTACTGTTCTCTTTTACCCACGTCTATTCCACACTGGGCCCTGCAAGGTTTGGGGAGTGGTGAGTATTTTAAAATACTCAGTAGGAGTACTTATCTTATCTGACATAAATATAGCATTTGGCAGTTTTTAAATCACATGATCAAGTAAATAAATAATATTGTTCAAAAGAAGTAGTAAGGGTGTGCCTCTCACCCAAAAACTTCCCTAGGGCTTCTTCCTACGTATCAAAGATGCTTTTAGGGTTTGTAAGCTCTCATGGCTTACTACTAGTATCCCAGACACTTATTATATTATAAAGAATTTATTGTGGGTACAAAGCAACGACCTTTTACTCTATAATTTTTTTGTAAAACACTCTGTGCTTGTAGAGGGAAGAGCTACCCGTGCTCATGGGATGCCAGGATCTAGAGAGTAGAGAGTTTTCTCATGATACTCTCTACCCTAGCACGCGTAGTCTTGATAGTTACCCTTTGTTAGGGGCTAATTAGGGGTCTTACCCTTCGTTAGGGGCTCACCAGGCTTATGTGCGTACTGTGTATCCAATTCCAAACCAGATTTACTTGTGTACTCTCAATTATAGAACTCTATTAGTATGTCTACCAATTTGAGCTCCAGACAATTAAATCTCTTATATGCTTGACTCCAATGGGAATTTCCTTCTCTTTTTCTTTACTTTAAACAAATTTCCACAAAGATCAACCTTTCAAAAAAATCTTAGCCTCACTGCTACAAGTCATGGTCGTGTTACTGATAACAATTATAAAGGTCGGGTTAGTCGCTCGTTCCGACAAGACAATTAACCCTTCTCTATCTCATCTCAACAACTCGGTGGTCATGTTTATATGCATTTCTAAAATCATTTTGATAGAGTACCAATTCCATAAAATAGCCTTTCAATCTTACCATACTTAGGTATAATTAAAATAATGGCGAAGATAGATTTTCTTTATATCACATATAGCATAAAGCATAATTCATAATTAAATTTAAAAGATAAACACTCGATAAAATAAGAATATGAGGCAATCCCAAAACATACACAAAAATTATTTAGAACTATATATATAAACTTTCAAAGATAACTAATGTAAGTATTTACATCTTAGAAGATGATAAAAGCCCCTACCTTGCTTCCTGCGCGAGAAAATAAATGATATGCTGGATACCCTGACATTAGATGTTGGGTTTCTGGGATGTAGAGATCTTAAAATAGAAAAATAACCCACCACAACGTCCAGCACTCTCTATTTAGGTAGAAACGCCTCTTGAATTACTCGAATCGGACTTGAAATGAATAAGAAATGAAGAAAAGAAGTTTTGGAAGGTTTTGAATCAGAAAATAGATGACTATTTATAAAAGAAGAGGAGTGACGCGTGTCAGACATGTGTCATGCGTCAGACAGGTGTCACATGCGTAACTGACACTGCCAAGTGGCATTTCATATATATATATATATATATATATATATATATATATATATATATATATATATATATATATATATATATATATATATATATATTCATTTTTAAAACTTAAAAATACGATATCTTCCTATCCCGAAGTGGAATCGTGCGTTCTTAGTACCAATGAACTCGTATTGATGAGCACTTCGAAACTAGACCCCACATGGGTAGGTTATCTTGCACTTTTAAAGTGGGTCCCGCCCATATAACACGTTTCTTGAGGTTGTAACTTTCGTTCCAGACCTTCGTTATGCTCTTCTCATCGAGCTCTAATTAGCATACCTAACTTTTACCATAATAAATTGTTTAAAAACTATGGATGTTACAAGATGAGAGGCCCCCAAGCGAGTTGTCGTTGCTGCATTTAGGGGTGGGCTTAATGATATCCCTTGAATCATTAGATGAGGAGACTCATGAGAGGGATGGACTTGAGATTGATTCATTGAGCTACCTTTTTTGAAGTATGAGAAAATCTCTTTCATAAATATAAGTCCGAGGGAACCAATACTATGTTAGTGAAATTTACCTCACTTTTATTAATTGATTTTTCTAGAGTTGACTGTAGTGTATGAATGATAAGACCATGAATGGGGGTGTTAAGGAGCCAAGTCGAGTCTAGCTTTAGATTGGCTTGTTTCAAGCTCAACTTTTGAGCTGCTAACTTGAGCTTGAATAAATTTCAAATCTTTTAGCTTGAACTCATCTCAATTACGAAATTCACGGTTCGACTTGAATTCAAGCTTCAATATCCTATATAAGAAACTCGGGTTTGGACTCAACATGGGACCAAATTAAACACAAATATATTTTATTTTGTAATAATCTTGTCCAATTAATACAAATTATGAATTATACTCCCTTCATTCCACATTAATAGCTCCATTTGGCAAATAAAATTGTTCCATATTAATAGCTCCATTTTGTTCAATTTAAGTGGATGAGAACTTGAAAAGAGTATCATAAGCTTATTTTCCATTCTCTTAGATGTGGGTTTCACCATTGAATAAAAACTACTATTAATATAAGACAGAGAGAGTATATTTTTTTTTATAAAACAAGTGTGAAGAGCACTTGGACCACCAAAGCATAACCTTCATGGAAATCAAAGGACAAGGTAGCGCTAATGAAGTTTGGTACACAATTCCTCCATAAACTCGAATGAGGGCCTAACTGAGCCTTCCTGGCCAAAGAGTGGGCAGCACACTTTCCTTCTCTATGAACAAACAAGAAGGAAACATCATCAAAATGGCTAAGAGAAGCCCTAACTTTGTTGACAAGATGACTCACCTTTTATTCAAAGTTCCCTCTGCTAGTAAAAAGTTGAATCACACCATGGTTGTCACCTTCAAAGATGTTCCTCTTCCATCCCAAATCCACAACCACATGAATAGCCCTCACCATTACCAAGAGTTCACCCTCTTCGGCCTCCAACACCTCTATCTTCAACAGAGACCAACACACCACCACCCTACTGCCCTAATCCCTAGCATAGCCACCCACACTAGATTTTTCCAAGGATACGAAGACTACCCCATTGATACTCACCTTAACAACACATAGGGGGAGGGAGCCAGCCCTCAACATGGCCAAGGAGCCATTTGTTTGGACCTCGAGCTCCATGGTAGTTGACAAGAAAACCCACGGCTTCCTCAATCACAGAACTCGGCAATGTGGGGGGGCACCCTTTTGGAGTTTATGTATCTCCAAACAAACAAATATTGGGTGAAAAACAACAAAAGTCATACCTTAGGGGAGAAATTTGCAACAAAATAAATAACATTCAACGACACAAAGCAACGAGAGCCTGATAAAATTGAACAACTTCTCCCTCACCCAGATGTCCCTCAAAGAGGAGCAGTCCCAATGTGCACGAACTGTAGACTATGGGTGAACCCCAAAGTGAGGGCAAATCCCACCTCCACCAACTCTCCTACTCACCTATGCTCCCCCATACGAGATAATATTATGCAAACATGCCATACCAAAATTTTGATCTTCAGAGGGGTCTCCATTCATCAAATCTTCAGCCAAAGCTTGTTGGAAATATCACTATTTGAACATTCCCCTTGCTACATAGGATTGTGTACAAAGCCAGCTAATAAGCACTCATAGAGAACCTCCCCCGAACTATAATTGCTATCTATAAATTATATAAACCATGCTTACCATTATAAATATATAATTATGATAAGATTATTAAAATAAACCATAATATTCGAGACATGTTTCATATCAAATATGTGAGTTTATTATATGTGTAGAAAAGTATAGCGGATCACTAGATTGCCTCTAGCCCAATTATCTATAGAGATAAAGACTACGAATTCTAGCCTCTTTGCACAAAATTTTTATATGAATCTGAATGAAATAAATATTCTCTCAAAACTCACTCATGATGTATTAATTATTCAAACCATAAACATTTATTCCACACTTGCACACACAACAATTTAAAAGTGGAAAACCCAAACTCGAATAAAAAACCATGCAGTTCCACACCGGAACTAAATCAATGCACTACTAGCAAGCAAGATAATTTACATCGACACAAGCAAACCACCAACCTATTTTGACTCTAACACAAACTCCTTTTGTTTAGATCTCCACAAATATTTATTGTTACTGGTCTTCAAGTCTTCTCCCTTAAGTACTTGAAACTTTTTCTTCCTTCTTTCTTTGCCTTTGTCTTTTTCTACCCTTCAACAAACTTTTCTTGTTGTATTGACTTTGACCTCCTTTGAAATTATTCAATTTCATATAGAATATATGCTGCAACTCATCTTTGAAATCTTTTATGTGAAATATTATCTTAGTTGTGGCAATGCTTTATGAAGTTACCATTGATCTTCAACTCATAGCTTCATGTGAATCTTCCTTAGAAAACAAAATGCAAAAGGTATAAATTATTTTTCTCTAATCTCCCATAGGTTTTCTTTTCTCCAATTTCGTAATTTTGTAACCCTTATATTGCTCTTTAAGTTGGTTTAGGTCTTTGACTTAATAAGGAAAAAAATTAAAATTGAAATGACTTAATTAGGGTAATTAGTTATTGAAGCGATTGATCGTTCCAAATAGTGATCGATCATTCATTGTTTGTTTTATGCATGATACTTAAAGCAATTGATTAATTAACGAAGGTGATCAATCTATAAGTCTTGGCTTTGTTATACACAAGGTGAAATTAGGTGCTGATTGATCGTATCGATCGTTCTAATTGACTATATGTCTAGCGATTGATTGTTCTATCTGTATTTTTACTATTTTACCGTTTTTACCTTAAAACTTCATAAAACCACTGAAGTCACTTCTGAAACTTGTCTAAGTGATTTTATGTACATATGTAATCTGAACAAGCTTAAAAAACCTTTAACATTTTTCAGTCTTTTTTATTGATCTATAAGAACATGTCTACTCCTATTTTTTTAAATTTGTCAATTTTAAATTTAACTTTACCACAGCAACATCTAATTAGATTCTAAGACTCAATGCATACATAAGTTTTTTGACATAGAAATTAGCTAATAAACTTGATATATGACTCATGTTCTTACAAAAGCACAATTTCTAGCTAAGGACGCGTAATCCAATAAGCACATGGTTATTCGATAAGAAATGTTGATATGGATAAAAAAGGAACAGTTCGAATAGCATCTACAAATATTACCGAAAACATTGTTAGAATCCTTCTATGAGAAGGCTTTATTGAAAATGTTAGGAAACAGATTAATCCGGCATAGGCTACGTGAGCCCCAACTTCAACTGATATGCCCTTAGGCACGGCCATAAATAACATAGAAATAATCAGATATTTTTGTTCTGCCAATTCAATGGAGAACAAATACAAGAAATCAACTTTCATTTAAAATCTCCATTTCCTATTTTATTGAGATTTTATTTAGAGGTAGGAACAAAAAAGAGAGCAAATTTATATATATATATATATATATATATATATAATGTTCCCTCATTAGATTATCTTGAGTCACCCTTGAGTTGTTGGAATAAGCTTTTTTTGTTTTTTGTTTTTTTTTCAAAACAAAAAGAGACTTTATTCACACATCACATGTGGATTGGTGGATTTCTCATAGTTGGTGTTGCTGCACATGCAGCCATTTTTATGGTAAGGGACTATGATCCAACTACTCGATAACTCGTACTGATGAGAATTTAACTCCACAAGAAATTGAACAAAAAGTTGTGGAATCGGCCTATTTTTTGCACGTACTGATTGAAGTATTTTGAAATGAAGTGAATACTGAATATTTTTTCAGTATGAGGGAAGGAACTCATAAATCCTCCCTTAAGAGCCAAAGTTTCTTTATTTATTCGAACAAACTGTGTTAGATTCTATTTCCCCCTAGTATCGAATACTGGTAATAATATCAGCGAAAGAACGTTCTCCCGTACTTCTAGACATATTGAGCTCTACATATTCTTGTACAGTCAAAGGGGATCGATTCAGTGAAAGATGGGATCAGTAAATATTTAGAACCCCTGACGCAAATGGATGCGTCGAGAGTTCCATACAGATTATTTCTCAATACAATTTCTTTCAAATTCATTAAAATTTCATCTATAGATTCTTCAATACTGATTATCGTAGAAAATTCATGTGGTACCTTCTCAGATTTTACACATGTGATACATGTTCCTTCTATTTCACCAAGTAAAGCTCTTCACATCGCGATACCTATCATATTGGCTTGACCTTTCATAAGCGGGGATAGAATGAAGCGGCCATAATAAAGGCACTTACTGTCTATTCTTGATTCAATGCACTTCCACCGTAGTGCCCGAGTGGATACTGCTATTTCCTCTCGAACCATGCTAATATTATTGATCAGATTTTGGAAGAAAGAATGAAAAAGTGCTTTTGTTGTTGTGGAATAAGAAGCCTTTGTATCTTAATGCATGTATTTAATTTATTCAGAGCTATTAGAGCAGGATCCACTTTTTGGGGAATATAAGTTGAAGCAATAACAAGAATATTTCTAGTGGAACATCTTTCACAATCTCTCAAGAGATAGTTCACTAATAAACTAAGGGATAAGTAATTCGACTCATTCACATACATATCATGAATGTTTGGAATCCATATGATGCAAGGGGACGAAATTCGTAGAAGGTTAGCAATTCGACGTAGAACTATGGATTCATAATAATTTGAGTAGCCCATAATCATTAAGATCATGTATTTTTCGTGTTTAAAAATCATATAAGGTTCAAGGTTAACGATCTAACTTTGTTCTCTTGCAAGTAGTGCATTAAATCCCCAACGTTGAATGTTTTTCTCCCCTTTTCTCCAATCTTGGAAGTACCCTAGGTCTTTCCTCTTGACTAAAAATTAGTTTTTAAAGAGATTTCATTCATAGTGCGTCAAAGGGATATTTATGAAGGAAGAAAGTAACCAAATTTGGTGTTAATCATATATAACTATTTATTTCGGATGATTTTTAACCCGAACGGTAAAACTACTTCAATCACCAATGAATTGATGATTCTACCAATGAACTAGTGACACTTTCATCAATGTATTATTGTTTATTGACGACAAATTTAAACTTTATTTATGCACTCACCGACGTATCGGTAATGACGTTGATGACATTATTAATTTTTTAAAATTTAATTAATTTTAATATATTTAATATATAAAAATACATTCTAAATTTAAATATCACATGTACACTCATAGGAATACAATTTGAACCTTTTATAAAGAAAGGTACAATCTGAACCCATTCATGTGTCTCCTTCCGATCATTTTCCATCTGGTTTACTTCACCATGAAGAAAGCTTTTCCAGTATCAGCAAATCCAACAAGAAGAAACCAAGAAGAAGAAGACAACGCTTTGTCTCGTCCACTCCTCCGCTGCGAGCTCTACGGGACTTCTTATACACCTTCCACGCCCTTTTTGTCCTTCTCCGTCCCTGCATAAATTGCAGAAGCCGGATGTCAACTCCCCCTTTTCTTCTGTTTCTCAACCTAAGCAGCTGATCACTTCCTCCTCACCAAGTTACTTTATTCTCTTTAAGCTCCTCACTCAGGTACCAAGGTTTGGTGCTTCTTGAATTTCATTTAGCACTTGTGATTCTTTCCTCTCCATAGTTGAGTTACTCGTGGCCTTCTTCCTTTTGTTTATATTGCTGATTGCATGCTGTGTTCCAATCTGATTGTACCAGGGCTGTCTGATTGTAAGCATCATCATCACCATAGTTGTTGTTTACATTCTGAGTAACAATCTTAGAAATAGTGATGATCCCATGCTTGTCACTTGTCAAAATTATTAATAAAGTTTATGATCGCATATGGTCTCCTGTTTTGAACACACTCTGTCCTATATGATCGGTTTCTTCTTTTCTCAAGTTTGCGTAGCTGCCATGTTGGCCTGACTACTTGTGATATTATGCTATTAACGAATTGTCATCTATGTAATTTCTTTGAAGCATAATTTTGCATCTAATTGTTGGGGGTTCCAGTATTTATAAAATGGATGAGTCAAGCCGTGCGAGGGAGAGACATAATTCTGAAAGGAAAAAAAAGCTGGCTAATTACAAACTAAGGGGGATTCTTGGGTCTGGATCATTTAGTAAAGTGAGACTAGCACAACATGTTCTCACAGGGCGTAAAGTTGCCATCAAAGTCCTTAATCGCCAAAAGATGAACGACTCTGAAGCAGAAAAAGGTTCTTCCTTCTGGTGATTCTTGCTTTTGCATCTAGGCTTATTAAGTGATTTTGCAAATACAAATTCTTCTTTCGTCCGTTACAGTAACAAGAGAAATCAAAATACTGAGGTTGTTTGCACATCCTCACATAATCCGACTCTATGAAGTCATTGAGACCCGCTGGAAGATATATATCGTGTTGGAGTATATGCGGAGCGGGGACTTATTTGACTACATCACAACCAAGGTTCATATACAGGAAGAAGAGGGTCGTTATCTCTTTCAGCAGGTTGTTAGAGAAAAACTTTCTTCGACGCAAAACACATTGTTGTATGACATTTCTTTTCAAACCTCAGCTATGATTGTCGTTTTTACTGCAGATTATCTCCGGTGTCGAGTTCTGCCATCTCAGTAAGGTGGTTCACCGAGACTTGAAGCCTGAGAATATACTCTTAGATTCCCAAAGACATGTCAAGATTGCAGACTTTGGCCTTAGCAATGTCATGCGAGATGGTCATTTTCTTAAGACCAGTTGTGGAAGCCAAGAATATGCTGCTCCTGAGGTACTAGCTAATTGTACACCGCCACACCTTGAGATCGATGAATCAATGGACATATTTTACCACATCTTTTTTTGGCTTGCATTACCACACAGGTTCTCTGTGGTCAGTTGTATGCTGGACCTGAAATTGATGTTTGGAGCTGTGGAGTCATATTATATACCATTTTATGTGCAAGGCTTCCTTTTGAAGCTGATAACTTGCCAACTCTACTCATGAAATTAAAGGTACTAAGAAGAATATTGTCATTGTAGAGAAAGGCGTTATTATGGTTTTTAAATATTAATTAATGTCTTTTTTGCTAACATTGTAATTTAAATTAACATTGGCTTGTAGAGTGGACGATTTCCTGATCCTGGTCATCTATCACCTGGGGCAAGAGATTTAATTTGTCAGATGCTCGTTTTTGATCCCATAAAGCGGATCACAATTCCAGAAATACGTCAACACCCATGGTTTCAGGATCACCTTCCAAGACACTTGGCTGTTCCTGCATTTGATGCAGTCCGTACAATGAAAAAGGTATGACTTCTCTTTGAAAAATTTACCAGTTTCAGATCATCTAGCTGTGTTCTGCTTTTAGTTCAACACTGGTCAGAAACTGTATAGGTTGATTGATTATGGGATTCTTGAGTTCTCGGTGATGGTTTAGTTTTGGTGCACTAGAATAAAGGCATCTTCTAGTGAGATACGGGGGAAAGGGATGATAATATCACCATGTACACAGGGAAATTAAAAGTCTGTATGTAAAGTCACTCCTGATGTCTGTATACCTTTAAAAATTCAGATCCTTTTTCGGTTTCTGGTCATTTTGTAAGTTACTTTCGCAATTAATCCATATTTGGGTTTCATCTATAAATGATTGCCTACATAATGGAAGAGAAACAATAGGGATCTTCACAGTTGAAAGCTGATAAAAATTTCTATTTCTTTTAACAAATGTGTCTAATACAGCCATTGTTAATCCAATATAATGGGTAAACATCAACTGCTCTTGATACATGTGAAGTATTCTTACTGTTTATTTCAACTCTCAACAAGCAGATAGATGAGAAAATTGTACAAGCTGTTGTCGGTTTTGGCTTCAACCATAATCAAGTAGTTGAATCTCTACGGAGTGGAAGGCAAAATCAGGTGGCAGATGCACTGTTCAAATCCTAACCGTGACTTGTTTTAACATTGATCACTGATTTCAATCGTTTCATTTGCAGGCAACTGTAACGTATTATTTGCTGTTAGATGATCAACTTCATGCTTCCAGTTGCAACCTCAGAGCAGCCCTGCCAGGCTCCTCAGTGAGTACAAGATTACTAAAATTTTAAATTGATGCAAGACGAAGAAAACAAAATACCTCAGAGTTTTCCTTTCTAGTAGGGCTTTATCCCTTCAAGTTTGCACCCTTGCAAAACCACCGAGGACACTGAGCACAGCTTGCAGAAGCATGACTATACGTACAATGGAGGTATGAGGCAACAACTTACCTGTGGAGGAAAGTGGGCTCCTGGTCTTCAGGTAATTTAATCACGTAATTGTGCTGTCATTTGTGACAAATTATTCAAAAACATTTGATCACTAATGAATGCAGTTTCAAGCTAGACCCTGGGAGATAATGAATGCAGTCTTGAAAATACTCTATAGCTTAAATGTTTGCTGGAAAAGTACGGGAAACTACAACATGAAATGCAGATGGCTGCCAAATATTCCTACTACTGATCCACTTAATGCCCCCTTACCATTAAACCAATCTCTCCCGGATGATCCTAGAGGCAGTATTCAAGGTGGTGCAGTTGCTATTACATCAAATAACACGGTCAAGTTTGAAATGCAGGTAAGTTTACCCACTTTTATTTTTTGGCTAATTTTTTCTTTAGATACCACTGGAAAAATCAGGGCAAATTCATTGCATTAGGTTCGTTAATACAAAATTACCTTTGTAGAAATCCTTGGGTTTGAAAGCAGTACAACATTTCTAAATTATGCTTCAATAAATTTTCAATTCTAACCTCCAATTTTTTGCGCCTACAGCTTTACAAGGCAGGTGATACGGTATACCTCCTTGATCTTCAAAGGCTTCACGGCTCACCCTTTCTCTTTTTAGAGATATGCGATGTAGTTCTGGATCGTCTTCGGGTTATTTAATCCTTTTTTTTATGTTAGCTGCAAATATCATCAAAATTAAAAATGTAATTTATTCTTCAATAGTGGAGGGACACAAAAAAAGAGAAGAAAAAGCTTCAAAATAGGAAAAAAGCATGTATGCTGTCTTGCCTTCTTATCATGTGGTGTTAGCTAAAAGTTGTTATTGGCCTCTATTACCAATTTTAGGGTTCTGCAGGGCATTAACTAGTAAGTTATTGTTTCCTTGTTGCTGAAATAATCCTTCCACCTCTTATACCTCCATTAGTTTGTTTTTTTTTTCTCGCTGAGCATCCAGTTTAATCAATAATCATCTTCAACCCAAGCACACAATTGCCCGGTCAGATGCATGTTGCATTATTATGGAAGATTGATGGGGTAAAGATTTTTTAACGTCTTACAAAATCCAAAATGGAACAATCACAGCAGAGTGCTTACCCAAACCGCTAAGGTTAGCTTTATATTTATTTTAAAAGTCCAATAAAAAATACTGGGTAGTCCTACCTTTATCCTAATTTCTCCTCCTCCACGTTCACACCCCCAGCCCTATACACTCATCTCATATGATTCCAAGCAGTACGGTTTAGGTATTCTCTTAACTGCTCCAGTTCCATAGTGGTTGCATTCAACTCCTCTCTGATGTAGCATCTCTCCGGAAACATTTGCCACGACCCATTGAGATAGCATATTCTCATCGGTCCCACAACTTGGAACTGATACACGGCTCACAACTTGAAATAGCAGCTGACACAACCTAACTGTGATAGAAGTAAGATTATTTCAAATGAAGTGGGTGTAATCAATCATGTCAAAGGTCATGAGTTCAATAACAATTGCGACAATTGACAGCAATAATCAAGACCATGGTAATTGTAGTTAAAAACATGATAGAAGGAAAATGCTACCACTTCACCTGTTTCTCACACGTATCAGGCGCAATCCATGAATTGCAACGTCATAATATGCAAATGGGAGATTAATGAAGGGATCTCATACACGGAGTAACTGGTGTTTCATGTTACCGATATGCCACCAATGATATCGTAAGGTTCAGGTGTATGTCCAGGCACTGCATAAATATGAACTAGGGTAAAATTTGTACTTTCGGGAATTCCAACGAACTTGAAACTAACAATAGTTCAAGGACAAATAACAGTATATCAAAGTGCATACACATTCTGTTCTCCATTCTGCATGCGTGAATGACATGTTTCTGTAAGCATATCTTGTAGTTTGAACACAAAATGAGAACAGAAAATGACAATATCATGACAAAGATTATTTACAATAGCGTGATCCTAATTTTCAATGCATGTTGAATTTTCTAGTAGCCACATTCAGATTTTCTAGGAAAATTATGGAATTACATTATATGGATAGAGGAAAATTAAGACATTAGGAGAATGTCTATACGCTCTATGTAACTGATTTTTTTATTAAACAACTGCCATTTAAGACAATACAAAAATTTCTAGTTAAGGAATGAGTTAAAGAGCCATAATAAGCTACAACCTCATAAAAACTGCAAAAGGCTTTAGAAAGGAAGAAAAATGTCAGCCTGCCTCTGAATCAATATCCTGAACAAATTTTCCAGAACGATATCAATAATAACATACTTGGGGAGTAGATGTTGTGACTTTGCCAAAAATCTTAAAGCAAACAAAAGTGCACGTGAAGCAAATAACGAGATGATTTGTTACAAGTCTTTTAAGGATGACTGCCTCTTGGGAGAAAGCAGCAGCTACTATCAAGCAATGCAGATGGACGTTAAATCCACAGTCAACAACAGATTTAAAAAAGCTTGACGGAGCTGGAAATACGGAATGATATGTCCATTCTGCATGGCCACCTCCACTCTCAACAAGCCATTGGCTGCTGATTTGATCTGACTAAACAGACACACAACTTAATGGCTTTCACTGATGCATGGGAATACATGAGAAGTAATTTAGCGACCAAACCAGAGCAAAACAAAAAATCATTAACTGACCAGGGTACATTACATTACTGAAAATTCTTTCTTGTGACTTACTGTAGCAACCAAACCAAAGAAAAAAGAACCCACCTGCAAATATTATTCAGAAAGGGCATTAACACAGCCTCAGGAATGAGGTTAACAAGTTCCCTTGATTGCTAATGCGATTAGATTCTAGTCCACATAAGACACATTTATGCAAGGAGCACAAAAATAAGGAACAAAGAAAAAAAGGAAACAAGAAATAATAGAAAGAATTCAATCATGAGAATTGTAGGTGAATAATTGCAAGACGCTACTGAGTCAAAAAAAGAAAAAAATATATTTGAACACAAAATGCTTTCGTTTCTTATTTTCCTTTTCTCTTTGCTGAGTAGTGAGAGCTCATGTAACAACAATTTTCAAAGAACATATGTACTTGTTGAGAATGGTAAAAAAAAGGTCAATTCTTTCACCTTAATAAAGCAGAATTCGAGCTTTTAAAACAGAAATCAACTCTTGAATTCTTTTCTTCTCCTTTCTCATATTCTTCCTTTCAAGTTCCTCCTCCAGCAAATTGTAAGTGTGATGACTTGGAAGAAATCCTTTTAATATCATCTCTTCAAAATACATGCATGACAACTCTAATTTCCCATTCCTACACAAACTATTTGCCAGAAGAGTATATGTCCCACGGTCTAAGCTGATGTCGTTTTCAAACATATCCTTCAGCAAAAACTGTAAGCTTTTCATCCTCTGCTTTTTGCAGCACATTTTAAGTAAAGGTGCATAAGTTTTAATATCAGGCTTGCAAGAGTTCTCAGCCATCTTTCTTAGATATACCATAGCTTGCTCTTCTTGTGAATGGTCACAAGCACAAGAAATTATGGTGTTATATGTTGTCACATCGGGATGAATCCCATTGGAACACATCTCCTTGAATATTTCATGAACATCCTGGACCCGACCAGCTTTTCCCAGTATGTAAATCACGGAGTTGTAAAATGAGGCATCAGGGGTGCAACCATCTTTTTTCATCCTCTCAAAAATCTCTAAAGCTTCACAGGTTTGCTTTGCCTTCCCTAAAGCATGCATTATAATTGTATAGGTCACTACATTTGGTAGACACTGATTAGCTTGCATTTCATCAAGAAGAGAATTCACTTTGCGGAAATTTTTATCTTTACAGTAAGCTTCAATCAAGCTGGTATAGGAAATAACGTGTGGGTGAAAACCATGATATCTCATTTCATCCATAGTAACATAGGCCTCATCAAATTTCCTAGCCTTGCTCCAACCATGTATTAATATATTAAAAGAGTGAGCATCAGGAGGAATTTTACTTTTTAACTCCAAAAACACATCGTTCGCGTGCTCCACACTTTGTTCCTTGCACAAAGCGTCCAACATGGCATTCATACATGGGGTGTCCTTGCGCAAGCCAAAACGTTCTATTCTGTTAAATGTATCTATGGCATCCATGTATAGACCAGCTCGTGCAAGCCTTCTCATGATTTTGCTCATGGTAACCAGTGAAACTAAGTTCCCACGTCGGATTAATTCCTCAACCAAAATCCACATGATGTCAAACTGCTTCGCTTTCCCTAAAATGTCAACCATGAGGTTGTATGCATCAACTGAAAGGTTATAACCGGTTTGCATATCAGCCCATCTAAAGAAGCCAAATGCTGGAATCCAGTCATTGCTGAACCTCTTCAGTAGTTTATCCACCACAGTGCTCTCTAAAACAGTAACACCACAACTATCCATAGCTCGAACAACAGCTTCAGAGGAATCATATTTATTGCTGATCAAAATCCAACTAATTTTATCAACATTATCTACAATCTCACCACACACTTTTCCACTGCGTTTGTCTTGATCATGGCCCATCTGAATTTTACCCCCATTTGCCAAACTTGGAAGAATGAAATCATCATCTGGGTATGAAAGCAAGGGACGTGCGCCCTGAGGTAATTTAACCCAGCAAGGGATTTCAGCCTGCTCAACCATGTCGCAAAAGTTTCTGAGTAAATAGTATATGCCACCATTAGACAGGAGAGTACAGCAAGCTTTGGTAGACCCTTGGGATCGCAAATGTGAGAAGAAGTTCAATGTTCTTTGTTTCACAAGCATTTTGTGTTAACCTGACACAAGTGAAGCAGGTTATTTACTGGTAATCTATCATTTTTTTTCCTATTTATTCCATCTCAATATAGTATTGTTTTGTAATAATACATCTGTAATTTGTAAATTATCTTTCAAAAGAGAATTAACCAATTAGGGAATAATAAAGGCATTACTAGTTTTGTTTCTGGAAGGACTTGGGGTTTACTATTCCAAGGCCAAACATCTGAAATGACAAATGAGCCACCATCAGTGACTAAAGAGAGTCCCTTAAGTACTTCACACGTATGTGTTTCTTCACATTAGGCAATCAGCACTAGATCAGGCTCAAGGAGACTTAAAATGTGATGGATCACAGTACTCAAGGCTATAACAACTAATAATCGTAACTCAGATTATGAAGAACACCTCATTGTTCAGTTATGTGGTACAATTGGCTTAAATTATGGTAAGTAGCAGCTGGCAGTTTTGAACTTGTTCATTTTTTGTTAAATGACAATATATAGGCATGTAGACTGAAAAGATATAGGTGTAATTAAATAAGTCCAAATACCAACGTTCATTGCAGCTTCTGCCTAACCCCAATTATCCTTCCATTGCTTGGTCAGGTTCACTTGGTATTTAAACATATGGAAGCTTAATCTAGTTTCCAGCAGAGTGCAGACACAGTTCTCCTACTTCGTTTGCATAGCAAAGCAAATTCAAATCACCACAGTTTACTCATGAAATTAAAATGCAAATAGCAGACAGGTCCAGATATGAATAACAAATCAAATATAAATCGCCTCACGATGAGGGTTTTACAAATCATGGGTCCTCCAAAACCCTTTTTACATATCAAACAGATAAAAAGTAAAAGAAACATTGAGCAAGAAAGAAGAAAACTATGAGTTTTGCATATTGTCCTTAAATCTTAACCAACATCAAAAGCTAAATAAAACTTTTTACTTACTACTCAGAACCTGTAGCCAATGTTGCAGAAGTGATATAGATTACTACTCAGAAAACCAGTCGAGTGGAAGAAAAGGCATGAACATGATCGGGGTTATTCACGAGGTGGACGCGGTTGTAATGCAAAGGTGAAGCACAGGATGGGCAAGGCTGAGGAGAGACTCAAAGCTTGTCTCCAATCTGTTCAAGGTAAAGCGAAATGCTAGAGCAGGTTACCGTCGGCTATGGGAGGTGGAAGCGGCGACGGAGATGGGAGAGGGAGGGGTGGAAGGGAAGAGAAGGAAATGAAGCACCGGTGAGAGAGGAAGACGCCCGACTCCCGAGAGACTCTATTTGGAGCACTAAACCCTAGCCTACTGGACTTGAAGCCCGGTAAACACGTCTCTAATCTACGACTAGCCGAGTACCTTGTCAGTGTCGTCGGGACAGACCCGACGGCGGTCGGAGGAGAAGGGACGACGACTGCTGGCCAATGAGGCGAGGCGGGAGGTAGGTAGGTAGGGAAGGGATGAAGCCTGAACCCGATGGGGTTGGTGGGTTTTGTCAACAGAATCCCCACTGGACCCGGGTCGAGAGAGGAAGTCTGATTTGAGTCTCACTCAGTCCCAGCAGCATGAGCCAGCCAAACAAAGCCGACCAGCCGAGCCAGGGGGGGGGGGGCGGTACTGGATAAGACGTCACTGCACTCCCGCTTCTTCTTCGTCTCCTGCTTTGCTCTCAATCCAGAAACTGAAAGAGACATGGCTGCCGCCTCCATGTCCAACGCCGCGGCGGTGGCGGCGCTCTCCTCCTCCTTCTCTTCCCTCTCTCTCCGCCGTCCCAGGCCCTCCCCTTTCTTTTCCCCCCTCTTCTCCCACCTTCCCCCAGTGGTGAGGCTCAGAGCGGCACCTCCCGCCGCTGCCTCAAGCTCCAAAAACGTCGACGTCGAAACCACCTTCTTCGACAACCTCGACCCTACCCAGGACTATCCCTTCGAGCCCGTCGAGCCGCCCGAGGGCTACGTCCCGCCCCCCTACTTCGATGAGGGCCCCTCGGAGTCGGAGGAGGAGGTTGCCGCTGCCTACGAGGAGATCTACGGCCCTGCCTACAGCGGGCTTAGCGTCCTCGACAACGACGTCAATGTGATGGACTCCAAGATGAAGAAGGCCACCGGCGGGTTCGGGTCCAGGCGCAAGAAAGAGAAGGTGCGGGACGGGTTCGATGAGCGTGTGGTCCAGGTCAGGAGGGTCACCAAGGTCGTCAAGGGCGGCAAGCAGCTCCATTTCAGGGCCGTCGTCATCGTTGGGGACAAGAAGGGCAATGTTGGTGTTGGCGTCGGCAAGGCCAAGGAGGTCATCTCCGCCGTCGAAAAGTCCGCCACGAACGCCCGGCGGAATATCATTTCAGTGCCATTGACAAAGTACTCGACGTTTCCTCACAGGCGAGTGAAAATTGAAATGGCTTCTTCTTCTTCTTCTTTTTGTTGTTTTTATCGTATTTGTTTTTTGGCCTGATTATGCTAAACGATTTATTGGATGTGCTGAAAATTATCCTGATATTCCAAGTTTGACGAATTCTGGGATAAACATTGATTAAGCGGGGACGATTTTGGTAGATGATTGATTATTTCTTGCTCCTTAGTTGATATGCACTGTCATCTTTTAGACATTTCATTTTTTTTTCTGGTTAGAAAATCAGTATCTGGTCCTTATAATGATACATTATGCTTACAAAAATCGATTATGTTTGTGTTATCGTGAAGCATTATATTTTACCTAAGAGTGTCTGGTCTTGATGCTGTGGAGCACTCGGACTTCATGTAGTACTTAAGGGAACAAAATCTTTGCAAGTGAATGGAACTGTTGCCTAATTGAGTGTGATTTCACTTGGCTTTTATTGAGTCTAGGAAATAGGTGCCTATGTTACAGGCATATGAAAGCTTCTTATGATGCGCTAGATAATCTCTTAAGTATTATACAATTGCATATATAATGATTTTACTTTCTAGCTTTACCTTGTCAAAGCATTCATCTCTCATGAAAGGCAAACATTTTTGTCTAGGATTATTGGTGTTGACATGGTAGATTTTAATTTTCTTTGATATGATGATCTGAAAACCTTTTATGCCATGTACAGAGTGTTGTATGAATATGTGGTTAACTGCATATAATTTTTGTAGTGAATGTTGCTGTCGATATTCTTCTGATTAATGATTTTGATCTTATATGTTGTTGAAAATTTTCAGCAATTAGTATGAATAGAGTCCATCCTGTTTTCAGTCAGGCAGTGGTTCTACAAGTTAGACTTCTGTGTGCACCTCAGTGTTGTAAGCAGCATCGGACTCCTTTGTTCTCTGTTTTGCTGTCTGAAATTAAATTTCCATGATACAGAATGAAATTAAGCTAGTAAGGAGTTTCGTTTGATATGGTGTTGGCCAGTAACTGTTTTGATATATTTTGGTGCCTGATACTGTTTTCTAACTGCATTATACTTTTCCAAGGTAAAATGTGGTCCATTGTTTCTTTGGGCTTCTTTCAGTATAAAGTACTTGTGTCAGTAGCTTGTATGTGTTTTTTGTGTAATAAACAGATCTGATGGAGACTATGGGGCTGCGAAGGTGATGCTGAGGCCAGCTTCACCTGGTACTGGTGTCATTGCTGGAGGTGCTGTTAGAATTGTGCTGGAGATGGCAGGCGTTGAGAATGCTTTAGGGAAACAAATTGGAAGTAAAAATGCTCTCAACAATGCTAGAGCAACAGTGGTTGCAGTCCAGAAGATGAGACAGTTTCGTGATGTTGCCCGTGATCGTGGTATTCCAATGGAGGAGCTTTGGAAGTGATTTAGTTCGGAGTTCCCTTTTGTAATTTTGTTTTTCTGTGTACTGTATTTGAGTGAAATAGTTCTCTTGTTACTACCTGTCAGATTCTTGTAGAATTTTTTTTATTGAAGTTGATAACTCTGCATGCTTTGATTAAAAATCGCAAGCATGGTTTGAGTGAAATGGTTCTTGGTTTAGATTTTTAAAAAAAATTGGTATAAAGAGTTACAAAACTCCAGCTCCAGGAATTCCACTCAGCTTTTAATCCGTAGTATTAATTCAATAATATGTCAATTACAAGGGCACCCCTACAGAGAAGGGAAGCATTTTCTATGCTCCCCTCCCTACTGACAAAGATAGTGCACATGTTAAGTATATATATCAGGGTGATAATATTAACGTGTGCACTATCAATTTTAAATATAAACAGCTGCCAAACTTTTCTTAAGGGACTCGTGGCTGCAGTGCGATTTTTAAGTAGGGCGGTTCTTAGATTGGTCTTAGATTGGTACAGTGATATTTAGTGTTGCCTTCCGGTTGGGTTTTGTCAAAACTTGAACTTGTTACCAATTAAGGAAATTGTATCCCGAATTGGACCGTTTATCTCAAATAGAATAAAAAAATATTTTATAATTTTAAAAAAAATTAAAAAAATAATATTAAAATTTATATTTATTATTATCTTCGGGTCAGGTCGGATCACCTAAACCCGACCCAAATAATTATACTAAAACCCGACCCATTAACCTGTGGCATCCTTAGTGATGTTGAGATGTCTCACTCATCTTAATCATCACTAGACGAACCAAATTAACAGATATTGGTCTTATCGGACCAAACAGATTTTTGGTTCATCGATGGTTCGAGTTTTAACCATGGAAGGCCGTATTAGCCGATACGTACCTGTATCGGTTGAAACTGATATAGTACCTGTATCGGTTGAAACTGATATAGTACGGGAGGCAATACGCCCTCTACATATATTACTAATGCATATCGGCTTCAATACGGCCGATACATATCAATATACTATTTCAAAATTAATTATTTTATTTAAAAAAATATTTTTTAATTAAAAAAATTTATTTTTAAAAAAAAAATTTGAAAATTTTTCCTTAAAAACAAAAACACAATTTAAACTCAACTTTTTTAAAAATTTAAGTTTTTATTATATTAAAAATAATATTTTTAAAGTTATATGAGATCAATCTAAGTAGGTTTATGCAATTTATATAATTATTTTTTTATATATAGTGTTCTACAAATATATATTTATTTAAACAAGTAATTTAGACTTATATTAAATATATTATTTATTTTTAAAATAAATTAATTTTAAAGTATTTAATATGAGAAAGAATAACCAATATTAATATAAGACAGAGAGCGTTATTATATATAATTCTAAATGAATTAACTTTAAAATATATATATCAATTGATATAGTATTATATGATTTTAATATGCTATAAAAGAAGTATTATAATAATATATTATTAATTATAATATATTTTTATATTTATAAAAAAATTTATATCTATTTTAATGCATATTAAATATATTATCAGTATGTACCTATATTTATAATTTATCGATACTCTTGTATATATTAATACGACCTTCTATGGTTCTAAATGGGGCCAGCCAGCCCGTGAGTAAGAAGAAGCCAAGAAAAAAGCTGAGCCCAGCTGAAGAGGTTGGGTTGGGTTGAGTTGGGTTAGGTTGGGTGGGGAGGAAGCGAGAGAAAGGATAAGTAGGGATCTATTTTTTGAGTTTTAGGGTGGAAGAAAGGATAAAATGGGTCTGGGTCAAGAGGGGCCGGGGTCAAGCAAGGCCAGCCACACACCCTCCCTGCTTGTCTTTGTTCCTCCGCCATCGCCAGAGTTAGAGTTAGAGCTAGAGCCAGACCACCTCCGTTTGCTGCACTGCACGCACTTATCAGAGCAAACTTATAGAAGAAGCGCATATTAATTACGTATATCTGTAAGGACCCTCATCTTTAAACCGGTTTTGGTTTTCTTTAATTATTGATTATCGTGAGATTTACGTGTTTTCTGATCTTATTCGATGATTTTGTAAATAAATAGAGTTTGTGATGGTTTTAACCAAAATTAACTTCAATATTAGTGGTTTTAAGTTATTTTAAACCAAATGTGAATTTTTGAGATTTTTCGGAATTTTCACTATTTTCCCAAAAATTAGGGTTTTGGCGGGACCCCTGTGGGCCCCACGGTCAAAAATTTTATTTTTATGTCAAATGACCCTAGACATATACTTAAGGTCACACAAAAATTTTCAGAATTTTATTAGGCTTAAATTGTGCTTAAATTTGCAAAATAAACACTTTTAGCCTACTTTTCATATTTACACCCCAAAACTTACCTATGCCTACCCCAACCCTTACTATAAAAGGACAAACCTGAGCCATTTCCATTTTTGGGAATAGGCTAAGGAAGGAGGTCTGGCCTAATCCCCACTTAGGCCCGAATTAGAAGCCGATTAAGGTAAGCTTGCTCTAATTAAGCACTAATCCATGGCTTTTCTCTTAATTTCTTCTAAATCTACCATTTTCCCCTTGATTCAATTCGTTTTTGACCATCAAAAGCTACTGATTTGTGTTTTACTACAAACCCTAACATTCAAAATTCGATTTTTACTACCAACAAGCCCTAGATCTAAGATTTAATTAAGGATTTCTTAAGTAAATCGATTTCTATTGGTGTTTGATTCAAACTCATTGTGTTTTCAAGGATTTCAAGAAGGGTGACTCTTCAATCCGAGCTTAATCAAGTGCTGAGGTAATGGGTCTTCGAAATCTCTGTTTATCCATGGTAAAACTCTTCATTTTTGGCTTATTTCAAAATGGTTTGCTTGATTTAGTGTGTTAATGGTAAGATTAGAAAATGGAATTATTTAATCCCGATTTCTTAGGGTTTTACATTATTATGGTTTGGTTTGATATTCTGGAAGTCAAGGAGGACTTTTGATGATGATTAGGGTGCTAGATGTGGATTTGAAGTGTTATCTATGGTGTCTCGGTTTGATTTTGCGAAAGGAAGAAGATGACTGCTTCGTGTTGGCGATCGATCGGCCTTGCAGAGCGATCGATCGGCTGAACTGAAAATTTGAAAATTTTGCGTGTAACCGATCGAACGGCCTGAAGGGCGATCGATCGGCTACACAGGAAATTGTATGTTGTGTGTATGATGCCTATTTTGATGATTCCACTTTAGCTTGCCAATTTTATATGAATGTGGAGTGTTTTAAGCTATGTTAGGCTACTGGAAATGCATGCTATTGAGTTTATGGAGTTGAGATATATGCTTAGTGATGGTGGAATGACTTATGTTTTGTGGCATGATGTTGGAATCGTTATTTTGAAATTATGAATAGTTGTTTCCCTTTGGTTAAGCATATTTCAATAGGACTACAATCATTGTTGGACAGATTTGTCATGATAAATTGTGATTAATGGTGTGTGAATGTTGGTGAATGCCATGACTCAATGATGAAATGAGTGATGTTATAGGTGTTTAGCCTTTGTGGTTGAGTTTTGAATTTAACTATGATTTCAACGATTCTTCTACTATGATTTCCATTTGGAATTCATGTTTAGGTAGAAATTCACATGTGTAGTGTGGTGGTGAGTTGATTTTCAAGCATGTTAATATGCATCATGTGAAAGGCTTCTACTAGTTACACACACACACATGTGGGGGTTAAATGATGATGTTGAAGCTTAATATCGTGATTATGAATGATGCATTAGGGGCTGGTGAGAGCACTTATCATGATTAGGGTTCATGTATGCTTTGCCCACGCATGTACCATGTTGCACGCATCATGAAAATGGATTTCCGATTGAGGCTTCATCGTGATTAATCGAATTTGACCGATTGGATGCAATGTGATGGAATTGCGTGCCGGGTTTATCGGTCGTGGATTAATCGCAAGTTGATTGGTCCGAAAGGACATATTTTGATTTGAAGTTCCCGTGTGGAACGATTTGAAGTTCCCGTGTGGAACGATTTGGAGTTCCTGTGTGGAACGAGTGCACTCCCCGGGTTGAGTCTTGTTTAACGGAATGATGTGGGGACGAGTTGTGTACTTGTCTTGCGGATACGTGAGAATATCATTATGTGTGTCATCTGGACCCTGAGAATCCAGTGTGGTATGCCGTGTGCACCCCGCTACCACGTGTTCTAGGGTTCTCTGTGTGAGAACTCGGGCTCTTCCCTCCGCAGAGATGTCCACTGGCGAACACCCCCTGCTCTAGATTCTCTGTGTGAGAATGGGACATCCTTGGCCAGGATTGTCCAGCGGCGATATTAGGGATTGACAACCCCGATCTTTCTTGAATTCTTGTGTAGAATTTTGTACCATGACACGCCTTCGTGGCCTTGTCTATGCTCCCGTCTCGTGTGACGTCAATGTGTGATTACTCCTTGATGGAGGTTGATTGTGATAACATTATGCATGTGGGAATATGTATGTTAGAGATACATCCATGCATGTTGATATTGATGTTATGCATGTGGAATATGTATGTTAGAGATACATCCATGCATGTTGATATTGATGTTATGCATGTGGAATATGTATGTTAGAGATACATCCATGCATGTTGATTTTGATGTTATGCATGTGGAATATGTATGTTAGAGATACATCCATGCATGTTGATTTTGATGTTATGCATGTGGAATATGTATGTTAGAGATACATCCATGCATGTTGATATTGATGTTATGCATGTGGAATATGTATGTTAGAGATACATCCATGCATGTTGATTTTGATGTTATGCATGTGGAATATGTATGTTAGAGATACATCCATGCATGTTGATTTTGATGTTATGCATGTGGAATATGTATGTTAGAGATACATCCATGCATGTTGATGTTGATGTTATGCATGTGGAATATGTATGTTAGAGATACATCCATGCGGGATTGGTTATGATGTGAATGCATGTGGGAATATGTATGCTAGAGATACATCCATGCAGGTTGAATTATGCATTTTTATGCGGTGTTAAGTGATATGAATGTGTGATCGAAAGTGATGCACCGTGTAAATCTTTGATCTGAAACGATCTCATTTCTAAGCTATCGTATTTTCTACGTTGACAAGTGATATTAAAACCATTGCTGAGTGTTAAAACTCACCCCTCTTTTGTGTTTTGATTTGGGGTTGCGTGGTGCGACACGCAGACGGACAGGATTGCCTTTTTGAGGAAAGGTCAGAGGTAGCTTGGGTGTGATGATGGAGATCGTTGCGTGACTTATCATCGTTTCTTTCATGCTTTATGTTCGAACCTTTGTGTAGGGTTCTTGTTGTGGTTTTATGTCACATGTTACAGTTATGTTTGCTTATGACTTATTTTGAGCCGGTGTGGGCTTTACTTAACTAAGTTTGTGGGTTTGAGATTGTTGTTTACTTTGTGTTAAGCAACACCTTTTTTTTCCCTTTTATTTACTCTTGCTCAAAGGATTGTGCGCACTCCGTGTTGCTGTTAATTGCCCGTGGTTAGGGATTAAGTCTTCCGCTAGAATCGTTTCTCAATTTCACTTCGTCGCCCCCGTGCGCTTGACCGGCCCTTGGACCGGGTTCGGCTTGGGTCGGGCATGGCCGGGGCGTGACAATATCAGTGCAAGAGGGGAGCGGGGGGTGGTGACTTTCAGCTTCAAACAATAGTAATGGCGATTGTGAAGGCCCCTCCTCACCTCTGTGGCGGCTTCAGCCTTAGTATATTAACCTGTGGCATCCTTAGTGATGTTGAGATGTCTCACTCATCTTAATCATCACTAGACGAACCAAATTAACAGATATTGGTCTTATCGGACCAAACAGATTTTTGGTTCATCGATGGTTCGAGTTTTAACCATGGAAGGCCGTATTAGCCGATACGTACCTGTATCGGCCGAAACTGATATAGTACGGGAGGCAATACGCCCTCTACATATATTACTAATGCATATCGGCTTCAATACGGCCGATACATATCAATATACTATTTTAAAATTAATTATTTTATTTAAAAAAATATTTTTTAATTAAAAAAATTTATTTTTTTTAAAAAAAAATTTGAAAATTTTTCCTTAAAAACAAAAACACAATTTAAACTCAACTTTTTTAAAAATTTAAGTTTTTATTATATTAAAAATAATATTTTTAAAATTATATGAGATCAATCTAAGTAGGTTTATGCAATTTATATAATTATTTTTTTATATATAGTGTTCTACAAATATATATTTATTTAAACATGTAATTTAGACTTATATTAAGTATATTA
Organism: Saururus chinensis; assembly: GCA_035235625.1. Classification (NCBI taxonomy): domain Eukaryota; kingdom Viridiplantae; phylum Streptophyta; class Magnoliopsida; order Piperales; family Saururaceae; genus Saururus; species Saururus chinensis. Next base: position 39,662,174 of record CP141146.1, read on the forward strand.
TTTATTTTTAAAATAAATTAATTTTAAAATATTTAATATGGAAAAAAATAACCAATATTAATATAAGACAGATAGCGTAATAATATATAATTCTAAATAAATTAATTTTAAAATATATATATCAATTGATATAGTATTATATAATTTTAATATGCTATAAAAGAAGTATTATAATAATATATTATTAATTATAATATATTTTTATATTTATAAAAAAGTTTATGTCTATTTTAATACATATTAAATATATTATCAATATATACCTATATTTATAATTTATTGATACTCTTATATATATTAATACGACCTTTCATGGTTCTAAATGGGCCAAGCCAGCCCGTGAGTAAGAAGAAGCCAAGAAAAAAGCTGAGCCCAGCTAAAGAGGTTGGGTTGGGTTGGGTGGGGAGGAAGCGAGGGAAAGGATAAATAGGGATCTATTTTTTGAGTTTTAGGGCGGAAGAAAGGATAAAATGGGTCTGGGTCAAGAGGGGCCGGGGTCAAGCAAGGCCAGCCACACACCCTCCCTGCTTGTCTTTGTTCCTCCGCCATCGCCAGAGTTAGAGCTAGAGCCAGACCACCTCCGTTTGCTGCACTGCACGCACTTATCAGAGCAAACTTATAGAAGAAGCGCATATTAATTACGTATATCAGTGCAAGAGGGGAGCGGGGGGTGGTGACTTTCAGCTTCAAACAATAGTAATGGCGATTGTGAAGGCCCCTCCTCACCTCTGTGGCGGCTTCAGCCTTGCGTCCACTTCTTCTTCTTCTTCTTCTAATTCTTCTTCCTCCTCCTCTTGTTCTCCGCCCAGCCGCGTCTATGTTGGCGGCAAGCCCCTCGCTACCCCCTTCCTCACTAATCCAGGTGATTCCTCATTATCTTCTTCATCACTCGTCTCTTCCCTTTTATCAGCTTTACCTTTCTCTTTCCTCATACTTCTTGTTATTGACTTGCTAATCACGGAAAATGATGAGGTGGCCTACTAAATTGCGTTTTTTCGTTTATTACTCCTTACAAATTTGGTTGTTTCCGTTGCTGCTGCTTTCGCTCCATAACAAACAATCTAGATTGGGAATATCATTTCCAACAAGAATTTTGGTCTCTCGAGTGGAGGATCCTATTTCTTTTCCCTTTCGCCGTCCACAGTGGACAACTCAATCTCATGGAAGATTGCTCTTTGCATTCTCAACTGGTTTCTACCCGTGAAACGGGGCACTCCTTAATTACTAGACAATAACAACAACAAAGGCTGCAAATATCAAGTATTTATACGTACTATATGGCCAGTTTTAGCTGATAGGTACCGGTAATGCAAACTACCAATACTGGCTCATCACTTGAGTTCACAGGAATTTTGAATTATGATGGCTAGAGCTGGCAAACCAACGCATAATCCACAGGCTCATCTTCAAATGTGCTTCAGTTTTTGGAACATTGGATGCTCTTGAAACAGCAACATATGTGTTGTGCATTTTGTCTCATTTATCTGGAGTCTGCACCGCAAATTCTATGTTGCCAACCAACTTTGTTTATCTCAAAATTAAAATATGTTTCAAGAGATTTTAGACTTTATGCCCTTCCTAGTTGTTGTTTTACCACCTGAAATAATAACCATCATCATCAACACGTGCCATTTATCTGGGTGAGATTGTGAAACAAAATGTGTTTACCATACTGCTCTATATTGTAACATATTAACACATAATATGTCATCCCCTTCCCTTTTGAGGTCCTCCAAATCGTTGACTATATCCTCAGTGGTATTAAGGCAGATCTTGTTGGCCTTCTCTTAGTTTATCACCTTTCAACTCTACCTCCTTATTCTCTTTGATGCATTCATTCAGAATATAGTCCCTCGTAGTCTGTGTGCACATCAACTGCAACATCCTTATTGGTGGCATTATTAAGCAGATGATTTATGAGGGGCATAAATCAGATTATCTATGGATGAAAAAAAATTTATCTTATTTTCCATTGTTATGAATTGGTTGAAAGCTTGAGACACTTGTAAATTAATTGATGGCTTTACAGTGGGAAATCTAAAAATTTTTGGAAGGCAATCACTTATACATAAAGCTAAATCTGGAGGATATGGAGGGGGCGCACATGGTGCTCAGATGAACCTTTTTGATCGCCTTGCTAGAGTTATCAAGGTTAGGTAACAAGATGATGCATTTGCCTTTTCGGTGATATTGTCTGGTTTTATTATCAGATCATTTTTAACTATTCCTGACTTGTTTAATATGTTTGCAATTGTTGTCCTGATCGTGCAACACACTTGTTAGTCATATGCAAATGCTCTTGTGAGTGCTGTAGAGGATCCTGAAAAGATACTCGAGCAAACAGTGCTTGAAATGAATGATGACTTGACAAAGATGCGGCAGGCAACTGCACAGGTGCTCCTCATGGCGCATGCATACATATCTTTATGCTCTTTTAAATATGCTATTTGTTGCTTCTCTGTGTACCTGGGTCATAAAAATCTCTTTTGTCTTTTCTTTTCCTTGTTGTTTTCTAGGTTTTAGCATCACAAAAGCAGCTGGAAAACAAATATAAAGCTTCACAGCAATCTTCTGATGAATGGTAATATATTCATGTATGTAGAACAAAATGAACATTTTAGTATAAAAAATTCTAATTGGCAGATTTCTGTTAAACATAGGTATCGAAGGGCACAACTTGCTCTTGAGAAAGGAGAGGAAGATCTTGCTCGCGAAGCTCTCAAAAGGCGTAAATCCTATGCGGTAATTATTTATCTTCTTGTAGTGATGTTAAAATCGTTTGGGTGTTCATTAACATATTTTCTGAATCCACGGTATTAGAGAAAAGTTAGGGCTTCTAGAAGATACCTTATAGGTTACTGAAATTGTCTTTTGGTGGCAGTCTTGGACTTATATATTGTGGGCCTTGTCTATTGGTTGAGTTGAAACAGGAAGCAATTAGGGAGTTGGAGTAGCACATGTGGAACAAGTTCTGGCAGGGTTTTTATTAAATTTTCAGTGTTTGGTGCTGTTCTGGGAAGATTGTGGGTCTTTTATAGGAATCTTACAGAAAGGGGTAGAGGGAAAGGGATAGATTCTATACAGCTCCTGCTATTTAAAAATTCTGTGGCTATACTCTGAAATAATCATTAGTACTGGAGCAGTTTTATACTTTGTTTCCCTTTATGTAATATTTCCATAAATTTCTGCTGAATGGATGAGTCAACTTAATGTCTAGAAAGAATCGTCTTCTGTGTGGTGATGCAAGGATTTTGTAAATAAAAAGTCAACATCACCAACTTAGTAGTACTCTGTTACATAAGTTTATAAAGCACTTACCTATGTTTCAATTTTTGCAAGGCAAGATAGGACGATAATTTGATAAATACATTTAAGATTTTGGAAGATTGTTATTACCCATCATTCCCATTTGTGCCCAGGCATTATGTACAATAATGCATGCTTTGCTTTCTTATTTTAAGATAGTAGTTTTTATGTTGAAATTTGAGATTTAATGAAATCAATTAGGAATCTAGTAGGAGAAGAGGCCCATGTGCCTAATGTGTACAACCCTCTCTTATTTTAAGGGGACAGATTCTGCTCTTTGTAATCAGTCTTTCAATAATAAGAAACTGAGTTAAATTTACTGGAATCATTTTCTCCAAAACCTAATATTTGGGCTCCATTAACCACAAATAGGGAGATATTGATAGTGACGTGGTATATAGGATAAATGCAAGCCGGGTGAAATAGAGGAGAGCGTCGGGAGTTTTGTGTGATGGGAGTGTTCCAAATAGGAATAAAGGCAACTTCTATAGAACAACTATTATGTTGGGCCATAGAAAAAGTCATATAGATAATATAAATATAGCTGAAACGAGGATGCTAAGGTGGATGTGTGGGACAACTAGAAGAGGTAGGATTAAAAATGAATATCTATGTTAGAACTTAGGGGTAGCACCTTTTAGGGAGAAACTTAGGGAGTGTAGGTTGTGTTGGTATCGGCATATACATAGAAGACCAATGGATGCCCCTTGCTAAGAGGGTTGGAAGGGATCCATGTAAATGATTCGAGAGAGATACATAAGAGAACTTAGATGAAGTTAACAAGAATGGATATCATTATGCTATCTCTTATAAAAAAGTTTGTACAAAATAGACTAGAATAGTGGTGTAAGATCCATCTTGCCGACCTCAAAATGTGGGGAAAAGGTGCCACTTGATTATGATTTTCTCCAAAAACCTAACCCTTCTCCTCTCTGGCTGGCAAATTCTCCCCTTTTCCTCTCAATTTCTTCCCTTTCAATCCGTCATTCACCCTTAACCCATCGAGTTCATGCTGTAGATCCCTTGGTCCACAACAAAGATACTGGCAAGGATGATGAGTCTTGATTAATAGTTGTCAGTAATAGAGTTCTCATAACTAGAAGGTGAAAACCAAAAGGAAAAACAATAATATGTAAGATTAACAAGAAAAATGTAAGATTGATGAGAAAGATGACTGACCGTAAAATATTGGGCAGATTGAAAATTTCATCGTTCCCCATTCACCTTTTACACCGAGTCAAATTGCTAAGTGATGTTTCTACTGTGTTTGAAGTTTTGGACGTGCAGAACTCTGCAGCATTGATGTGATCATTAGAAAAAAATTATTGAATATGTCCCTTGTTGTTGGCAAAAGCTTCTATTTCCACTTTCTTTTTGTAGTATCTTTGAGCAATTGTTCCGAATTAGACTATGTGGGTGTTGCAACTATAATGAAACTTGCTTCTATTTTGGCTCACTAGAAACTGTAAATTAGAGAAAAGAAGTGTAGGATGTTATAATCTAGTTTCATGTGACAAATATATACTTAAAACTTTGTCACTAACTATGGGCAAAACAAGAACCTGGGACCAGTATGACATTTCGTGTATAGTCATTTCTTTAAAAGAATTTACTGGTTTTAATCATCCATCATTTGTAAAAATTCTATGTATCTTATATTTCCTGCATTAAGTTTCATGATCATTGTTATACTTGGCTGTCTGCATCAGTTGTCTTACATGAATATGTAAATATAAAGGTAGCATAATTTTTATTTTTTTTTGCATGATTTATTCAATGGATATGAGCTTTAAATAACTCCTGACATCACTGTGGGCTGGCGATGTTTTGACAATAGAGATATACAGGGTGGCTTATAATTTGTTAGACTGATGACCTTTCTTGTATTACAGGACAATGCAAATGCTCTAAAAGTTCAACTTGATCAGCAGAAGAAAGTTGTCGATAGTCTTGTCTCCAATACTCGGGTTTGTTTTTATCTTTCTAACCTTTTCAAATTACAGTATGTGGTATCATACTCTATAAGCACCATATTTAGCTTCTAAAAATGTTTCTTAAACATAATAGTAGGAGAATGTCTACATGACAATTTTAAGAAATGGAATTCTGTTACTTTTCTCTGTTTAATTGATCTTACATCACCTATGTCAGCTTTCCTTTTCATCATATTAGAAGTATACTGATGAAACTGGGAAATAGTATGAGTTGATCATTTAGAATGTAAAATAAAAAACAGAATTAGGGGGAGGGGAGAATCAATGATTGAATTGGGAAAGGAGAAGATGAAGGAACTTGGAGTGAAGATTTAGCTTAGATAATTTGGGTTGGTTCAGAGTTTTATGGCTGGAACCTTAACTTCCACCATGCAAGAGGCAGGGAAAAAGGAAGGTTTTGTCGTTGGCATCATCAGTCTGGTAAACAATGTTACAGATGATTTGTCTTGTTTTTTATGATTATCTCCTTGATTCATAGTGCTTTAATTGATGATATATGGAGCTCAGCTGTGTCTTCGCTCTCAGAATATTTTGTGTAATGTGGCGTGTATTCTCTTTATTTCAATGCTTATACTTCTTGCATATTTTATTGGGTCTAAAATGAATATGAAATAATTGATTGTCTCAAACAAAGATCCTTATCTGTAGGCAAGATGTAGCTTAAGATTAGTCAGATGATTGAACTGGAAGGTAAAAACTATTTGATCTTTCAGATAGATCAGTCACTGTTGGTTGGAGTTAGGACATTAGATAGAGGGCTTCTAAGGATGATTTGCTACTAAATCTACCATGTTGTTTGATTGTGTCATGTTGAAATTATTTTAGCAATTAGTACTAGGTGTCTTTGTTGACATATCATTGTCATGAAAGGGTGAGTTTGTTGATTTCTTTTTTCTTCTTTTTATGTAGCTTCTGGAGAGCAAGATACAGGAAGCAAGGTCAAAGAAAGACACACTAAAGGCTCGTGCACAATCTGCCAAGTTTGTCCTATACTCTGGTCTTAGATTTTTACATAAATTCTATCATGCATTTTTGAAAAGCATCAAACTAAATGGCCGATCTGCTTTTGTTTAGGACTGCTACCAAAGTAAATGAGATGCTGGGTAATGTCAATACAAGTAGTGCTCTCTCTGTATTTGAGAAGATGGAGGAAAAGGGTAGGGTTCTATTGTTGGTTGGATTCACATGATCCAATATCATCATCAAATTGATTTCTCAAAATATCATCAACTCATACACCTTATCCTGAAAAAGGTTGGGTCATTTACAATCATCCTCAAACAAGGGGGTATGGGTTGAATTTCGTCATCCTGATATGCATTGTCCAACAAGCTGGAGTGTGCTTCATGAGATAATTTGCTCAGACAATTTTAGAAGATGTTTTCTTATTTCCGCCACGAGTGTTTTCCTAGACAATTTTAGAAGACTATTTTACTGAAAACTTTAGTTGGAAGCCCCTGCTACTGTACATTTATCAAGCGAAATTAATTTTGAAAATTTGATATGACTATCATTTACATGATAACACTTGGTTTTTTTCAGAAGAGAAAATTCAAGTTCTTTTAAATATATGTACTTCGACATCTATGTCTGTACTAAGTACCAATGTTTAATGATATGATGAGTGTAAATATTTTGGAAAGAAACAAATGACTTGATGAGCCAACAATTCGATATTCATAATTTCTTTTTTCCTTTCTGGGGCAGTCCTGGCTATGGAGTCTCAAGCAGAGGCGTTGAATCAGCTAAGCACTGATGATCTTGAGGGAAAAGTAGGTTTTCCTTCCTTCAATTTATGTTCTCACCTTTTTAGCAGGCTTAGTTTCCCCAAGCATTCAATATGACCATTATTTTACTATTACGAATGATACAGTTTGCTATGCTAGAAAGTTCGTCAGTGGATGATGATTTTGCAAAACTGAAGAAGGAAATATCAGGGAGTGTGCCGGTGCTGTCTTCCTCCTCTTTCATGCACTTAAAACTGAAGGTTATTTAGAGAGTTATGATGCATTAAACCTTTGTTACTTATACTATCAATGTGTTTTTTCTGTTATGTAGAAAGGAGAGCTTCCTGCTGGCAGACCATTTTCATTCCAGGATGCAGAGCTTGAGAAGGAGCTTAATGAGTTGAGACAGAAGGCAAAAGATTAACTTTTGAGTTTTTTATGCAAATTTCCTCTCACACCAACCACATGAAATTCCATGCTTCAATTTTGTCATTGGTGATAGAAATGTTCATCGTCTGAAAGGCATGCCTATGAGGATTGCGGTCAGTGGTAACTTGTCTTTGATGATGGAGGACGCCACCTATGTTTGTTCCCCCCTTCATTTAACGATGCAGATCACGTTGGTGATCTAGTAAATGTATAAAAGCTTTTCTTGGTTGATTTTCGTACATAAGAGATTAATTTAGTACTCGAAGAACAACTTATAAATGTCATTTATTCAGCAAATATCCCCTCGAATCCTAAACCGTGGTCAGGCCTTGTGGCATTCCTATCATCTGTCCTCCATGCTCGGACAGATGTTACCGAAAGTGCATCTGGTCCGGTTCCACCATCAATTTTTTTTGAATGGGCAGAACCCAAAAGGATTTGGGGGAAAGGGAACAAGACGAGGGAGTGTGCAACAGGAGAAGTCGTCTTGGAGCACAGGTAGCAAAAACGGCGGGGCATGGTAACGCCAACAAAATTTGCCAGCGGGTCAGCCGGCACAGTTTGTCACGGAAAGCGGGGACGGTTGATACCTCTTCATAGTGAAAGATTTGGTGCACCGTAGGGAAGTATTTTTTATACACCCTATTGATCATGAGTCAAGAATCAAGCGTGGTAATGTTAGTGTCATTGGCGTTAACATGCACCAGTGTGTTGAGTCATCTGTTTTATAGATAAATAATCTCAAGCCTTTTTTTTTATGTTGGGCTCATGGTCAGTGATGATTCCCTTTTATAAAATGTTATTTGTTGTAGAATTCAAAGGCGGATATGATAGGGGAAATTTGAAGTTTCTCGGCATTTAAAAGGTGCTAACAAGCCTAGTTTTAGCCTATCTAGCTTAGACTCAAAGTCAAAATCTTTGGTTCGAACTTGACTAGAAGCTCAAATAAGTTGGAGCTAACTAATTCAAACTTAGTTCAAAGTCATTTTATTATAATAACAAGTTTAACTCAAATTGAGCTTAATCTGTATATGAAAATAAATTTAATTTTACTAATTAGACTCTTATTTCTAAGTACCCGCATGTGCTAGTGTATATGCACTAAGTGTTCTCAGGCCATACAATTTTGATTATATCTAGTGCATGCTAACGAGCTTATGATATGGAGCTTACTAAAGCGTTCACTATATTTATTATTATTATGTTAATATAATAAAAAAATATTTATTTTAAATTGAGCCCCCTTAGTATGTGTCTAAAACATATAACGAGCACATGTAATTAATACATCATCATCACACAATTTTGAAAATGTAGTGGTTCTTAATCACATAACATGAAGGTTACATCCGCTTGCCCTTCCTGCAATTTAACATGCACCAAATACATATTTTGGTTCATAATAACTTTTTTAAAAAAAATATATAAAAAATTATAAATAAAAGTTAATATATGATCAAACAAATTGGCTCAAAGCCTCAAGCTAAGTTGCACTTGACCCTTAGTTGCTCTTAACTCTCTAATATATATAATATCAAAATATCATTATTGATTGAGCATGTATGAAAATACAACTAAATGTATAATTAATGTTATCCCTTCTTTGGGTTTTTATTTTCAGGTTATAACTACCCTCAATTTTGGTCTAAGTATATGACATTTTGAGTATGTTTATATCTCATCATTCAAATAATGATTATCAAGCAAATTATATTATATTAACAATAAAAAACTTTGAGTCATGCCATCTTTAATCCATCCTAATTAAAAAGAGACTTCATGAGTTAATGCTAAATAACTTTAAAAAAATTGTTATAAAATTTTAATTTTTTAAGAATTTCAATACTAGTCTCTACATAAAATTTTAAAAAATATAACATAATTTTTTTGACATGTAGATAATATTACCAATGCATTTGTCTGATTATAGCATATATTTAATATGCACTAAGTCTATGTTATATCCCATACCATATATGTATATACTTTATTAAGGCTAATTTTTATGATATATCTAAATTTTAATACACATCTTATGTGGACATATATATATTATATGGATATATATAATATATATATATATATATATATATATATATATATATATATATATATATATATATATATATATATATATATATATATATATATATATATATATATATATATATATTAGGATTGATAATTATGCAAGCATACACATAGGTTAATATATATTTATATATATTATAAAAAATATTTATAAACTTTATTCAAATTCGAGTTTAAATTGCATATATTCGACTTCAGTCTACTTCGAGCATAGTTATATTTTTTTAACACTTATACCCTCCTGAATCGAACTCAATTTATCCACCAATATTTTTTTTCTTTTATTTATTTTTTTAAACCGGACCGCGAATTAAATTCTCGGTCCAGCAATCGTCTTCCCCGTGGAGACGAAGACTACTGCAGAAGCCCGAAAGCTGTTGGATTTCACGTCCAACAGCCGTCGGTGGCCTGGTCGGCTGGTCCCCGACGATCGATCGAAAGGGGGCTTCCACACCATTTTTCTTCGACGGATCTCCAACTCACCGCGCCACTAGATGGTGGTACACAGGTCCAAACCGTGGCCTGATTTTCATGCAGAGATGGCTGCCAGGGTGTAGTGGCAGCCTTGGCTGACTGTAGAGCCTGGCCTGGCCTGGCCGGATCTTCGCCAGCAGCGATCACGGTGGCCTTGGCCCCGTCGCTGACCAGTGGCAGCCCTAGTATAAATTCATCGAATAGTTGTCTATCGTCTGAAGCTTTGGCCATGGCGGTGCTCTGCCTCTGGCAGAGCCCTGCCTTGGCCGTCCCTGGTTGAAATCTCACAGCTGAAGGCCGTCTTGGCCTCCGACAGTCCCTGGGTGTCGGCGGAAGAGGCTTCTGCGCGGCCACCTCCTTCCCCCTCTCCCGATTCTCTCCGCTCCTCAATCTATTCCTCTGTGAACAGTGCCGACGTTGGCCTCCTCCATATGTTCGCTCCGGCACCTCTATTTTGACGATGCCAGATCCCACCAACCCGATCCCCCACCTTCAGGTGGGTGGTACCGTGCTACGGCAACTTGAAGACCATGCTGTCGGTGTTCCCCTCGCCTCTAGCCACACCGACGTTCAGAGAAGAAGAAAGTATCGGCTTTTTTATAGCTACCCAGAATCTGCAGGCCGTAGCTCAACGTGCTGTGGTTGCCGCCCTCCAAAAAAATGATTGGGGTCTTTTGGTAAACCTCTCTTATGTTTTAAATAAATTTAATATATATATATATATATATATATATTATAATAAATAAATATTAGAACAGCAGGGTGCCATTCAGGTGAGGAGGCGGCAATTGAAAGTCATCGATGGGAGGTGACTTGCGCTAAATCACCAAAAGTGTCGTTGTTCAATAAAAACTCATTTTTTTACACTCCAAAAGTTGTTAAAGGGTCTACAAGCTTCATTTATGTAGATTCAATCACCATTTAACCTCTATAATAGATAAGATTGGTATTTACGTATATTATAATAGAGAGGTAGGCAATGATGATGTATACATAAGTAAAAAGGCACGGTTGATGAACATTAATCCGTCGGTAAGTTTGGTAAGCTATTGTTTCAAGTTAAAGAACGACTTGCTGTCAATGGTAATGTAACTTTGAAGTATATAATTTTATCTTCCTAATCATCTATTATATATGAATTAAAAGATAATGAGGACCTGCAATCAATATTTTTTATTTATAAGAAGACAAATAAAGAGATATTATCATCGTATGCCGAGATGGAAGATCCTGACAACAGTAACAAATCATCATCAATAGAAAAGAATCAGATATTCAATAGAGCTAAATCACTTGTAGTAATGGCTTAGCTCAGCTCTAACTATGGATTGTATATGGGAGTCAATTATACACAATCCACTTTTGAAACTGTCAGGTAATAATGAATTTTAGATTACATAATAATGTACTTTATTTTGTACTCGAGCACATGTAGGGATGCCACTCGGGTCAGGTAAATGGTAAAACTAACCCGACTTGACCCTAATGGGTTGGGTTTAGTTTTTAAAAATTAACTTGAATAGAGGGTTTGGGTTTTAGGTGATCCAACCCGACCCGACCCTAATATAAATATAAAAATAAATTTTAAATTTTTTTAATATTATTTTTTAAAAAATAAAAAAAATTAAAAATAGTATTTAAAATATATTTTTTTATTCTATTCGGGTTAAACAGGTTGGGTTTGGGTCGGTTTGAGTTAGGGTTCGGTCGGGTTCAAGTCACAGTTTTCCCATGTGGGATCGGATTCAGGTTTGGCAAAACCCTACCCGGTGGCATCACTGAGCACATGATATCTAACCTATCATGTTCAATTCAAAGAATATCGTGTGAAGAAAAAATACGATATTTATAATATTGCATAACAAATGATGTGAAATACATAAGCGATACAACACTAATTTTTTTTAGTGTAGATATAATAAGACGACTTGTATATATATCGTATTATCGATAACACGATATGATTTGTAAACTTGTAACTAAATACACGATGTCAAGTTATATCGCATATTGATTAACACGTTAATATCCAATGCGGATTGGGAGAATTGAGAAATTTGAACTCAACAAATCCATGTCATTCTTCTTACAACAATCCAATGCCTACAGATACTGTGATAGAAGTCAATTAAACTAGATTAGAAGAAATGTCGCCAACGATGAGTGCGATAAGGACTTCATATGATAACTATGAAGTCCCAACAACCCTTGTAATTACGATGGCAAAAAATTTGAAGAAGTGTGGGGTGATGATCCATGGAATGAGAATGATATAATTGACATGGAAAGTATGTTTGACCACAAAGAATTTGGAGATAGCAAGGTACCCAGTAGAGGCCGAGGTAGAGTGGGAGATAGCTGATGATCTCAACCTGTTGGAATAGAATATTGGTAAGGGCGAGCTAATAACTGACAGTTTGCAAGCAAAGGACTACTAGATTCTACTCAAAATGGGTGTAGTTTTCAAAGCCTATTATATTTCAAGAGGGTTTTGATTGAGCTAGTAATAAAGGTGAATTTCACTTATCATGTTGTGGATGAGAACAGAAATATGTACACTATAAAGTGCTCCAATTAGCCTTATAATTGGTAAATAAGGGGTTTAAACACAAAAGATCACATGACTGTAACGAGGGTGCCCGACCATTTGTGTAGAATGTAAAGGAAGTCAACTGACCATCCTCTAACATGGCACCTTTGGATTGCAAGAAAATGTTATAGGTTGTTTAAAGATTCAATAGATATTACACTGAAAAGCATAGTAAGTTATATTTTGATGCACTGGGGTATAACTGTGAACTATGAGAAATGTTGACGTGCAAGTAAAGAAAACTTATGATATTCCTTCATTCGTGTTTGAAGAAACACAACATTTCGATATGGCATGTTATTGGGAGCATGATGCTTTTATAGTCGCATTTTCTTACAATACAACCTATTTACCTATCGTGTTATTACACAGTTCATTTATGGAAGCATGACTACGAAAGTTATCGTGTTATCAAGAACACGACATATTAACTTGTTGTATAATCTTTATTATAATCTTTACAACTTAATATTTCATCGTGTAGGTAAATCACTGACTAATTTAATAAATGGGGACCCAGATGAATCCTATCATATAATTCCTACATACGGAATTCAAATATAAAGGATCAATCTAAAAAGTGTAATTGTTCTAATCAGATCATGTGATATTCTCATACCTATAGGGGGATACAATTTTAAAAGTCTTTTAGATGTTTGGGCCGATTGCAAGAGGCTTCAGAATCACATTGAGGTCATTGCTAATGGTAGATGCGACTTTTTTGAATTGAAAGTATCCTGGTCAGTTATTAATAGCAACTGCACAAGACATGAACAATAATATGGTATGCATTACATTTGCAGTGGTTGAGAACGAGTGTGAGAAAACGTGGTGCCCGTAAATGCATCCAAAATAGAAGAGAATAAGCAAGGAATGTACATATATTGATAGTATCAATGGATGAATTCCCTGTTAACTCGCTATATCACCACATAAAATGTAATTACTATTGTGTGTAAGTTCATATGTTATTGTCCATCTCTTGTAAGTTTAACTGTTAAAATAACATGATAGTTGTGATCGTAAGGCTAGTGTTGATGGGTCATGTTCTTGTTAACACGACATTGATCATTTAACGTGTTCTCATTCACACAATATTCATTGAATAGGATGTTGTGAATTTTCTCAAACATAGCTGCACATGCAGAAAGTTTTAGCAAGTGGGGCTACCATGTAAACATATAATTGCAGCAATTGATCACATACACTTCTATGTGTCTGACTACTATAAAAAAGGTACTTCACATAAACATATGGAATGACACATTGAGAGCCTTTATACCAAACGACAGATAAGCACCATTGGGGACCGACTAGAATTCTGCCTACATTCAACCCACCTATCCCACTCAAGCAGCGGCGGTGTCCAAGAAAAAGCCAGATAGAGTCACAACCAAAGGTCAAAGAGCCACGCAAATGTGGAGCATGAGGGCAGTTTGGTCACAACCTAAACATTGTACAATCACATAAAAGGACCCTCCAAATGTGGCTAATTGTCACGACCCGGATTTTTAAAAACCCTTTTTAATGCAGAACCATCGATAAATCACGATAATTTTTTTTTTTAAAATCAAATCAATTCAGCCGACTAAATATCCAGGTCATAATCATTGGGGTTCGTAAATACGGATAGCAAATTATATAATATCATATAAGAGTAACCAAAAATCCACAAATAAATGAACCATCCATCTAAGTGCAACCCTTACATCTGTTTGGAAATAAGCAACTAATCAAAGTTGGCTCTCACGCCATTATTACAATCATTCAAAATGTACTGAAATAATGGAACTAAATCCTACTAGAGCTAAGTCGTCCTCAATCTGAAAGTCCAGTCCCGATCCTGCTAGTCCTCACCAGAAGATCCTGCAAAACCAGGTCGCTGAGTATACTAATCTTAACTCAAAACTAAGACAGCAAACCTACCTCAAACGCCGATTTGCCGTCGATCCACAAACGCCGGAGCTCCACCCTCAATCACCTTCTTCTCTAATTTTTCTAGGTAAAATTAGAGTTAAAATTAGGGGAACATCTAAATTTATAGAGAGGGGATTGGGGTTTAATTGGGTAAGGATTAAACCAAGTAGGATAGGGAATCCTAAGTGGTTTAAACCCTCCCAAATTAAGTGGTCCGTCCACCACTTAATTGGGCCTGCAATGGGCTCTGCAAATCTTTCTGCACAGCCCAAAAACTATTCTGCATACCCCAAATCCTGTAAATTCCTAAAAAAATCCAGAAAAATAGGGAAAAAATTCTAGAAAAATACCTAAAATTTCCTGGACATTACAATCTTTCCCCCTAAAAAAGGAATTTTGTCCCCAAAATTCAGGTGGTCTCATCCTCGAATAGCTCCGGATAGGAACGACGCATCTCAGTCTCTGGTTCCCAAGTTTGTTCTTCAAAAGCTTGACTTTGCCACAAAACTTTGACCAATGGAATAGTCTTGTTTCTTAAGACTTGATTCTTTTTATCCAATATTTTCACAGGCCTTTCTGCAAAGGTAAGATCAGGTTGCAACTCCACCAAATTGTAGTCAATTATATGCGATGGATCTTGCATATACTTCCTCAACATTGACACATGAAAAACATTATGAACTTCAGCTAAGTTAGGGGGCAAAGCGAGTCTGTAAGCAGCTGGACCAATCCCTTCAAGGATCTCAAAGGGTCCAACATAGCGTGGACTGAGCTTGCCCCTTTTTCCAAATCGCATAACTCCCTTGGTTGGTGAGACCTTTAGGAATACATGATCACCAATCTGGAATTCTAACTCCCTCCGCCTCTGATCTGCATAATTCTTCTGCCTATTCTGTGCCGTCAACAATTTATGTTTGATTTTCTTGACCTTATCTGCACATTGTTGTATAATTTCAGACTTGAAAATCCTCCGCTCACCTACTTCATCCCAGTATGTAGGATAACGACATGATCGTCCATAAAGGGCTTCATAAGGTGCCATGTCAATGCTAGAATGATAGCTGTTATTGTAGGCGAACTCAATCAAGGGTAGGAACTCATCCCAATTACCCTTCCAATCCAAAATGCATGCCCGGAGCATATCCTCTAGAACTTGGATGGTACGCTCTGACTGGCCATCAGTCTGAGGATGGAAAGCTGTGCTATAGTTCAATTTTGTCCCTAAGGCTTCTTGCACACTTTTCCAATATCTAGAAGTGAAACGTGGATCCCTATCAGAGACAATCGATGTTGGAGTGCCATGGAGTCTCATAATTTCTCTAACATAAAGTTGAGCCAAACCCTCTGGTGACTGCTTCCACCTAATGGGTAAGAAGTGCACAGTCTTTGTCAACCTATCCACCACAACCCATACTACATCATGATGCTTCTGTGTCTTAGGCAGTCCCACAACAAAGTCCATTGTGATATGCTCCCATTTCCACTGTGGGATTTCTAAGGGATTTAGTAAACCTGCAGGTCTCTGATGCTCTGCCTTAACCTGCTGGCAAGTCAAACATTTTGACACAAATTCCCCGATGTCTCTCTTCATGCCTTCCCACCAAAAACTCCGCTTTATGTCCTGATACATTTTATTTCCTTCTGGATGTATCGTGTATTTGGAATGATGGGCTTCACATAGTAGTTCCTGCCTTAAGTCAGGGATGGCGGGAACCACTAGCCTTCCTCTAAAACGCACACTTGCATCAGTCCCTTGAGAAAAATTCGGTCTTTCTACCAATTTCAGAACCTGATCATCGGTTTGTTGAGCTGCAATGATCCTCTCCACAAGTGCTGATTGGATAGAAAAGTTGGCCAGCATTGGCCTTCCTCTTTTAGAAGGAACTTCAATATAAAGGCTGGCCATACTCTGTAACAATTCCCATTCCTTAATCATCATATGAGCCACCAAGGTTTCAGATTTTCTACTTAGAGCATCTGCCACCACGTTTGCTTTTCCAGGGTGATACAAAATTGTAAAGTCATAGTCCTTCATATACTCAAGCCATCTTCTTTGCCTCATATTTAAGTCCTTCTGTGAAAACACATACTTTAAGCTTTTGTGATCAGTATAAACTTCGAAGGTTTCACCATAGAGGTAATGTCGCCATATCTTCAGAGCAAAAACCACAGTAGCCAATTCTAGATCATGAGTGGGATAATTTTGCTCATGAACCTTCAATTGCCTAGATGCATAAGCTATGACCTTGCCTCGCTGCATTAGCACACAACCCAACCCCTTACTAGAGGCATCACTAAAAATCACAAACCCCCCTTCCCCTGATGGTAAGGTAAGAATAGGGGCACTGGTTAGTCTTCTCTTCAATTCCTGAAAACTGTTCTCACATGTTTCATCCCATGTAAACCTAACACCCTTCCTGGTTAGCTTGGTCATGGGTAAGGCCAAAGTAGAAAATCCTTCAATGAACCTCCTGTAATACCCTGCTAAACCAAGGAAACTACGAATTTCTGTAACAGATTTAGGTCTTTCCCATCTCATCACAGCCTCTACTTTTGCAGGGTCAACTGATTCTCCCTCCTTGGATATGACATGTCCCAAGAAGTGGATGCTTTCTAACCAAAAGTCACATTTATTGAATTTAGCATATAGCTTATGCTCCCTCAACACCTGTAATACCTGTCTTAAGTGTGCCCTATGCTCTTGAATAGAATTAGAATAGATAAGAATATCATCCACAAATACTATAACAAAATGATCTAACCATGGCTGATAGATTCTATTCATAAGGTCCATAAAAGCTGCAGGAGCATTGGTCAGTCCAAAGGGCATCACTAAGAACTCATAATGACCATACCTTGTTCTGAAAGCAGTTTTAGGAATGTCCTCATCCCGAATTCTGAGCTGATGATAGCCAGATCGCAGGTCAATGCGAGAGAAGACTTTCGCTGAATGTAGCTGGTCAAAAAGATCATCTATTCGAGGCAAGGGATATTTATTCTTAATTGTCACCTGATTCAGCATTCTATAGTCGATGCACAATCTGAGGGACCCATCCTTCTTCTTGACAAACAAAATAGGTGCTCCCCAAGGGGAAACACTTGGGCGGATAAACCCCTTATCAAGCAGCTCCTGAAGTTGCTCCTTCAGTACCTTCAATTCTGCTGGTGCCATTCTGTAAGGAGCCTTAGAAACTGGTGCAGTGCCAGGTATAAGTTCTATTGTGAAATCAACTTCCCTCTTAGGAGGTAAACTAGGCAACTCATCCGGGAACACATCCTCAAACTCAGAGACAACATCTAGTTGCTCTAGGTTTGGTGATACAGACTCCATGGTAATAACACTTGCCAAGTAAGCCACACACCCCTTGGCCAGGAGTTTATGAGCTTTCATGGCAGAGACAATACAAGAATTACTCCCCTGTTTGACTCCCTGAAAGACAAGGGTAGTCCCCCCTGATAGAGTGAATGTAACTCTTTTCTTTTTACAATCTACCAAAGCAGAGTAAGTAGACAACCAATCCATCCCTAAGATTACATCAAAGTCAACCATGTCCAAAAGAACAAGGTCTGCACGCAAAATTCTCTCACATACACAGATAGGAACATTCTCAAAATAATCTATCACAGATATAGAGCTTCCTACCGGTGTCATTACAACCAAAGGTGGTTTAAGTTTAGAACTAGGCTGATTCATGAATAGAGAAAAATCAGGGGAAATAAAAGAATGAGTAGCACCAGGATCAATCAAAATCTTAGCATAAGAGTCTAAGATAGACATGGTACCTTCAACCACAACATTTTTCTGCGCATCCTCTGATGTAAGTGAAAAGACACGAGGAGGAATCTTTTTACTCGAGTCACCTTGTCCCCCCTGGTTCTTCTTTTCTGGACAATCTCTGGCTAAATGACCTGTCTTCCTGCAGTTATAACAGATCCTATCCCCTGGATTGCAAACCTTGCCTGGATGATGCTTGCCACAAGATCGACAACTCAGCTTATCACTAGTCTTCTGTTGTTGGTGCTGATTTGAAGATGGCTGCCCTGGATCCCTCTGTTGTTGGTGCTGATTTGAAGATGGCTGGCCTGGACCCCTTTGTTGTTGTTTGAAAGGCGAACCAGAATCCCTGGTAGCCCCTGGCCTATTCTGACCCTCAAAAGCCTTTGCCTTCTTAGCCTCCTGCTTAACTTCTGTCCTCAATGTCCCTGAAGTGAGTCTTTTCCTGTTGTCTTTGCATCTATTGAAATCTTTCTCAAATCTGCTTGCATGCTCAACCGCATTTGCAAAGGTTTTGGGATCTGTGCTCATCACCTTAGCTCTGAGCCCATCCCTAAGCCCATAAACAAATTTCCTGATCCTCTTAGCCTCAGTAGCACATAGGTCCGGTGCAAATCTCTGTAGTCGAACAAAATTTGTCTCATATTGATGCACTGTCAGCTCACCCTGCTCCAAAGCAAGAAATTCCTGCTCCTTTGTCTGTTGCACATGTTCAGGGAAGTATTGTTTATTAAACACTTCCAAGAACTCTGCCCACAAGATAAGAGAACTTGGCCGATCCTCGAAGTGTGTCCGTCTAGTAGACTTCCACTAGAAATGAGCCTCGCCGGTGAGGATAAAAGTGGCCAATGTGACTTTATTATCCTCTGCCACCGCCAATGCCTCAAATACCTTCTCGACCTCCTGTAGCCACTCTTCTCCCTTATCTGGATCATCCAGCCCAGTGAAAGGTGAGGTCAACAACTTGAAGCGCTGAACCAGAGTACCTTGATCCTTTTCTGCCTTCTTCTTAGGATCAGGGCGAAGACTAGCTTGAGTTTGAGCAAAATCTGCTAAACCCTGAATCATCTCTAACAAGCGGCTCTCATTGCTTCCCCTAGAGGTGTTGGAGGGGGAAGCAACATGAGCTTCTTTAACCCGTCTCATCGCCTCTGCTCCTAAGGACTCTGCACGTCGTGGTGATATAGGTGGATTAGGAGTGGTTTCTCGGTTCTCCTCAGCCTGTACTCCTCTTCCCCGATTTCTGGCACGTCGATACACTAGATCGTGACCTCCTTCCATTGATCTACAAGACAATGACAAGAAGGTTACTTCTACCCAATCCCACAACTCAAACTAGTTACATTTCCAGACAACTTTAGACTTGCAGATAGATGATTGCTCTGATACCAACTGTTACGACCCGGATTTTTAAAAACCCTTTTTAATGCAGAACCATCGATAAATCACGATAATTTTTTTTTAAAATCAAATCAATTCAGCCGACTAAATATCCAGGTCATAATCATTGGGGTTCGTAAATATGGATAGCAAATCATATAATATCATATAAGAGTAACCAAAAATCCACAAAAGTGCAACCCTTACATCTGTCTGGAAATAAGCAACTAATCAAAGTTGGCTCTCACGCCATTATTACAATCATTCAAAATGTACTAAAATAATGGAACTAAATCCTACTAGAGCTAAGTTGTCCTCAATCTGAAAGTCCAGTCCCGATCCTGCTAGTCCTCACCAGAAGATCCTGCAAAACCAGGTTGCTGAGTATACTAATCTTAACTCAAAACTAAGACAGCAAACCTACCTCAAACGTCGATTTTCCGTCGATCCACAAACGCCGGAGCTCCACCCTCAATCACCTTCTTCTCTAATTTTTCTAGGTAAAATTAGAGTTAAAATTAGGGGAACATCTAAATTTATAGTGAGGGGATTAGGGTTTAATTGGGTAAGGATTAAACCAAGTAGGATAGGGAATCCTAAGTGGTTTAAACCCTCCCAAATTAAGTGGTCCGTCCACCACTTAATTGGGCCTGCAATGGGCTTTGCAGATCTTTCTGCACAGCCCAAAAACTATTCTGCATACCCCAAATCCTGTAAATTCCTAAAAAAATCCAGAAAAATAGGGAAAAATTCTAGAAAAATACCTAAAATTTCCTGGATACGGGATAAGGGAGATACGACCGTTTAAAGTTGAACATAGTGTGTAGGGCCTATTTACCGGAATTAGATGTGCTGATTATCCGTTCAAGTCACTATACGAGTGTAGTTAATTAAAGTGACAAAAATTAATTTTTAGATGCCCAATTAAATTGCCTAAGTAGGGAGGTTTGGCTCAACTTCTAAGGGGATTAGGATTCATAATCTCTATGTCTATAAATAGATATTTATGACTTTTTGAGACGCAACTTTTGGCCTTTAAAGGAGAGATGAAGCCGTCAATGGCGGAACTTTTCCTGCAAATCCGACTGGCAATGGAGGTGCAAAGGACCAAAGAAAAAACAATAAACAAAGGAAAAAGTAAGCCTCACACTTTTAATTCCATTTGCTATAAATATGTAAAAATTACATTAAGAAGATTAGAGTGGGTGTCGGCTTTATCTGCCAAGCCACGTCTGGCAATGTTGGCAGCCATCATGACCTCCATTTCATCCTAAAATAGGTAATATAATATTTGTTTAAAATCCAGAGAAGCCAAGTAATATAAAAAAACTCACCTATAAAATATTCTTTGTTTCTTGTCAACTGTTGGATTTATGTGGAATGTGTTTTTGAAAAGAATTATTTGCTAAGCTTAGTTGCACCATTATTCCTTGGATCAAATCTATCAAAAAGGTCATTTTGAGGTCCACCTTACCCCTAACCTTAAAATAATTAAACATGCAAACTCTGACCTTACTTGAGTCAAGTCAGGTCAGGTTATGCAAATAATAAAAGATTACTATAATAATCTCATAGGATTCACAATTTCAATATTTCCTTTCAGCTATGGACTCCTAAAAGATTCTGTACACAAGATCTTAAGATTTAGGTATGAAAAGACAGCATGTAGGTAAACACCCTAACCAACCCTTATATTAATAAGGTCCAAATTCCCAACTTTAACCCTAGTTATCATATTAATAGGGTTGGGTCAAGTCAGGTTATGCAGGTTGAGTTTAAGTTTTTTCAGCCCTACCCACGTACATTGTAAATATGCTCTCATCGTTCACTAAAGTACGGGTAAACCATGTAGTTAGGGAAGGGAACAGGGCAACAGACCGTCTTGCCAATGCTGTCCATGTTGTTCATTTGTGTGTGTGTCGGAGGGGGAGGGGGGCCTGGGCAAACTTCTATAGTGTACGGACCTCAATGAATAGTTTAGCGCAAAAAGAGTACACAAGCAGCTGAGGAAGGGAGTATAATCTATTCATTTCTTATGGGACTAATCAACCCAAGACACAGTAATGGATCATTAACGTTATACGGACCCAATTCCTACAAAACTCGAAATATACATTTGACCAAAATTGCGATTCGGCAATGCCTCAGGAGGGTACATAGGATAGATGTAAACCATGAATGAAGCAGTCAACACGCAGTTAGGTGCTCTAACCTGCTCTACCTTTTCTTGCACAAGACGCTTATGCTGGAATAGCTTTCTTTACCACTCATTTATTTTATTATGATTTTTCTTTAATAATTAATATACAAATTACACAGACATAAAAGAACAACAAATGAAAATAACACTCCCTATGTACTATATTATCCGTTCCATTTGTTTTTTTTAAATGATCTAAATTTAGTTCATTTTTAAAAACTAAATGGAGCTAGTAAAGAGGGAGTATTATAAAGAAACATGAGTAGATAAACTAAGTTATAGGATAAACCAAAAGACAAAAATATCATGAATGTGCTTCAATATGTCTTTGCCTAACTATTGATCTCGTATCCAAAGTCGCCAATGTCCTTCTCCCTCTAGGCTTTTGCCATCCCAGTCTCTCCAGGAATTCTTCAATCAATCTAATATATCATCCAACCAGATGTCAGTGGGAAGCTGAAATCATTACCGGAATTAAATGCCTATATACATGTTTTTTTAACCAAAATGCTTATATACACTTACAAGCTGCATATTGCCTTCTGTGAAGAGGCCAACTCACGATCTGGAAATGAATCCTCCATCCGGAAACTTAACCAGACATAAAGATCTAGAACCTACAATCAACAAAGTTTGTTAGTTTAGTAACAGGCTGCAAAGTTACACAAAAGCAGTCAATAAAATAAAATAAGATATTACCTTGTGAATAGATTCAACCTCCTTTAGAGCACTTTGTGTTTTAGGCACCTGGATTGTCCCAGGAGTAAATATTTCATTAAGTCGAACAATCCCTCTTTTCGCATAGCTTTGAGCAAACTGCACCTCATAGGAAGAGGTCAATCTCCATAAAACCCTCATTCAAATAAATGAGCGAAAGAGACTTACAATAAGAATCATTCTAAATTCACAATAAGAATCATTCTAACCTGAACAAGGCCCTGAGCTGAAATATCATCACTCATGTCAACAGGACTGCAAGTTGAGAAACAAAATTATAAATTTCTGGATATAATGCTTTTGACAAAAATCTAAGCCAAACTCTAGCTGTTGGGAAGATGGCCCTAAATAAAGATGTATAATGCTCTAATTGAATATTTTCCACAGTATTCACAATCAAGATTTGATCTCTTGTTCCAAATCTCTTCTACTACTTGATTACATTTATATGGTAAAACTAAACAAATACATGCATGTTTGTTATGTTCTGCAGTTAGCTAGGCAGTTATAATAATGTGCACGTAGGGAGTTATGTTAGTGTGCACATAGCTTTTGCTTATTGTTGCTTTTAATTAGTAATTAGGCAGTTTTAGTCTATGTAGTTAGTTAGTTATCCTTATGTAGCCTGATGGGCTAGGCCAGCCTAATTAAGGCCCGATGGTTGTAATCAGAGATTAAGAAATGATTAGTCTAATTTCCTCCTCTCTCTCAACTCCTCTTTCCTGAATTCAATCTCTCTTCCTTCCCAGCGAGATTGCACTTGCAATCAACAAGTGCGACTCTTTCTTTCATCCCCATTCCCCCTACTATCCCTCGTCTCTCAAATCCCTATTCTTCTTTATGAAATCCTGCAAGTTCATAACAACTGGTATCAGAGCAGCTTTCCTAGGCTATTCAATTTACAACATGGTGGCCAGAAAGGTGTACGAGCCCTGGAGGACGAGCCGCCAGCAGAAGCAGAGGTGGGACCTAGGCTTTCCGCCGCCCAAGACCCAGTCGCCAGTGACTGGGAACCCTTGCTCACCGCCCTAACAACCATCCAATCTCAAACAGCGGAGGCTCAAAGGGCATTTCTACAGGAGCTTCGGTTGGATTTAAGGTCGTCGGCGGAATGCCAACAGGCTACACGGGTGCAAATCAGAAAAGACCAAGCCACCTACTTGGTAGCCTTCACGGCGACCCAGAATTCAGGCTAGATGCCAGCTGCCCCTACTCAGGCCCCCCGTCCCCATGGAAAGGGGCTTCTTCAGCAGCCCTCTTCTTCAATCTTTCACCCCAGGCCGGACCACACAGTCCACTCCGTGCCCCTAGCGTCCTCTACCAGTGACAAACGCGCTGCCCATCTCGCTGCTACTGGGCCAAGTCGCCCCCCATACAACTCAGTGGGCAGACCTGAGCAGCCCCCTCTTTCTTAATGGCATGACAATGACCTATATTCTGATGAAGTGGCAGAACCAGGAGGGTACAGACCGGTCCCTAAGGCGAGCACCGTATGCCTAAATTTTTTGGAATATTCAGGGGAGGATAACTTGGCATAGTGGGTCTCGCAAGCGGAGCAATTTTTCACATATCAAGGGACACACCCCAATCAGCGGGTTCTCTTGGCCTCCTTCCATATGAAAGGGGACGCCCTAGTATGGCTAGGGTAGCTCAAACAACAAGAGGGGGCAATCACCTGGGAGTATTTAGTTGCTGAGTTATGCGCCTGTTTTGGTCCAAACGAGTATCAAGATTTTGATTCCCGCCTACACAATCTCTACCAAACCTCTTCCATCCGGACCTATAAAATAGACATTGCACCGCTGGCCACCAGGGTCGAATGGACCCCTTTAGCTCTCCTCTCTAAGTTTGTAAGTGGGCTGCAGGAAGATATCCAAGCGGAAGTTCGACAGTTCAAGCCCGCCAACCTCCAACAAGCAATCCGCCTAGCCTGCATTCAGCAAGAGAGACTTCAGCGCCTGTGGAAGGGAAACCGGTCCTTGCCAGGGGGCCGACCAACTCCAGCTCTCCCTACACCAGCCCCAAGCCCAATTCGCCGCCTTACACTGGCTCTCGTGGCCTCTGCTTTAACTGCGATGGGCGGTTTGTACTAGGTCACAAATGCAAACGTCTAGGCTCTGTGTTGATAATGGAAGAGGGGCTAGATACAAGTGATAGTTCGGTGACCGATGAGCCAAAGGGTGTACCAGAGATTTCTATGCATGTATTCGATGGGTCTTATGAGCCTCGTACATTTCAAGTGGATGAAGCTATAACACAGTAGGTCGTACACAACTTTATTAATGACAGGGTGGCTCGTAGGTTGGGGTGCACCATTCATCCATCTACTTCTTTCAATGTGTTTATCGGTGATGGGCGGTACTTACAGAACAGCTTCCATTCCTTTGGTGATTCAAGGTTATTTATTTCACATCGATTTGTTCTTACTTCCTACCAAGGGGGCTGATATTGTGTTGGGAGTACAATGGCTCCAAGACCTTGGACCCATTACTTGGGATTTGAAGCAGCTGCATATGGGTTTTCACTATGGGAATGCGCAAATTCAACTATGTGGGCAGTAACTAGGTACTCTTCATTCGGCTCAACCCGTTAATTCTCTTTTTAAATTTGTTACCAAGGGACTTTTATTCCAGTTGTGCATTGACCCATCCCCCGAGTTTGCCAGTATTCCGGAGGATTTGGGATCTCTACTATCCGAGTATGATGTGATTTTTCAGAAACCATCCGCTTTACCTCTAGCTCGTCAGCACGATCACCATATCCATATTCAGCAAGGGTGTCCACCAGCTAATGTTCGTCCCTACCGGTACCCTCAAGTGCAGAAATATGAAAATTGAGCTGTTGATACAGGAGATGCTCACTTTAGGGCTCATCCAGCCTAGCACCAGCCAATTCTCTTCTCTAGTGCTTCTTGTCCGTAAAAAAGATGGGTCATGACGTTTTTGCGTGGATTATCGTGCCCTAAATGCTATTACTGTTGGATGAACTTTCTAGTGGACTGTCTTTACTAAGCTGGATTTGCGTTCAGGGTAGCACCAAATTCAAATGCACCCACCTGACATCCATAAAACAGCTTTCAAAACACATGAGAGGTATTATGAATTTATGGTCATGCCATTTGGTCTTTCCAATACCCCTTCTACTTTTCAGAGTGAGATGAATAATATTTTTCGGCCTTATCTGCGATGATTTGTATTGGTTTTTTTTTATGATATTCTTATTTATAGTTGCTCATGGTTGGAACATATGCAGCATATTCGTGCGGTTTTCTCTACACTACTTAGTCAAGAACTATTCCTTAAAAGTCAATGTGCATTTGGATTACCGCAGGTTGACTATCTTGGCCATGTCATATCAGCATCAGGGGTGTCTACAGATCTCTCAAAGATTGAGGCTATTATCAAGTGGCCAAACCCCTCTACTATTCGGGCACTTCGGGGTTTCTTGGGCTTAATAGGATATTATAAGCACTCCATCCAAGGTTATGGTACATTGGCCGCTCCTCTCATAGCCCTTCTCAAGAAGGGGGCTTTCCATTGGACTTCAGAAGCACAAGCATCGTTTTGTTTGTGATTGACACTGATGCATCCTCACATGGACTGGGTGCAGTGCTAATACAAGGCGGGAGACCCATTTCTTATTTTTCTAAGGCCATCTCCGGGTGTAATGCACAACTCTCTACTTATGAGTTAGAGATGTTAGCCATCATTCATGCAGTTACGAAGTGGACACCTTATCTCTTGGGGTGGAAATTCTTAATACAGACAGATCATCATAGCCTGCATTACTTCTTTGGATTAGAGGGTGACCACTCCTCAGCAAAGATGGGTTTCTAAACTCCTAGGATATGATTATGACTTGATTTATAAAAAGGGGAGTGACATTCAAGCCACTGATGCACGATCTCGTCAGTCAAGAGGGTTCTTACCTTTCTACTTTGTCCATGCCGACTTTTCTATTTATGGCTGATTTGATTAAAGCCTATGACTAAGACACCGAGATGGCTTCACTCATCTCTAAGTTGCGTGAGGGTCCATTATGCTCACCGCCTTTTGTTTTGCAAGGCAATTTACTTATTTGGCGAAATCGCTTATAGGTTCTTGCTGACCCTCAACTATGGTAGCACCTCCTCTATTATTTCCACTCTTCACCTATTACTGGCCACGAGGGGCAATTTAGAACATTATAGTGGATTTCTCAAAGTTATTGAAAGGACCTCAAGAAAGTTGTCTATGACTTTGTTGCTTCTTGTGATGTATATCAACGAGTCAAAGCCCTTACTTCCTCTCCTGCAAAGTTACTTTAGCCACTACCTATTCCGGAGAATATTTGGGAAGATATATCTATGGACTTCATTGAAGGTTTACCCTTAATCCAGGGCAAGTATTATTTTTGTGGTCATTGATCGCTTATCCAAATATGCACACTTTTTGCCCATAGGACATCCTTACTCTGCTGGCCACATGGCAGAAGTTTTCGTACGGGACATAGCAAGGCGTCATGGCATGTTGCATTCGATTGTCTCCTGACCATGACCCCGTGTTCTTATCCAAATTTTGGAGTAGCTTCTCTAAAAAGCAGGGTACTACTTTAAAGATGAGCACATCCTATCATCCTCAAACGGACGATCAGACGGAGGTTCTTAACCGCTGCCTTGAGCAGTACTTGTGCTGTTTTGCAGGCGATCATCCCCAACAGTGGCTCTCTTCTTCCTTGGGCTGAATGGTCGTACAATACTGCTTACCACACATCCCTTTGATTAACACTATTTCAGGTGGTTTATGGGTGGCATCCTCCCACCATTCACTCTTATGTGCCACACCGTTTAGATGTGGGAGTTGTTGACCAATCATTACAAGAGCGGGATGATGTACTTCGATCTCTCAAACTGAACTTGAAAGCTGCCCAAAATAAAATGAAGTAGGTTTATGATCGTGGTCATATAGACAGGGAGTTCACCATGGGTAATTGGTTTATGTGCGACTTCAGCCATATCATCAATTTTTAGCCCGTTTGTCCACCTACCACAGGCTGCTGCCCCATTTTTATGGTCCATACTTTGTTGTGGATAAGGTGGGCAAAGTGGCCTACAAGCTCCATATACCTCCCAGTGCAAGCATTCACCCCTGTATTCCATATCTCCCATCTTCATAGGTTTATGGGAGATCCCGCTACTATAACACCCATTTGTACCACCACCCACTCTGCTTTTAGATGATACACCGACCATGACTCCAACTTCTATTCAGGCCACTCGAAGAATTCGTCATCGGGGTCGTCTCGTTACTGATGTCCTTATTGCATGGAAGGATCATCCCTTAGAGGATGCCATTTGGCTTCTTGAAGATGATTTTCTTGGCCAATTTCCTAATTGGTGGCCTTGAGGACAAGTCATCTTTCATGGGTGGAGGAATGTAATGTTCTCCACTTAGGCAGTTATAATAATGTGCACATAGGGAGTTATGTTAGTGTGCACATAGCTTTTGCTTATTGTTGCTTTTAATTAGTAATTAGGCAGTTTTAGTCTATGTAGTTAGTTAGTTATCCTTATGTAGCCTGATGGGCTAGGTCAGCCTAATTAAGGCCCGATAGTTGTAATCAGAGATTAAGAAATGATTAGCCTAATTTCCTCCTCTCTCGACTCCTCTTTCCTGAACTCGATCTCTCTTCCTTCCCAGCGATCACACTTGCAATCAGCAAGTGCAACTCTTTCTTTCATCCCCATTCCCCCTCCTTCTATCCCTCGTCTCTCAAATCCCTATTCTTCTTTCTGAAATCCTGCAAGTTCATAGCAATGTTACTTTTTTTTTTCTTATACAATATGCATGTTAATTATCACTCCTATAGTTGCAGGCAAGTAATGCACACGTGCATATTGCTCAAGTGTGATAATGTGGGAAATTAACATCAACCCCATGGATAAGGTAGTATATAAAAAAACCAATCACAACATAAATGGATGGACATTATAAAAATTTCTAATTGTCCATTTATTTAGCTTATGCTTATTCCATACATCCGATAAGCAGCCTTAATCAAGTAATCGGTTTACATACATTTGGCAATCATCTATAGAATACACGTCCTTCATCCTAATGGACATTTTAATTATATATGCAATACCTTTATGACACTTTTCAATAAAAAAGTGTATTACCTAATACAAAATAGATATTTGTCTTGCAGGGTCAAAGGCAGCTCATCAATAACGGCAGCAACCTTCTGTCAATATCATAAAAATTGCATCTTTTATTAGAATGGCCATTGGACAAACAAAAAGATTGAGACTAGTCCTCTATGTAGTATGCATTGTTAAAATAAACAAAGCTAGGGATTTTGGAGAGAATGAAGAGAGGAATTCTCTATTGCATTAGAACTCGAGAAAGTGATTAGATAAGAGAAGTCTGGTTCTCTAATAGAGATCAAGCTACTAAATTACACAAAGGACAATAATGCCCTTCACTTAAGAGAAGGCTAATCAATAAGAAATAAGAACATTAAAGACCGAAGAACACTCTCTAATGTAAAGCCTAATACTAAAGACTTAGAACAAAAATACACAGCAGCAAATACGCTGTTAACATGCACAATTTAAAATACTTTATCCTATACATTTCTAATAAGAAATTTTACCTAAATGTCTGAGAGTACATTAATTAATAAAAAAACATTAATGGAGCATACCAGCATTTCTTCACAGTTTGCAATGAAATAGTTGGGAGAAAGTTTTGCATTCTCCAGAAACTGCTCCTGCATGATAAGTATTGAAAACAAAACAAAATCCTGAGGTCTTGCTCAACAAAATCATATCAGACTTCATGCCAGACGAACACATGAATAAATGATATCATCTGAGTGTATCATAAACATATTAACCTATAGCAACCCACAAATCAGTGTTTCTGAAACCAGTCTGAATATATGTGCATGCTCACAACCACCTATGTGCATGTAACATTTGCTCTTTCAATTTGAACTCTTTAACAGAATGAATTCAATTGCACCCCATTCGGAACCTAATATAGGACCACAACATAAGCAGTGTCCTGAGAATGTCAACATTGAAAAGAAAGATCGTTATTCTTTTTCATAAGCTTCTTAATAGCAGCAGGAATTGACCCTCAATAAAGGACAAACCAAATGGAACCCAAAAAATGAAAACTGAAACTGTGCTAAAAGTTTTAAAAATATCAAAACAAAATTTATAGAACAAACTGTTAAATATAATAACCCGTATAATGTGACCCATGTGAGAATAAAGAGAACTAGGCAAGAGAGGAAGAAGAGCAACTCTCTATTGATAATCACAAAAAAGGATACAAAAGAAGTCCACCAAGCCATTTAAAGGGATTGGCTGACATAAATTACACATATAACTAAAAGACCCATCACTTACATGAAACATAAAGGAATTACAATCAAACTAAACTAACTCTCATAATAAAGAACATACCACTAAAGACTTAAAACGACTCATGACAAATATACTCTTAATAACCTAAAGACAAACTTTTGGGTAATTACTTAGTAACTCAAAAGATGAAGTAAGGTTGTATGTACCAATAGAGAGTGGAAACCATATCCAGAATGTAAGCGTGAATATAAGAATAAGAGATCACAGGTAGGAAATAGTCCAGCACGCTGCAAACACAAAAGGAAAAAGTTTGACTCAAATAAGAGAAAAATACTTACAATGTTCATCTTCAACAAAAAAGAACTAGAATGAATGCCAACATCGTGTCATATGTAAAATGTCCTATGGTTATGAAATAAACACCATTAACAGCATAAAAGTGTTTGCAGACATGTTGATGTTCCCATCAGCATTCATACTAATCTTTCTCACACTCTGGTAATATACATCTGCAATAATGTTAGCAAAATAGGTGGATTAGAATCTAAGAAAGCACCTCCAGAACAGGAGAAGCAGATTCCAACGAGGAATGTAGTAGAGCTAAATCATCTGCACGTATACATGTTACTTCCCCCTTGGGAAATTTAGAGCCATATCTCCCAGCTCTACCTACAAAGAGGAAATAATAAGATACACTGAAAAAAAATTTCTCCAAAAATAAGATACTCTGATCTCCTCCCACGAGGGGGAGGGGGGGGGGGAGAGAGAATAATATAACCACCAATAAAATTACCTGCAATTTGTTTAATCTCTGGCACAGTTAGGTCACGCATGCACGTTCCATCAAATTTTTTTAATGTAGAAAATATAATTCTGGATATATTCAGATTAAGACCCATTCCAATGGCATCACTGGCCACAAGAACGTCAAACTCACTACTTGCATCGTTAAACATTGTTGCCTGCAATCCTAGAAAGCAAAGTGGTTAACTTATTATGCCATATTGCCAATCACCAAAAATGTGTGTGTATGTACAGATACACGCATACACTACATATAAATAAAACAAAGAAAATTTAAATTGCTTCCACAGAGAGAGAGAGATGCTATACGTTTCAGTTATAGTGCATATAACATTACCAGTATGGCATATAATCTTACCAAAATGGTATAAGAAATCAAATACTCCCTCTATCCAATACTAATAGCTACATTTGGAAAAATAGTGATTTTTATTGAATGGTGAAACTTTCATATAAGAGAAGGGAAAATAAGCTTATGATACTCGTTTTTAAGTACCCAACCACTTAAATTGAACAAAATAGAGCTACTAATACAGAGCAAACTTTTTTGCCAAATGGAGCTATTAATGTAGGATAGAGTATAATAAACAGGACGAGACAACATCTTTAGAGCATACATACTTTTCTAATTCATAAATTTAATCAAGATAGTTCAGAATTACTAGAAACAGCAGGTTA
The DNA here is from genome assembly GCA_035235625.1 of Saururus chinensis. Classification (NCBI taxonomy): domain Eukaryota; kingdom Viridiplantae; phylum Streptophyta; class Magnoliopsida; order Piperales; family Saururaceae; genus Saururus; species Saururus chinensis. The sequence continues at coordinate 39,693,610 of CP141146.1, forward strand.
AAAGTCACAAACCCTGCTCATCTGTCACCCTAAGTCCCCCCTTCATCATCACAAGAACTAAACGTAGACAGGCATTATCAGTAGTGAAACCATAACAATGCCCATAATACCCAATACACAATGTCCTCCTCTATTGAGTACACGGACTAAAACCACATACATGCCTGGCACTCGTTTGCACAGGCATGCAATAAACCGTGGTGAACAAATGTTTTGATCCGACAAACATAAAGAGAAAAGATAACATATTGCTTTCAAACCACCTCGGTATATATAACTCTAATCGAGCACTTCAGTTCTTCTGAATGTGTCCAATATGTATGCCTACTAAAACACTTATTTAGAATCACCATGAAACAGGAAGGTTACCTGTCTGTTTCGAGTTTCTGGTGGAAGGGATCCATAGACAACTGAACAGAGATGCTTACCCCCATCTTCAATCTCTCTCTAGTAAAATCAAAGTAACACAAAATTTTCAGTTATCAAGCACAAAACAACGCAAAGCTTTCAGTTACATGCAACCTGTTGGATAATCTTTTGAGGCAACTAGGTTTCTAACACAACCAATCATAACTAGACAAGAAAATATAGCAAAATAACATGCAACATTCATCAAAGAATTGGAAAAGCCACACCAATAGACCGTGTTAGCTTTTATTCAATCTATGCAGTCCATTTATTGCAGAAGGCATAGTACTAAATTTTTTTCAAAACAGATTTGAGTGTACTTATCAATTGCAACTAACTTTCTTCTTCCCACGACCTGGCTGCATAACCACCCACTGGCTCATCTACATCAGGCACGATACAATTTTAGCAGAAAGAAGTACTCCAAGAAAGGTTTGGTTGTCTATCCAACATCCAGCAGCACGAGCATGGTTCTTAGTTGACATTTGGGTGCTCGCAGGTTATCAACTAGTAGGGAAATAAACTAATTTTATATTTAGTTGGAAATGATTAATTAGTGAAGTATATAGAAGGGTCATTTAAGTATTTCCTAAGGTTCAGTTTGTCTTGTGTGGCAATGTAAGCAACATGTTAGGTAACGTAAGCACCATGTGGGCCTAATGATACATATAAGTTACAGTCGCCTTAATATGGTGTGGCATGTGAATTAAAATTTAGTATCATAGGTGATGTTTGGAAACCCATTTGGCTATGTATGAAATGAAGAACATTAGGCCTCAAATGATTTGTGGGTGGATGAAGGGGAATGAAAATTATTGCACCTCAAAATCCACAATATCCATTTAGGGACCATTTGATGGAAAATGTCCTCCCTAGGACATTTACCCATAAATGGAGTTCATGGTTGTTTCAACAAGAACGGATTTCAAGGAGCAATCATGGATTAGTGATTCATTTTAACGCCATTTGTTAAATGAAATGATGTTTGGCAACCAATAAATCATTTGAGAGTGTATGAGATGGGAATGGTGCATCCAAACCATATTTGGGGTTAAATCCTCATTTCATACACCCACAAATGGGTTGCCAAACAATCCCCTATAAGATTAGGATACCTTAGATTGTAATTGCATTTGTCATAGTTAAGAACTTTGAGTCCCACGGTCAAACCAAAGAGGCACCACTTCTCCGCTTCTTCTATCTTGCTATTCCTTCTTTTCTTCTAGCAGCACATACTGATAATATTTTACAGAGACAAAGAGAGGAAAAAGTACATCGAGTCATGTGTACTTAATGATGCTTTTATACATTCCTCAAAGAAGCAAAAAGAAATCGTACTCTCAACCAACCTCATGCAACTCTAGCCATTTGGTTGAGATGGCCAGACGGGTACTTAAAAAATGTGTTGTCCTCAATGCAGTCCGGGGACCACATTTTGTTATGATAATTTAGCCATACTTTTACCACGAATTCAGTTATTGATGTGTAGAGCAAAACATGTTGACATATGAAACAACTTAATTAGCAAGCTTGTGAAGAATGGAGAAATCAAGTTCAAGTATGGAAGTTCAATAATCAGGTTGGGGATCAGAATTTTACAAGTTGAAATATAGGTTGGAACGAGAATTTAAAATGACATTAAAGGAAACTGCTGGAAGTCAAATTTAACTCCATTTAAGAGCCCATTTCAAGCAGGTCCCCACCTCAAGTTGCTTACTAAGTTTAGGACTCCTATATTTTTGCACTTTATTGTTTTTATCAGTGTAATAAAACCCCTATCTTGAGACTACTATCTACTCACATTTACTTTGCATCATACAGACTCCATTATCATGATTTTCACCGGACCATTAACCATAATGATTTGTCCATTGACTTGCTCCATCATTTCCTATAACATATATAATAGGAACCTGCAGTAGAGGGCAACAGAACAAGGCAATGGCATAACATGGGAAATGGCTTGCCGAAGGTTCCACCACTACAAGTGTTATACAGTAAAAGAGGGAAGGAGAATTTTAGCTGAAAAAGAAAGGGGACAGAGCAGATGCAGAAGACAAGGTCTTTCAATCATTGTCTAGTGAGTGCTTTGATAATTACACAAATATGAGTTGAAGTATATTTGGAGTCCTAACTTAGTAATAGTCTCAATCATTAACCTATTGAGGACCAGATCAAACAGATTCCTATTTTGAGTTAACACAGCTTTCCAATACTCCAAACTCCCCTCATCTCCCCACAAAAAAAGCCCCAAGTTTCAAGCTGATCAGTCAACGCATTGGCTTCAATTAGTAGAAAAATCTAAGCCTTCATTGGCATTATGAAAATATCCGCAACTTAATTTGCAAAAAATACTCTAAACTGATTTCTAAATCTTTAATAAGTTTCCTAATATACTAGTAGCATATAAATGTGTTTGCTCCATCCACACATCATTAGATTATTAGCAAGATCTGTGACTGAATTATTATCACAGAACATGGTTGTGAAACTATGTCCGGGGTGATGCATTTCTTTGAATATCCATCTAACCAAACTGTTCAACTTGTTTCATTAGTTTAGAGTATTTTTTTGCAAGTCAAGTTGCGGATATTTTCACTTCTACATATGATCAAGATGAACACATGATCAACCATGCACTTTTTCCAATTAATACTGCCAACCTGATCGCTATCTGAATAATGAAACAGGTGTGGACTAAAATACGAATAGAAAATACCAGAGAGAGTACACTCATGATGCAGGCACTGTCCTGACCCAGCTTGCTACCACAGCAAAGAACCCTAGCTCTCCATGTTACTGTACAAGCTAGGGTAGCTGTCATGGCACCATTTTCTGGTGCTACAGCCATGTGATCTGCTGCAGCCCCCTACCCGATGGAGGCAGCGAGGGCAGCCAAATGGCTAACAAGTTGCCAGAAGGTTTCTTAATTTCTCCACCAGAGGCATGGTTGGCTGACTAGGCACCATTAGAAACCAAGCTATCTTAAAAGCTTACGGAGTAACGGAATGACTCAACAATGTATAGCCCATATCAGCCCAAACAGATAGATCCAGATAGACTGATAATTCAACAACCCCCTATAGAGGCAAGTATAAATTAACAAATGCATATGCTTGCACGTGCATAGAATACAGATGTAGGCGTGAGGATCAAAACCGGGAGCTCTTGGCTTTGATACCATGGTAGAAACCAAGTTGCCTTGAAAGCTTAAGCTGTTAAGGAATGACCTAACAATGTATAGTAAGCCTAGATCAGCCCTTTCAGACAGATGCAAATAGATAGATTATCCAACAGGCACAATGAAGGTCAGCCAGACCTTTTAGTCCATCCCCTCGTTAGGAAAATTTTGGTAAGGCTGGAGATGAGAAGCAAGCAGCCTCATCCCCAATTCCTTCCACATCCAATCCAGTCCAACTGCTGACAGAGAGTTGCTCATGGCCCCATTACACAAATGGAGGAGGGCCACCAAATTATTAACCAAGTTTGAAGTGTTCTGACACTAGATAGCAAATAACGTCTCAGGTTATCCAATGAAGGTTGGCCTCCTTGGATCTTGGTGAGATTTCATGAATATAATTGACAAATGTCTGAAAGATCTATGAGAGGTTAAAAATCTCTTAATATCTCATAGATCAAACTATTTGTCACCTATCTTAACCTTGATTATATGCTATAATTGCCAAATTGTGCAAGTATTGCATACTTATGTAAATATACTGTATACTACATATAGTGTACGGAGAAAGCTTTATAAATATTGTATATAAACAACAGATAAATTAGTATGATACAAGGATAGATATTCTAATTATAGTTTGGGAAAGTTTATAAAAAAGAAGAAGAGAGAGAGAAAGTGCTTATGAAAGGGATACCGTAGGAACTACGATAAGACCCTTGTTTGAGAATTTGTCTGAAAGTTGATTATAAAAATTATATGCATGAGAGAAAGCAGAAGGAATCCTGAAGGATCTCAGACGAGATCCTTTCTTGACCATATGTCTTGCCACCTTGGCGAGATAGAGATCAGCCAAGAACTCAAAATTTATAATTCCATACTTCCAATTAAAAACTTCAGTAACTCTAGAATCAAATCAGTACAATCCTAAAAAAATTATGACTTCTCTTTTGTCTATTAAAAGTGCATAACCAATGCTCTGATACCAATTATTGCAGCCAGTAACAATCAAGCTAAGATCAGCAATAATTGAAGGGAATTGCAAAGAATTAGTGTCTGAAAGGAAAGGAACAAGACAAAGGAAACAGGAGATAAAATGAAGAGAGAGATTGTATAACATTTAAAATTATACCATATCATACTTTTTTTGTGTTAAACTGCTAGCATTGCTCACGACATGTCAGTGCTTACAAATAATACAAAGGTTGTTGATTTATCATGAACATCTTGACATGTCATTCTTTGCAATTAATGGACAGTTTTTTTACTTTTTAATGCTTCATTTGCATAAGGTTAGTTGATTAAATGTAATTTAGCACCAACCAAATAGAGGAACAGCATCGTCTACCAGTCCAATAACAATATAACATCAGCACTTTAAATTACTTAATGCTTGCTCACTGTCTATCGTATGGCTACTTTCATTACCCCTGAATTTAGAATACATTCTATAGCACTACAAAGCCCACTCATTTAGAACACAATTATAAAAAATGGCAAAGTGGCAATCACTAATAGCTTGAAAACAAAGCCATTATGGCTAGAACCTACAGGCAACACAAGTATAGCCCAAGTAGTAAATATTGATAAGGTCATAAATTACCTTCAAATTGTATATCTCACGCCGTGAAAATGATACTATGCAATCGCCAGTTTGTATGTTGGAGAAGGACCCAAGTGGAACAGTTAAAGGAATAAGAGGAGAAAGTCTTTCGTAATGTTGTACCTAAAATAAAGCATAGACAATGAAATAACCATGTCGTACAAGCATAGAAAAGTAAGGACAAGTGCAAACTCCATCAACTGAGAATATTGAGAAAGTGTGCAAGGACAAGAAAAAAATATTTTCGGAGATACAGATAATTTTATTGACTCGCAACAAAGATACCGCAGCAGCAGACATGAAGAAACACATTTACAGAGTCTGCAATAACTACATCATTATGACTTTACAGTAGAACAAGACTCGTGTCCATGAAGAACCACACTATGTAAAGTCCAACAGAGAATGCGACTGAACCCACATACAACCATGCAAACGCACAACTTCCATGGGCAATCAGAATCACCAAGGAAGTTATATAAACATACAAAACAAAGAGAAAGGCACAAATACTAATTCATGAAAATACAAATTGTATAATACCTCGACAGAATCACCAGTTATTTTAAGGATTTCTTGAATAAGAGGAACTGCAGCTGGATCTCCACAAAGGTGAAGCTCATCTGCAGATATTCCCAACAATGCACGTGTGAAAGAAAACCCTCTTGTTTCACAACCCACCATCTGAAAAGGCACAGATGCTGCTTATAAATGTGTAAATATAAAGCACAAGTGTGATATTTATAAAGTGTCATTTTAATTAAGCATCTGTCAATCATTAAGTGATTTACATTGCAGGGAAGAATTGAAAAAACAGCCATAACTTACACAAATATGAGGGCAATTGCTTGGTTATTTATTTGTGTCTATGCTTAATTGGAAAAGGGGGCAATTGCCCTTTACATAGTCACAGCCTATTAATGGGCCTGGGCCTTTAATCTAAGGCTAAGAAGGCCTTATTACATGAGTTCCTTATAATTAAAATCCTAAATCAATTCCTATGCTTATAACAGGAAATTGTCTATTGAAATAAGAAAAATGCCTAACGAAGAAATTCCTAAATGAATGGCGATCCATAACAATCCACCACACTCCGCTATCATCTTGTCCTCAAGGCATAAAATCTGGGAAACGAGCATAGAAGTACTCCTTAGAAAGCCACGAAGTATCCTCCAAAGTATGGCCATGCTGAGCAACTAAAATCTTCGAGACAAGATGGCTAGAACAGCAGACACAATGAGTGTCAATGATGACATATGGAAGTAATGGAGAGTCTGTTGGAAGTATAAGTAGTGGGAGGAGGGCTCTGATAGACACGAGCAGGATCACCCACAAAACATTGAAGGCACGAGACATGGAAGACCGGATGAACCTAAGTTCCAACTAGAAGCTAGAGGCGATAAGCGACAAAGCCCATTCGCTCTAGAACCGAATAAGGGCCATGGAACCAATGAGCTAACTTGGAACTTGAGGCCAATATAAAGATGATTACCGATGGGGATGAAAACTAACATAGACCAAAAACTCCCTATCAGTATGGTGTCGATCATAAACTTGCTTCATACGATTTCAAGAGGCTAACAAACTTTGTTTGAGCTAACGCAAAAGAGCATCCCAGTCTTGAAGAAAACGGTTGACCTCGCCAACAAAAGCACAGGGAGGGAAATAAGCAAGAATCATATGTGGGTCTAGTCCTTAAATCACCCGATAGGGAGTAAAACCGGTGGCAATATGAAAAGCCATATTATATGAATATTCGCAAATTGTCCCCAACAAAACAGCAAAGATATTGCTCAAAGGCACCGATTGACCACTTTAGTTTGCCCATCCATCGAGGGGTGATATGCAACTCATATGCAAAGAAGTGTCCAGGAGTGAAGAATTCCTGTCAAAAATGAGAAAAAATATGATTGCGGTCGGAGCCAATGATGCATGGCATGCCATGAAGTTCAGCCACATCCCTAACATAAATCTCAGCAACTTTTTTGGCAGTGAATGGGTGTGCTAGACAGCTGAAATGAGCATATTTAGACAATTGGTCCACTACCACCTGAACAACGGATTTGCATTGAACCATAGGTAGGGCTTCAATGAAATCTACTTAAATGTCCTCCCAAGTGTGATCAAGAATAGGGGGCTGAAGTAGACCTGCAACTTTGGCGTGTTGGCAAACTTGACATGCGGCGACATAATCACACACATTGAGGCAGATGCATCTCCAACGAAAACTCTAACTCACGCACTTGTAAGTGCAAAAGGAGCCCTCATGTCCAACAAATGAGGATTCATGGAAATAAGAAATAATGGTAGTGTAGAGCTGAGTGTCAACAACCAAAGACAATCCTTCCAATACAAGTCTCCCTACAAAACAAAAGAGGGTAAGCATAAAGGATCAGCGCACAAGCGGCCCAATAAATCTTGTGCCTCTCGAATATGCCTGGTGAAGGTGGTCCATAAATGGAAAGACGGGACTAGATAATGTGGCATAGCCTGGCTGAAAGCAAACTGGTGAGAGAGGGCATCAATGACAGTATTCTCATAGCCTTTCTTCTAAAACAACTCATAATCATACTCCAAAAGTTTAGAAATTCAACACTAATGGGCACGAGTATAGATGCTTCGTTCTAGAAGATATTTCAGAGCTTGATGATAAGTGCGAATAACAAAGTGGTGACTCAATAAATAAGGGCGCCATTTTGCAATTGCATGAACAATGACCAACATCACTCTCTCATTGGCATAGAGAGAGAGAAAGACAACAACCTGAGAGGGCCTTGCTAAAGAAGGCAATAGGTCAGCCATCCTGCAATAACACGGCCCCCAAGCCCGTCTCTATCTCCACAATGAAATACAGAAAAAAGTTAGATTAGGCAAGCACAGGAGCTGTAGACATGGCCTCCTTCAAGGTGTGAAAGGCAACTTGGGCCTCTACAAACCATTGGAAGGACATCTTTTTTAGTAAGGTCGTAAATGGAGCAGCAATAGCCCATAATTAGAAATAAAGCAGTGACAATAACACGTTAAGCCCAAAAAACCCCGCAAAGCCTTCGGTGAAGACGGAACATGCTACTCAAACATAGCGGTGACCTTGGCTAGGTCAATCGACACGCCCTCGCCCGTAACAAGATGCCCCAAGTAGTCCACTTGAGAACTACCAAATATGCATTTGGAGTATTTGAGAAAGAGAGAGTGTGCTCTAAAAGGGTGAAGACAAAGAGAAGATTTGATACGTGACACGCCCACGAAGGACTGCACACAAATATGTCATCAAAAAATACTAGCACAAACTAGTGCAAATATGTACGGAATATCTCATTCATAAGAATCTGAAATGTGGAAGGAGCATTAGTTAGACTGAAAGGCATTACCAAAAATTTGAAGTGCTCGTCATGTGTGAGGAATGCCATTTTATGAATATCAATAAGGTGCATGCGGATCTGATGATAACCTGAGCACAAATCCAGCTTTAAAAAATAATGAGAACCGCCCAATTCATCTAATAGTTCTTCAATGACCGAAATGGGAAATTTATCCTTGAGTTGCTATCATTTAATGTCCGATAATCAACACAGAAATGCCACAACCTATCTTTCTTGCAAACAAATAGAACAGGAGAAGTGTATGAACTCGTACTAGGCGTGATAATGCATGTATCAAACATATCTAAAACTAACTTTTCAATTTCATATTTTTGGATTTGAGGATACCTACAGGGCCGAACATTGGCATGAAAAGCGCCAGCTAAAATAGGGATACGGTGGTCGTGGGAGCAGAGGGGCGGTGGGCTGGTTGGCTCGGCAAAAAGAGTGCAATAGTCACCCAACAAGGCCGCCAAATCAGTTGGGACCTCGGGCTATGCAGACATCTCATGAGCAAGATGCTAGAGTAGGATGCCCTAGTGAGTACACCGAAAAAATGTGCCAAGGTCTTAGGCAAAATGTAGTGTTACAGGCAGCTACCCATGAATACGAACACATTGCCCCTCCAATTCAAAGTCCATAACCATGTGACGGAAGTTCCAACCAATTCTTGTAACCATTGGATGCCCAAAACAATGTCAGCACCCTTTGTTGGCAATAAATAAAGATCCATGATAGAAGTATGTTCTTGTATGTGTAACTCCGCACAAGGGCACACACCCATGCTGCGAAGGTGTTTTCCATCGCCAATTAGTACATCAAAGGGGGAGGAGTCCCAACACATGGCAATTCAAACATTGTGCCACCCTTTCGTTAATAAAATTATATATGCTACCACTATCAATCAGTGCTGCCACCTGCTGCCATTTATGTAAACCCTGAACACGCATGGTCTAAGGGGTGTAGGTGTCGAAAAAGGTTTGCAAGTAAGTCTCTGGAAGAACATCAACAGCATTGGAAAAAAATTGGAAGCCGCCCATCCCGCTGCATCATTCCATGACTCCTCCAAAATATGGGCAATGGGAAGGGTCTTGTAACAATGGTCAAGCAAAAAGTGCTCATTATAGTTGAAATGTAACCCTATAGAGTGTTGCTCCTCCATCTGGGCTTGAGATAAACACCGGAAGGGTACTAAAGTGTCAAGAATCGTACCAAAAAGCTGGTGGCCGTGACCTAGAAGACTACAGGTCCCCGTTAATGAGCGAGGAGGTAATGACGATAAAGGTTGGATGTTTCACCACCGCCAAATAAGCTTTTCCTCCTAAATACGTGTGTTGAATAATGTCATGCATAGTAGGGTAGTCCAAATGACAAATCTTGTCCACAATTTCGGGTTTGAGGCCCTAGCGGAAGGTCCCAACCAAAGCTTTGTGTTCAATGCAGAAGACGAGTAGTCACCCGCATAAACTCAATTTGATATGCTCCAACCGTAGTAGTTTGAGACAATCCTCATAGTAGCTCATTAAAATCTGCATAGTTATTTAGGCTAAATTAGGCACAAAACTCTTCAGTGAATTTCTGCCACATAGGATGTGGTACCTCGCTCAATAGATGGGAACCAAAGCAGCCAAACCAAGGCATCATTTTCGAGATGAAAAGCACCAATATGATGTTCCTCCACATCAGCTATGGTCTTTTGATAAGCCAAAGAAATCTCTGCTCAATACACCCAATGAATAAGATTGTCTTCGCCAATGTACTTGGAAAATTTCTTCAGGGCTAGGCACGGTTCAGCTGTTGCATAGCCCAGGAAAAATCCCCCCATGATTCAAGCTGGCCATAGTCTGTAAAATCGGCCTCCTCGTACCCAAACCTGAATCATGGTTCACTGGCACAAGCTCCAAATGCAGATGCTAAAGAAAAAGGGGTGAAATTTCTACTGCTCGGTCCTGCTGATGTCGTGGCAGTGGAACTGCGTTGGCAAAATCATGGGGCAGCTTGCACACTGGACTGCCGACAGATTGAGGAATGGCCGACAATGTTGGCAACTGGCTGCTTTGCAAACATGAACGAAAGAGCAGGTTAGGCGCAGTAGTGGGGGCAGAAAGCCTGCGGCTAGCACTGGCCTCATCCCGCCCAGTGGTGGCCATGAAGGAGGCTCAGGTGCGGCTGTCTAGAAGGCAAGCAAATGGCGCTTGTTGCTTTGATCATAACCCCTATTGCTCCGTTCGTAAAGCCTGAAACGCGTGGAGAAGTTCGGTGAAGATCTGGATCATGGCAGATGGCTCAGTGGCAGCAGAAAATGGAAAAGAGCCGGCAGCAATGGAGCCAGCTGTCGTGGTACTCCCGCAGCATACAGGAAGTTGGCTACTGCATGGCTCATGTTGTAGATGCCTTGGGGTCTACCGACAGTTGGTTGCTAGCTAGCAGTCTCCCCTTGCAGGCCACCCACAACCTAGTTGTCTGAGGTTGTCACCAGCAGAATGTCCCCCAGTTTTGTTCAACCATTCTTTTGGTTTGTACCATGAAAGCTGTCCGACAGGGAGGAAGGAATTATCCCTGATACCGGTGATGTAAACCCTAAGGATTCAATGGAGAAAGAGGATGAAGGGAAGGAGCTAAACCTCCACTGAAAGCTAACTTCAGCAAGGCGAGAGAAGGGGATAGAGGAAAGGGACAACAGGGGGGAAGAAGTGATTAAGGCTAATTCTATGCTTAATTGGAAAAGAGGGCAATTGCCCTTTACATAGTCACAGCCTATTAATGGGCCTGGGCCCTTAATCTAAGGCTAAGAAGGCCTTATTACATGAGTTCCTAATAATTGCAATCCTAAATCAATTCCTATGCTTATAATAGGAAATTGCCAATTGAAATAAGAAGACAGCCTAATGAAGAACTTCCTAATGCATGGTGATCCATAACATTGAATCATAAAGCTCTCCTCACAAAAGAAAATCCACAAAGAGGAAACAGGCCATAATTTTCAGAAATGGCTTTAATCTGCATGTTAATACTAAATCCCTACGTCCAATCTTCCCTCACCTTTGGCAGTGCACCCTTTTTGTCTCTTGTTTTTTCTCTGCTTCCCCTATCCCCACATTCCTTTCTTATCTCCTTCTACTGTCTTTTCTTGTTCCAATTGCTCCAACAGCCAAACTTCTATCTCAAAACTGAGCTAAATTTCTTAAAGAATCAAATTAATTATAGAGATAAGTATGCTTAGGATTTCTCCTGGAAGATTAGGCTAATTAATTGTTGGATCAAGTTTGCCACAAGATTGAGCTACAAGACACATCAACTAAATTTCTTTTGTTTTTCTCCTTCTTCACTACTTTGTGGACTTACACTCAATAGACACAAACTACCAATAAATGTTTTTTTTAGAAAAAACAAGGTAATGGATCAATAACTTGTTCATACCTACGTTTCTTATCATAATATTAAACTAGCTACATTAGATAACACAGTAAAATGATTTTGTGTGTGCGTGGGTGTGTGGGGGGTGGGGCAGATTGTGGCTCTTCATTTGCTGAAAATAAAGATAACAACAGTGTCAAACAGCAGCCAAAAACCTACAAGAGATCACTTGCTGATATCCGTACACGTCTAAATACAACATCGAACTGGCCATACAATATAGAACATATTACAATCATTCATAATCATGAAGCACCTTTTTTGCAACAAGGTGGGGCCAGTGACATGGATCTTGCACCTCTGCTCAGGCTTGTTTTAAGCTAAATCTTTTATAGGAGATAACATAGTCATATCCTATACTCATGACATACTATATAAGGACAAAAGATGTGCCCCAAGTTGCCAGCACTCAGATAACAACAGCGGCAAACAGCAACGTGCAGATCCAAGGAAATGGTTTATCATGGTTTTTGGATAAACAAGTGGATTGAAAGAAATAAAAAGAACATGGGAGGCATGCCTGAATTTCATCAATAACTGCACACTGGTAATTAAACATGACATCAGCCATTTCAACTGTCACAGCCTTGTGTTGAGCACCATCAACCTCCTCTCTCTCCTGACCTGTAAGCAGGTGGCAGGGGACCTTGGCTTTGTTTAATCTTTTAGCAACCTCCCATGCAAGCAGTCGTAAAGGACCACAATAGATTCCTACATATGCCAAAAAAACTTGTTCTGATATGCCCACAAATGCATTGTATATTACTGCACAAGAGGGAGAATGGTTGGAAGAGAACAGATGATGTGTGTGTGTGTTGAGAGAGACAGAGAGAGAAGCACCTGAAGCACTGGACTCCAGTCGTTTAAGCGCTCGATGTGTTTTACCACTGTTTGTGGGTCCCACATGTAAAATGACATTTCGCTTCTTCCTTCGAGCATTTGGGTACCAAGCATGAGGGCAGCTGTCATACAAGCAGCTTCAAATTTTAGTCGTGGAATATGACTTTGAAGCACATATTTTATATTTCACTTCTCTTTCTCATTTTTTTTGTATGGATAAAATAGCATCAAACAGTCATCCAATGTCTAACCACATACAAATAATTTTGCAAAGGAAAAACAAAGAGCTAGGGCCCTTTTCCCAAATTTGCAAATGGGAAAGGCAAAGGGCCATAACACAAAGATACCAAAACTTCCAAGAAATTCAATCTTGACTTTTCTCCAACCATATAAAAATGATGTTTTCAAACAAGAAAAACACTACTCCCTATGTCCCACACTAATTGCTCCATTTGGTGTTTCAAAATGAATTAATTTTAGTTCATTTTGAAAAACCAAATGCAGCTATTCATGTGGGACAGATGGAGTAAAAGATATGTTCTTACGTTAAATCAGTCAGGTCAATTTTTTCTACATGAGTAGCACAGCTAAAGGACCTTGAACCATGGCAATCACCAGACAAAGAATGGACTTCCCATTCAGTCTTCAACGGGGAGGCTATTAAATTGACTGCAAAGAATACAGCAGATTGGAGTTAGCCCCATAGGAGGAAAATGCACCTGTTTACAAATAATGTACTAAGTCATGGATGCGAATGATAGATTTCAGATAACATTTTTAAAAATTCATGTTGTTGATACAACAAAAATCATAATAAGTTCATACTAATAATAAATTGGTAATACTGATAAGAGGAAAATAATCCACCAGAAGTGAGGCATAACGAACAGACAAATGGGCACCGTGAAATAATGCACACACTCAAAAGTATGTCAGCACATGTTGATAAATATCAGATAAAAACATAAATAGAGTATCACGCAATTACATAAGGACATAAAACGAGCAACGACCGTGCATAATAGTAAGAAAAAGTCGACTAGAAACACAATATTTAAAATTGAAAAATATGCCAACATTTGCCCTTGAATCATGGGATAGGAAGCGTATCAAAATGATAACAGCATCAGAAATTCTTATATTTAAAAAAAGGCCAAAGCAGAACAGTCCAGCCAGCAGAACTACTTCATAATTGTCTTCCAATAAAGAAAGAGGAAGAGGTGGAAGGGGTAGGGGTAGGGGAGTCAAAACGCACCAGCGGGAAGAAGGCGGAAGAAAGGATAAAAGAATGGAACTTTCCGACGGAGGAGGGAAGAAGCCATCCAAGTGGGAGGTCGCGGTCGTCGTTAATGAGGAAAGACAGAAAACAAGCTGATCGGCATCACCACTAAACGGAAAAAAGGAGAAAAAAATTCAGCCAGCATCGACTCCAGGTGCAATTCAGACTTCAGAGAGCGGTGGCCCAGCTGCTTTCCGGCGGACTCCAACGGCCGGCCGGAAGCAGCGGATTCATTAGGAGTGTCGGACGCGTTGGGAGGCGGCGGGAGGACGGGGCAAAACAACGCGCGCCGGGGGTTCATTCAAGCGCAAGGACCCGCGGTTGGACCGGGTTCGACCGTAATCGAGGCCTTTTCCGATCCGGTTGGCTTTATTATGGAAGACCCTTAAGAACCAAGAACCGCCGGTCCAACCAACGGTCTTGCTCGTGTATCCATGGATGCGAATCTGCTGGGAGGTCTGCTAGACACGTGATTAAGGGGTCGTTTGGATACTAAATTAATTCAGTAGCGAATCAGAATTTTTATAAATTAATTCAGTCAATTCAGTAGAGAAATAAAATTTTGTTTGGGTACAGAATTTTTTAGATAGAATCATGTTTGGATAGTAAATTGGGTTTCAGGTCAGAATCTATGAAATTTTTAGGTAAATTGACAAATATACCCTTTGAATGGAATTATTTTGATAGAATCATGTTTGGGTAAGGAATTTGTATAATTTTTAGAATCGTTGAATTTTTTAACATATGACAAATATAGGCGGTTTAGGGTTTGTACGCGGTTAGTGTGCAATACCAATAATATACCCCGATGTATGCAATTGTATACGGTTGCAACAATAATATGCCCGACATTGTACACAATTGAGACCAATATAGTATGATACTATGGGTGATACGCCCTACATAAAAATCGATGTGTATCAGTTGTATTGGCTTGTACTATATCGATACGGTAGATACATATCGACACGTTATTAATTTATTATTTATTATATTTAAAAAAATTATACAACAGGGACACGGAACAATAATGATGCATAGTTGTATTGGCCCCACATTGAAGTAATATCAATGCATCATTGTAGCAATAATACTGTAGCATTGTAGCAATATTGCTTCAATATTGCCGCAATAATGATATAGCCTTATATGGTCTTATGATGTTCTAAAAACTATTATAATGATATATGATTATAATATTTTTAATGTGTAAAAAAGGGTTTGTTTTGGCGCTTACCAAGTGTATCATTGATGTGTACCCTATGCTACCTCTAATCATACAAGTTCACATCATTATCACATAGGAGTTATATTTCATTACAAAAATAAATAGCATTAGTACAATATGGGAAAAATATATAATTAACCTAACGTTGATGTCATCTACGTCGTACACCAACTGAAGGCAATTGATAATGGTGACCGATGGCATCCCGAAGTTCATCACGAAAAGTTGACATTACCCTGTCATCCTGACATACAGGTGCTTCATCTTGCCCCTCAACTTCATCATTCATTACATGTTCATCTTCATTCTCCCAACTAGTGCAAAGCACATCTCGAAGATCAAGGTTGGTAGTGCCATTATGTTGTTCTTGAATGAAATTATGTAGTGTCATTGAAACCCTCACCAATGCCACTTGAATAGGAAATGGATACTTTGGAATGTTTTCAAGTAACTTCCATCTCTCCTTCCACATACCAAATGTTCTCTCTATGATGTTTCGGAGAGAAGAATGAATTTGGTTAAACTTCTCAATTCTTCCTTGTAGGCCACGCCTTCGAAATTCTGGAACATGGTATCTCTGACCTTTATAGGGTCCTAAAAATCCCTCTTTATTTGGATACCCAGCATCAACAACAAAATATTTATGAGGAGGTAACCTTGGGAAACCTGAGTTCTCTGGATGTAAAAGCACATCTTCTAATACCTTAGAGTCATGAGCTGACCCTTCCCAACCAGCCACTACGAAAATGAATCTCATGCTAAAATCACATATAGCCATAATATTTTGTGTGACTTGACGATTTTTACCTCGAAATATTTGTTGTTGATATGGAGGAACTTTTGCCTTGATATGTGTGCCATCTATAGCTCCCACACAATCTTTAAACCAAGGATAAAACAAAGGACTACTTGAAATATATAAGGGAGTTTGGGATAAAGGTATAAGTGGTTTGATCTTTGTACTAGACCATTTATAAAGCACCTTCAGAACATTATGCAAATTGCGGTTAACTGTTTCACTTGAATGTGACATTATATGACCCACCACTCGCTGCCCATGAGCATGTCCCAATAGTTGTAAGAATGATCGCAGTTGTTCTCCACTGTCACATGCCTTGTAGGCTTTAATTCCAATTGCTCCAACTCCCAACACAATCTCATAAATGGTTTCTTATTCATCCTACATAAATCATGACAAATTGTATTTAGTCCATTTAGCATATCGTACACAAGCTCATCACCCCGATCTGGATGTGTATGAATTGCATTCCTTGGGGGAGGCGGAATTATAGTTTTAACAACCTGTGCAATAATATTATCCAAAATAAAATCTTCTTGTCCAAATGTGTCATCTTTGTCGTCGTCATCAAATATTTCTCTTTCATCTTCCTTCCCATCATTGTTTATATAAAGATCCATCTAATTGAGTACCTGATAAATAACTCCATATTAAAATCCAATATAACATCATATACTTAAAAATTAAGTAAAAAACATATAGTAAGACCCCACACACAATATTATCTATTCATATCTTATAATAACCTGTGCACATCACATTATAACTTACGTAACCTACACACATTCATTACATTTATATCATACATCTATAATTCATCACATTTATACGACACCCATTCTATAATTATACATATCACATTATAATCTACACGCATACATCACATTTATACCATATCGATTCACCCAACCACACATCTATAAAATTAAAAACAAACTTGAAAAAAATTACATCACCCTGTACACACATCCATCACATATTAAAAACAAGCTTGCTTCACCCATAGGAACAACTTCCAATAACCTGTTTCACCCAACCACACACATCCAACAAAATAAAAACAAACTTTAAAAACAAGTCATCACCCTGTACACACATCCATCACATATACCCTAAGATCACACATATGCTTAACCCAACCACACACATCTATCAAAATAAAAACAAACTTTAAAAACAAGTCATCACCCTGTATACACATCCATCACATATACCTTAAGATCACACATCTACTTCACCTAACCACACACATCCATCAAATTGAACATAAATTTAAATAACATTACCACCCATCCCTCTCACATAATGCCATTCTCATAACTGATAACCATAAACTGCTATTATAAAGTTCAGTTATAAAAAAAAACACCATCATAAAACATGTTCTCTAGGAAATGAAATAACTTAAAGTCAACAAAGTCACAAAAAAGAAATAAAACATGTCCGATCTCATTGCACAAATATCATTTAATGCTTCGGTCTATGATCCCTGTAGTGCACACGAAGCCATTTCTCTGTATGAACCGGGTCACGCCCCATAGCAAGAAACAAGCGACGAAAATTCTTATCTAGGAAGAATGATGGTGCACCCGAGTACAATTCGTCGTCATTATAACCCGGAAGTTTCTCTAACAAATCAATACACTTGTCATAATCATCTATTTCTTCTTCCCTATTCCCTCGAACAATCTCATTCCTATCCTTCATGGCTTCGGATGAAGCTTGCAACCCTGATGAAACCTCCACCTCTGATTGTTTCCTCTTTATACTTCGCTGGCTGGTAGCTAGTGTCCTATTACCTTGAACCCTCCTTGAGGGGGGTGGAGTAGGTTGTGACGGGCTTGCACCAGTCGCCTGTGTAGTGGAACCATGTGCTTGTGGCTGATTTGTCCTACCCATGCATGGCAAAGTAGTAGAATTCCCCACTCCCTCATGAGCCTGATTGTCAACTCCCAAGTCCTCAGCAATCAAGTCATTCACAGCCCGATTATGCGGATCATATGCCCATGGAGTACCTGCTGGCCATTCAGACGATTCTGCATCCGGTTGAGATTGTGTGTTCACAGTTGGAGTTGTAGTAGGGGTTGAAGTTGGAGGTGAATGGGGGGCTACATTTGGATCACTATAGGGGACTGAAGCATTATCAATGTGGGGGATAGTATCAGAAACACCAGAATCCTTCCATCGGCCAGATGCATGATTGTTTGAATAGACAACATAAAGGTTAGCTTCGGCCTCGACGTCATACCCCCAATTCTTCAACCGTTTACATTCCTTATGTCTCTACAAGAGGCAACGACAAACAAAGTGTTAGAATTATAATTCAAATTAAATATACAAAAAAATTTAGAGTTCACATATTATGACCTTGATAAAGTTCAGCCACACGTGTGGGGGACATATGAAAGTGTTGGTGAGTTCGTTCCAGCCAAGTCCAGTGTAACCCCTGAGCTCATTCCACCCTTGCCACAATTTTCTACCTTTGTCATAATGATTTTTCAATATAGCAAAGTTGACATTAATTTCATTCTCATCTCTCAACCTATTTATCACTAGATCCCACCCTTCCTTGTCAAGTGTATTATTCTTCCTATATCCCTTATTGATAGCAAATGCCATGTGGCTCAAAAAAGCATAATGTTCCTGCTTATGCCAATCAATCTTTTTATGAAACTTCTTTGGGGATCCTCCTACTCGAGCGGATGGTGTAGCCATAGTCTAAAAAAAATTAAAATTTATGACTAATGCATCACCACAATTAATCAATCCCACAAACATCATAACATATCAAACACGGCATATTAACATTTTATAAATAGACATCCAATCATCATTCCAATTATATACAAATTCAATCATGGTCCAATCACATCATGACAATTAGTAAATACATATCACAACACACCAATAAATGCTTTAAAGAACTTGACAATAAAATAAACCACATCTACTATTAATCCATTTATTGCAGAAGAATGTTCCATGTATTTTCAGCTATTTTTTGCTGAGGTAATAAATCAAAATTTTTGGCTGATGGTGGTTCACATTTCAATCACAAGCATATTGAAAATCGGTTTTTACAAGCACTCCGGGCAGTGGAACACATTGCCAAACCGGTTAGTGTTTTCAAAGTTTTGTAGCCTTTTTGCCCAATTTTTACACAATAGAATTCCAGAGAAGGAAAAACATCTCATTGCACAAAGATCAAAAAGCAAAAAGATGTAAGTCTCAGCTCTATTAGAGTTGGCGATTTACTACAAGGGATGTCTAGCAAAAATGACTGCAGCTAGGAAAAAAATTCACACAATCTTCTTCATTGAATCTAACAATAGTGCCAATGAAGATGAGAAATTGCAGCAAGCACCAGCTGCATCCTCCCATGCAGTCTGACAGTAATTGGGAGGAGACTTGTAATCATGAAAATAGAAATCTTAACAAACTCTTGCATCAAAACCAGAGACCGGCCAAAAATTACATAGGAAAGATATTGACCAAGATGAAAATGTGAAAGGGACGTACTTTGGATTTCAATTTGTAAGGTCAGCAAAGAGGGAAAAGCCCGGTCTTTGGATCGTATGTATGGTCACTACTTATGATCACATAAATAAAACAATATTACATAGACAAATGGATCATAGCAGATCTGATCATATAAATAAAACATTATTACAAGATTAGTGCCAGAAGGATCAAAAAAAAAATTCAACACAGATCAAGAAATTTTTTTTATCACATACCAGTGAGCTTTGAGGGAATTGTCGGTCAATATAATGAGAGCTATGTGAGGGCCTAAAAATTCAAACAAAACTAAACACAGATCAGTGACGGTCCGTGGGTGAAGAAATGAATGAAAAGGCAGTCCTTTTTGAATGCAGATAATGAAAACATAATACTGAGATTTGGGGGAATCGTCCTAATCAAAATGTGGCGAAAAAATTTAGCACAGAAAATGATCAAGAAGAAAAGGGGAAATCGTTTGACAAGAGAAGAAAAGGAGAAAAAAATGGCGTACCTGTCGGCCGATCAGATCTAGGCGGCTGAAGAGCGGGATCGAAATCACCGGCAGATGAAGGGTGAGCTATCGAGGACCAGGAGTTTAGGTCGAAGATGTGATGAATCGAAGATGTGCCACACTGGATGAACTGCAGACATCCTCACAGCAAGAAATCGATGACAAAACTTTGGTGCGGTGCATGACGAACAGACGAGCAGGTACTTGTCGACTGATCAGATCAAGGTGGCTGAAGAGCGGGATCAAAATCACCAGCAGATGATGGGCGAGCTGTCGAGGACCGGGATTTTGGGTTGAAGGTGTGACGAATTGCAGATGTGCCGCACTGGAAGAACTGCAGATGACCTCACAGAGAGAAATCAACGACAAAACTTTGCTGCAGTGCTGGACGAACAAAAGAGCTGGTACCGGCCAAGACACCGGAGAGAGATAAGCAGCGCCGGCCGAAACACCGACGAGCATGTGCCGCCAGAAATTCAGCAAGTAGACGATCGATCCCCAAAATGGAAGAAAAGGAATCGGTTTTCACTAGAGAAAATTTTAACGAGGGGGCAGGGGTAACGGCTGGAAATATGCCGTAACGCGTGATTCTATTTTCACGCGTTTTCATGAATCGACTGAATCTCCTCACGAGGAGATTCAGTGATTCAGGACTAAAACACGTCTGAATCGTGTTTCAGCCTGAATTTTTAATTCAGTTTAGATTCATTATCCAAACAGACTTCAGACGATTCTCCCCTGAATCGTGATAGAATCGACTGAATCGTGAACCGATTCAGTACCCAAACGAGTCCTAAGTCATGCTTATAGACGGAAGTCACGCTCACAAATAGAAGGTAGCAGAATACTCCGTCACTGCCTTACTCCATCTTCCTCGTTTCAAAAACCTGCCTTTAATTTCAGAAAGCTATACTCAAATCCTCGTTTTCATCCCTCTACTCTCTATGGCTCTATCCTGCTCAATGTTGCTCGTTGTTGACCCAGCTTAGGAGGGGATACCGAAGTTGGAGGAGGAGGCTAGGAAAAGAAAAGGATGCATCAACATCAAGAAGAGGAGGGGGGAGGTGGTTTCTAGCAGAGGCAGAGGAGGGAATATGGGAGGGAAGGTGAAGCAGGAGAAGGGGCTAATGGTGGTGGAGACATCGGGCAAGCGAGAGGAACCTGCTAGAAGCGCTGAGGGATGTGGAGCTTCGTCATTGCCTATACTTGGAGGTGGCCACTGCCATCAGACTGGGCTTATACTCGTAGCAGTGCCCCCCCAAAATATATATATATATATATATATATATATATATATATATATATATATATATATATATATATATATATATATATATATATATATATATATATATATATATATATATATATATATATAAGAATTGCATATCTCAGTCTTTTGCATGCATATGCAATCAAGCTGCTTATCTCTCCTTTCCCCCCTTCGGCGGACAAGTAGTGATAAATGAAGAATGAAGTCACTGGATTTTGACCTCTTGCACTATCGACAACCAAAAGGCTCCATCTTGCATCGTGCCCTAGCCACAGCTTCGCTCCATTCCTGTGAAAAGTTGTCGCCCGCCTTTCCCGATTCACATCTTCCTTCTTGTTCTCACCACATGTTTGACCGTTCGTCTGTATAAAGTTACTCTACTTGCAACGACCTTCTAGCCTTGGCATCTCTGCCCTCCCACAGGTAGCTGCTACTCTCCTTCTTCCTTTTAAACCTCCTCTCATTCCCTGTCCCTAGCATGAATTGCAGTTGAATTGAAATCTCGACTTCTTCCTGTGTCGATTGTATTTTTTCTTTGTTTTTTTTCTGGTGTTAAACTGTTGTATGTGGGATGTATAATTTAGCCATTGGAGATTGTTTTTTTTTCCTATGCCTGTGAGTTCTCTGATCTTTTTGTACATTTTCTACAAAATCTTCTTTGTATGCCAAATGATTGTGGCATGGCCTAAATTCTTTTCCCCTTTTTGGAGGGTTCCTATGCAGTTGTTTCTTTTAATTGGTGTTTGATGATTTTATTGCTTAATAAGTAATCAGTGCACTTTTCTTCCTTCAGGTGCAGAGAGCCAAAACTCCAAGTTTTAAGGATTGGCCAACTTTTGATATGACATTCAATGTGAACAATGCAGTGTGAACAATGTGGCTTGTTCTTGTACCTCTCTCTGAAAGGTACTGGGGCTTGCAGGAGGATTACCCCCTACCCTGAAGAGGCAGTTGGCAGCAATCGGGTCTCAACTGAGAGTGTGCGAAAGGAGCAGGGATTTCGTTCTTGTGCCTTCATTATCTCATTCTCGTCTCTAGCCATACATCAGCCATGCGGGTACTCGACTACCATTTTTCTGTCCACTAATCTTCATGTTCTTCGAGTTAAATATTTCCCCATTAGTGTTGATAATCGCTGATCCAGGTATGGATTGATTATCATAAAATACTTCAAGGTTGTAATTCACACTCGGCTTGACCATATAGTTATGGAACTAGCATTGTTACGGCCCAATCGGCTTGATCGTAAAGTTGAGTTTGACCTCCCTGATTTGGAGAGTAGGACACCAGATTTTCAAAATTCACACTCGGACTATGAACTACAAGTGGGCAAATAGGTTTGAGCCTTTTGGCTAGCCTCTGCCTCAACTCTACTTGTAAGTTAAAATATTAGTATGTCAATGAAGGAAGATCAATCAAGATGATCATTGTGATTTTCCCACCCGGTGATTCTGTGATATTGTTTTCTCTTTTCTCTTGTACATTTTTTTTGGAACAATCAAATTGATATCCAAGCTCAAGACTTAAGAACCCTTATTCACTTGTGTTTTGTGAACTCACTATCAAAATTGTACATTTTCTTTATTTTGATTGTCCTTCTAGGTTATAAAGTATCATGATAGATCTTGAGTGTGCCTTATGTTATGTGGAGTTTTGGATTTGTTTTGAGACTTCATCATCCAGACGGATTTTATTTATTTTTAATAAATGTGCCTCACTGTGAGTGAGAGAAGGTTAATTTCAACATGTATGACCAAAGACTCTTTTTGTATACATCTATTATTTGTAGAAAGAGCAGATTCGCATCCCAATCTCATATATATCCAATCATCCTGTAACGACCTAAATTTGATGGGTTATTAAGTTTTTGTGCTACTTAAATTATAAGTTGCAATTGATGTGGTTTGAAAGGGGAGAACGTCTTTTAAGTTAAAGGTCGAGCTTGAAAAGGGTTGGCCATGGAGAATTATGAGGACGCAATTCTTTTAAGGAGGCCGAGCTTGAAACGCCACCAAGAATGTGCAAATCGGAGTTCAGATGAGGGAGATAAAACCATTTGAAGTTAAGTATATTGCATAAAGCCTGTTTACTCAATTTAGACTACATTTGGCCTGTTTAAGTCATTTTGAGGGCCTATTTATTTATAATTCTGAAATTAATTTTTAAGGTCCCAATTAGGTGGCCTAATTGGGGAGGATTACCCAAAATTCTAGGGGGGTTAGGAACCATAATCCCCATGTTTATAAAAGGCTTCTTATGACACAATTTAGGGGGGGCTAGACCCTTAAGGGAAAGAGGAGGAGCCGCCGATGGAATTTTTTGGCGAAGCTCTGACAACGGTGATTGACTACAAATCAGCAATTAAGGTAGGGATGTTGCTTAAGCTTAACAAAAGTTTTATTAATTAGATTTGATTAATATCATATTGTTGCACTTTGGTTTATATGAACAGGGTTCTGTAAATAGTTACTTTCAAATTTTACGAGCCGGCTACTAGATGGCCAGCACCGTCCGACCAGTGACTAGCCAGCTGTAGTCTGGCGACAACTTCATGCGGGCCAGCCTCTGACACGCAGCCACCTCCGGACAAATTGCCGACCAGTGCATAGAAAACAAAAAAAAGGGCAGCCACTTGCCGCGCTGGCTGGGGCCGTGGAGGCTGTGGCCGCACCAATCCCGGCCGTGCTGGTCCAGGCTACAACAATTGCGATTGCACCGGCCTGGGCCACCCTAGCCCTAGCCACAAAGGCGGTACCGCACAGTATTTTAAAAAAATGGCAACTTTGGCCCCAGGCGGTGTAGTGGCCAAGCCCATTGTGATCGCCTCCTGACAGAGATCCGGTGGACCCAGCCCACTCCCCCAGCCATGGTGGCTAGGGGCGGCGTCGCCAGAGGCATTCCGCCTTTGGCCAGACACGGGGAAGACGACCCATGTTGCGGGTCGTCAACCCGAACCAAACCGCTTTGGTGTGAAAAAAATACGAAGGAATGGAGTGAACCGAGCTCGATTCAGGGGGGGCTAAAAGTATCAAAAAATTTCTAAAAAAATAATCAAGGACCCCAAGAGGTGTGGCAGTATTCTGACCTAGTTTCAAATTGGGAAAAATCCTAGTGATTGTAAATTACCCTTTTAACCTTTGAAGTAAAATTGTACTATGAAAACTACTTACCCGACTTCGAGGCTCCAGTTCAGTGGCCTAAGAGTGATCATAAAAACTGGGCAAATTCTCAATGAGATTGTAATAGGTAACTTAAATTTAGACCAATCTACAAGGTGGGGAAAAATCCCAGTATGTCGATAATTAACTGTTCTACCCCCAGGGTTAAGGTAAAATGATTAATTGAACTGGGGTCGATTCTAGGGGTTTACGACCCTGTTAAATGGTAAGAAAATTTACTCGGGTTCATAACGTCAAGGTGTAAACCTTGAGATTAGTTTTGGACCCATTGAGGTTCAAGGAAGCCCTGAATAAAAAGATAAAAATACCCCTATGCAGACCAGCTCACATTCACATGGATGTTATTAACGGGCCAATGCCATATTGAAACCTTTTGAAAGGTTAAAGACTTACCAGAGAGCATAGAGGACCATATCTAATGTTGGATAATTACCTTAATACCTTCGGGTGCATATGGTCAGTTTTTAAAGAGATTTAACAATTTAACCCAAGGAGGGTTAGGGCATATGAGCTCAAATGATTCTAATATCATTATTGAATTTAATTATTAATATTATGATTTGCTTGGACCTGTGTGGTTCTTATTGTTATGTTATTTATTGTTTCAATATTTGCTATAGATGTTATGATAGTAATTTATCACTATCTTAAGATTGTTGAAAGATTAATTGATGGGTTTGATAGCTATGGATTAGGCAAGAACACCCAATCAAGATAAAGACTAAAATACCTCAGAGGGGTCTGGGACTAGTTCATATAGTGAACAAAGCCTTTGACCTGACGATAAGCATTGGTTGATGAACTTATGGCAGTTTCGAGTTTTAAACCCTAATCTAGAAGGGACTAATAGGGTTTGGGATAGTCATTTGGAATCCTGGCTTATAGATGAGCAAGATAGGGTTTAGAATAGTTTCCTAAGTTTTAGCTCTATTGAGGAGCCAATGATTTGACCATGTAGTTGCACCTCCCCATTGGAGGGAGATCTGCTTGAGCCGGGCTCACCATAGATCTATTGAGGATCTTTTAGTGTACACGCAATTGGATTAGTTGACATCCTGCTTGGTTGACTTTTTTCGCCACTTTTGTTCAGGTGCAATTGTCAGTCATGCCCTTCTACTCCGATGAGGTCCTTCTTAGGCTAGGAGGGGTAATGGTACTTTCTGGTGGATTCCAGGGTGTTTCGTTATCATTTGTCACTTAGGTTGACATCTGATGAGTCTGTTTGTCATTGGGATTAGATAGGGATATTAATCATCAAACAATGGTTCAAGAGATAATTAATAACATTGATTGATATTACTTGTTTAATTAGAATAAGTAGAATGATTAAAGGACTTGCATAAAATGTAGGTTGCTTGAAAATACTTAAGCATTACATGTGTGATGTTATGCTTCTTAGTATAATGTAGTATTAGGTAGTACTACGTCTGGATCCGATCTTGTTGAAAACATTGGAGATGTTGTCTGATGAGTATGTAGGCAACTAACAGCGGGTGATGTTGGCCTGATCCGAAAAATATCAAATAATACTTTTATTCTTTTGAATGTTCCTCCAAGGGGAGGAGATGTTTTATTGCATATTTGGTCTTGTTTGCTTGCAGGTTCTTTAGATGGGGACATTGCAAGATTAGGACGTTGGTGGGCATTTGGGGACGACGTTGAATTAGTGGAATCTAGTTTCTTACTTCTGCAATCATGTAAGTAATTATAATTACTGGCGTGAGAGCCAACTTTACTTGGTTATTTATTTTCAGAAAGATGACAGACTTGTACTTAAAGGGTTAACCTGTTATTTATAGAATTTGACATGTATAATAATATCATATGTTTTGATATTCATATTTATGAACCCCAGTTATCATGACATATATATTTAATCAAATGATTTGTTTTGTGTTTAAGAAAAAAAAATTTATCGTGATTTATCGCGTGTCCTTTATTGTAAAAAGGGTTTTAAAAATTCAGGCCATGACACATCCACTTCAATCAATTTAGGGAAAATTTATTTAAATAATAATTAAAAAAAATTTCGGCCCCCTCTCCCTTTCCTGGTGACCCACTAGGGATTTTTTTTTTAAATTTTTTAGCAACATTCGAAAAGCATCGCTAAAGTTGATTTTTTAGCGTTGCTAATATTATGTTATTAGCGGCACTTTGAATAAGTATTTTTAAAAAAAATTATTTTATTAGCGATGTATGCACAAATGTCGCTAATAAGGACTTATTACGATGCTTAGAGTTATGCCTCGCTAATATGTTATTTTTATTTTTTTAAATGGTTTTTCTATTAGCGATATATACAAAAAATGTCTCTAATAATTTATTTTTATTTTTTTAAAATAGTTTTTCTATTAGCGACGTATAAAATAACATCGCTAATTAATGATTATTAGCGATGATAACAAATAAGCATTGCTAATAATTTATTATTTGCGATGTAGCTTTACTAATAGCAATGCATAACTATGTGTCGCTAATAGGCACTACAAGTGATGTTTTTTGTTATGCGTTGCTAATAGGTAATAGTGACGACACTTTTTGCGACGCTTCTAGCAACATTTGTTGTTCAAATTGTTTTTTAGGTCTAGTTGTGTTTAGAGAAATATGAGATCATATTAAATTATGAATTCTTATAAATGTGATAATGGATAATGGTTAACGAAATAACCGACCAAATAATAGTGAGCATAATAGATATAAAAGAACCTATACCATTTAGATAAAGGACCATTATGGATAAATATATGAGAAATGGTTATGATTACAAAATTAGTCATACTGTGTAACACCTATGAATTTCCTAAATTTCCTAACTTGGCTGTGTGAAAAATAATGAGTTTGAACCTTTAACTTTCTTAGTAGAATAACTTTCTATATAAATAAAAAATGGGCATGAAACTTTAGCACTAAAAAGTATACAAAAAGCTATGAAGAGTCACCAAGAATACATAAATCGGAGTTTGGATGAAGAAGTTATGACAGATATAACATTAGGGAATTTTTAAGTTTACATGAAAAGTAGTTAGTTTAACCCTTGAGCCTTCTCAATGAAATAGTTTTCTCTATAAATAGAGTATCAATATGAACTTTGCTTAAAAATTGGACAGAAATAGCTTTGAAACACTACCCAAAATGTGTGAATCAAAGTTTAAATAAAGAAGATATGGGCATCCGAAGTTGGACCTGAGGTATTGTTGGTGACCCACCTACGCACACCATTTGACCCTTAGGCTTTCTCAATATTATAACTTTATTCTATATATAGATTTTTCTTCAAAAATTTTGGGGTTTTAAAGTAGACATAACTATCTTTGAAACACCACCAAGAACATGCAAATTGAAGTCTGTATCAAGAAGTTATGACCAACACATTAATGGGGGTGCAAACAGTTGGGGCAATTTTGTTGACGTGCTTAAAAAATGCTAGGTTGATGGCTATATCCTATAATATCATTCTTTATCCCTTATAAATACCTTTTGAGGCCCTTAGACACTCATTTCTTCAAAAAAATCTCAAAATCAAGAGGGAAAAGGTCAAGGGTGTGTCAAAACAAGAAGAGTCAAGGGAACAAATTCTACAAAAAATGACCAACAATGAGTGTAAGAAGGGATTTCCTGTCACACCCTAGCATCTGCCAACCCCGAGCCGGACCCTGTCCAAGGGGAGGACAAAGCGCAGCATGACGAAGTAGCATTTGATGCGCGACAAAGTAGTGTTTGAAGTAGCACACTATAACGCCCGAGATTTTTCATACATTTTCCTTAAAATTCACAGAATTTTTTTTTTAAAATATAACATCTACAAATCAGAGGAAATATGACGAAATCAAAACTTTGAGAAAACAGTTTATAATTTAAAACACTAAACATCAATTTTCCATCTAAATATTTCTATCATACAGTCAAACATCATATGGCCGAAGCAAATATCCTCAGGTGCTACTCGAAAACACACATACGACTAAATTACCATGGTCATGGATTTTTAAATACAAATAACTAACAGGCATCCCTGAGTACAAGTCCCATAAACAGTCTACTATCTGATCCAAATGAAAAGTCCAGAAGATATAAACACTTAAATCTCATCTCACCCAATACATCAGATCGTAGTACCAAATATACTCTTATTGAGTCAAATATACCTGAATTAAAAGGGGAGACAAACCACTGCAGAATCAAGCATCCAACTCCAAGAGCTCTCCAACACAACCTGCAAAAGCCTCCCGAATGACGGGGCTAAAAAAGTAGGGTGAGTATTTTCATACCCAGTAGGGGAAATCCAAGACAGTGAACTCAATAAGTTCATAAATACATGCATTCATGCAACTCAAACATGAACTAGTCAACATAATATAATCATATACATATGCATATAATAATGCATAACGCACCAATGAAAGCAAACTTACACAAACACCCTAATCAGGGTCTTACTACTTACTCGTACCATCGTATGCATACTCAATACCTTACATATACGTGTATGTCCTTATTCATACAATCTTACACTTATAGTCCTCTCAGAATCATATACCTACAGTCTTACTCAGAAACTTACACTTACAACATACACATACTCGTACGACCTTAATCGTACGAACTTACCTGTACGACCTTAATCGTACAATCTTACTCTTACACATAAATATACTTTTACGTCTTCCACATAAGCTTATACTTACTCTGGATCTTATACATACAACTTACTTAGAATCTGAAACATACAACATATTCGTACCATCGTATACATACTACTGACAACTGAAGCTCATTACAATTAATAAGCTCCTGAGTCGGAAGGGAAGAGAATGCCACTGGGGTGTCACCTTAACCTTCGGAGAGCAACTAGACGCCATGGACTTTTCCAAAGGCAAGGCACACCTATGCTCATGGGGCACAAGATTAAATAGGTAAGAGTAGATCCATGATACTACTTACCTAAGCAAACAAATACCCACTCTCTGGGGCCATACAGTGCCAACAAGGGCCATGCAGTGCCAACTAAGGGCGGAAAACATACAGTGCCACTCTAGGGCAGTAATCTTACAATGCCACTCTTGGGCAAAACATACAATGCCATCTATAGGTAGAAATATACAGAGCCCACGAAGGGCGGAAACTTACAGTGCTCTCAACAGATCATCAAACGTCTGGGTTTAATATAGCACATAGACCAAATCAAAATATACATCGCTCTCAATAGAGCATCAGACATCTGGTGCTCTATACAACACACAGACAACATCCCGCAGGATAAACACCATGGCAAGACATGGGAAATGCTCAGCCAACTTATTATTGGCTCACTCAAACATGGAACTTAATCCGTCGAACCCTCAGGTCTCAAACTCACAACTCTATTATTAGCTTTTTCATAATTCAAGTTTGAATTAAGTAACTTATGCGGTATAATTATTCCCAACTAACTCACAGTCCTCGACTGATCAAACTGAAGCTGAGCCCGATCGAAACCCTAGTTCGTTGGGGCAATAGACTTCACTTACCCATCCAAGTCACAACATAGCTCACTATACACAATCCTTACGTAAGCATGCATCCTCTATTATCCACCTTACAGTCAAAACATCTTACTTACATCGTCAAACTGAGCTCCTTAAAGCAGATCCTCGTTATCCCCCCTTACTTACACCTCACTGATTATGCTTACTTTTCACTTCATAATTTGTACGTTATGCTTGTACAATTATACACACTCTTACCGTCTAACAAACCCGCATAAGGCCTCAAGCCTAAGTTCTCTTACTTACATAAACCAGCCCCTGACTTTGCTCCACACCAAACCGATCCAATCCGCTCCATTCGTCGTCTGTCATACTTACGTTTGTCATCTTCTATCACACACTTACCCATCCACATCCGACTCCATACCAAAAACCTTACCACTTCTTACCGTTCATCGCCCATACCTCTGCCCACACACACAGTCCACATACATAACTTACTCAAAATCGCTAGCCATCACTAGCATGTCCATAATACACATTCATAGCGTACTAACCTAATCGCTAGCCATCACTAGCGCATACATATTCCACATCCATAAAGCATACATACATCTCATACATATCAATCATACTTAGCACACATAATACACATACATCAACCATACCTACAGCTCATATGCATGCCATATGTATCTAAACATACTATATAATCATGCTTATATGCACATCATGCAATCCTAGCATGCTACTACTCATTCAAGCATGTTATCATGAAATTACGAGTTCAAAGCTCACCTACCTCGTAATCATGACGTTTGATGGTGAGCACACGACGGTGGCAACATTGGTGGTGAAGTTGGTTGCCAAAAGCTTTGCCAAGTTGAGAGAGCTGCTATGCCGTGGGTTTAGGAAACACCGGAACTACACACGGCCAAATGGGGTGTCAAAGTCAACGCGACAAAATCCGCGATCTATGGCGGTACACTAGGGGCAGCCGGGAGAAAGATCGTGCCAACTAGTGGCAGGTGTGACCGGAAGGCAGTGTGTACTCACTAAAATTTGACCGGGGATTGAACAATACCCAGCCAGTCACAAAACATCAAAATCGGCCGTGGACAGCACCCAACAACATCGATTTTGCATTTACAAGGCCCACATATGGGCGAAGGGTGTGGGTAACATTCAAAGATGGAGGAGAGGTGGAGGACTTCGATGTCAACTCCAAATGATGGCAAAGCCATCCGACGGTCAGGTGGCACCAAAACCCTAACCTACATACTCGACTACTTGCACACATGGCCAAAGGGAGGGGCATAGGCTAAATAGAGGTGGTTCAAGGCTCATAAGGGTCCGATAGGGCAAAGGCCCTAGTGGGGACCAATTGAAATGGCGACATCGCCGATCACCACCCACAACCGAAATAATAGGTGCGGGCGGCTATACATCTCGCACGGCAAAGGACGGGAGAAAGGTTCAAGGTCGAGCAAAGGTCGTGAGGCCGTCACTAGCCAAGGCCAATGCAGGTGAACTCATCCACCTTTGATCAAGGTAGATCATACAATATCTTGCCAAAGGCCATCCAGTATCGACGACATAAAATGGGCAAGAGGGGTCAAGAGGCAAATATGTCGGTGAGACGGAACTAATTGGGGTGCGGCCCACAGGGAGGAGTACAGGTCAAACTGGCCAAGGTGGGGTCAACCCTAGCCATCGCTAGGCAAGGGCGGAATCCATGGTGGCTATTCAGCCACTGCCAACCTACATTGGCGGTGTAAAGGTCCACAACAAAAGGGTTGATCGGAGGGACAAGTAGGGCCCGGGTGTGACAACCCAGATATTAGGTAAGTTATACTATTAGAATTTTTATATATTATTAGAATATTATTTTGAATGTTGAACCTAAATGAATGTTGTAGAACTCTAAAAACCAAACACAAAGGTTTTTGAAGCACTTGAATTGGAGGTAGTGGCCGTATGTAGCGATTGTGGAAGCGCGCATCATAAGAGGGCCCACAATGAAACTATGGTAAAACCTATCCTTGAGTGGTCTTGTTTCAAAGGGCTCTTCGATACGAGTCCATCGGTACCAAGAACGTACAATTCCGATGTATAGGTAAAAAGTTAGAGCAATTTAAAGTTTTGAAATACACACACACACACACACACACACACACACACACACACACACACACACACACACACACACACACACACACACACACACACACACACACACACACACACACACACACACACACACACACACACACACACACACACACACACACACACACATATATATATATATATATATATATATATATATATATATTATTTGGGCTGACGCAAGCATTGCGTTAACCATGTTTTGACCATGTGACGCGTGACATCGCGCGGTTTGACTGCATGATGTGGCGTAGTATGGTTCACCCTGCACGGCGGGTCCGCACCGCCCTGCGAACCGCGCGACACGCAGAACCCACGTGTCGGGTTCCGTAGTACCGCATGGACCCATGTGGTAACCTCGTGACACGTGCAGTTCCGTGCATTGAAACCGAGCGGTGCACCGTTCTACTGCGTGACACATGGCAGACACACATCGTGCGACGATTCCTTCCCATCTCCTATTTATATCCTCCATTTTTCACTCTTACTATTCACTTTCACCTCTAGTTAAAACTTCTGACTCCCCGTTCTGAGCTGTTTTAAGTCCGATTCAACCCGTTTCAAAGGCGTTCTTAACTAAATCAACTGTGCTGGATGCTGTGACGGGGCCAGATTTTCAGTATAAGCTCTCTGCAACCACGAACTTTCTACTTCGACCTTAAGGTAGAGAGTCTTAAACTTTAAACTTATGCTTTGCTTGTATGCTTTATTTTTATGGACCATTTTTATTCAATCATACATCTTTTCTTATGTTTTCAAAAAGAAATGCTTTACGTATATCATGTTTTATTTAATTAAAATTATGACATGATATGTGTGTTTTCTGGGGAGTTCTAGGGTTATACCTAGAACAATATTTTCTAGATACCTAGTGAAGAAATTATCGGTATTTGGTACGCGCATATAGGTATGGAGTATTATGGGAAAACTCCTTCTTTTTGAGCTTCCGGTGGTCCCATGAGCATCAAAGGAACGCCGTTCGATATCATGGCTCTGGATTTATCATCATCGGACGAACCAGTATTTTCTAAAATTGTTTCTAAATCTGTTATGCAAAAATTATTACGGTCTTTTACTTAGCATTAAATTAGATTTTAACATCTACTGAGTATAAAAATACTCACCCACCCTCAAACTCTGCAGGTAGTAAAACCAACCCGGAGGTGTCAACCGAAGAATTATCTATTTAGTAGTTTCTTTTAAATATTTTCAATCTCTATAATATTATGATTTTTATGAAAGACTTGGCTTGTATTTTGTAATATGACTGCTCTGCATACAGTATATTCTGGACTAGGTCCTAATTTACTACTACGTGATTACTTTATCTATGCGTCAATTCCAAAAACTCTTATGTTTTATGTTGACTTACCTTTCATAGATCCGTATGGCGGGCCGTCACGTTTGGTTTCACGTGCGATGTAACACATGCCGCGCGGGATAATAATTATGCAGATTTTGATGTATATTATTTTTTGACAGTCACCACACAGGGAGGGAAGGTGGCCGGAGTAGAGTGGAGCTGGGTGGAGGCGGCCAGAGGCTTGCTTCCACCGGCGCAGCCACAATTCCCGTCAAACCAAAAATAAGGAAGAGGAATTGACTGGGGGAAACCAGCCCAGGCGGAGTGGCTATGGGGGCAGCGGACCTGGCTGGGGGTGACCTTGCAGTCACTGGACCGCGGCTGGCTAGACGAAGGCCAGGCGGAGCCATCTTTGGCCATAGGCAGCAACTTCCGGTGTCAGTAGTCTCAAACACACGAATCAAACTGAAAATAGAGGGTTTTCAGATCGAGTAGAGGAGAAATTGAGGGGAAAGAGGAGGAATTGGTCTAGGTGGACCCACTGCCTTCGTTGGACCTAGGTGGGGCCGGACAGAGGTTTGGTCGGCCATGGATGGCCGCAGGCGGCCACTCTTTACCCAAAATAGTGCATCGGCAAAAATAGAGCAGAGAGGGAAAAATGGAGTGGGGAGGCATAGCGGTGACCCACTGGGCCGGGAGGGGTGGCCTCTTGCCGTCACTGGCCCATGATAGAGCCGTGGCCGGCCGGCCGACCCTCGCCAACCCACAATGCGGCGAAATGACAAAAAACAGAGAGAGTGAGGGAGCTAACCGGGGAGGAGGGCGGCGTGGTGTGGGGTCCGGGACGGTGGCCTCTTGTCGTTGCACGGCCAGGGCGGAGCCAATGGTGGTGGTCATGTGGCCTTCCGGCGGTCGGCAGCTGTTGGAACAAAGAGAAACCAGAGAGGGGGAGGTGTGCACTGTTCCTCTTCCAGAACTGTCTGGATCGGGCTGGGCCGAGCCCAAGCCCATTATCCTCTTTTTCTTTTTTCTTTTTTTCTTTACACTCCCTTATCCTCTGCAATACCTTCTTCAATGATTTTTTGCACCAAAACGCCCATCCAGGGCCGTGACCTATGATGAACCCCACACCCGACTACGGGTATAGATACTGAAACCAAATATGCCGAAGAGTCATATTTTTCTATTGCAAAAGACCAGAAAAATCACAAGAAAAACACAAAAAATCGTAGAGAAAATTAGGGTCATTACACACACATTATGTTTTGTACAAGAGTAAATGAGAAAAATAAAGGACCACAAATTAAGTATTAGTTGTCACACCCGAGGTTTTTTCATACATTTAAAAATTTTATAAATATTTTATTTCAAAATATGGATGTAAATAAAAAAACTAACAAAATTCAAAATCTATGAAAACAATTTTCGTAAATTAATTCATCATACAACAAGACCAACATTCTTAGGCGTGGCCCGAAACTGAAATATAAAAGTAAAACCTGCCATGGCCATAGGCTTTAAAAACAAATACCTCCCGAGCATCTTTTAGTACAAGTTCTTTCACAGCCTGAAAAAATGAATTGTTCAAGAATACACAACTCTAGTAAATAATACATTTCTCTCTCCTTAATCGATACATGAGATCGTGGTACTAGACTCCACATAATCTCACTACAATTTCGCTGCACTCCAAGTTGAGGAAGAATAGTCCACACGGGGAATAGTCTAGTCCAAAAAGCTATCGATAGACCTGGAAAAGCCTCAGGATGAAGGGGCTAAAAAAATAGGTAGGAAAATACCTAAAAGGGGAAATAAATAAATGAACTTCGCAAGTTCATACATAGATGCATTCATGCAACCACACATAAAGCAAGAAAATATGAAACATAAATAAAGTGTAACACACATACGATCGTACTAGCTGGACTTACACTTACTCTTGTAGTATACTCTTACACTTATACTCTGAATCAGAATGTTACTAACTTACTCGTACAACTGTATGCTTTCTCATATGACTTACATAGACTCATACAACCTTACTCGTACAAACTTACTCTTACCGTTTTCCATAGAAGCTTACACTTACGCTTACTCTGATTCTTACACGTACAACTTACTCAGAATCCGAAACATACAACTTACTCTTACTATCGTACATATACTATCGGCAACTAAAGCTCATTACAATTAATAAGCTCTAGCATCGAAAAGGAAAAGTATGTCACTGGGGCATCACCTTAACCTCCGGGGAGTAACTTGACGCCATGGATTTTTTCGAAGGCAATGCACACCTATGCTCATGGGGCACATGATCAAACAGGTAAGAGCAGATCCATGATACTACTTACCTAAGTGTGGAAATGCCCACTCTCTAGGGCCATACAATGCAGGGGCAAAAACTTACAGCGCTCTCAACAGAGCATCAAACGTCTAGGCCGAAATACAACACCAAGACCAATCCGGCAAGATAACACCATGGCTAGACTAAGAAGGATGCACAGTTGATTACTTGTCGATTGGCTCAAACATGGAACTTAATCCGTCGAAACCCTCAATTTCAATTAACAATGTTATCGGATTAGGGCTACTCACAATTCTAGTTCATATTAAGTAACTTATGCATGTATAATTATGCTCGGAGCTACTTTCTCTTACATTCTTTAGCCAACAAGGCAAGAGCTACGCTGTTCTGAAGCTCTAATCCACAAAGTTAGCATTCTTTACATAGCTTATTCCCCCACCCATATATTTACAGTCTTACGAATCTCAACATAGCCTTATTTAACTCAAATTTCATACTAACACTCTTACCATCATATACTTACGGCCTTACATCTTACACAATCTGCCTTAAAACTGAATCGTCTTACTCGAACTCCTCAAATAATACCCTTTAGGCCTAAGTCTCGTCATTAAACCCTTACTAATTCCTTATTATTTTTCTATTGCAATTCATATTATGTACATTATGTGGGTCCAATTATGCTGTCCACTCTCACTTATTCACAATCCCCCATAGACGTTAAGAACTTTGAATCTTACAAATCCTTACATCACTTAGTCTTCTGCTCATTGCTCCAATGTACCACCTGACTCTTTCCAAACCAATCCTCCAATCTCATCAAATCCAACCTTTGCCTATTAATCTTACATCTTTTGTAGCCAGAAATCTCCCATCAAAGCCATGAATGATCCGTTCGACAAAAATCCCATCCAATGCACATGCTCTTACCCATCATCCACACAAATTGATCACATGTTCTAATCACATACAAATAAATTGACTCCTTACTATCATACCCATAGTCTTTGCTAGCATACCCATAAATCACATATAAAAGATGCTCATTTAATCAAAACATGTCATGCAAATTATTAAGCTACAAATTTTTGGCATGCTACTACACATTCAAAGCATGATATTATGAAATTATGAGTTCAAGGTCCCCTACCTCATAATTCAAGCAAGTTTGATGGCAAGCAAATGATGGTGGTGGCATCGATGGTGGAATAGGTGGCCAAAAGCATCGCACTGAGAGAGTTGTTGTCCCAAGGCTTTTCAGAGATGCTGGAATTAATCTCGATAAGGTTAGACTAATTTCACTCAAAGCAAAGGTTTGGCACACTAAGGTAGCCAGACATAAGGTCGTGCCACTAGAAATGGCAAAAGCAACCATAGAATGGGGAGTAACTGATTGGAGGTTGGCCAATGGTTTAAAGCAATTGTTGGCCACAAAACTTTAAAATAGAATGCGGAGTACATCCAGCTGCAACAATTTTGCAATGTCGAAGCCTCACAACATGGTGGAGGGCTTAGTTGCGTACTCACGAACATAGGAGGAACAAAGGAGAGCTTTAAAGGCCATATTGCCTAGTGGTGGAGTCATTCCATCGTCATACGCCACAAGGGTGGTGCCTTTAACCAAAACTGCATGCACAACACAAGCATGCATGGAAAAAGGGAACCATAAGGGGAAGGATAAATTGTCGGTGGTCAAACACGGAACATGTGGGGTTCGTCAGTGGCAGTCCCCTAAATAAACTTAAGGGCATTAAGGGCCAAAGAAGGTGGCCAACAAAGGCGGTGACATTTCTAATCGCTACTCACAACTAAATCATCGTATGAACGATCGTACATCAAGCACAACTTATGGTGGAGGATATGGGCACGACATCGGTTAAGCCTACGATGGCCCAAGTCTAATGGCTGACATTGTTACTTCCCCTTGGAAGGATTTGAATTCGGGGACTCTTTCCTTGCAAGTTATGGGTGTGTGTAACAGGAAGTGGGGTTGCAGAGCTATAATCAGGACAAAATTGTTGGTCCTTGATGTCACTAGGCTAGGGCAAAGCCCACATCGGTCAGACATGTGGCCCAAGTCCATGCAATGTCAGGCGGGACAAATTGACCCTAAGCTAGGGTAGGTCACTCGACATCAGTCAAAGACGTACCCCGAAGCTTGTGTGCCGGGTAA
This sequence comes from Saururus chinensis, assembly GCA_035235625.1. Lineage (NCBI taxonomy): Eukaryota > Viridiplantae > Streptophyta > Magnoliopsida > Piperales > Saururaceae > Saururus > Saururus chinensis. Next base: position 39,731,600 of record CP141146.1, read on the forward strand.
AGGAGCATGGGAGACTAGGAATGGTAGCCTCATGTCGTTAGGTCAATTGGCCCTTCACAGCTATCCATTGGCTGACATAGGTGGCAGTAGAACTGCCAGTCAAAAGGAACAAAGCAATTCGATCAAGCAGGGGAGATGATGTGCCTGACTAGGGCAGCAAACACACAGTCGCCAGGCCACAAATGGTCGGACTTGGTCGGGGCTAGACTTGGGAGGAGATGGAACCTCGTAGTCGCTGGATTGCAACAAGTCAAATGGACGTGGGTGTGATGTCATCCGACGTCCAACAGCAGAGAATGGACGCCGCCAGAGAAAATGACAAAATTTTCTTTGGCACGGGTCGGCCGATCAAGCAAAACGGGACCAATTGGGAGGCCGAACCTCAACACCTTACCTTTGTAGGCTTGAGGCAGCAATCCAGAGGCCAATCAGTAGGTGGCAGTTGACATAGTAAATAAAGGAAAAAACCCGCATAAGAAATTTTGTTCGGATCAAAATTGAGTAGAGGGGTCGGGAAGAAGCAATGATTTGGGCTGGGACAATGGCCTTGCGGTTGCCAGCCAGGGGAGGGCCAAAGGCTGTTTGGTGGCGGCCAGCAACCGGTGGCATGGCCGGTGGCCGCAACACACAGACAGAGAAAACAAAACAAAATGTGAGGCATTGCTTTGTTCGGATCGGAAGATGGTAGAAGGACGGGTCATGGGCTGGGGAGGTGGTGGTCCGGGCCAGAACGGTGGCTTGGGTGGCAGCCTTGCCTTTGCCAGGTTGGAGGAAGTCCAACGGCCGGTCTGTAGTGGCTGGAGACTAGCGACACAACAATAGTTCGTAATGCACAGGAATGGGAAAAATAGAAAAGGTGGATGGATTTTTACCTTGTGCCGGTGATGAAGGGGCTAGGACGCTGGGACGCAAGTGGCCAGAGGTCACTCTAGCCAAGGTGAAGCCGTGGCGGTGGGCTGAAGGCCATGCAGGTGGCGGCGGTGGCAAATCGGGCGAAAAACCAAGGTGCGTTCACCGGACCGTAATGGGAAAGAGGGAGGAAGAGGCAATGATGGCCGATATGGCTAGGCGAGGGAGGCGGCAACAACATCATCAAGTCAAGGCCGGCTTGCAGAAGCCGGTAGCCCCTCCGGCCTCACACATTGAAGAGGGACAGCACTGTTCATCCCATCTGGCTGGGCACGCTGATTGGTTTTTATATTTTTTTTATTGTTTTTTTTCATTTATGTTCTCCTTCGTGTTGCATCATTTTCTCCCCATTTTTCATGCCAAAAATTTTTGTGGTACGTTGAGGCCTATGATTTACAACTAAACACTACTCCCTACACTTATGGTCATAAATATTAATAATACGAATACACCGAAGTGTCAAATTTCTTCATCGAAAATACGAGTAGAAAATTGTAGAACATTATAGAAAAATTGCAAAAAATAGTAAAAATATGTAGAAAAATTACAGAAAAATCAGGGATGTTATATTAGTCAACGAAAAACCCACACACTTAATCCAGAATAGCCATCACATAGCTCAAGTAATAGAGTCTTAGCCTATGTAGGCTAACAAAAGTCTAAGCTTGTAATGTTAAGGAATTCTCTAAATTCCCGAAGTTGACCACGGAAAATTAGGGTGTTGAACCCCTTGATATTCTTGTTAGAATAATTTAATAAATGCCTAATAACTAAAGTCTATATAGATGGAAAGTAGATAAAAAGAGCTTTGAAATGCCACCAAGAACGCACGAATCGGAGTTCAGATGAGGGAGATATGACTGTTCGAAGCTAAACATATCACACAGGGCCCGTTTACCCAAATTTGATGTGCGAATTATCCATTTAACTCACTATACGGGCCCGATCAATTAGTATTTCAAAATTGTATTTTTGGGCCCAATTTGGGTTGCCGAAATGAAAAGATTTTGGCCCAATTTCCCATGGGATTAGGAACCCTAATCCCATGCCTATAAAAATAAAGAATTAGGGCTTTTTGGGCGAGATTGTTGGACAGTGAAAGAAAGGAGGGAATTTTTCGGTGAGACTTAGGCAAAGTGTTGGCAACATCGGATCGACAACAACTCGGCCTTCGAGGATTTTGAATCGATATTAGAGATATTTTATTATTAGAATATAAATCCTTTTTGTAAATGATGTGAATAGTGATTTCTGCAATCACTGTTCACTTTCTGTGTTTGTTTTCTGACTGCCGGCCAGTCATTGGCCGACCGCTGGTGGTTAGACACATGGCTATAGGGGTGCACTGGTCTTGGCCTTGATAGCTGCGGCCTTGTATCCAGCACCCTTGGCGGCAGAGGATTGGTTGCCGCTGGGTCATCACAATAATAATAATAATAATAAGAGGCGCTTTGTTCCCCCAGTAGGCCGTTGGGCTGCGGCCAGACTAGGGTGGTCAGAATCGCCCCGTGATGGTGATCCCATTGGCCCTGGCCACTGCCCCACCGTGGCGTCCAGGGGTGCACCTCTAGAGGCACAAATGCCTCTGGCCGAATGCGGAGAAGGCGCAGGTCTGGGTTGCACCAATCGATTGCATTGGATCCAGAAGGCCAGATCTGGTCGTTCCCCGGTGGAAGAATTCTGCCGGTACTGGAACTCCAGGCCGGCAGTAACTGGATTCAATCCATTGGCCACCATGCTGCACTATAGGCATCTTCACAAGGAAGACGACCCGCATGTGGGTCTGCGGGTCTGACTTGTTCCTGGGCTGAATCTGCAGACCGGATTGGGTTTTTTTTTTTAAAGAAGAGGTACTGAACTGAGTCTGGTTCAGGGCACTTCTCTTGTCGAAAAAAAGTAGAAAAATTAGCAATACATATTTAGAGAGTTTTGAGTGTGGTGACCAAGTTTCACCTCCGGGAAAAATCCCATGGACTATAAAATGACCCTTTTACCCTTTATAGTTATATTACCGTGGGTAAACCACTTACCCTACTTTGGGGCTAGGGTTCAGGGGCCTATGAGTTGATCTAAAAATTGAAAAAAATTTTAGTGAGAGTTTAATGTGTAAAGTAATTATAAGCTAAGCCACTTAGTGAGTAAAAATCCCAATGAGTGGTTAATTGACCCTTTTGCCCTTATTTTTTACAGTAAATCGTTAGTCAAAACCTGGGTCGGTTCAAGGGGTTCACGACCCTGTCATATGCAAGGAAAATTACAAAGAGTTTATGAAGTCATGTAGTATGCTTGAGTTCAATTTTGGGACCCATCAGATGTCAATAAGGCTTTGAACCAAATGACACAAATACCCTTTGAGTGAACAACCAACATTCGTGTGAATGGAAGCGTGAGTTAGTTGGAAAGTGGAGCCTTCTGAAAGGCTAATGACTTAAAATAAACAGAAGGGTTGTGAGATGACCAAATGACCCAAGGGAGGGTAGCATACCCTAAGTAGTAGAATTACCCTAATGCCCTTAGGGGGTAGTATGTTCTATTTTTGTCGAAACAGATAACCTAGCAACCAAGCATTTGGGTGTCCTAGAATGACGTTAAATAGCTTCAAAGGAAGGGGTGTGATGAGTAAAAGGCTTGAAGACCTTGACAGGTCACGGTGTCATGGAAAAAAAAGGAAAGAACCCTAATTCTCAAGGTTTAAGGCAAAGTATTACACATGTCTGCAATCGAGTACATTGATCGACTAGAATGTTATATATGTAACTCGCGGGAGGTGTTAGAGTTGTTTACACTCTCAGTCTTGAATTAGTTGAGCCCTAGCCTTGTGAATGAGTGCAATGGGCCTTTATTGTTATGAACTTTTATGACTTAATGTTATTTATGTTGCTTACCTTGGCGTACGCTTTTATTATTGATGCTTTGATTTATATTGGTAACTTAAGATTAATGAAGTTTAATAAAGAGACATGGGTTGCTATCAGATTGTGGGGAAAACACCTAATTAAGATAATGACTAAAATACCCTCTTTAGGGTTGGGACTAGTTCATGGAGTGAACGGGGCCCTGACATAGAATTTTACCTTGGTTAATGAACCGAGGAGGGTTACAGGATGCTCTTCGAGTCATAGCTCAGTGGATGATCTATTTAGTGAGCCAATTCACAAGGTGAAGAGGACCCAAATGGTTGAGTGGATACGTTACTAGATGGAAATAATCTAGTCTAAGTTTCAGATGTTTGGGGGAGTTAATGGTCATAAGGACCTGAGGGTTCTATGGATACATTAGTAATGTCTTATAAGACATTTTCTCCCAAAGTTGGGATCGTGGAGTTTGCAATATGCTTCTTCATCTCCATGACAGTTTGGGTATTGACCAGAGGGTCTTTACCGCGGGTCTCCCGCAAGTCTTCCCAGGACTATTTAGTATGTATGAAAAGCGGAGTTATATGAGCATCATGGAAGGCTTGTACTTCTTGCCAATATGTGTCCATGAGCACAGTTGGGATCCTCTTCTCTATATTCGTGGCAGGCTATTGAGAGCCCTGGAGATTTGGGTCAAGCTGCTATTAAGTAGTCTACTCCAACGTTGGAGTACTATGTCTGGAGATTTCTCGAGGGGCGAGTCATCTCTAAGTTACGGATTTGATAGTATTAATTATCGAACAAGGGATGTGAGATAATTAATAACATTAGTTGTTATTGCTTGTTAATTAGACAAGTGGAACGATTAAATGACTTACTAAAATGTGGGTTGGTTAAAAATACCTAAGCATTGCACTTGTGATGCTATGCTTTGTAGGATAGAGTAGTTTCTAGGCAGAACTATGTCTGGATCCGATCTTGTTGGAAACATTGGAGATATTGTTTGATGAGTACGTAGGCAACTAACATCAAGTGATGTTGGCCCGATCCGAAAAATATTAATAAAACCTTTTGTCCTTTGGAAGCTCTTCTCCTAAAGGCGGAGAGATTTCATTGTTATTGTTGTGGTTGTTTCGTTTGGTTTGCTATAGATTCTCCAAGCGACAACAAGTAAGACCAAGACAGGTGAGCACAAGAAGTTTCTACATTTCTGCAACTCCGGTACATTAGTGTGCCTTTAGCGTGAGAGTCAACTTGTTATTTATTTTCAAACTAATGACCGACTTGTACCTTGATGGATTAGTTGTACTTTGTGAATTTTTAGACGTGAAATAATATCATATGATTTGATATCCATATTTGTGAACCCCAGTTATCATGGCTTGGGTATTTAATTAAATGGTTTGTTTTGTATTCAAGAAAGAAAAAAAATCTCTCTACTTACCGTTCATGCTATGTAAAAATACTTTTAAAATTCTGGGTTGTGACAAAACTGATATCGACAAGTAGAGTATGAAGCATAGTCAAGTAAACATAAGTCTTAAGACAACAAACTATGTAAACAATCATAGAGTTCAAAATCTCTAAATGGCCCCTCCTTAGCAAGATCAGCACCCATATGTTCCTCATAGTCCATTAATTCTTACCACCTGCATGGAACGTCATGCGCCCCAAAACAAAATACAAGAAAGAGGGGTGAGCAACAAGTTTAGCAAGAGTTTTTAAATTATGGAAAGTAAATCCAAAGGTGTAACAACCCTCATTTTTTTGTAATTTTTTTGCATTTTTCTGCTATTTTTTGCTATTCTCTGCAATATTCTGCAATTTTTTCTCGTATTTCTGATGGTAAAATTTAATGCTTTGGCATATCTGTATTTGTAATATTGTGACCATGAGAGTCAAGAGTGGTGTTTAGTCGTAGGTCATGGGCCTCGAAGCATCACAAAAAAATTTTGGCGCAAAAATCGGAGGGGACGTGTGAGATTAGAAGTAGAAAGAAAGTAGGACAAATAATAATAATATATATTTAGAAATGGTCGGGCGCATCTCAGTGCGCCCGACCGTTTGTGAACAGTGAAAGGGGGAAGTCCCCCCTTCACTGTGTGAGGTGGGAGGCAGCACCGCCGGCTTCCGCCCAGCTGACCTCGGCCTGGCAACACCGCCACATCCTCCCTGGCCTAGCCCAGTCGACCACCGCCCTCTTCCTCCGCTTTTTCCAGTTTTTGGCCTAGTGACTATTTTTGAGAATTTTCGCTCAATCTGCCACAGTCCTTGCCTACATGGCTGCCAGCTCGCCGCCGTCGCTTCACCCCAACGAGGATAACCTTCGGCCACCACTATCCCGGCCTCCCCACCCCTCCAGCGCCGCCGCTAGGCAAAAACTCTGCCGCCTTCCTTTTTGTTGTTCTGTTTGTGTCGTGGCCATTGGCCATGCTGGCGATGGCCGGACGCCACCAAATGGCCGGAGTCCCCACCTCGGCCCGATGGCGACAAGACCACCACCCCCAAATCAGACTTTTGTCTTCCCGGCCAGCCACCTCTCCTTCCTCCATTTTTTGACCTTATCGAGATTAATCTAACCTTATCGAGATTAATTCCAGCATCTCTAAAAATCCTCGGGATAACAATGACTCTCTCAGTGCAATGCTTTGGCTGCCTATTCCACTATCAATGCTGCCTTCGTCGTTTGCTTGCCATCAAACTCACATGGATTACGAGGTAGGGGACTTGAACTTGTAGTTTTGTTATGGCATGCTTTGATTGTGTAGCAGCATGCTAGGAGTTTATAATGTAATATTTTGCATGATTATGCTAATTAGAAAAGCATGTTGTATGTATGTAAATTGTGTACGTACGTTAGTAAAGACTAAGGGCACGTAGTAAGTTGCTATGAATCGTAGGCATGTGACCAGAGTATGTGATCTTCGTTGTGGACTGGTGGTATGTGATTGATAGCATGAGAAGAAGTGTTTGATTGTAAGTTTGGCGAAGGGGTACTTCGTGGGCTATGACGTGGAAACTATGACTGTATGTCGGGAGAGGAAAGAAGGAAAATGGACAAGTGAAGGTTGGACTTGATGAGATTGGGGGATAGGTTTGGATTGAGTCTGATGGTGTATTGGAGCAACGAGCTAAAGGCTTCGGGGATGTAAGGATTTAGAAGACTTAAGGTTCAGAGCATTTTGGGGGATTGTGAGTTAGTAAAAGGTAATGACATAATTGTACATACATAATGTACGTAATATGAATTGTAATGAAAGAATAATGTGTAAGGAATTAGTAAGGGTTTGATGACGGGGCTTAGGTTTAAGGGTTTCACTCAATGAGTTTGAGAAGGATAGTTTGGTTTTTAGGCAAATAGTGTAAGATGTAAGACTGTAAGTATTTGATGGTAAGAGTGTGAGTATGGGATTTGAATTCGACAAGTAAGACTATGTAGAGATTGGTAAGGTTGAAATGTGAGGGTGGGGGATGAGTTAAGTAAAGAATGCTACATTTGTGGATTGGAACCTCTGGACGGGAGTATTTCTAGCCTTGTTGGCTGAAGAATGTAAGACGGAAGTCGTTTTGAGCATAATTGTACATGCATAAGTTACCTAATATAAACTTGAATGATAAGTAACCTTAATTTGATAATGTTGTGAGTTTGAGACCGAGGGTTTCGACAGATTAAGTTCCATTTTTGTGCCAGTCGATAAGTAATCGACTGAGCATCCTTCCTGGTCTAGCCATGGTGTTTTCCTACAGGATTTAGTCTTGGTGCTATATTTTGGCCCAGACATTTGATACTCTATTGAGAGCGCTATAAGTTTCTGCCCTTTGTAGGCTCTGTATGTTTTCCACCTATAGGCTGTATGTTTTGCCCAAGAGAGGCACTATAAGATTTCTGCCCAAGACTAGCACAATATGTTTTTCCCGCCCTTAGTTGGCATTGTATGGCCCTTATCGGCATTGTATGGCCCCAGAGAGCGGGCATTTGCGCGCTCAGGTAAGTAGTATCATGGATCTGCTCTTACCTGTTTGATCATGTGCCCCATGAGCATAGGTGTGCCTTGCCTTCGAAAAAGTCCATGGTGTTTAGTTGCTCCCCAAAGGTTAAGGTGATGCCCCAGTGGCATTCCCTTCCTTTCCAATGCTGGAGCTCATTAATTGTAATGAGCTTCAGTTGTCAGTACTATGTGTGCGATAGTAAGAGTAAGTGGTATGTTTTAGATTCTGAGTAAGTTGTACGTGTAAGATTTAGAGTAAGTGTGAGCTTCTTTGAAAGACAGTAAGAGTAAGCTTATGAGTCTGAGTAAGTTGTACGAGTAAATTTGTGAGACTTTGATTCAAACGGTAAGCGTAAGTGTAAGCATAAGCATAAGTGCAAGTGTAAGCTTCTAAGGAATATGTAAGAGTACGTTTATGTGTAAGAGTAAGATTGTACGAGTAAAATCGTACAAGTGAGTTCGTCGAACAAGGTCGTATGAGTATGTGTATGTTGTAAGTATAAGCATACATTTGTATGAGTAAGTTGATAAGACTGATTCAGAGTATAAGTGTAAGAGCATGATATATGAGTATGTGTAAGTTCGACTTATACAATGATTTGTATGTGTGACCATATTTAGATTTCTTATTCTTTTTGCTTCATGTGTAATTGCATGGAAGCATCTATATATGAACTTACGGAGTTCATTGACTTATTTTTCCCCTACTAAGTATTTTCCTACTAAGTATGAAAATACTCACCCTATCGTTTAGCCTCTTCGCTTGGAGGCTTTTGCAAGTTCGATAGCTTCTTGGACTAGACTATTCCCTGTGGTGGACTATCCTTCATCGACCTAGAGTGCAGCGAAATTGTAGTGAGGCTTTGTAGATTTTAGTGTCATGATCTTATGTATCGATTAAGTTATGAGAAATGTATTATTTTCTAGACTTGTGTATATATATGAATCAGAACACAAACTATTGAAGAACTTGTACTCAGAGAGGCCTGAGATATATTTGTTTTTAAAGACCATGGCCATGGCAAGTTTTACTTATATGTTTTAGTTTCGGGTCACTCCTGAGAATTTTAGTTTTGTTGTACATTGAATTAAATTATGAATATTGTTTTCACACGTTTTGAGTTTTGTTGATTAATTTGATTTACATTCGTATTTTGAAATAAATTATTTATAAGATTTTCAATTAAATGTAAAGAAAAACCTCAGGCATGACAAAAGGACATCACAGATAATTCACATGATGTTCATCACATCGTCAACCATCATACCCACTCATCATGGGATATTCCACATAACCTGTGCATTCATATCATGATTCACCGTCCATAAGGATCTACTCATTATAACATTCTCATATCACCTACATACCATACTATATGGCATAACATAACATCACATAATTCAAGTCACCTGCATATCATGCTATCACTCATACATCTCATCAACAAATTCTCATGCCTCCTGCACATCATGAGTTTAACATAACTCATATCAATCATGCATCATCATGTGTACACATAATCATATCTTACATGAATGACTTCTCAACATCAACGTATCATGCATATCTATATCGTAATGAAAACATTCACCTTACATATCAAGCATCTCATACACACTGTTCTGCATATCATACAAGTTAAGCCATAACCACATATGCAATATAACTCCATTATCCCTACACAACATGTGTAACTGGGCATAATAAATCCATACACATGAAACAACAAATGGTGAATGTCTCACAATAGTGAAAATACAACTATCCCGCTCACCCTAGCTAAAGCCTAAGAAGACTTACTCCTCACCCTAGTTGTAGCCTAAGTAGACTCACTGCTCACCCTGGCAGTAGCCTAAGTAGACCTGCTAACCCTGGTTGACGCCTAAGCAGACCTACCCACCCTAGCTAAAGCCTAAGTAGTCTTACTCGCCCTAGCAGTAGCCTGAGCAAACTTGCTCACCCTAGCCATAGCCTAAGCAGATCTACTACTCACCCTGGCTGCAGCTTAAGCAGATCTACTGCTCTCCTTGGTTGTAGCCTAAGCAAGCCTACCCAAGTTTCTGGTAAGCCAGTGCACACAAACATACCATGTTGGATTCTCAGTGTTCAAATAACTTAACAATTAACTTACTTAGCATTCAGCTCATCTCAACATGCAATTAATTCATCTCAACTTGGGGAGGTACCATGTTCCCAAAGGAACTCAAAATGAAATCATGTCCTTTTGGACCAAAATTGATTTTGATAAGCCTTTGATCGATTAATCTGACAACCAATATCATTCAATCTCATCCAATCAATCAAACATGGCTAATCACGATTAATCTCATTTATAAACCGTTTTCATGATGCATGAAACTTGGTACATACATGATCAATTCTACATGAGTTCTAATGCAAGGGATATGCTCAAATCGGTCCATATGTGCATCATTTCTAATCCATTTGTGTCAAAAAATCATCATAAATACATTCAAAAGTGTGTATATAATAGTAGGGTCCAAGTCTAAGCAAAGGCATGTGCAACATGAACAAACCATCATCCGTACTATACACATGTATTCATGATTTTTATCATAGTTCCTCCATACTGAAATCATGAATAAAATATAGTGAAAACCTCAAAATACAAGTCCAAGCCAATCATTATGTTATTCTAGTCTTTGGCGAGAATAATCATCACTATACTTAAGCTAGACATGGAAACATGGTTCCCTAATAATTAACACAACATGTGAATGCATACATACCCATTCTCATAATTAAACTTATTAGAATCATAAATAAAACACGGAGAATCATCAAACATGAATCTAGGAGAAGGAAAGTATCATGCTAAAATCCAACAATATGTAACCTAATTCATGCTTTAACTACATCATAGCTTCCAAGATAGTATTTATGCCCTCACAGTAGCATTTCCAAGTAAAACTAACTCATTATAATCATAGTAAATGGATTTATAAAGGAGGAACAAGAAAATTGACAAAGTACTCAAAAAGGAAAATCTATCGTTCAGCCATTCGATTGGCCAGATAGCTGTTCAAACACATGTAGGGCCGTTTGAATGCCCTTCACAGTCAAAACTAGTTCATCTTCAACCTTGCGAACCCAAAACAAAAAATACACAAAATTAACAAGAAAAACCTAATATCACTTCCAAACTTCATAATAATAAAATACAAGCTTAAGGCATGATAGATCTAGTCATTTTTAAGCTAAATCTAAAGATAATCATCAAAAAGAGCATACTTTATTTAACCCACAATTAAAGCACAAACAAAAGCAAAACTCACACAAACCATTCTAAACCTTAAATCTGAAATACAAGTCCAATTAGGAAAAAAAATCCCTTACATTCAGCAAGCTTTCGAGTCCAAATCAAAGCTCTAATTGTCACAAATCTCTACCCAAAGTTAGGGTTTATTTAATACATAATTAAATTCAAATATTAAACTTAAACCACTTTGAAAACATGTAGATCTAGGGTTCTCTCCTCTTAAAAACAAAAATCCCTATTTTAAGGTTTGAAATAGATATTAAAAATAGTATTTTTAGTAGGATAAATCAAGAATCAACTTTGGGGAAGATAAGATTAAGGAAAATCCAAGAGATTAGTGGAATCAAGGCTTAAAACATACCTAAATCAGTTTCCTCCTTTGGTGATAGGGATTAGGGCACTTCTCATCCTCCAATCTCAGACCTTTCCCAATTGGGAATGGGGCTGGGACTTTCTTTTTATAGTAAGTCATTGGGGTGTAGATACTAAAAATTTGGGTAGAAATAAAATTTAGTGCCATAAATAGCTAATTTTGCTCATTTTAAGGCTAAAATAAATTTAAAATTTCTAAAATTGTTTAATCATGAAATAAGTGAAGTTTAAGGTCTTGCGGGACCCTTGCCATATAAACGTGAACATGGTGTCCATGGTGGGGTCCATGTCCTAAATTTACGAAAAATCTCATAAAATCCCAACAATTCCCTAAAAATAGGATATAATGAGTTTAGTATAGAAACTTATAAAAGTGACAGAAAACTTTATTAAAACCATCATTATCAAACTTTAACCACCAAAATAAGTTAAACTAGCAAATTAAAACAAAACAACACAATAACATGTATAATTAAACCAAAATTAAACCGGGTTAGGGTTAGAGATCAAGGTTGAATTGCTAACCTTGAACCCTATATGAATTTTAAACATGGAAAAGGCATCATCTTAGGGATTATGGATCACTCAAATCATTATGATTTCATAATTATATGTTGGAGTAAATTGTATGAGATGACTTTAAGATAAATAGATATGAAACTATTGGGTTAAAATTATTAATCTAGACTTCCGAGTGTTCTTCTTATCTTATAAAGAAATGAATGTAAGAATTGACTTTAAGATAATAGATATGAATCTATTGCATGTATAAGTTTTATTTAGATGATTCTTTTTAAAAAAAATTGTCTTAGCATTAGTCCGGGAATACTTTACTCTTCGACTATGGTCATCAACACGTCGATGATGGTGTCAATGGTCAGGAGAAGTTAAATAGTTATTGGCATCAACACATTTATACTGGGCACAAAAAAAGGGATGAACGGTGATGTTAGTTAACTAGACTTGTAGTAGTCTAACCATTCTCATAAGGGACAGATGTGTTGTTGGTGGTGTCGACATTGACAACAAGGCATTGATGGGATGACCAATGACCCATTGGTATATGTTTTCAAAATGATGTTTTAACATAATATCTTTTTAACATAATGAGGAGTATTTTGGTATATTTTACTTACATAATGGATATAAGTAAACACTGAAACACATGATAAAATACATATTAGGAGAAGGACAATGGGAAATGATTTCTGCATAATAAACAAAAGTAATCATTAGTACACATAATAAAATACATGTGGGAAAGGGGTAAAGTAAACCCTAGATTTGCGTTCTGTGTAGGTATGTTTTGCCACATAGTGGGAGCTATTCTTGGGCCTTCTCCCCATGCTTGGGAGTTGCTTAAAAATGCAAATACTATGTTTGAGCGTAATAAGAAGATAGTGACCTTGACCTATTGATGAATGACACGGAGGGTCATTTGTACCCAATTTCTTAATGAGTCTGTTAGCCACGTAGAGGTGGCTCATGGTAGCAAATAAGACCATAGCTTTGAGCTTCCCCAGGCTTGGGAGTTTTTGTTTGTAGGGTCTTCTCTCCAAGGCTGGGAATTAATTCAAATAGTTTATGACTTTAAAAAAACACCTCTAACGTAGTGTAAGAAAAAAGTTCTCAGTAATCCTTGAAAGTTGAGAACCTTGACTAATTGTGTATTGGGCCCTTTTTTACCTTAGTTTCATTGTGACACACATGATTTATGAGGTATTTTATGTGTTAGGGTAGCTGGTTTATATTTATTTATTTATATTATTTTATGTGCTACCGATGTTAACACTGATGTGATGGCAAACACGTCAATGGATGTAATAATAATGAGTTAAGAAACTAAGGAAAGTTGTAGCAGTGATAAATTTAAAACTTACAAAGAGTAGTTCATTTGTAAGAATGTATTGAATTATTGGAATGAAGAAGGTTTTGTGTATTGAATTACTGGAATGAAGAAGGTTTTGTTGGCAGGTATCGACAGGTCAATGCTCATGTCAACGAAAACCTAATATTTCTGTCAGCGGGCATCGGTGCCCATGTCAGTAAAACATGATTTCTACTATTTGTAGGAGATGATATGTTAGCATAATTGTAAATCCTCAAAAATTGAGAGAATTTTCTTTAGTTAAGTAATTTCGGGAGAGAAATTACTCCTAGTAATTGAACTGGACAACCAACAAAAACATATATTCGAGCCCTTCACCACTAGAGGCAAGGGGCAATAACTTTCCTAATTTAGGTCATCACTGTGGATTATCGGTCAACCTAGTCATTTCAGCCACTCAAAAACCCTAAAAACCCTAACCGCATGTCTATAAAGGATGAGGTGTACTATTTTGACTTAAGGGTCTATATATGGTAAGTTATTTGACCTGCTAATGAGACTTGACTTGAGACGACCCAAGTATGAGGAAATTCTATGGTCGAGTAGAATGCACTTAGACTCACCTGCCAAGCTCTAATTTGAAATGGTGAAGGCAAGAGATGGACTTTTAAGGGATTTATGTGAGAGCTTGACTTAAAGGAGGAAAGGGAAACTTTGGTAGCTTAAGCAGGATGTTGGGTCTTATATGGGCCTAGCACGTGCCCTAGTGGATGGCCAGCCTACCCAGCTCCTTGCTTTGGTACCAAGTCACTCAAATAGAGCAGATATCTTCTTAAAGGATAGGATTAGTTCAAATCGAGAAACTGTCACGACCTGGATTATTAAAACTCTATTTTTATAAAAGACATGATAAATCACAAGGAATTTTTTTTCTAAATCAAATCAATTGATGAAATATCCAAGACATGATCGTTGGGGTTCATAAATACGAATAACAAAACATATCACAACATAGAAGTATCCAAAAATCCATAAATAAGCAAATCATCCAAGTGAAAATCTGACATATGTATGAAAATAAGCAACTAAATAAAGTTGGCTCTCATGCCATTATTACAATCATCTAAAATGTACTAAAATAGTGGAACTAAATCCTACAAGAGCTAAGTCGTCCTCAATCTAAAAGCCTGCTCTCAATCCTAATCCCACTAGTCCTCACTAGAAGAACCTGTAAAACCAAGTCACTAAGTATACAAATACCAAGTAAGATAGCATAATAACACATACAAAAAATATCATTACATTTTATGCAAGTCCACTTAGGGTTTCATTAATGTCAATTATAAAAAAAACTATATTGTTATAAATTCCCACCAGTTTCCCCTTTAGGGAATCTAACAACCCGCCTAAACTCATAGACAAACTTACACATCAAATTTCACCTTAAGTACCAAGTGATATAACTCACCATAGGCCACCCACAAAGGAAACATCCATGATGAAGTCCTAAAATCCATCAAGAGATGTGTGACACCCCCATATTCCAATTACACTTAATCTGGAAGGTTAGGGCTAATTATGTAACTTTACTTATATTTTAAGGGGTTTTAAGGGATAGAATTGTAGTATATGAGAAGAGCTCGAAGTAATGAGCGTAATGAACTAAGGAACACACAAAATGGAGGTCAAGAGTGTATCATTTGGGCGGGATCCACATATAAAGTGCAAAATAATCAACTCACATGGGTCTAGTTTCGAATGGCTCATCGATATGAGTCCATCGGTACTAAGAACACACAATTCCGACTTCGAGGTAGGAATATATCGTGTTTTTAAATTTTAAAAAGAAAAGAATATAAAATGATTAAATGAGTTGCCATGTCGCAAGAAAACTAACATGCATGCTAGAAAATTGACACATGTCTAGCATACATGTTAGAAGACTGACACATGTCAATCATGCATTAGAAGTGTGTCTGATGCACGATGCATGTTAGACATACGTTTGTACTATATATATGTATCCTTCATATTGAAAAACATTCTAAAACTTATTTTCTTCGTTTCTCACTCATTTTGAGTCTTATTCAAGTCATTCAAAAGGTGTTCTTAGTTAATTCAAGGGTGTTCTACACAATGAAATTGTCCAATCCTTGATTTGGTGACTCTATAAGGTTGAAACGCCTCAAAGTAAGAGGAGACTCTACCCATCACCCTGGAATACTAAGGAGGGAGTTTCTGGAGTCGTTTTGAGTCTATTTTCTTATGTTCAAAAGGCATTCTTAGCTAATTCGAGGATGTTCTATGCAATGAAAGTGTTCATTCCTTGAGTATGCAATGAAAGGGTTCCTAATCCCATGTTTATAAATAGGGCTTCTTAGGGCTCAAAGTGGGGGGGGAGGGACTTTTTGATCTCCTAGCCAACTGAGGTATTGATTTCTCAACCGTTTGGGAAGAGTGGTAACAGGCGGAATGGTCTGGTCGGAGCTCCCAGGATAGACTTTGCCTATGTGGGAGAAACCCCTATGCCTCATGCCTTCGTTAACCTATCTTCCATGTCGGTCTTCATGCATTCTCATTGGCATCCCCACTCCCCCCTTCTTTTGCCCCCATTTTCTCCCGCATTCTACCCTCTGCCCAACCTCCCATCGCAATGTTCAGTGATCATCTTCTTCCACTACCCACCCTGCCTTTCTTT
Source organism: Saururus chinensis (assembly GCA_035235625.1). Classification (NCBI taxonomy): domain Eukaryota; kingdom Viridiplantae; phylum Streptophyta; class Magnoliopsida; order Piperales; family Saururaceae; genus Saururus; species Saururus chinensis. The sequence continues at coordinate 39,747,532 of CP141146.1, forward strand.
GCCCTGCCATACCCTCATGCTCCTCCAACACCCACCATTCCCTTTGTTGGGTTTTCCTATTTTGTTTCCACTCCCCTCTTCCCCTTACCTTGTAATAACCTAGAATTTTCTGTGGTTCTTTATTTTCTTTCTGAGAAATTGATTATTTTTTTAATCTTAATCTTATGTATCACTTTCCTCAATAATTGTGTGTTTGGTGTCATGCATAGCCTCGGTCGTAGGTGGAAAGGGCTTTGCACGTTTTTTAGGGTTAAATTTATCGGGAATTGACTGTGTGTTGTTTGGTGGCCATTTCACCTTGTCGGCGACCGGTGTCCACCACCACACTCCCTTTTCCCCCTCCTCCTACATGCCTACCATGTACCCAGCCCTTGGCCTCACATCAGCCCCTTCTTTGAGCATGCATTTGCCCTGGATCGCCCTTGTGTGTGTCGTGAGAGATGTTCAAGACCTTGGGCATTTATTGAAGACCAACCGCTATAGTTTTCCTCCCTAGGGCTGTTTCTTTGCAGTGTAAGGGTACATTGGACCACCGATTCATCACTAATGTCGCCATTGTGGTACACCCTGACATCAATTTTGCCCAGATGATGAGGTAGGAGACTTTGAACCTTATAAATTAACTTTAGCGTGCTTTTGGGATAGAATGCATGCTAGGACTAAGGTGTTTAAATGCTTAATGCTTAGTTGTATATTAATGCAGAGGATGTTAAGTACGTGAGTTAATTATAGTGGTCGTATGCATAGTTGGTTAGATTAGTTGGATGTTTACGTTTGACTCATCCTTAATTTAGATAGATGGATGAGCAGAAGGTCAATGTAATGAATTATTGTCTTGCTAAATGCATGGGTGGTCGACATGAATATGCAAATAATTATGTTTATGCATTTTGAAGGCCGTAAAGTATGCTAGAAGGTTTATGTGTGGTGTGTAGTTTAGAATTGTGAGCAATTATATGTGCGATGATGATGATCGTGTGTCTAATAAAATACAATCAGTTTAGGCTAAATCGAATTTCATAGAAATGAAACGGAGACCTCAAGGTTTAGTAAATAGGCGGACTGGGTTCGGGGCTTAGATATAATCTTATAATTGGTAAGATGCACACCATAATGTTACCTGCATAACATATAAATTATAAGTTCGAACATAATTGAATTAAGTAGATTGATAATAAGAGTTGAGTCCTTAGCTAGTTTGACAAATTAAATTATGTATATATTGACAACTAATTGATGGTCGGTTGTTCACTTGTCAGGTTGACATAGTACATACCATTTGGGGTGATATCTTCAAAATATGTGTCAGTTAAGATTTTTGATGATCTGTTGAGAGCACTATAAGTTTTCCACCCAAGAGTGGCACTGTAAGTTTTCCTGCCATAATTGGCACTATTAGGCCCTTTGTTTTCCCTGTATGGCCCCAGAGAGTAGGCATTTATGCGCTCAAGTAAGTAGTATCATTGATCTACTCTTACCTGTTTGATCCTATGCCCCATGAGCACTAGTGTATTTTGCCTTCGAAATCTTTCTAGCGTATAGGTCCCTCCTCGAAGGTCAATGTGACGCCCTAGTGGTATTCATTCTTTACAACATTAGAGCTTATTAAGGCTTAATTAGCTCTAATTGTCGAGTGTAAATGTAAGATGGCAAGCGTAAGACCGTAAGTGTAAGTGGTAAGTACATGAAAATTAGAGTATGATGGTACGGGATTTGTTTATAAGTAAGGTGTCAAGAAAATTCGTAAGTCTAGGAGGTTCACGGGAAGTGTAGTACTTGTGTTGAGGCTATGCGTTTATCTTCTCCTAGTTTATGGTATGCTACTATCCTGTGAAGCAGCTTTTGTGTGAACTGTTAAGGTTCACTGATTTTAACTCTTCTACTGGGTATGAAAATACCCATATTCCTTTTACCTCTAATCCTCAGACACTCCAGGGACTTTCCGGGTCCTAGTTCAAGAGCTGCTTAGGCAAATCTGGTGCTTGAGGATACGCTTTTTGGACTGCAGATTGATTTTTGACCCTATTGTTCTTTGATTATTTTATGCCATAATTTATTTTTTTGAAATACATGTATTAAGTGAGGTGAGAGCTTTTACATGTATTATTTTGGACTTGTACAAGGACTGTCTTATTATATTTGACTGTTATGAAACTTATACCTAGTTACACCTGGGGAAAATCTATACTAAGCCCATGGCCATGGCATTTGTATTTCTTTTGTTAGTCATTTACGCCTGGGATGAGTAAACTATGGGGTTTAAATGATTTATTGATATTATGTAATTGTGTTGAGTTGAAGAGAAAATATTTACGTGGATTTGATATAGAGGAGTGAGATTATAAAAATATTTTCCACAGGTTTTAAATTTTTGTTAATTTCACCAATTTATAGTTGTTATATTATAAAATTTTATTTAAATTTAATAAAAAATACTTTGAAAACCCCGGGCGTGATACCCCCCATCCACCACACATCCCCTCCTCTCCCTTCTGCTCCAGTCTTAGGTCACTGACAAGTTATGTTTCTCTTTTGTTGAAGTTTGTATTTTTTGGTTCAATTATCTAGGATTTTGTATTTGTTCTTAACCCTCTATGGATTTAGTTTGTCATTCATCCATGATGATGATTTTGTGGGTTCCCTCTCTCATGGGCATGCCCAACCTGCCCTTTGAGCAGGCTCCATGGGAGTGATGGTCAGTATTCTCTACTATGGCGGGTGTGTGCTCTCTTACTTTGCAATGGTTTGTGGAATCTGATAGTGGCTAATATCCCCCCATGTTGTTCAAGATCCGAGTTAATGTTGGCGTTTAGGACATCCCTTGACGTATGTTCTTAATGCTCATGTTACCCCCAGGTCGCTTGGCTTTGGAACCCATCTATCTATTGGTGTTGTTTTATAGCTTATGCCAACCCCATGGAGAATTCCTGCGGTGTTAGAGCTTGAGGTCCTCTACACTAGAGACGACTTCTTGTTGTTGGAACCTAACTTTATGTGTTCCTATTGGTTTGGTTGTTACATGCAAAATAGTTATGTGGGGTTTCCTATGTGATGTAATGGAGCTTGTAAGAGAGAAAATGTGGCATGAATGGCTGCTCGCTTGTGGCTTGTTCGTTGTTACCTATGCAAATATCACTTTTAAGTTTTTAATGAGAAATTCTCTATGTAAAAAAAACAAATGTTACGAAGTATAGAAACGTGACAAAATTATTACTAACTGCAACACAAACGAAAATATCCTCCCCTTCTCATCAAATTTTTTTAGAGAAAATTTTACATAGCGTCGTATCTGTCCTTTTAATTTTATATAACTCAAAGTAGTAAGTTTTTAATTAAATAACATTTATAATAAATTTTCTATTTTTAGATAAAGACAACTACGTAAGTTTTTTTTAATACCTAAATTACCCTTATAACCCGCCCACATCTCGGTTTCTCAACCAATGCCCACATCTCTTTCTCCTAGCAACCTCTTGGGGTTTGCTCTTCTACATTACAAGCGTTGTGCACTTAGTCCAGCATCGCTCTGCTGTGGTTATTGATAAGGCCTTAAGAGAGAGAAGGAGCATCCATGGAAGCCCCCCTCCACGAGTCATGGGTGCAGTAGCCTCGTGCTATCATAAACAGAGCTCACATGCTGCTTCATGCATGCTTGCTAATGGCGGTCCTCTACTACCGGGCCATGACTGCTTTTTCCAACTCCGAGGGCAGGGTCCTGCTTGCTCAAGTTGTGATTTTCATTATGGAGGCCCTTCTCTGCTTCCTCTGGGTCCTCAACCAGCCGTTCCGGTGGAGACCTATTGCTCGGGCAGTGTTCCCCGAGAGGCTACTCGCTGACGAAAAGCTGCCAAACATCGACGTGTTCGTCTGCACTGCAGATCCTGAAATGGAGCCAGTGGTGGAAGTGATGAACACGGTAATTGCTGCCTGGCGCTGGACTACTCGGTGGAGAAACTGGCCATGTACCTGTCGGACGATGGAGGGTCAGACGCCATGTTGCATGCCTTGCGCGAGGCCGCTAGCTTCGCTGTGGAGTGGCTGCCCTACTATAAGAAGTGTGGGATCATCATGAGGTCGCCGGAAGCTTATTTTTCAGTTCGGAAGCCGGACCTTTCCAATCATAGTTCTGAGTCGAGTGAGGACCGACAAAGGATGGAGGTAAGTACAACTCATTTTCTAGTTTTCTGGTTTTGAAAATATTGTGCATTTATGGCATTTTACTGTTTAAAAATAATATTCCCTTCTCAACTTCGTCAGGTACTAAAATCTGTTTTGCTGATTTTCCTTCGAGTCTAGTAATGGTGCCCATCATCTGCACTCTCCGTCTCTCTGCCATCAGTCTCCATGGACAGTAGGAGGACCTTCCCTTTGATAACCCATATTGCATATTTTTCTCTTTTCCTGTTGATAAAATTTTGTAATGGCAGGACCTGTCTCCTTCTTTGTCTATTCCAATTTCCTCTGCTCTTTAATTCTCTGTCTGTTCCAATATTTTTTCTTTAGAAATTTTTCTTCATTAAGAAACATATACTATATCTCAATTTTAAAAGTGTCATGCTAATATATATGAGGCTTGTATTTTCATTATGCAATTCAATTGCTCAATAGAATTAAGGAATATGGAAAAGGTAGTCAGTCATACAGATTAATCTCCTTCAATTTAGTAGTTTCTGCCAGTTTGTATTGCTGTTTAAAAGCATTAGCCCTATCAGACATTGTAACCTGCCAACAAACACAAATATGAGTAATCAATTGCTGGACTCCTGCAGTAACATTCTCCTGCCATCCAACTGCACGGAATTTTCAAAATGCCCAGCCTTTTTTCAGTTATAGGAGGGCTTGAATCTATTTTTGGGGAGTTTGTGTATGACTATTACGGCATAAGCAAAAAACAAAAGTTGATTGCTCTCATTGTGGAAGTCAGCACATCTCTCTTCATTGGTTCCTTTTAGGAATAATTTTTGATTTGATGTACGTTTTTGGTTCTGTTATTATGTTTATGCTTTAATTTTCCACAATAATTCTGACTTTCTGAGTGTCCAGATCAAAAGGAAACCTAATTTGGTACTACTTAGTCTATTGTAGTATTTAGAGCTATATAAATTAAAATTTTGGCAAGTGCTTTTCTCCTCATAGTTGTAGTTTGTCTGGTCTCTAGTAATACAAGTGGCCCAAATTGAAAGCATGCATGGGTTTAAAATTACAGCAACCTTAAAGAAAAGAAAATTATTATGACCATTAAAAGTTGATTGCGAGTTCTTGAAAAATATCTACTGGGTGGTGACTCTCTTGCATTTTGTTTTAAATGCATCTGAGAAGCTGAGCAACTTTGTGAATATGTACAAGTAAATGGTTTGTGGAAATCATTTCCCACAATAAGTTTATTTCTGAGCTAGAAGAAGCCACCACATGGTTGAGATCTCTAAGTTACATGGAATGAGCCTCACCTTTATAGATTGAACTGGACGCACATAATCTTTCAAAGGCTCTTCAAAATTCATTAATAAGTTGTGAGCCTACATCATCAATGAAGAATGAGTATAATTCCACACTGTTTGATGAGTAAACTTACACAAGCAAAGGCTTTACTTCCTTCTATTGCTTGATGGATAACATTTCAAACTTCATGCCAAGACAATGTAAAACAAATATAAAACGTGTTGTGACCAGTGTAGCAAACGACAATATAAAGTAACCTTGTTTAGATCAAGCCAGCTTTCATAGATATAATTTTTTGCATCTAAATGTTCTAATCGGATTTCAAACGTGTTATAATGAAGATTTTTTCTGTTACCTCCGGTTTTTTGTAATTGGGTTAACAATGGGTGTCCAAGTTTTAAGTGCCACCTATAACTCTAAATTTTTGGTTGGAAAATAATTATGTATATGACTAGTGCATGTTTAATTATGTATATAACTAGTGCATGTTTAATCTTGCTGCCCAATGGAATGTATTTAACCTTGTTAGTTGAAATGTATGCATTTTTTAATTTTTTGTAGAACTTCTACCTAATGAAATTTTTAATTGAATTTTATGTTGACATTTACCTGCTATTCTTTTTATTTTTATTTTTTTTAGTTTAAATTGATTACTGATTATCAATACATACATAACTTTTATGTTATTTCTTTTGATTAATAATTAATTATTTGAAATTTATTTTTATAATTTACTATATCAGGTGCAGAATTTGAAATTTTAGAAGTGCTGTTTAAAGTTCATTTTTCAACCACAACACTATCATGCTGTCCAATAAAAATACGCTATTAAATATTAAAAATTCTATAACATTTAATGTGGTTCATGCCTTACACCTTTATCATAATTTAGACATTAGAATTGAATCAGAGTTTTCAAATTTTGCTCTTTAATGAATTTTTTTTGCCTTTTTTTTTTCGCAACAAAGACTATCATCTTTGTTATAAGAAAATACATTATTAAATGTTTAAAATTTTATAAAATTTAATGTGGTTTATGCCTTACATTTTTATGATAATTTAAACAATATAATTCAATTATAGTTTTCAAATTTATTGCTTGTATGATTTTTTTTACCTTTTTGTGCCACAGCACTATCATGTTGTCCTATGAAAATACGTTATTAAATATTTTAAATTTTAATGTGGTTAATGTCTTACTATTTTTACACCTTTCATACCTACATTTAACCTTTTATGCCTCACCTTTTTAATGTGAGGCATAAGAGTGGTGAAAGAGAAATTTTGGAATATATCAAATAGTTCATAATATTTTTTCCTCCCTATGTCCATGACCAGCAGTCTGAATAATATTTTTCATGTTCAATAGGTTTGAGCGGCATATGAATTGCCTATGCAGTCAGACGTTTACATGTAAAAAAGTTTGTAATGTCCATTCAACTCCATTTTGATGCATTTCAAGTCCTGTTAATTATTCCGAATCAGTTCATGTATGTCCAATTTATCAAACACAACATAAGTATCGGCCAAAATTAGTTGTATTAATCCAAGTAAACTCCATATTTGGGATATGGACAAAATTTCACACACCAAGACAGTTCTCCCACTTCAAGGAACTTGGCATATGGGTGTTGGTTATTTCAATAGAGACAACCGGCACCCAAAAGCCTTCCAACTTTGCATCCTTCGCTTACCATCTTTTATGGGTTTTTCTATAACCCTTTGTCATTGGACAACTTAATATATTTATAAGATTTTGTAACTGGGCATCTTACATCTAAATAGCATCTTCACAGTTTCTATATCATGTATAATTAGAAGTCCTTTAAAAGGATATATACAAGTAAGAGCACTATGGTCACATGGGTGGGACATGTAAAGTACAGTGTGAAACCCTCTTTTTAAACATGATGTTTCTCATCAAGCTAGTAAAAGATGATGAGATGGGCAGCTCTTCTAGTTTGTCAAAGAAATCATTTTCTTCCGATTTGGGTGAAGAGTAATTCCTGAGATATGGGAAAGAAATCTTGAGTCTTCTATGATGTTGCCATTAAAAGGTGATCACTCGTATTTAGGAGTATCATTTCTTGTACATCAGCAGTGGGGTCTCTTGCATGTTTGGTTGGACTTTGGGGAGTGGCATGATTTGGTCTTTCCCGCCAAGAGGTAGAGCAGGGCCGGGATAAGCATTAGTTGGGCATCATTCTACCTGCTTTTTAGCTTAACAACCTATTGAGGTGCTGCACCTATAATAGCCCCTGAAGAAGCAGAATGCCACAAAGATCAAAAGTAAAAATCAGGTACACAATACCAGAGATCACCGAGAAAGTTAACAACAAAATTATAAGGCTGAAGCTAAATATTATCACATGGAGATTACTAGTAGTTGCAGCTCCTTGATTTTTACCAAACAGTGAGCCACACTATTGACTTGTCTTCTGACAGCAATAAACTTAACTTCCACAAAATTTTCAAGCAGGAAACAATGTAGTGCACAAAGTGCCCCACCTTAGACCAGTTCTTCCCTCTTTTGATGAAGTCTTACACCATTGCAGCATAATTGCCCTCAAATATGGCCTGATTAACCCCCAAGTCAGCAGCCACCTGAATAGCCATAGCCACAGCCAAATAATCTCTTCTAGTTTAAGACAAGAGGGCACCCACTTGCACAAACAGTAAGTGATCCACCCCCCAATCCCTTAAACAAATGCCAACACCCAAACCCCCATCCTCAGCCTGCAAAACCCAAAATTTCATCAAACAACCAGTTAATGGGCTGTTTTTGCTTTCAAACAGTCATTTCAGTTCAATGAAAATTGGAACAGCATTTTGGATTAAATTCTTTTTAGCTGCATGCGTGACCAGCCTCCCCTTGGCAGCTGCCACAGCTCCCCCGCTGTTCTCACCTTCCTCATCTATATCTGTGGTCTCTACAGTAGCAGGCCCGCGGCTAAATTGGATTCGTATCTCTTTGCAAGCAAGTATTTGTAGCGCATCCTGCCAATTCAAAGTCAGTTGTCAGATGCTCGAGGAAATATTTACATGTGAGCTCTAATTTCTTGGACAGGATGAAAATAGTGCATGGGCGGTGGACTTTCAACAAATTGTTATAGCAGAAACGAAAGTTGCAAAGAGCATTTCTTTTAGGAGCACAACATTCCATGTACCAAAAAAAAAGAGAGAGAACCACAACATTGCACCAATATTCCAATTTAGCAGAACACATTTCTCTTCCCCCGAATCCTCTTTACAGTAGCATTTATTGGAAATTACAAGTAGAAGTAAGCATCTGAGTATCAAAATGGTGTCTATTAATTTCGCTAGCATCAAGGAATATTTCTCAGTTCTGAGAGCAAATTACTCTGCTATAAAGCAGATTTCCGTAGTGGCTTCTACTTGAAAGATTGTACAAACGCACTATGCCTTTCAGTTGTAAATAAAAGCATCAAAATTTTGAAGGCATATTTAAAATTTCAATGCAAAATGGAAAATTATAAAAAGCACAGCTCCTTTTTGTCTATTTAAATTCACATTTGAAACGGAAAAGACCTTCAAGGAGGTTGCAAAAATGCAGAGGTGAAAGCCAAAAATTTAATGAGAGTACAATTTGATAAGCCTGTGCGACATAGCGGAAGAAGTGTCACTCAAAGTTTTTTCATCTCTCTCTGGACATACCAAATATTTTATTCCACAACTATTATAGCTAGTTCAATTAAATGAAAAATTGAGAGCAGCATGATCATGCTGCCCCTTTGAAGTGTATTAGAAATTTCAAGGCAGCATGAACATGCTGCCTTCATGCTGCCCATTTTCGAGATCAAATGGAAAATTGAGAGCAGCATGATCATGCTGCCCCTTTAAAGTGTATTACAAATTTCAGGGCAACATGAACATGATGCCTTCATGCCCACCCGAAAGCAACAAACTTGAAGGTCAATCAACAAGTATCAGAAAGTGGGAAGGAGTCTAGCAGCAAAAGGTGGCAAATAGCAGATCAGCTGCCTGGTGATAATTAAGCAACACAAACTAGCATATGCCTGATGGATGATTTGATTGACCAGGACAAAAAAGTGATTAAAAATCAAAGGGAAGTGAAATGAAAAAAGGTTCTTCACGAAGAGAGACAGAGCCGGAATTTAATAAAAAACACAAATATAGGCCATAACCAAACACATTGGAACATACAGAGATGAAAAGAAAAGAAAAGAAAAACTCCACTACCTCCTTGTACATGTGCTCCAACTGCTCCTTTGCTTGAGGAAAGTTGCTTGAACACCATTGTTGAAGTGTAAAGATGTTTTCTGCATTAGCTCCTCAGGTTTGAGTTAAAAAAGGCTCATGTAACTCACCATAGCAATGATGTAATGAACAGCTTATGGATAGTTGTATGTTCAAGAAATATGTCATGAGGACATTGGGAAAAAATTGAAACAACTAGGTAAAAAGTTGAACCTGTCCATTTGTTAGCTGCCGAATGTGCAACCTCAATTGCATTTTTTGTAATATGTAGGAAAATTGCAAAGAATAAATTCTTACTCATTGCTTTGAGTGCAGCAGGATCATTGTTTGCATAGAGCACCATTTCCTCCTGTATCATAATCAACGTCAACTTCTTGTTTGACAAAAATGATCCAAATTATCTAAAACAGATCATTTACCTTTAGTTCATTATGCTTATGTTCAATAGCTTTGAGCTCGGCCAAAGCAATTTCCCTCTCATCCTATTATAGGTTAAATCTTAGTCTAATGCCAAAGGAAATTTGATCATGAGTGAAAATACAATAAACTATTCTGCATAAACTCAAACACACTTACAGATTCTTCTCTGCCCTTCTTCAGTGCATCCTTTTGTTCCAGTAGTTCTGCCAAGCGCTCTTTACTGCTTATGAGATCCGATTCCAGTTTTTGGCAAGCATTTCTCAACTGCATATATTATCGCATAACAGAGAAAAAATAGATAAAAGTATTTCCAAAGTAAAATCATCTACTGCCTTTAGTTATATATTGAATACAAATAGAAAATTCTACCTGGTTTCCAGCACAACTAGGAAGACTCCAAAAGTAAATCTGCCAAGGAAGACAAAATGACAAACAATTAAAAGGCATATCAATGCCAAGAATAAGAGATAATCCTGCACATTTAAGCCACGAGCCTTGATATGCATATTTAAAACTTTTTCCTTGAGTCGACATATCCCAAGTAGGTTAGATATTAACCAAATGTCAAAGGCAGTAGATACATCAACTTAGCAAGTCAGCGTTAAGTTTTCATTACTCTTAACTAAAAGGAGATACTCACAGATGTGCCAATCTTGTCTTTTAAAACAAGGTCATCATCCACTAAACTCTAAACAACATCTTTCACAGACTGGGTAATGATACCTTTTTTGGGTCTCAACTTTTCAAGTTCCTTAAGCTGCGATTTTGCAAAGCACGAACCAAAAATCAATATGAAATAAAAGCTTTATAAAGAACGGTGAGGAATATCCTTGAAATTTTTTTTATATATGCATTCCAAGTCATTGCCAAGCATACGAGAAGGATATTCGCTTGTGTTGGCATGAACGCAAAATAAAATTCTTTGGCCGTCAAGGGAATAAGGATCAAATAAATCAGAAGCAATGACAAATCTACCAGAACACAATATATAGAATGAGTTTTATGCAGCCAATACCATATATATATATATATATATATATATATATATATATATATATATATATATATAAACAAAAAAGGACTAGAACATTACCCATAATGTGTGAGAGAGAAAAAGAAATGCTGTAAGACCCCAAGTGTTGTCTACCTTTTTCAAGTTATGCCAAAACATGCTGCCCATTTTCGAAATCAAATGGAAAATTGAGAGCAGCATGATCATGTTGCCCCTTTGAAGTGTATTAGAAATTTCAGGGCAGCATGAACATGCTGCCTTCATGTTGCCCATTTTCGAAATCAAATGAAAGATTGAGAGCAGCATGATCTCATGCTGCCCCTTTAAAGTGTATTAGAAATTTCAAGGCAGCAAAAAAAGCTGCCCTTTTGAAATCTATTAGAAATTTCAGGGCAGCATGAATATGTTGCCCATTTTTTAAAATCCAACTGGAAATAAAAAAACTTAACATGAAACCCAAATTTTAGATAAAAACTAGACCTCACAAATTTTTTTTGACAGACTAGCTAAAAATGTAGACTAACTGCATATTCAACTCATGCATTCTCTTATCACAGTAAAAGAGTAAATACTCACAGTAAGCACTGTGTTGCGTGCAGAACAAGGTCGAGTGATTAAAAAATATTAGAACTTAAGCAACAATCAATATCTACCAAAAAATGGTGCAAAAAAAAAAACAGGTCAATCACAGTAGGAAGAAAATAAGTAAAGTGAAGCACGGGAAAAAAAATGTGAAACGAGTTGAGATTTTTGAAAACCAGAAAGCCCTAAACAGACATGATAGAAAATTTTTAAGAGTATTCTCGATAAAGTTGGACCAAAAAGCTGTGAATAGAAGAAAAATAAAAAAATTTAAAAATCAATTTAAAGTAAACATTAACCTAAAATGGAAGAAAAGTGAAAAAAATATGTATAACATACTTGAAATAATAGTTTGAAGATGAAATTTGCCGGAGGAGTGAAGAGCAAGTCGCCGAAGGATTGAACACAGAGACACCTTAGGATTGAAGAGAAAGTTGCCGGAGGATTGCCGATGGACGGATGAGAAAATCACCGAAGAATGGATAATATTATCGCCGGAGAATGGAAGAAATCGCTGGAAGACGGAGGACTAAATCGCAAGAAGATGGAGGACTAAATTGCCGGAGGACAGAGAAGACTATCGCCGAAGAGCGGAGGATGAAATCGCCGGAAGAGGGAGGAGTAAATCGCTGAAAAAAATCACCCACAGTAGGAAAAAATTTCAGGATATCTGATTTAAAATAGACGGACGAGTAAAGCAAAGAGGATTTAGAAGGGTGGGTATTTTCATCTATTTACACAACTACTACTATTAATAATATTTTATGTTAAGTAAATTTATTAATGAAGGTTTCTGTAATTAATAAATTTTATTGTCTCTGTGTTAATGCCCCATTTTTTTAACACCCTGCCCTCCTTTCGCCTTCACATCTGGCAAGTGGCTGAGTTAGGCGGCTAGGTCGCATCCTGTCACAAAGCAACTAGGAGTACTGTTCATGGCATAGGTTGATGTGGCCATGAGTTGCACGCAGTACATGCATACATTGCGGGGATTTCCTGTAAGAAAAACATACGGACACACTAACATATGTCATTAAGTATAGTGATATTCATTAGAAAGAGAAAAGTGATTCTCATTTCCAATCAAAGATGGTACCTTTGCTTAATATATATGGGCAACATATACTATATAAGCACACTAATATATGCCACAAGCAGTACTCCTAAAGAATATCAAAAGCCAATAGATTTAATGGGCCTGGCACCCACCTTAGTGGACACATTCGGTTTCGATATTTGGACAGAACAAAGGATGGTCAGCCCAAATTTACTTCTCTCCGCTACATTCTACATGGGCTATACAGCTAAGTAGCTAAGCTCTCTCGGCGTTTGCCAAAGTTTCAGAAGTTGACGGAGTCAAAGTTTGAACTTTGACCGACTGTAGCCGTTCGGAGTCAAAGAAGGGAAAGCTCATAAACCGCCTACTTTTATGCCTCTCATCTCTTTCTTTGAGCCCCCAATAAAAATGATTTCATGTTTTATGACCCCAACCATATCAGATTCCCCCCCATCAGCTTTTGTCCACTTTTTCATTTCCCTTCTCTGCATCATCAGATGTTCCTTTAAAAAACAGTGTAACATTGAAAATTCATAAAGCTGCTCAACATATTATAATCTCTTAGTTTGAAATACTTTAGTCTGGGCCAGCTCACCTAAATCAAAACTTTATTTTAGCAAAGTCCCATGAGTTTGATTTGACAATTTATGACTCCTCCCTCAGTAACATTTTATCCTATAAAAGGCAACAAAACCAAGGAGATGAAGAGCAGCAAACAGTTGAATAACATCTTTTCTCTAGTCACTAGGCAAATATTATATTCATTTTCTCCCTTTATCTCAACAGAAAAACGGTTACATATGTTTATTGTTTCTCATCCTATCACCATCTCAACTTTAAATGTCTCCATGCCGTACAACCTTTCCTACAGAATAAATGTGTACATAGAAAGAAAAAAAACACTCAATTACAAAGAATTGGTCAGCATGACCCACGCAGTACCATTTGCTCCCTGCAAAATGTTGAATTTTTTCTCCCAGTGAGATAATAGACACTGTATAAATGGAAATCTTCCATCGTTACTGAAATAATTCTTGCTACCTGTCATATCTGCAGTCAGTTACTCGGCATATGAATCACAAGAAACCAAGTGAATTGTTAGGAAGTATGGCGTTCTCTCCATGTACACATTGCCAAAGGTGGAAATTAGGAGTGTCTATTAACAAATTTACATCTAACTTGTATTCGGTACCTGTTGAAGAGAACCAAAACTAATCAGCGTAAGAAAAAAGAGTAACAAGAAAAGAAGTGCATTCAGAGAGCGAAGTAATATTGAGAAAACAAAGTCCAACCTATGGTTAGTGGTAAAGCGCAACTCTGTAACTTCAAGGCAAAAATTTCTGTCCAATATGACCACCTGAACAAATATAATCAAGAATAAGGCAGGAGCTGTCATATCTCTGTCGAATTTGAATAAACTTTGATATAGGAATATAAATGATGCTACTCTTCATGCATTTATCTAAAAATTCTAAGTTTTTTCACCAAAGAAAACATGGAAAAGACATGTCAAGCTACACTGATATAGTCTTACCACTAAGGGCGAACACGAGGAATCTCCTCTGCCAATATTGAAGAAAATTGCATTGATAATCTTCCTGAAACATGTTTGTTTGTCCTTCTGCAGAGAAAGTTGCAGATCCAATTATATTCTTTTGTGCTTTTGGCTCCTGCAGAGAAAGTTGCAGACCTAATTAAAGAGTAAATGAAAGAAAACTTTGTACCCTTTGAAAAGAGTGAAACAACAGATTCTTAAGCACATAAAAATGGATTTAAGACAAACCTCAATTATGTTTTCAGCAGCTTCTTCGGATCAGAAGAAACTAAGTTCAGTATATGCATGTGTGTGAGGTAACAGTTCTTCCACCTCAATTCTAGAACCAGAACAACTCATGCTCTTCTTTATTCTGTTCCGGTTAATAGACTCAACCTCAGCCAAGAAAACGCTATAAACAGGTCTATGGTCTGAGAATCTTGATTCTCCTCGAACATAAGACAACTGACTGAGCCCTCTTCCATACCATAAAATGCGATCACACCTTTATAGACAGTTTATAAAAGATGTGAGAATTTTATCTCCACATTATGAGTATGTAAAAAACAAATGGCAATATGAAATTCATGCTCCTCACCCATTTAATCAGGATAAGTCATATGATTATGACAATGACATTGACAACAACAGCTATGATCAGAATTCTAGATAACTAATGAATAAAAGCCTGCAAGAAAATTAAAGTGCTTTTACCATGCAGGGGTTCGTCGCTTCTCTTTCAGGTGCAAATCATCTCCAGCATAGCGATCTGAATTGTTTGAATATTTATAAGTAGGGGGAAAGTAAATTTTTCCTTCATTCCATCCCTCAAACACTCTCCCACGTTTCTTCTCTATCCTCAGCTGGAAAACAAGTAGTCCACATTATAGAATATAAAATAGGTAAACATACAAAAGAACGGAAATCTGTTCTCTTTGCCTAAGCCCATGAAGAGTTTGACACCAACAGATACATACGTCTTACCTGATCATTCTCTAATAAGGCTCTCCAATTGTGCATTTCGACCAGTGCCTTTGCAGAACGATAGGAAAGGGCAATGCGATAATTTAAATCCCCAAGCCAAATTATTCGACTGCAAAGTTTATCAAAGATGAAAGAAATCAGAATGTAATGTTATTTGATAATGTCCAATGATATAGTAAACATCTTTTAATTTATTCAGCTTTCTCCAGAAACATACTCATGCTCAAGAATTGTTTCCGGTGACTTCATATCCCCCAACCCATGAACTCGGGGAAACCTAGTCTTTCTCAGTATCTCCATTACATCCGCATTCCTCCTCAATTCATCTCCCTCCTTCTGCCCTGAGGTCAAGTGGCTACATACAAAACAAAAGCTCGTTTGATGCAGAGACATACTGATAGAAATCGAGCCCTGAAGAAATCCAAATTTGAAAGGATCGACATTTGGTTAGTCCACTACCTCATTACAGGTAAAGCCGGTCACAATAACTTCTAAGTGGAACAACAGAGTAATTATTGAAAGTACCTTGTTCCCAAGATAGCCCATGAGCCCCCGCCCCACACATGAGACCTTCAAATTCTTGCAATCATCTCTCAATTCACCACGAACCCAAACAGTCAGAAATATCCCAACCATCTGTTTACTTGCCAGCAAACAATACCTTGAGCGCCCAGATGTTGACCTATCTCTATCCTCCATTGCTGCTACAGAATATGACATGGGAGAAAAGTACCCACTGGTATGGGGAGATTCAATGCCACCATTTTCATCATCTGAGGAACCACCTGACCTAAAATTAGGGTCGAAATCACTTGGTCTGTTACTATACATTACGCGATCGCAAACGCTAAACCGTCGATCTAGCCTGGGTTGAGGAACTGATCCATCATTATCCATTCTCATGCTCCGACTTAGTGACTGGAAGGATCGTCGGTGAAAGAAAGACGTAGCCTTCTGTCGTGTTGAGCCTTCAAAATCAGATTCAAGTTCTACAAGGGGGTTAGGGACCGGGGAAGGGGTATGATACGCAGAGGACCCACTGATTCCGGGAAGGTTATTTAGAGTCTTTCTGATGAGAGCTAACCACTTCCTTGCAGGACCATTGTCTTCTGCCCCAAGAACATTTCCAGCATTAAGTGGCACAATTTCTTGGAACCTGAAAAGGGATCAATGATCAGTTAAAACCTGTTAATGATTTTTTTATCAACATATTTAATTGAACTCTTTATCAGAAGGCTGGGAATAGAAGGAAGTACCCCAAAACATATATATCGGCAGGAGGAGAAGTGTGAAGCCAATCTTCAAGATTTAAAGAATTTGGAGGGGATTTTCCTCCTACATTCCATGTAGCTACAAAAATCCTAAAGTCCACAAAAGAACCAAGTTAGATGTGCAGGTAAATCAATCAAAAAGCAAATCAAAATAAAACAAGTACAGATAAATTAACAAAAAAATAGAATAATATGGATGGAGAACATTACCTATAGTTGTGTATATCAGTTACTTGAGCTGCGTCCAGATCAATCTTGCCACGACGAACTCGATCAGGGTTTCTCCTGCTCAATCTCTCTGTAGATCCAATTAGCACAAAAAACGAAAATGGCATTCAATAAAATGGGAAGCTTCAAGTGAGACAAGGGCGTTGGCTGTGGTCCAGAGAATAAGTGCATCAGGAAAAACCAACCTGTTTTACTTTTCTTCATAGTGCATGCTTCTCTCTCAGAAAAGCTAGTCCTTGCCCACTCAACATCATCACCTGAAAAGAGGAACCGATCAAGCTGAATAAAGCTGCCGTTAATCAGTGCTGCAGTCTTATATGCATCAATACTACCCATGATTTCGCCGAGTTGAAAATTCCAAGAGGGAAAACAGAGAAAAATTGGCGCAAAAGAAAAGTGAGCACAACGAATCATAAAACTAGAAAAAAAAGACATGCATCAAGCCTACGAGCCACTCATAGGGAAAAAAGGACTGCAGGTAATCAATCAAATTCATAGAACAAACAGTTTACTGGAAAGTACCTGCAGGAGAATAATTACAAATGGAGCTTAGAATTGCTATAAAATAATAGCTAAACAAAACATTAATGCTTCCACGAAGAGAAAATCGCAAAGAGAAGCCGAATTCGTACACAATAACTTACATTTGAAAAGAAAGAAAAGATGATTTGAAGGGAAATTTGTAGCATCAAAGAGAGATGGACGTCATCTTAAAACAGCAGGACAAACTGTAAACTGTGAATTGAAAGATAACAACTGCAAAATGTAACTAATCTAGGAATTTTTGAAGAGAACTGACACCAAAGAAGAACTCTGAAAATGAAGCACTCCCAACCTTATTAGCATAAAGGTAAAAAAAGTGTCAACTGAAGAAGCATTTTACAGAAGAAAATGTAACATTCTTCAACCAAAAAGAAGAAGAAGAAGAAGAAGATGGGGAAAGTAACAATTTCTTTTCCCGAAGAAAAAGAAAAGAAGGCCAAAATCTCATAGAATGAGGAGACCCACCTGCCTCGACTACATCATCTGCATGAAAGTCCTCTGCTTTGCTCTTAATGTTGAACCACTTTCTGACCAGAGTTTTGGACCACGAGAGCTGGAAAATGCACATGAAGAGGCTTTAGGCAGTGAAGGCTGGGAGGACAAATAGAGAGAGAAATAAAAGAAAATGAGCGTGTAGATGGACAGACCTTGCTTTTCTTCTGGCTTCCATCTCTCATGGTTTCAGTACTCCTTCATACAGCTCCTTCAACTTCAGTGTCTCTAACTCCCCTTTCAAATAGCTCTGTGTACCTGACCCGTAGTTGGTTCTCTGAATATATTGATGCCGAGCGAGTAAGACAAGAGGTAAGAAACTGCAAGATTGACAGGCCCCAAAATCAGATCTTTCCCTGTCTTTCCAGGTTCAGGTGTTTTCAAGTGTTCTGTCCCGAAGAAGCAAAACTGCTGAGTGTCGCTACCCTCTGTTGATTAAGACAAGATTAAAGTTGCAATACCCAACAGAGAAGGAATGTGGCAACTGAGGTGTCAGGCGAGAGAGCCCGGTTTCCAGTACAGGAAGAACAGGGGAGTGAAGGAAAGAATCTGAAGCTTGCAAGTTCTTCTCCTCCTCCTCTCTCAGTCTAAATCAACAAATGGGCGTCACTTTTCCTTTCCGGGCTTTGGCTAAAAACAACAAAGACGTGAGAAAACCCCAGGCAGGAGTTGAAATCAAAGCACAACAAGGTGGCAGGCAAAAATGACTTGCACTGGGAAGAAGGAGAAAGTTGGTATTTTATTTTTTTTGGGAGGGAAGTATGAGACAATGCAGCACAAGAAGCAAACTAAGTGGAGCAGATGGCAGGGAAGAAGAAACAAGAAGAATGAATGGAATGGGAAGGAGAAGAGAGAGAGGCCCCTCCCCCCTCTCTTGTCAAAACCTCGTTCTGAGGGGAGCAAAGTATCGAATTTGAAGAGAATAAAGTGGGATGGATGTAGCCATAATTTTCACTTCACTGATGAGAAGAGACTCTTCCCCATATAAGTCTTCTCTCAAGGTCCTTACCCAACTCCAATGTGTGTTCAGTTGTGTGTGTCCCCACAGTGGGAGTAAGCTGAAACCAACTGCCTGGGCGGCCACCCTTTTGCCCTCCCCAATGCTCTGCGAAATAAGGGACCCACCTGCCCCCGGGCAGCTCGTTATATGACATCTATCATAGCTCTTGCCCCCTCTCCGGCTCTGTTCCTCATTCTGGTCTTCTCTCCCTCCCTCCCTCTCTCTCTCTCAGAGACAGTAGGAAAAAGCAGTCCAAAGCAAAAAGAAAAAGGAGTTGTGTTATTAACTGTTTGAAGAGGGACAGAAACTGAGAAATCCATAAAACTGGGTCAATGTGTTTTTCTTGGGGGATATTCAGACATGCATTTCTCCCTATGCCCCTTTGGGTCTTGAATTGAATCTTTGAGTTGTGTGGCCTGGCCATGCCATGGTGCAACTCCCACAACTAGGGCTCTCTTTCCGTTCCTTTTTCCTTGTTTTCATGCTTTGGGGAGGACATCCAATGCTGTGGTTTGGAAGTGGAGGTCCCCCTAAAAGTATGTATGTTTAGGACTTCTTCGCTCCTGTATCTCTATGTTTTGCTTCATGGAATTCCCCCAATTCCCAATATCATATCTAGGGCTCTTAGAGTTTGGTCTGTACTCTAGGGTTGTGTCAGGGGGGCAACCCAGACCGGCCTACATAATTTAGGGCTCAATGTCCAGTGTATCAATCAGTTGAAGCACCTGAATCTGTATGGGTTGTTGTGAAGAAGTTTCATGGAGCTTCTCATCAGCTCCACAGTCAAACCTAGGGTTCATAATCTGGATTTGAACCCCACCCCCCTCCCCACCCTTTCTGTTCCGTGCCCATGGCGGCCCACGCTTCCCCCTTTCACCCACTCCTAGGGTTCTTCCCAGGGGAATGTGCGAGCCCCACCTTGGTCCTCCTCCTAATCTCATACTTTGATATCTTCATTAAACAAAAGTTTGTTCTTGGTTTTAGCTCTCAGCCCTCCCTCCTCCCACGCTGACAGCCTCCACTTGCATCATGTGGGAGACTCTGTTTTCTTCCCCATAACATAATGCCATTAATCTGCATTGTCCAAGGCACCGTCCGCAGTCGCTTCATTAGTTTAATGCTTCTACTGTTCTACAAGAGGGTTTTGAAGCCTATAAGTGGGATCACAGATGCTCACTTGCCTTTCCATCATGTCCAAGAGTGGGAAACCCTAGCCTGATGATCAGTGACCTAGTGAACCAATGTCCACTTGGTTGACCCACCAAGATGGGTAGCAGCCCTTCAATGTCCTGCCTGGCTTAACTTGCTTGCCAAAAATATTTCAATTTGTTATCCAAAGCCAACGCTCAATTCTCCAATTGGGTGCCTTGGTAATGACTAAACTTCAAAGTGTAAAACTAGGGTTTTACAGAGCACTCACACCATTAGCTTGGGCATTAGGATTCAACAAGATGATGATGGTACATTATAATCTAGTTTTGCTCTTTGGTGATTGCAGAAAACATACTGGTGGACGTGTGGGGGGAGATTGTGGACCCATGGAATCCTTTGGGGGGAATATGAGGCAATTAAATGAAAAAGTGACGATGATGCTGAATTGCTGATGATGAAATGATTCTTTGGTCTGTGTAAAAAGTAAAAGGGGTGGGAAGGGGAGGAGAGTGGAACCCACTGAATTTCCTAAAGTGAGTCCCCCAATCCTTTGATTTCCTAGAGGGGGTCGTCGGTCTGTTGTCAGGAATTTGGACCTTATAAGGAGACAAGACAAGAACAAGACACATTTTTTGGATTCAATAACAGATATCATAGTCTTTATGATTCCAATCTCCATCTTGCTGCATGTCCACAAGCAAATCTTATCTCATAATGGGGCAAAAAACATGCCTTGTAGTGGTGCCCATTTCAACCTATTATAAAAGAAATATATAAAAGTTTTTCTTGGACATGACACACAAGAACTCTGCGAATCAGTGATTGAAACTCATGTGATTGACAGGAATGCATGCAATAATCCAAAATGTATATTCTGATTCATTAGTTAAGATGCGTCAATCTGGATTTTATATGGTCAAGTTGTAAGAGCATATATATCGTCTGAAATGGATGTGTTTCTGGTGGGATGTCAACACCACTGAGTGCCCTGGGGGATTTTACAAAACTGAAGGCCTACTTACTTTGGCAATTGGGCCCCAGTTACTGTAAAAGGCTACTGTCGTCTCTCACATTGACGTGCGTAAAACGGTATAAGATTAGCTTTAGATTACTTGCTGGAACAGCATTAAATTGCTTTTCCAGTGCATACTCAATAATTACAAGCAGCTGGGCCAATCTAGACCATGCCCATTAATTAGTGCGAACAAACTGCTAATGCTTAATTAAGCTGAGACGTGGCTGACTTTTGAAGGGCAAGAGACATGGCCCTGACTTCATACTTGATCAACGTAAAACCTCTGCTGCAATCAGCACGCTACATGACAAAGGTGAATGCAGCTGAATTAAGGTGGGGTGGGAGGTGAAGAGCCCAAACCAAAAGAAGACGTGAGGAGAAGGGTCATATGGGAAAAGCAACTACTTAGTATGGATGGGGATGGATCAAAGATTTTGTCTGGTGGGTCTCTTTGGACAAGGTAGCCATTCTTTTGCCTCTTTTTCAGCCTTGTGGAGAAGGGACAGAACCAAAATTTCATTTACTCGAGGCCCTAGAGGAGGAAGGGGAACCCTACCTTTACTCTACATTTGTGTCATTTTCTCAGGCGTCCCTGGAAAGAAAAGCATTTCACCACCAAAGAACCTTTCCTATTGGAATTTCTGTAGCTCTCCCCATTTGGAAAAGAAAGAATAGGAGTTTGGTTGGTCCAAACCTTTGCTTTGTTTTGATGGATGATTTGCCGCCTCAAGTATTGAAGAAGCCAAGCCAAGAGAAACAGTTGGGCTCCCACCCCAGCCCACATGATTTTTTTCTCTCCCTATTTCCCCTTAACTTCTACCCACCACATGTCTTCCCAATCCATCTTCTCCACCGCCCGTCACCTTGCACTACCACCTACCTTCCTCCCTCGTCCCAGCTCACATCACCTCTCTCCTTTCTTTCTTTTTCCTCTCTTCTCTTCCCCCTGCGGATGTTTCCGGTCATCGCATTGCCCTATGACCCTTGCCCCCGATTCCCGCATGCTGACCCCGGCCCTAGTCTATGTTTACTCAAGCCTCCTTTTCCCTACAGCCGGGTCACCATGAGAATGCGTTATCTCTAGAATCATTTTGGCAGTTATTAGCCACCATTATAGTGTTCAGTAAATGATAGTAGGCAGGCAACCAATGTGGGAATACGTTTACTAATTACTGCCATGTTTATAGGGACAACATAGTTTCTAGGCACATTGTGGCAGTAGCCAGCCACCATCTTAATATTCACTAACTAACAGTTACAGGCGTGGATACCACCAAAACTCCAGCATAGCAGTCAAATGGCTATCGGAGAAGAGTCCGGTGAATAATGTTTCAGTTTAGAAGATGTTGGGCGATATAGTCTCTGCATCGCCCCTGCCTCTCACCTCCCTTCCCCTAGAGCCAGGCCACCATGAAAGTACATCCAAGGACTGCGTTATATCTTGGATTGTTTTGACAGTGCACCCATTATTATAGTGTTCACTAACTAACCGCGGTAGTCAATCACTGCAAGAATATATTCACTAATTAGTGCCACCATAAGCGTTTTTATAGGGACTACATAGCTTCTAGGCACATTGTGGCGGTACCAACATAATGTTCACTAACTGATGGTTCGCAGACACTGCCAAAATCTTAGTATAGTAGTATGTTGCTATCGGTGATGAGTCCAGTGAAAATTGTTTTAGGTTAGAAGACGGTGGGCTGTAGAGTACGGGGGGAGTTGACGAATAAGTGAGGTAGGGTAATCTAAGGGGAAAATAAAGAAAGAGAAAATAACCCACTTTAAGTGGGGTAACCTTCTAAATCAGGAAGCATTTTTATACTCCTTTTTAACAATGAGCCCAATGTAATAAATATAAGATTCATGACACACATATTAGTGTACATACTAATACATATTAGCATTAATAGTATTAATATTAACGTGCATTAATATGTATATCATTGATCTTATACATCAAAGGCTCGTATACATTCCTTACACTAGGCTTATTGTCCTAGAGTAACACGAAAAACTCAACCTCTAAACTATAGGGTGGCCAACGAACCATCATTATTTTGTCTTTTTCTTTTTTCTTCTCTTAATGTAGGGGTGTAAACTAACTGACATGACGCAAAGAAGATATGTTCACAACCATCCATTTACATGTGGATTATGTGTTTGTTAGTTTGTATATGTCCAATAAAATGAAAGTGAAATGTTAACGTGGACAACTTAGTTCTTAAACTAAGGGTCAGCCCTTGTACATAAGCATATGCATTAAAGATAAACAGAAAGAGAATATCAGTTTAAGGTGCAGACAGACAGCAAATAAACGTATGCCGTTTACACCCCTACTCTCTTGTGGGTATTTAGTTGCAATCCTTTCATTAACTCATTGCAAGAATTGTATAACATTAATTCATCTGTGATCTGTGGCATATCAATATATACATATATCTTGTTTCTTGCACACAAATCCAAGGCATGTTCCAATTAAGGTAAACATCACCCCGAGTTGTCACTCTCAAAAAACATTACTATATCAGAGTGTGTTCCAGTTTCTATGCTTGGATTTTTCATTTATAGAGTAAAAGACGATTCGCTCATGCATATTGAGTAATGCACGCAAAGAGCCTGGTGTGCTTTTCCTAGCCATGTCTGCCATGTGTCACACAATATGTACAGTTTAAGTGAATGGTTCACATAAAAGTTAACGTTTACTGGAGTTTTTTATGCTCAAGTTTCTTTTGGTCCCTATATAGCGAGAACGCTTATGCGTGCTAAGTGACAAGTACACAACCTTTGCAGCAGGCCAGGCTTTTGCTTTACATCTCGTTTGATAAACCTATTCAATGGCAATGGCTGCAACATGGTCCCAAAAACCTTACCCAAAATTATGGACATTAATTCAGCCCTACCACATGACATAAAACCCGAAGTTGGGATAAAAAAAGAGTTAAATTATTTATTTTTTCTTTCTTATATTAATAGTTATATTTAAAAAAATAATAATTTTATTTAATGGTGAAATTCACATCTAAGAGAAAAAAAAATAAACTTATGATACTATTTTTAAGTATCTAACTATTTAAATTTAGTAAAATAAAATTATTAATATAAAATATTTTTTTAAATAGAGCTATTAATTTAAAACGGAGAGAGTTTTTTTTACTTTCTCCTTCCCATAATAATGTGTCATTTTTGTTTTCTAATCCATACACTTGTGTAGAAATAGTTTAATTAATTTGGATGCGATATTTCATATTGCATTCCTATTAATTTCATAATCCATGACATATGAATCTTTATGAGGATTGAGACCCCCGTTTGAAGGAGCTAGCTAGCCCAAGAAAGAAAAATAGACCGAGCATAGATGGACAGCTAGAAAGATGCTTTCCTTTGCCATGTTGTTCAATACTTTTTCCTAATTCTAGTCATATGCATTGCAAGGGCCAAATTAACATGGAAACTGTAAAGAGTGAAGAAATTGGAGGAGATAAGGGGCGTTGGATCCACTGTGGAGCACTCACATGTGAGTGCTCTCACAAAAACCCAGCGAGCCATAAAAACTCATGCGAGCATTCATGACTCGCTTGGCTTTTGTGAGAGCACTCACATATGAGTGCTCCACAGCGGATCTGAAGGCGAGATAAGGGGGGTACTCATGAGAAGTTATTGATTGAGTGTATGCCGCGAAATTAGCGTCTGTAAAGATATGACCATACGAGTCTAAGAGGCTTTTTAAGTGGGATGACCAGGTCAGTAATGAGGCAAGGAAATATTAAATGAGTGTCTGCTGGGTTAATGTCTTCTTCTATTTACATAATAATTAATAAGTGTCGTAATATGAACCCGAGAGTTTTTAAAAACCTTTGCATTTGACGTTTCCCAGGTAAGTCACATCATGTTGAAGCTAAATTCTCAATAACTTCAATTATTAATCATATGCTACGTAAATAAGATGGCTGATTCAGTTAATGAGCTCAGCTAAATTGCCTTCAATTCTTCTGAAACTGATAGCAATCCGTAGATGTTGAATATAAAGAACAAAGTTTTTTTCAGAGAAGAATGTCAGAGAGAAGAAAACATGTGAAGAAGAAAATTGGGAAGCCACGAGACGTCCAAGTTCA
Organism: Saururus chinensis; assembly: GCA_035235625.1. NCBI lineage: Eukaryota > Viridiplantae > Streptophyta > Magnoliopsida > Piperales > Saururaceae > Saururus > Saururus chinensis. Next base: position 39,772,615 of record CP141146.1, read on the forward strand.
TCAATGATGATCAGAACCTGCGCGGTGGAAATGCGGGGGTCTCAGAGATCAAAACTCACAGTTTACACGAATGCCCGTTGGTCCATCAAATGGGCGTAGCGCATTGCTGTCTGCAAAACTGAGTGACAGCATTAGTTCGTCAAAAAAAGTGGAGTGAGGAGGAATCAATGTGCTTCTGTCTCTTTGAGGCCGGCCCTGTACATTTGTTTCCGCCCTAAATTCAACCCTAAATCAAGTGAAGTAAGTGTTAAGGAGCCCTTTTTTTTTTACTATTTTTTGGGTAACTGAGGCCCATATATGTACGAAGTGTCTGTCAAATACTCCTCCTATATTGGACTGATGGTTCGCTGTCTAGCCCCAAGTTCCGATGAGAATCTCCCTCACCTAGTTTTGTTAGGATTTGGCCCACTAGACACTCCAATCAGAAACAGGCGTTACTCTAATCACCAACAAATCTTCCAGCCCACTGGAATGCAACATATTTAAGTCCAGGCAAATATGAGATTATGACGTCTTATTAGTACAAAATTTAAAGCTTAATGCGAGAGGGTTTTGCTTGCTTAGCCAGCCCATATTATTTACTCATGATTGCAATTTGCGGCACAGGGCAATGAAAGAGGTTGGCGTTTCCAGGCCCATTTATGGCATGGATGGGCCACGTACTTAAATTAGCAGGCTTCAACAAGCGATTGCAAGAGCAGCTGAGCTGGAGCCTTAAAGCCATACGGAAAGCACATGCTGATCATATGACGTCGCGTGCGTCAGGCTCCCCTTCAGTCATCAGTGTCGGCCCGGAGCTCCCCTCGTACTTTAATTTCTGTCTTTTACGCTCCCGTCCAACGTCTCAGCGTTTTTTATGTTATTTGTATTGACGTTAATGTGTACACCCTTCATCTTCATCTCATAGATATCACGCTAAATTTTTATTGTGAGTAAGAAACATGAAAAACGCCATCTCCCTTCCCGTTTCTACAGCTTATCCAACATTATACTCCATAATTTTCACGGTTTGATGATGGATGATGTATTGAGTCCCAGAAGAAGTGAAGACTGTAAGAAGCTGCCTGAGATGGGAACTGATCTAGGCAAGAATAACTGGATTTGAAAATTAGTATGTTGATCAACCGGCGAGGGAGGCACCGTCTGTCACAGAATAAGAATATGGTCAACAGAGTGGGGAGTTTTTCATTGATGGTTTTGGAAGCTTGGCAGGCAGATTATTACAGATCCAAGTCCCCCCCATCTAATCAAAAGTCTCAATTTTGAACATCTGACTGACACGGGCAAAGTGGTTTTCTCCCTCGGGACAATGAAACGTTCCACACGGGACCGACCCGAAGCAGATAAGGCTCATGTGTCGGGACTCCCTCGCCCCACCGGAGAAATAAGTTTGTACGACTCTCTGCAGGTCTTTGGAAAACTCAAGATGCATGGAAGGGAAGATTGGAATCAAAGAAAGGGTCACAGCTAGCACAAGTGTCGGTGCATTTGCTTCTTCTTTTTTTTAACCGATCCTTGGCCAGGTTAGGTGATCATTTGTCATTTCAGAGTTCAGATTATACGCCCCACCGACCCAAGAGCATCCTCCTCTCATCGATCCGTTCCTAACTAAACAATCAATCCTCCCTCCTCTATCTATCTTTCTTTCTTTTCATTAATAACTTAATTAATCATAATAACTGCAACTTTCTCACAAATTCTTGACATTAACTCAAGTATGCACCTTAATCTAAATAATGTTGGCAATATGTTTATGACAATGTGGCTTAGATATTATTGATAATCACAGCGACTGTGGAATGAGTTAATGAAGAGATTGTCTGCAGTCTGCTCAATCGACTCCTGGCGAGTTTGGGGTGAGGACTGATCAGGAGAGGGATATATCTTGGCTTTGCTTGAAGCATACACAAAGTAGTCGTCCAACTCAAAGAATGAAAATGAGGGAGGTTGGAGTGCCTGCAGGTGTACTGGCAGGGTATACCAGGGCAGGGTGAATCGTCCACACAGGCCAAGCCAAGCCCTGAAGCCCAAGGCGCACGAGGAGCTCTAGCGTCCTCAGAGTCTTCTGATCAGGCGGGATCATACAGCCCTGCTGCCTCTTACAAAGCTGCAGACAGCTGAGTACCAACTGAGGGGCGGCCAGCATCAGCATCATCAGCATCAGCATCAGCATGCATGCTGATGCTGATGCTGATGCTGATGTCGACAGAGTGAGTCGTCTCATGAATCAAAAAGAAAATAAAGAAACAGTCATACAGCACAAAATTTTATTTATTTTTTTAACGCGGCTCTTTGAACCTAAACAACCCTTTTACTATTAAAAAATGGTAATAAAGAATGAATGAGAAATGGGGGGTATAAAAACTTTGTTGAGGTCCATGAAAAGAGGTGGCAATGGCCAAGCCGACCTACTACGCACGGGTCAGGCTTAATTAAGGGCAGCCCGCTCACGAGTGAGCCGGAGCCCATACACAGCCCAGCCTATCTTGGGCCTCATCTTCCCACCCACGGCCAGCAGGATGTCCAGCCCAAACCTAGCTTCAACATCGCCAATGGATCTTTTAAGCTAAATTACTAAAATAGCCCCAATAAAGCTATCTTTTTACAGTAATGGGACATTTTTCATATTTTATAAGGGAATACTCTCTTAAAAATAAGAGGAAGAGGAAAGGGATTTTCCACTCCTCACTCTTATTCAATATCTCTATTTTTTCATGTTTTATTCGTTAAATAATTAGTTTGTTGATTTTTTTTACTTAAACAAATTGTGTCAAAACGTGACATCTATTTTATGGGTTATATCTAGAGGTTCTGCTATATGTCTCATTTCAATGGCAAATGTGAAGCACTTGAACAAATAATCAAAGTAAGAATAATCATTATTGACATAAAGAGAAACGATTGTCAAATCCTAGAAGCAATGCCTAATCAAAGCAATCTATATCAAGAAGTAGATTGTTTTGAATCTATATTCACTTCTTGACTTAGATTGCTTTGATTGAACATACTTTAATTCTTGGGATTGACAATCATTTCTCTTTGTGCCAACAATGATTACTCTATTCTTCAAATATTTCACATTTTCCATTGAAAGAAGATATATAGTAGAATATGTAGAAATAACTCATAAAGTAGATGTCATATCTGACACAATTTGTTTAACTAGAAAAATGAATCTACAAACTACTTATTTTAAAATAGAACATGAAACAAAGTTATCTTGTGTTTGCCATCATAACGTGTATCTTTTTAATATTTTCTTACCTCTTTAAGATTTTTTTATTTAAAATTTATTTTTTAATTTTTGACCGGTCCACAAGCAGGCCTGTGCCATGTTAGTCTTGTTTTTTGCACACACGGGTTGGCTTGGTATGCCGGTATCAAGCACCCAAGTGGTGCTCGGGCCAAGCCCAACACTACCCGTTGCCACCTCTATCCACGTAGTTACTTTTCTTTATCTTTTTTTATGTTGCAGGTACTACTAGATCTCCTTAATGTTATATTTAGGGTTAGGTTGTCACTTGACTCAACTCGATATAGGAATTAAGTTTTTTGTACCCGACTCTACCCAAGATAAAACTTAGTTTCTTGAACCTGACTTGAGCCGCGATGAAAGAAAAAAACCCAAAAATTGAAATAGAAACCAAGATTTTATTTTGGGTTGGGTAGGTTCCAAGAATTTAGACCAAACTTACACCATATTGGGTTGGTTCTTTCTATAATAAATTACAAATGCTCACATCATCCAAGTTAGTAAAAGTTTTATAGGCTAATTATGAGCTCGGGAAGGATCAAGTCCATTTATTGGACTTGTTAAACCCAACTCGAACCAAGCAGTACTAAAAAAAAATTTAGGACCTGAATGGACTCAAGATAGGAACTGATCAAACCCAACCTGGGTTAATCTTGACTCCATTTAGGTCAAAGAGTGTCCAAGTTTTTATTACAACCATGGCTATACTTTTTTTTTGCCACATCCCTACACGTTGAGAAAATTATTCAAAAAAAGATATATTACAAACTGGGGGTCGAAAAACGGAATTAGTGATCATCAAAACTCATAGGCAGTACAGTAGGCAACCTGCCTAGCTGGAAGGTGGTTTTTTTCTCGAAGGCATAACTAATTGGACAATGTTTCTTAATATATATGCAAAGGATAGCCAAAAGTCATGATTCTCTTTCCTACCATGCACTTACTTTACATGGCTACACATACCCTCCTTTGGAGTCCAAATTGATACTAGGCATATATGTTATTAAGTCTCATGACACGGTTTTTTATTCTCTAAAGTGCTCAAACTTAGGGTTTACTTACCTCTCAATCATACACATATTTTCATCATGTATTTTAATATTTACCTATAATTATGAAAGTAAATTATACCTTATATATCTCATAAGTAGTGAAAACATTAGTAAAAACTTTACTTGAAAATCATAAAATGATGTATCATCTATGACCTACATTAGTTTTATATTTTGTTTACTTTTGATGTGTTGCTAGTTAGGAATAATTTAAAATTTTCTTTGGAATTATTTTAAAGTTTAGTGAAGAATTGTAAGATTGTTTTTATTGGGGGTTTACCCGAGGCGTGGCAAACCCTTTATCCTAGTCATAAGGTAGAAATACTAGTACATTAGTGTTTAGCATAAACACAAAGTTACCACAAATTTTGGTATAATTTGAGCAATGCTTAAGTATTTTAAACTAGTATATATTTTATGTAAGCCATTGAGTTATTCTACTTGTTCTAATTAAATAATCAATAACAAGCAATTATAGTAATTATCTGATGAACTTTGGTCAATAGTTAATATCTCCGTCTAATCCTAAAGACAAATAGATTCATCAAGTGTCAACATAAGTAATAAATGATGCAACCACCATAGACCACTAACAAAGGATATCATCGTTAGTGAAGCCTAAAATCTACTAAGAAGTGTCATATCCCAACCTGGCTCCTAAGGACATGACCGGAGTAGAAGGGTAACTCACGCATGCGGGCCAATTTGTATAGGGGTATTTCTATCATTTGGTTTAAAGCCTTAATGATATCTGACAGGTCCAAAATTGAACTCAAGCATACTACTTGATTTCATGGACTCTGTGTAATTTTCCTGGCATGTGACGGGGTCGTGAACCCCTTGAACCGACCCAAGTTGACTTAACGGTTTACTATAAACCCTAAGGGCAAAATAGTCAATTATCCACTCACTGGCATTTTTTCCTCACTTAGTGGTTTGGTCTATAATTAGGTTACTCATTAAACTCAAATTGAGAATTTTCCCAATTTTTAGATCAACTTATAGACTCCTGAACCGGAGCCTTGAAGTCGGGTAAGTGGTTTTCACACGATAATTTAACTACAAAGGGTAAAAGGGTCATTTTATAGTACCTGGGATTTTTCCCGGGCCTAAAACTTGGTCCCAATATTCATCATGTCCCCTCGGACATTATGAAATTTTCTTGAAGTTTTTACACACCTAAACCCTACTGAACCGGACCCGGTTTAGTGGGTATTAATTTATTTTTACTGAACCGGACCGGAAATAATTTCCAGTCCGGTCGTCTTCTTCCCAGAACACCGAACAGGGGAAAAATGATCCCCTGTTCCAGTGGCTGACCTGTTTTAAGCTTTCTACAAGACCCTTATTGAATTGTTTCTACCATTCAAATACTTGTATATTTCAAAGTTAAAAGAATAAATATCTACTCTAGATCATGCAAATGAAGTTATTGATTTTACTCAGGCCGTAGCATGATGCTATCCAGTTCAACCCATTAATGGCATAGGATGAAGACAAAGAAAAAAAAAACCATTAGAACCTTCAGCAAACATTCTAAACAATCAAACTTGCACCAGATAAAACAAAACATAGAAAAACATGAAACCTACAGCAGAATTTCCGCCCAATCAAACCAATCACTGAACATGAACATGAAAAGAGCATCCACTGGACGTAGAAATGCAGCATAAATAAAAAGATCTCCCACTAGTTGATTGCCTAGTTTCCACTATCAACGTTATGAACCCAATTTTCTAATCAAGGGTCCAAGATTACTGCTCAGTTTCTAATTTTCACTTAGAAATCACATGTTTAAAGAATCCCAACTAGGAAGTTACACAAGAACACCAGTTCTCTACATCGAAGTTATTGGAACAAAACTTCTGGTTTTAACCAGAGATGTTTTAAGTGGATGACAATTCATATCAGGCATAAGAGTTCTAAATAAAGCCTAATTGAGTACTCAGATATAATTTTATTAGTATTCACAAGTCTAAGAAACCCAAACCAGGAATTAATTAGAACATAGTCTCAATAAAACAGGTAGGAAGATTAAGAGATGATGAATACTTGCATAATTTAGCAATTATGGACATACACACCGAGCGACCCCAAAGACGACTCTAGTCATACTGCGCCAAGATCAAATAAGCACTAACAAAAACATAAAATAAAAACAACTTATCTCAGTTTGATACGGCTTCTCGTAGTCCTTTTTCTCAACAACGTCCGTAAATTATTTTAACATCATCCAACCGAAGAAGATGACTTCTCCTCTCCCTCACCGTCCCCAAAAACTCTTCCAAAAACTCCCTTTCTATTAGCCCTAATTCGCCTTTTATAGGCATAGGATTATGGCTCCTAATCCCATGAGAAATTAGGTCTCAAAAACCCAATTTCGGAACAGTAATTAATCGGGCCCGTATCGCAACTTAAACGGGCAGTTCGCGCGTTCAATTCGGGTAAACGGGTCCTGCACGTTAAAGTCAACTTCAAATAGTCGTATCTCCCTCATCTGGACTCCGATTTGTTCGTTCTTGGTGGCATTTCGAAGCTCTTTCTGTCTACTTTCCATCAATATAGATACAACCACCAATTCCAACTGATGTTCAAGTTATTCTCATGAGAAGATCAAGGGGTCCTACACCCTAATTTCCCTGTGTACGACTTCAGAAATTTAGAAAATTCTCGGACGTTACAATCCTTGCCTGTCATACTCTTATCCTCTATCATCTATCATACGCTTACATATCCATATCCAAATCTAGACAAAGCCTCTGTCACCTCTTACTGTCCATCGCCCATACTTCTGCCCACATACACTTACACACATCCATAGCATAGTCAAATAGCCATCATACATACGTATAACATACACATACTGTCATACATATGTAGCTTACAAACATGCTCACTAGCCATCACTAGTGCATGCATACACATTTATACATACTCCAAACATACACGCTAGCCGTCACTAGCACATGCATAATCCATACATACTCCAAACATGCACGCTAGCCATCACTAGCACATGCATAATCCAAACATACTTCAAACATGCACGCTACCCATCACTAGCACATGCATAACACATACGTAGCATACTAACATATTCGCTAGCCATCGCTAGCGCATACATAATCCACATCAATAAAACGTGCATACATCTCATACATATCAATCATACTTAGCACATGTATTACACATACATCAACTGTACTTACAACTCATGTGCATGCCATGTGTATATAAACATACCATATAATCATGCTTATATGCACATCGTGCAATCCTAGCATGCTACTACTCATTCAAGCATGCTATCATGAAATTACGAGTTCAAAGTTCCCCTACCTCATAATCATGACGTTTGATGGCGAGCACACGATGGTGGCAGCGTCGGTAGCGGAGTTGGCTGCCAAAACAGTTGCCTGGATGAGAGAGCTGTTGTCCCGAGGGTTTTAGGATGTGCCAGAAACAATCACGGCCAAACGGGGTGTCAGAAATCAATGCAGCAATATCCACGATCCACGGCGGCACACAAGGGCGGCCGGGAGAAATGTCATGCCAACATATGTGGCGGAGCGACCAAAAGTCGATGGTGTAGTCACTGAAGATCAGCCGGTGGCTAATACGTACTCGGCTGGCCACAAGATATCAAAATTGGCAGTGGACAGCACCCAACGGCGACAATTTCGTGTCAACAAGGGCCCACATATGGGCGGAGAGCATGGGGCAACGCTCGAGAACAAAGGAGAGGTGGTGGAGGCTCTAGTGGTCAACTCCACTCAGTGGCAAAGCCAATCGATGGTTAGGCAGCGCGAATGCGGCACCTAAACCCAAAAGCAAATGCGACCCAAAGGGGCAGGGGAGAGGGCAAAAGGAGGCGACCCGAGGCCCACAAAAGCCAACAGGGCCAAGGCCCTAGCTGTGGCCAATCAAAGCGGCCACATTGCTAATCGCCACCCACAACCAATACCCATGGTGCGGGCGGCTGTGCATCTTGCACAGTATAGGGCAATGACAAGCGGCCCATTCCGGGCAGAGTGTATAATCGGGGCTGGCCCTCACTGTCGCCGAGCTGGGGCAGAGTCCACAATGCCAAAATGGCCCATAGCTCGCCGATGCCAACGACCTGAGACGCACCCAAAGCATCTAATCGGGTGGAGCAAGGCACTAGGGGTGTGGTAGGATCGAAAACGACAAACCCCTACTGACACCAGGTCGAGGTAGGCTGGACGGAGTCCTACCGGTGGCCGGAGGACAACCGGAAACCCACTGGCATCAAAATAATGCCACGGACAGTGAGATGGAGAATGTGAATAAAAACCCGACCAAAGTGCCGGTAGCTCACAGCGGAGCGAAGAAAGCATGGTGGTGGCTCTAGCCAGCGCCTATGGTTCCTAGCGGCCAACTAAACATAAATCTAGTTGAGAGTGGCTGCAAACGACATCAAAATCGTACACCCACACTTCAAAAACGGGATTGAAGGAGAGAAAAACCCGAAGAAAAGTTCGGTACCTCGTGGAGGAGCGAAGAGGCCGTGGTGGCGGTCATAGCCGGTACCTACGAACTCGCGGCAGTGAGGCAAAGCAGATCCTGACAAGAACCGCTGGAATCCAACGACGGAGGAGGGAGAACGGAGTGACCGGAAATGGGCTCGAGTTTTCTCTTCTCCTCTCAGAACGTCTGTTTTTCTTCTGTAAGTTTCTGGAACAAAACTTACTGGAGTCGGCTTAAAAGCCATGATTTTACTATTCATCTTTTTAATTTTTACATTTACATCCCCAACACGCGTTTACCCACCGGTTACACGTTGTACCTCCAAAATTTGCGCCGTAAGCGCGCAGCGAGGCCCGCAGCCTGCAAGTAAGCCCCACACCCGACTCTACGGGTATAAATACGTGGGAAAATATATAAATACACATACGTTGAAGCGTCACATTTTCCTGCCGAAAATGACCAAAAAAATAGCAGGAAAATCCCAAAAAATCATAGAAAAATGAGGGACCTTACAATTAAAATAATAAATAGTTCAATGTAACTAAGTAAAAGCAATAAAGTAGAGTCTGGGGAGTCCTCTGAGAGACTGTCATCGTGCACAACACTCTACCATGCTTCCGCTATTCGCCTTGTCCTCAAGGCGACCAAGCTGGAAAGTGAGTCATAAACTCATCCTCAGGCATCCATGTAGAGTCCTCAAGTGGCTGCCCCTGTCAAGAAATCAAGACCTCAGTAATAATACGACTGGAGCTATGGACCCGATGCTTCTCAAGCACCGAAGCAGGGATAGGGTCGGAAGGCGGAACTGGGCCCATCAGGGGAGGAGGAGGAGCACCCACAACCAATGACTTGTCACCCACAAATTGCCGCAGACGGGACACATGAAAGACAGGGTGAACCAAAGAGTCAGGGGGCAAGGCCAGGTGGTAGGCTACAAGACCAACACGCTCCTCAATAGCATATGGACCATGGAAATGGGGAGCAAGCTTGGAGTTCTCAGGTTGAAACAAGGAGGTCTGTCTATGAGGGAAAACCGACATATAAAGCAAATCACCCATTGCATACACATGGTCAGTATGGTGATGATCATAAATCTACTTCATCCAGTTCTGGGCAGGTGATAAATTCTCCTTGAGCTGGCGTAAGACCTCATAGCGCATCTGCAGCATGTAGTCCACCTCAGCCACGGAAGAACTGTGAGGTACATACGATAATACCATCGGTGGCAGACGGCCATACAACACCTCAAACAGAGTGAACCTGGCACATGTATGATAGGCAGTGTTATAAGGCCACTCTGCCCATGGAAGAAGCTGAAGCCATTGGTGGGGCTGTGTCATAGTAAAACATCGAAGATACTGCTCTAGACAACGGTTAACCACCTTAGTCTGCCCATCCATCTGGGGGTGATAAGCAGTGCTCATATGGAGAGATGACCCCTGTAAAGTAAAAAACTCCTGCCAGAACTGTGAAAGGAAGATCCGATCACAGTAAAAAACAATTGTGCGGGGCATACCGTGAAGTTGGGCCACCTCACGAACATAAAGCTCTGCTATAGTCTTGGTGGTGAAGGGATGGCCCAGCGTACAGAAATGAGCATACTTGGACAGCCTGTCCACCACAACCATAATAATGGACTTACCCTGCACAATAGCCAAAGCCTCCACAAAGTCCATTAAAACGTCCTCCCAAACCTTATCTGGAATAGGCAAGGGCTGCAACAAACCGGTGGGAGAAGTCGTGGCCGCTTTAGCCCGCTGACAAACATCACAAGCGGCCACATAGTCATGGACAGTCCGACATATGCCCTGCCACAAGAAGCTCTAGTTGACCCATTTGTAGGTGCGGAAGGCACCCTCGTGACCAGCCACAAGAGTGTCATGGAAGTACGAAAGGATGCGGCGGCAGAGGTCAGCAACATCAGGAACCCACAGGTGGTCCTTCCAGAAGAGAAGGCCATCCCACCACACAAAGAAGGGTTGGGCGGCAATCACATCATGCATCCAAGAATCCACACTATAAGCCTATTGTAACTCCTCAATAAAGGGGCAAGATAGAGTAGAGAAAGCCAAGCAAGAGCCCAGCCCCGGACTGCGAGAGAGCGTGCCAGCCACGATGCTCTTAGACCCTTTCTTGTACACGACCTCGTAGTCATATCCCAGCAACTTGCTTACCCACCACTGCTAAGAGGGAGTAGACACCAACTGTTCCAAGAAGTATTTCAGTAGCTGGTGATCGGTAAGAATCAGGAACCGGCGACCAAGTAAGGATGCCACTTGTCAACTGTGAGGATGATAGCCAACATCTCCTTCTCATACACTGACATGGATAGGGAGTGGCCAGCCAAGGCTTTACTAAAATAACAATAGGGAGCTCGTCTTGCAAAAGAATAGCCCCCAAGCCCGCCTCTGATGTGTCTGACTCCACCACAAACGGTCAGTTGAAGTCAGGTAATAGCAGAACCGTGGTGAAGGCCATAACCTGCTTAAGCCCCTTAAATGCCGTTTGGGCCTCCTCAGTCCAAACAAAGGCCCCCTTCTTAAGCAGCTCCGTAAGGGTGTGAGCCAACTCACCATACCGATTGATGAACCACCGATAATAACCTATAAGGCCCAGAAAATCCCTAAGTGCCCGGATGCATGTGGGTGGAGGCCAAAAGAGCATGGCGGCCACCTTGGCTAGGTCAGTAGCAACACCGCACCTCCAAGACCCGTCCTTCTTGCGAACCAGCAGCACCAGAGATGAGTACGAACTCATACTAGGACGAATGATCCCAGACTGGAGCATGTCTACCACAAGCCTCTCAATCACAGATTTCTGTATGTGAGGAGAACGATAAGGACGGACATTGGCTGGGGGCTGCCCTCGGAATGATAGGAATCTGATGGTCATGAGGTTGGCCAGAGGAAGACCCTGCGGCTCTGCGAACAAGTCCTAATGGTCAGTCAACAACTCCTGGAGATTTGAAGGCATCTCGTCCTGAGTCACCCCGATAGTGGCACAATGTTGCAAGAGAAGCCCTTGGGGAGCGAACCGGAAGAAGGAGTTCACATACTGGGATGAGAGGAGGGTGTCTAGCCACGAGCCTTCGATCCGTATCCACTGCCCATTGAGCTTGAAATCCATCACCATAACCCAGAAGTTCAAAACCACATCACCAAGCTCCTGTGGCCACTGCACGCCCAACACCACATCTGCTCCCTTCGTAGGCAGCAAGAAGAGGTCAGTAACAAATGTGTGGCCTTTGACAGAGAGCAAAACCTAAGCACACACCCCAGGACTCCGAAGATGCTTCCCGTCACCAATTAGCACATCAAATGGCTTAGAGCAACCTAGCTAATGGGCTACCTTGTCGTTAACAAAGTTATGAGTAGACCCATTGTCGATCATGATAGCCACTTACTCCCGCTTAAGGTAACCCTGTACTCACATTGTGCGTGGAGTGAATACCCCCAAAAATGCATGGACTAAAATTTTGGGCAGCACGTCCTCCAGGGAAAATGAATCAACTCTGGACCCTCCTTCACTGTCATCTTCTACCTACTCCATGAGAAGGCTGCCCTTTACAGAGCAGCAATGCCCAGGAACAAACTTCTCGTCATAGCAAAAACACAGCCCTTTTGACCGGTGTTCTTCCATCTGGGCCAGGGTGAGGCGTCGGACAATCTGGCTGGGCAGTGCGGCTTGCTGGCTAGGGCAGCTTGCTGCCGGGCTATTAGTGGCTGCCACTAGTGGGTTGGCAATCAGGGCCGGCCGAGGCATAGGTCCAACCCACCCACCTATGCGTTGCCTAGCCAGCTTCTCTTCTTTGATGCCAGCATGGCGCAAGGGAAGTGGTGCATTTCCTCAGAGATTTCAAGCTTTAGACCACACTTGAATGTGCCCACCAAGGCGGCCATTGGCCAGTCAGGGAGTCTATTAGCCGCCTTCATAAACTATGTATAGTATGCACGGACGGTGGTGGTCTGGCGCAGGGTGGAGAGCATCTCATTGAAGTCCTGGAATTCATTCAACCAAAATGAATGCAGAGCTCGTCGAAGAAGGCAGTGCAGGTGGGGTAGCACACCTCTTTTTTGAAACTCTAGAACGAAACTGAAGCATCCTCATCGAGGTGGAAGGCAGCAATTCACTGGCATTCAACCTCATAATGCGTCCCTTGGTAGGCAAAGAACTTTTCCACCTTGTATAGTCATTCCACAGGGTAGTCATCTCCATTATAGCAAGGAAACTGTAGACGAGCCAAACGGGGTTCAACCCCCTTGCCCTTGGTCCACCACAATGCTCGGGATACTTGTCCCACTCGTCCTCTATGTCCTGGAACTGATTTGGAGGGGGCGGTATCATAGGGGCATTTTTCTCGAACACCTGGTGTGCCTCGCATGCCCCAGGCCTAGCGCCTTCCCTCCAGCACATGACTACCAGTGCCAAATCGCACCGGATCTAGGAAAACTCTAGTGTCGATGTTTGCCATTGCTGGGGGACCTGGGATGGTCGGCTCGGGGGGCTGCGATGGCCCGCCCATCTCCGATACCAATGATGTGCCCGATGTAGGCATAATCGATATCAAGGAGTATTCATGCAGTGAAAGGGGAGAAGTAAGGAAGAAAGGGGAGAAGTTTGAGTAATTCCAATAGCATAACTGTAAAACAAGAAGACTATCGCCCTATAGAGGGGACGACCAATCCCCTAGGGAGTCATGCCCAACCCAAACCAGGCCAGTCTGGTTCCCTAGGTGAACACGCCAGTTAGTGGTTCGGCTAGCCCGGGCCACTAACTGAACCAATATAGTTTTACATCCAAATACCAAACTAAAGCAAATACTAAGCTATTACAATAATAAATAGTTCAATGTAACTAAGTAAAACAATAAAGTAGAGTTTGGGGAGTCCTCTGAGAGACTGGTCATCGTGCACAACAACATCTAATTTGGGTAAATGGGTCCCGCAACATGTTCAACTACAAAAAGTCGTATCTCCCTCATCCAAACTCCAATTCATGCATTCTTGGTGGCATTTCAAAGCTATTTCTATCTACTTTCTATCTACAGTCTCTGCCATAAATAAATCTTTTGAGGAATTTATTCTTACTAGAATTTTAAACCCTCAAACACCCTAATTTCCATGTGGCCAACTTTGGGAATTTAGAAAATTCCTGGATGTTACACTTGCATTCCCTGCAATTTCTTTGACCGACATATTTCTTGTGGTATTTCCTTTAATTTAGTTTATTAGTTTTGTCATGAATCTACATATCTTTATAATTTTTTCTGAAGCTAGCATGAACTCCCAAAAAACTTATTTGCTGATGATCAAATTTATGTTGTTGACATTCTACTTTTTGATACAAGGCAATTGAAAATGGATGATAATTTTAAGTAGATGAAATTAGGATTCTGATGCATATTCTGGCATGTAATTGGTCATGAGTTCTAAAAACCGAGGATTTTAGTTTGCATTTTGAATTATGAAATGTAGGATTTGGGTGTTACATTTGAAATTGATGTTTTGAAATGCAACACTCTAAAATTTAAAACGACTAATGCCTTGCTAAGTCCATATGTAGACATTTTGAAACCCCATTGAGTATACTAGATCCATAAATCCCTGAAGATTTTACAAAATAAGCCTATGCACATTGTTGGTTTGGTGGATTTCAGTAGTTTGCTATGTACAAGTTAAGAGAAGAGATCAATCGATCTTTCATTGCAAGAGATAGAGAATAACTTTTTTTATGTGGGGAGACCTTCTTTTGATTAATAAAGACTACTCTTTATAATGTGGAGTAGAGTAGTAGTGACTAATCAATTTTCAATACTCTTCAATTAAATGGCAAACAAAGGAGAAAACTTCAAAATTTATTAAAATGAAAAAATTGCCAGGAGAAGTGGCTACAATTTTCAAACACAATCATATTCTAGAAAATGAGAGCTCCCTTGTTTGGAATACGACTTCTTCTTCTTTCTTCACTTGATATAGTACTTTTGTTTGTCTTCCAATCCCTAGAGCTTCTTCAACTTTCAAACTTGAATGAAGGTCAAGGTCTCTAGAAGGCCAAAACCCCTTACCTATGAAAATGAGGGGGTATTTATAGCATTGAGGCTATACGGTTAAGTAAAGTAGTGGGTGGTAAGTTGGTGGGGTAGTTCGTGGGAAGTGGGGAGTGAGTTAGTGGGATGGTTGGTGAGAATCAAAGTAGTGGGAAGTGAGTTAGTGGGAAGTGGTGAGTGTGGTAAAGTTAGGATATGTAATTTTGAAAGTAGTGGGTGAAGTTCCACCATTAAGTTCTTGACTCAGTCTTCCCCCACCCCCTTACTCTCTTTACACATTCCTCTTGATTCATTTGGTGTGGGGCCCATGGAGTCTCCCACATATTCTTTTTATATTTTTTCTTTGAACTTCAAGTTCTTTGAAATTTGTTTTTTTTTGTGTTTTAGCTATTTTAGTATTCTATGGCTAAACATTTTGATATTTGAAGACTAAATTCAATGTGGGGCCCACAAGTCTCACTTAGCTTTTTACTAATTTTGGTTTTACGACTATTTTGACAAGCCACTAACATATCAGTTATCTCAAAATGTGAGGTAGTTTTGTAGTTACTAGACTACATAAGTAGTTGTCCCATTATCAATAGAGTGAAACCTAGAATTGGGAGGGAGAAGGGAGTCTCAAAGGAGTGTTAGCATTGGAAGATTAGTGTCCAAGTGCAAATCGGGAGGATGACTTGCATTGCAGAAAGAAAACTTCATGCCGGTATAGGTCAGATTTCAATCTCCTCTTACATTTCAAAAAAATGTATTCTAATTTGTACTTCAAGTTCTTGATGATCATGAATTTATGTTTACATTTTATCTTGAACCAAGCTTTTTATAAAAGTGCTTTAATGGTAAATTCGGAATATAACTAGTTAAATGTTTGAATTTTGACTCAATTGGTTTATAACTAGTTTTGGAATGATTTTCAATAGTTTTGATGAAACAAAAATGTATTTGGAAAGTAGGGGGAATCTCTTATCAAATTTTCCTAATTATCGGTGGGGTCACCGATGTGTCGTTGATTGCCAAATGAAAGGAAGAGGACGAGAAGTGCCATGTGCATGCATGTTTACTGGTCATCAACAATGATGTTGATGCATTGGTGAGGTGGGCTTACCTAGCCAACCCACTGTTGGCGAGGGTTCGATACGTTAGTAGATCTACTCATGGTCATCGGTGATCTGGCCAACCTATAAGTGAGATGGATTTATCCAACCATCCCACTCTCCGTTAGGGTTCTACTTGTCAGTGGATCTACTGGCGGTCTTCGGTGAGGTTATTGATGGGACCTCATGGTAAAGATTTTTGTGTGTGTTACAGATAGGAATAAGCTATATAGCAATTTACAAATAATTGCATTGTTTTCAAGGATTTTGGTGATGTGTATGACATTCTAAGTAAGCATGTATTAAATAAAGGTTAGTAAACCCTAATGCATGTGTATACAATCTATGTGATGTGATGGTTTAGTTACGCCGATTTGATGCATTTACTACAAAAGGTCTAAGATTCATGTGCCTCATTGGCTCCTCAAGTGAGTCAATGTCATGCCCATACCATACCCCCTTGACCCAAACCCGACCAAAGTGGGTTGATGAATGTGTGATGAGTGGAATACGAACCCAACATGGGCTAGATCGAAGTACACAACTCTTCACTTTGTGTAAAAGCAATTATCGGAAGATGAAAGAAATGCAATTAAGGCTCTGAATTATTCACAACACCCATATCAGCTCATAAAACATAATGAACTCTTAAGCCTCAAAAGGCACTGAAAAAAATTATGCCATCAAAATAGGCTCTCCCCCAACATGTTTAAGTGTCACAAATTACACCAAAAAGAAATAAAGCACAAAGTCTATCCCATCAAACATAGACTATCCCCCACTCGACATGCATCTATTCACCTCCATGCTTGCAAAATAGATCATCCTGAGCACCTGCATGGCACAACTATACAGAGGATCACTGAGGGAAACTCCAAAATAAAACAATACAAATGGGGTGAGCTTATATAAGTAAGGGTTTGAAAACATAAAGCTCACATTAATACCAAAATATAATCCTTAAGAAGCATCACATAAGCCTTATACAAAACCAGTGTTAACAACACAAGGGCACATCAAATCCCTCACATACAACTTGTGCAATTATCTCGTTCATGCATCACATATCCATAAACAAACATGTGCATAATGTCTCATTATATCGTAGTCCACACACACAACCTGTGCATTCAAGTAACATATCCTACATAATCAAGTGTCATGATCTACATACATCCTATGTAAATATAAGTATGATCATCCATACACAATTTGTGTAAATATGCAACATTATTCCTACACAAAACCTGTGTAAATGAGCATCATAATCCATAAAATTAACGATATAGAAATCCCGGTACCCAAAGATACCAAACTTTCATATCAGATATTCATGAGAAGAAAAGTCCAAAACCTGGCATCCTAAAAAGGAAAGACTAAAAGCAGTTTGGAAAATCCTGTAAACTGGAAGTGCCCTTGGTTAGCCGGTACACAAGGACAAATTAGCTTGGAGCTCGCTCCAAAAGTCTCAATAGTTTTTTTATTATAGCATTATGCTCTTCTCACCCCAGAAGGAACTCATCCTTTTGGTATGGAAAATCCTGCCCTTTAAGAAAGAAAACCCCGCCTGTTGGACGAAAAACCGATTCATTTGAATCCCCGATATGACTAATCCGAAAAACTATGAAATACTACAGTTAATCACAGTTAACATGGCTTAACAAATCATTTTCATGATAAATGTGACATGATTCATACGTGAACAATGCTAAACACATGCAAGCATAAGTAGTCATACAATAAACAACCCTATCATTCATGAGACATGGTCCATACGTGACTAATAAGATCATATAATCATTAGTGGACGTAAACATAAATGGTCATATTCACAAATGAGCTAAAAGAAGTGGAACATGGTTCATACATAATTGAAGTGACATGTGTGAAAACATTCATATCATGACATGATAATTCTTTATTAGTTACATGTAAGAGGCATAAAGGAACCCTCCAAATCTTGCTTAAAAATAAGCATAAAAGTCAAATTATACATGGGCAATTGATCGGGCTCAGGGGCAATCAATCAGGCATAAAAGAATGACAAACAATTATTTTAGTGATCGATCAATCCTTTCAGGCAATTGTTTGGCCAGAGAGGGTGATCGATCGATCTTCATAAAATTGATCACAATCCTTTGATTGAACAATCTATGGTTAAAAGAAATTGATCAATAGTGCCAAGAAGCACGAAAAACATATTTTCTTTCAACTAAAACTTATCTAATCTTCTATCAAAACCTCATATAAACATCATATAGGCATCAAACATGATAGACCTAACATAACTAATGCATACCCATGTCAAAACACAATTAAATGATCCATTCAAAAAGATTTAAGTTTACACATCTATAAATTTCCAGGACATGAATCCACCCATGAACATGGTTTTAATGCAAGTAAAGCCTTATTAAATAAAAATCCCATACCTCAAGTCATATCGTAGAGCCTTTAATCTCCTCCCAAGCTCAAGGAATCCCTACCCAACAAATTAAGTCATATTAGCCCTAAGCAAAAATCCCACTTTTCTACTAAATAGATACTCAAAATCACTAATAGAAGATAGATCTATCATCCTCTTATGCCCAAAACAGAAATCACGAGAGTAGAAGCAAGAATCTGACTCTAAGATCTCCAAACATGGGTAAAACAATAGAGTTGAGATGGAGAAAACTTAGAATCTCATTTAAGAGGAGAAGAACATGGGATTTAAGGTAAAAATAAAGGAAAATGTGGAGAGATTTGAGTAATTTACCTTGGATTAAATTTTCCCTTCTTGATAGGGGGTAGAGCTTTCCAAAGCCTTCAAAAATCTCAGCCCATCTCAAATGGGAGAGATGACCATTATGAGTATGTATTATACCTAGGGTGAGTAAGTGAACTTTAGAATGGACCCAACAAAGGAATAAGTGAACCCAATAAAGGAAATGGACCAGAATGAATGTGACAAGGCCCAAGCCCATTTAAAATGTTAAGTGAGGATCAAAAGCCCAAGAAGTTGGCATGTCACTCGAGTTGGTCGTGGGTCATTGGGTGGGGCCCACGCCCTTAATACAAAGAAATATATGAAAATGGCAATGATTAGTGTGGTAACTTGGTGGGTTAAGCTAGACACTAATATTTTTTAATCTAAGACAATTCGTAATTAAACCAAACCATCATACAAAATCAAAGCAAATAGTAAACCATAAAACTTTATAGTTCTCACATTCTACCCACTTTATAGGAATTTTGTCCTCAAAATTTGCTATTGCCTAGCTGTAAATAGATAAGGGTACTTCACTTTGACTTCATCCTCTTGCTCCCACATTGCTTCCTCAATGTTGTGGTTCCGCCAAAGGACTTTCACCTACGTACTCACCTTGTTCCTAAGCATTTTATTCTTCTTGTCCAAGAGTTGCATTGGCATCTCGACATAGGTGAGATCGCTCCTAAGCTCCAACGGCTCAAAGTCTAGAACATGGAACGGGTCTAGTTCATACTTCTGCAGAAGAAAAACATGCAACACATCATGGATGTTAGCAAGTTTTGGTAGTACACCACCCAGTAGGCCACAACTCCAATCCGTTCAAGGATCTCAAAAGCATAAGAACATATTTATTGACTGATTTTTTGTCAAAATTTTGTCAAGTAACCTTATGTATGTAATGAGTCTTAGAATCTGATTTGAAGTTGTTGTGGTCAATTCAGATTTGTAATTGGCAAACTTGAAGAAATAGGAGTAGATGTATTCTTATTGATCAAGGTGGAAGATTGAAGCATGTGAAGGGTTTTGAAGCTTATTCAGATTGCATTGGCATACAAAAATTACTTAGAAAAGTTTCAGAAGTGATTTTAGAGGTTTTAGAAGGATTTAAGGTAAAAATGGCAAAAAACATAAACATTCAGCAGAATGATCGATCGCTACAAACAATGAAGAGAAGAATGAACAATCACATATTAATTCAGCCCTATGCAAAACAAATATGAGAGTTATTGATCGATTGCTCTTGTAATCGATCGATCACTACTTACTCAAATTAAGACCATCCGATTTCAATTTCATTCATTTTTCAAGTACAAGTCCTAAACTAACTTAAGGGGCTATATATAAGGGTAAAGAAATCTCAAAATTTTAAAGAGGAAAAGCTAGATGAGAAAAGAGAAAGCTTGTTTACACCTTTGCATATTGTTTTCCAAAGGAGAATTCACTTAAGCTTTGTATTGAAGATCTATGGTGAATTGAAGAAGACAATCCACAACTAAATGAGATTATACACAGAGTATTCAAAGAGGAGTTGCAGCATGTATTCAATGGAAGATTGAAGATTTCCATAAGGCCAAAGTCAAGACAACAAGAGGTGCTTGTTGAAGAATAGTACGAGACAGAGACAAGGTAAGGAGGAGAAAATTTTAAGTATGTAAAGAAGACTTTGAGGCCAACAACAACGATCTAAGTAAGGGGAGCTTGTATTAGAGTCTAAATAAGGTTGGTGGTTTACTTGTGTCATATATTGTCTTCGTTTCTAGTGCATTGATTTGGTTCATTTGGAGCTGCCCTGGTTTTTTATCCTAATTGGGGTTTTCCACATGAATTGATATGTTCATGTGTGGATTGATTGATTGATATTTGAAGTGTAAAATTTAAGTGATCATTAGGTTTTAATCATTTCCACTTAATAAAAAAATTATGCACAAAGAGGATATAACTCTTAATTCTTACTTATCGAAGTACTAATTTTAAGAACAATCTAGTGATCCGCAAGGTCGATTAGATGGATATTAAACTCTCAAAAAGGTCTAATGAACCTAGGAGATAACTTTCCTCTCTTTCCAAATCACATGATGCCTTTCGAAGGTGAGATCTTCAAGAAAACATGAACACCCACTTGAAATTCCAAATATCTTCCACGTTTATCCCCATATCTTTTTTGCTAAATTTGAGCTAGCTGTAGTCGATCCCAAATAAGTTGAATCTTTTCAATTGAATATTACACAATCTCTGGCCCGATTAGGAGATGCTCTCCAACCTTACTCTAACAAAGAGGAGAATGGAAAGGACGTCCACATAATGTTTCAAAAGGTGTCATCTTGATACTAGCTTGATAACTGTTGTTGTAGGCAAACTCCACAACAGGTTAAGTGCTGCTCCTAACTACCTTTCTACTTGAGAATGTTTTCTTGGAGAATATCCTCCAAAGTTTGGATCTCATGCCACGGCTCTGCTTGACCCGAGCTGAACCCAGTCCAAGGGCCGGTCAGTGCACGGGGGTGACAAAATTTAATGGATTCTCGAATTTGTGGAAGACTTAGCCTCTCATACGGGCAGTTCAACTAATGGAGTAACACACCTCACGTCCTTTGAGCAAGCATAAGAAGGATAAAAAGGATAATAAAATAAACTATCTTAATCATCTTCACACACATTCCACATCATAATCTCTAGAGCCTACACATGGCTCAAAATATGAAAAGTTCAGAGATGTCTAACAACAACAAATAAACACGTGTAACATACATAATCCACCACAGGGTGTTGTCAAGTTCCAAAAATGAGAAAATCAGAAAGTAAAACACCATCAGAATGTGACGAAAGCTAATCCTATGGGTACCCATGTCGTTCCTCGTATAAAGTGTCCTACTCGTCTGAACATCGTGCCGTGCAACCCCAAAACAAATCATAAAATGGGGTGAGTACAAAACTTAGTAATGGTTCGATGACGGTAGCAAAATTAGAAAGATCATCATGACATAGCATCATGGCAATTCAGATTCATAAATGACATGGTATACCCTTTTCTGATTATCCCCTTACTAAACCCCTACTTACCCATAAGTAAAAGATCTAGCATGCATATAACACATATTAAGTTAGGGAATAAATAATCATGTCATGACTTAGCATCCATCCTACATAAGTAATGATCCTTATCCAAATCACAATCAAGCATAATATCACACATACTCCGCATGAGAAGTGTCTCTCACAAACTTTATTTACCATGCAATCCATATCACATAAACCTGCATAATAGTGCCTCAATCACACCATTCAGATCATGCATTCATATCACATAAACCAGCATAATGGTGTCTCAATCTGTCACGACCCTAATTTTTAAAACCCTTTTTAATACAGAACCATCGATAAATCACGATAATAATTTTTTTAATTAAATCAATTCAGTCAACTAAGTATCCAGGTCATAATCGTTGGAGTTCGTAAATACGGATAGAAATCATATTATATCATAAGAGTAACCAAAAATCCACAAATAAGATAACCATCCATCTAAGTGCAACCCATACATCTGTCTGGAAATAAGCAACAAATCAAAGTTGGCTCTCACGCCATTATTACAACCATTCAAAATGTATTGAAATAATAGAATTAAATCCTACTAGAGCTAAGTCATCCTCAATCTGATAGTCCGGTCCCAATCTCGCTAATCCTCACCAGATGATCCTACAAAACCGAGTCGCTAAGTACACTAATACCCAGTAGGAAAGCTGAATAAAATGAATGCAAAATGTTATTACATTTTATGCAAAACTGTTAAGTTTCCACTTAAACCAAATATCAAAACAATTATCATTATAATTTCCCCTTAGTTTTCCCCTCTTAGGAAAATCAATAACCCACATAACTTCATAGACAAACAACTTCATCAAATGTAATATTAAGTGACAAATGATACACACAATGGACCACCCGCTAAGGATGATCCACAATGAAACCCTGGAATCCACCAGGACCCTAGAATCCACCGGGAAGTACCATCTCCCAACCTAGCTCTTAAGGCCTGATTGGAGTGGAAGGGCATGGCCCTCAACTGCACCTGAACAGAAGTAATCAGAGGTGCCAACCAAGCAGGATGTCAGCAACCCTAACCTCAAATCAAATGGCTCATCAATAGAGCTTAGACTCATAGATCAACCCTAACCCCAATAGCCTCATCAAACTGGGTTAAGGCCCCCATAAACCATCCTTGGTTCATCAACCAAGTTAGTTGCCAGGTCAAAACCCTCATTCAATTTATAAACAGGTTTATGACCCCTCTAAGGGTAATTTTATTTTTATCTTAATTAGGTTTCAACCCCTAAACCAAAGCCTTCTACCCTTAACAATTATTCTTATGCATTGATTCTCAAGATGGAACTATACACATAGAACAAATTAATAAAGTCTAACAACTCATAAATAATTTAGTTATACTACTACTGGTGTTTCAGGCTAAAAAATAACTAAGAAGCCCAGCGTCTAAAGGTGTATTTTTTTATAACTCCCGAAGTGCACGATGGCGGGTGTTCGGCCCGAACGCGGCGGCCACTCCAGACCCTCCTAAGACCCAAGGCGGAGGCTTTGGAGTGGCAGACCACCATCAATTGGTGCCCGCCGCCACTTTCTTCCCAAACCCTCCTCAACATAGATTTCTAGGAGTCACAACAATAGAGCGTGGACACCCACAGGTGGGGCGCTATTCCGGCAGAGGTAGGGTTTGCCGGAGTGGGACAAGACCAGAGGTCCGAAGGCTCCCAGCATCGCCTCGGCCGTTCGTCCTGTGACTGTTTTCCTGCAATCTACAATTGAAAAAAAAACAAAGAAATCCTCTGCCAGAAATCAACTGCTCAAAAGGTTGGCAGAGCTCGTCCTTCAACAAACATGTAAAGCCGACAACTTTGGCTTTTAATCATGGGTTACACTCCGGCTATAACTGTAATATCCCTAATTTTACCGGGTTTCAAAATTTAAATACGTGGAAATTATGGTGTTTGACCTATTGACATTTTTATTAGAATAACTTTCTCCCTAGATAGAATTTGGGGCTGAAACTAATTCTATTGGAAAGTACACGGAAAGAGCTTCGAAACGCCACCAAGAACGCGTGAATCGGAGTCCAGATGAGGGAGAAACGACCGTCTGAAGTTGAACATATCGTGCAGGGCCCGTTTACCCGAATTAAACGTGAACTTGGGCTGTTTAAGTCGTTTTGAGGGCCCGATTATTTAGCATTCCGAAATTGGGTTTTTGGGACTCAATTTCTCTTGGGATTAGGGCTCCTAATCCCATGCCTATAAATAGGATTAATTAGGGCTTTTTGGGGGTCTTTTTGCCCGATTGGGGGAGCTTTTGACGGAAAGGAAGAAATTTTCCGGTGAGACTCCGGCGAAGCATTGGCAATGGTGGATCGACAACAACTCGACCGTAGAGGTAAAATTTCGATTTGAGAGCAATAGAGATGTTTTAATTAATTTTAATAAAAATTATATTGGTCTCTGCAATTACTGTTCACGTAATTGTGTGAACAGTAATTGATTCCCGTGCCGGAACAGTAGCGGCTTGACCCGGGACGCGGCGGCCCTCGCTTTGGCCTCGGCGGCCTGGGCTCCGGCAGCTGAGGCGGCGGCGGATTGCCGCTGCGCAGACCGCCGGATCTCTACTTTGAGAAAAAAAAAGGGGGGGATCGGAGCGGCGGCTTGGCACAGCTCCGATCGGAGGCGGGTCCTGGCTGGACGGAATCGCCGGAAGGTGGCGATCCGGTCAGGCCAGGCCCATCGGCCGGCCGTGGCGGCCTGCCGTCGCAGCACCTCCGGCGGATTAAAAAAAAAAGGAAATAAAAAGTGGCCGCTTTGTCTCCGGCCAGCCACCGGACGGAGGCAAGGCTGAGCCGTCAGATTCGCCGGGCGACGGCGATCCGACTTGCCTCGGCCTCGCCCGCCGGGATGCCTGGGGGAAAAGCGGCGCCGCCAGAGGCCGTTCGGCCTCTGGCTGGTCACGGGGAAGACGACCCTCGCGGGTCGTCTGCTCCCTGGACCGAGTCGGGTAGCCAAACCTGATCCGGTCCGGTCCTGTAAAAAAAAATAATAACTTATATTCTCAGAACCGGGTCCGGTTCAGGGGATTAATTGTGTCAAACAAATCCTAGAAAATTATTATTGTATTTGGAGAGGTTTGGGATTATTCTGACCGAGTTTCAGCTTGGGGAAAAATCCCAGAGATTGTGAAATGACCTTTTTACCCCTGGTAGTTAAGTTATCGTGTGAAAATCACTTACCTGATTTAGAGGCTCCGGTTCAAAGGCCTATGAGTTGATCTAAAAAGTGGAAAAATTCTCAGTGATAGTTTAATATGTAAACTAATTATAGGCTAAACCACTTATTGAGGAAAAATCCCAGTGAGTGGATAATTGACCCTTTTGTCCTTAGGGTTTATAGTAAACCATTAAGCAAACCTGGGTCGGTTCAAGGGGTTCATGACCCCGTCACATGCCAAGAAAATTACACAGAGTCCATGAAGGCCAGTAGTACCCTTGAGTTGAATTTTAGACCCATTAGATATCATTAAGGCCTTAAACCAAATGAGAGAACTACCCCTATGCAAACTGGCCCGCATTCGCATGGATGTTGTTAATGGGCCAATGTGATACTGAAATCTTTTGAGAGGTTAAAGAATTACCCAAGTGCATAGAGGACTGTATCCAATGTTGGATAATTACTCTAATGCCCTTGGGTGTATTACGATAAGTTTAATAAAATTTAATAAGATAACCCATGGAGGGTTAGGGCACGAGAGCTCGAGTAATTATAATATCATTGTTGATTTTGATTATTGATATTATGATCTGTTTGAACCTTTGTGGTTTTAACTGTTAATGTTGTTCTTTGTTTTGATTTTTGATATTGATGTTGTGATAGTAATTTATCACTAGTTGAGAATTATTGAAAGAATAATTATTTGGGGTTTGATAGCTTTGGATTGGGCAAGAATACCTAATCAAGATAAAGACTAAAATACCTCAGAGGGGTCTGGGACTAGTTCATACAATGAACAGTTCCTCCATTTGGGCAGGAGTGAGACGACGGACAATCGGGCCGGCCGGAGGAGGAGCTTGGCCAACGCGGCCAGGTTGGTTGCTGGCTGGAACGGCAAGGGGAGAGGCGGACACAACAGTCCGAGGAAAAGGCCCGGCCTGCCTCCCCGTCGCTGTCGAGTCAACTTCTCCTCCTCAATACGTGCGTGGCGCACTACCTCCCGCATGCTGGAACAGGGAAAATGGCGCATCTCCTCAGAAATCTCAGGCTTAAGTCCTCGCTTGAACGTACCCACCAGGGCGACCACTGGCCATTCAGGGAGGCGATTGGCCACCTTCATGAACTCGGTGTAGTAGGCGCGCACGGTGGATGTCTAGCGCAAGGAGGACAGCATCTCGTTGAAATCTTGGAACTCATTGGGGCTGAACTAGATGCATAATTCATCGGAGAAGGCGACCCAAGTTGGGTAACGCACCTCCTTCTCAAAGCTCTGATACCACACCGATGCATCCCCGTCAAGATGGAAGGCCGCTATGCACAGCCGTTCAGCCTCCGACTGCGTTCCCTGGTAGTCGAAAATTTTCTCCGCCTTGTAGAGCCACTCTACAGGGTCATCATCTCCGTTATAACGTGGAAATTGTAGACGGGCCAAACGAGGTTCTGCCCCACCCCGAAGTGCTCCACGGTGCCCTGGATACTCCTCCCAATCATCCTCCATCTCCTGGTAAAGATTTCGGGGAGGCGGCACCATTGGGGCATTTTCCCGAACACCTGGTGCGCCTCGCGAATCCCAGGCCTGGCGCTTCCCTTCCAGGGCATGATCGACGGTGCCAAAGCGTACACCGTCCTGAGTAAAGCGCATCTCGCGGTCAGCAGGCGCTGAGAAGTCAGAGCGGAGGAGTTCAGGAGCCTGGGACGGCCCCCCTTTCTCCATGGAGGCTGGTGGCCTGGACACCAGAGGGGGTGCGCGCTCAGCCTGGATCTGGGCTACAGCGATTCCCAGTGCATCAATCTTGGCCATGAGTTGCGCCATCGTGATCTCGCTGCCGGTTTGAGGTTCTGATTTTGGGCTGTTCGCAGAGACGAGAGTCTCTTTCTCGGGCTGATTCTCCGGGGCCGTGGCAGCTTGCTTGCCTTGAGCCATGGCCGGGGATCGTAAAAGCTCTGATACCAATGTTGTGCCCGGCGTAGGCACAATTGGTACGCAGGAGTTCTACGCAGGGAAAGGGAAAGAAGCTGGAAGAAAGGGAAAGGAATTCTGGAATTACTTCAATAACATACCAACAAAGGAAGAAGACGACCCCCTTTATGGGGAGTCGCGCCCCATCTTGGGAGTCGTGCCACTAGTAGGCCCGGTTCACCCGTGGTCCACTAGTGCGCCAGTTTCTACAGCTTCTACTAATCAAAGTTACAATAATCAACTGCTAACTAGCCTACTGACATAATAAAGAACTAAAATAAAAGAAATACTATCCACTAGTGCACCCGTGCACAACAATGGGGAAACTAGAACACGTGGTAGCCGGTGCACGAAGGCATACCACTTTGGATTCTCAGGGTCTAGGTTTGACTATCTCAATAAATAAATCTCAACAGCATCAACAATTCAGATCGACTCAACCCGGGGAGTAACCATGTTCAACACAGAAACTCAAATCAAAATCAGGTGCTTTTGGACTAGCCAAGTTTTGATTAAGCGAGCGAGCGATTAATCCGGCATGCAATCTCACATCATTGCATCCAATCGATCTCATTCAAGAAATTCGCTTCATAATGCATGCAACATGATACATACGCGAGCAATCCTTACGTGAACTCCAACACATGGAATGTCCTCCTATCAGTCCCCACATGCATCATATTCGAGTCATAAACAACCATGATTTCAAAATAAATTCCCCACATGTGTGTGTTCATACATTCCTAAGCACATGACCATGCTTGACAATAGCTTGCAAGGCAATAAACACATGCTTTGATAAAAAAAAAAGCTATTGGGAAGGTATGATAAGGATGTAGGAAAATATGGAGCATGTTTAAGTATTATTTGGAAATACATGTTGATGGTTAAGCATGTTAGTATGATTTATCTTGAATCTACAGTTGATGATTTCTTATGTTTAAGCATGCTTCCAGTAAGGTTATTGTATGACAATGAACTAATGTGTCTTCTTATCGTATGAATAAATTGTGGGTGAATGGTGATACTATGTTCTAGTTTTATGCGTGGATTAAATATGTTTGTAGGAATTGAGTATTAGACTCCACTTGATTGAAATGATGGTTTTGAATGGATTTCCCCATGATTTTAGTTAGTAGTTATCTAACTCAAAATACTCCACATAAACATTAAAAACATCAATTGGAAGTAAAAATACCAAAATAAGTATAAAAAATCCAAAATGCCCAATTATGCTATGTAGCCGATCGATCAACCATTAACCCCGATTGATTGCCATAAGGGCAAATTTGAGTCTTCTTCTTCTTTTCAAAATTCTATCCAAGACAACATTAATGAAACTTAAAACCTTCAATCAAAGCCTCAAATATCATAAAAATTCAATTAAACATTCCAGTATGCTAAATCAACTTATTTTAAATCAAAACCCTAAGAAATCAAGGCAAAAGATTAACTTTTTATTAACCTACAATTAAATCCCTAAATATGAAACCAATTCAAGAAAAACACATAAAAATCAAGATTTTTCAAACATAGCAAGGCTGAGATTAAAACCTATTACTTTTCACCTTATTTTGAGTCGGGTTAGCTCATTAATCACATCCGAAACCTCTAATAACTTTCCACTTTGGGCCCTATAGGGATTAGACACTAGATTCCTGGCTCAGCTCTTTCCCCAAATGGGAATGGGGTCAACCCTTTCCTTTTATAGGAAATAATGGGGTAGACCTAATTAAAACTTAGGGTGTAAATAGAATTATAAACTAAAAGTAGGTAATTTAGCCATTTAAACCTTAATAAGGACTAGAAAAATTCTAAATTTTTTCTAATGACTTGTTTTAATGTCTAGGATGTTTTAGACCAAAAACCCTAAATTCGACCGTGGGGACACAGGGGGGGTCCCGCCAAACCCTAATTTTTAAAAATTTTAAGAATATTCCAAAAATTCATAATTCACCTAAATTAACTTAAAACTCATCAAAGTAAAGTTAGTTTTGATTAAAACCTTTGGAAACCACCTTTATTTTTTAAAATCATCTAAATCGATAAGAAAATGCTTAACATAATGATGATTAAATAGGTGGGGTATAAATAGAATTTAATACTAAAAATAGAAAACTTGCTTATTTTAAGCCCAAATTGATGTATAAAAATTTTGAAATATTTATTTAGTGTCTTAAGATGTTTTTAGGGTTTTTTAGGACCTATCATTCCAATTTCGCACGTGGGGCACACATCATGTCCCGCCTCTTAATTTTATGGAAAAAATAGTCAAAATTTTTAAAAATTACAAAAAAATCCCAATTGACTTATCTTAACATAAAAAACCATCAAAGTGAATAAAATTTTGATAAAAACCTTTGTTAATGACCTTAATTTTAAAAATTGTCAAAACCGATCAAAGTTAACATTGAATCACACCATAATTACTAAATCAAATAAAATAAATCAGTTGAGTTTAGGGATCTTACAAAGATATACTTCAAACTCTTGTAGTTTGTGAACACTTCAAACTCTTGACCATAAAGGTAATCCCTCCAAATCTTTAGTGTAAAGACCGCTATTGCTAGCTCTAGGTTATGTGTTGGATAGTTTCGCTCATACACTCTAAGTTGATGAGAAACATAAGTTACCACTTTCCCATGTTACATCATGTAACGACCCAACCCGAGCCGGGCCCACAAAAAAACACTAATACAAAATTTCTTTCCTTGAGCTAGAAATCATCATCTATGTGCAAGAGGTAAAGTATTCGTCTACGTACTACGGAGCTTCAAGCTTTCCCATACGTAGACTTAAGTTGTAACAGACACATACACACAACGAAGCTTCATAGTTTGTCGCGTGTAAAACAAAATAAAACATATACTTATAATTGATTTGGATCGGGCCAATGTTGTCTTGCCGTTGGTTGCCTACGTACATATTGGATATTATTCCAATACGATCGGATCCGAATGTAGTTCTACCTAATGGCTAATACATACAACAAGCATCACAAATGATATTTAATTGGAGTTATATAAAAATTTGTCATATATCGAAGTCAAGCGGAAATTAATAAGCCAACGAAAACGTACATCTCACTCTACCATAGAGCGGGATCAAGACTACATACACATGTCTTGCTCCATCACTGAGCCGAGATCAAACTCATACACATACTATACGTCTTGCTCTACCCTAGAGCAAGATGGAAGATAAATATGTCACATCAAAGCATAGCAGATTAGAGCACAAAAGGGTCATGGCATAACACACATCCTAATTTACCACATGCAGCTCTTAAACAAGATGTCAGAAATACTTACTCCCCTCATGTCTCGTAAGGTAACGGTATTTCGAGTTGCTCATTCCTTCTTCGCGTCCTCCCCTTAGGATCCAAAGGTAGTGAACAAAGACTCCTCTAGCCTTCATACGTTCCTTGCCTTACATGGAAAGATATCTCACGAATGCTCCCATTCTCGGAGACTTCTTGTTTTCTGTGCCAGTGAATGGCACACAAATCCTGCCCTACTCGGGGATGTTCCTCATGCATCGTGTGACGCCCCGACCCAAGAATCGACCCGGGCCGAGGGTCCGAAATCAATAAAAACCAATTGAAAACCAGAACCAAGAGCGGCACACTCTGAGTGCGAGAGTCTTTTCGTTCCTCTACGTGCTACGGAACTTTAGCACTCCATTGCACGTAGGCAAGAACTGGCCTAATTATATAACTAATTCGGACCGGGCCAACATTGCATTGCCGTTGGTTGCCTACGTACATATCGGATAACATCCGCGATGTTACTCCGATAAGATCGGATCCGGACGTAGTTCTGCCTATTGGCTACTACATACAACCGGCATACCAAAAACACATACGTATAAAATATGTATCTCCGAATATTTAATCGGAGTTATACAAAAACCCGATAAAACACTGGCAACACACATCTCACTCTATCATAGAGACGAGCACCACACGACCACCACAACATGCCTCGCTCTATTCCAGAGCGGATGCATCACATTCACACGTCTCGCTCCATCACTGAGCCGAGAACGAACACACACTACACGTCTCGCTCTCCCGTAGAGCGAGACAACACACATCATGACATAAAAGCACACATCATATCATATAAGCATAGCAAACATATGGATCATATCATAACACGTCATAACTAGCACAAGTCGTTAAATAATTAAAATAGGAAGTAAGAAACTCTTACTCCCCTGATGTCTCACGAGGTAGCAGTATTCAGGCTGCTCATTTCTGGGCGTCCTCCCCTTCCGGAGACAGTGGACATAGCCTCCTCTTGTCCCGGTTCATTCCTCTCTTCTAGGAACGCCAACTTGAGGGATGGACTATGCCATTACGTAGATCACCCTCGAATTAGCTAGGAACAGCTCAAGAATGACTCGAATTGGACTTAAAATGAGTGAGAAACGAAGAATAGAAGTTTCTAAACGTGGGAGAGAATTCTCCTTCCTTCCTTTCTTCTGGATGTCAAGGATGCTATTTATAGAAGAATTGGATAGATGTGAGGTTGACACGTATCAACCCTATCCGCTTTGTCAGCAATCCTATCCACTATCAATCCTATCCGCTTTGTCAGCAAGCCTATCCACTATCGATCATATCCGCTTTGTCAGCAATCCTATCCACTATCAATCATATCCGCTTTGTCAGTAGTCCTATCCACTGCGTCGTTGATCCTATCCAGAAAGATATTATTTTATTAAAATAATATCTTAACCTCAAAACGCGATAACTTTCAACCTTAACGTTGGAATCGCACGCCCTTGATACCGATGGACTCGTGTCGACGAGCCCTTCGAAATAAGACCAAAACATGGGTAGGTCATCCTGCACTTTCAAAGTGGGTCCCGCCCATATGACATTTTTTCCTGAGGTCGGAATCGTGCGTTCTTAGTACCGATAGACTCGTATCGACGAGCCCTTTGAAACTAAACCACACATGGGTAGGTTATCCAGCACTTTTCGACGAGGCCCCGCCCATGTGGCACACTTCCCGAGGTCATAACTTTCATTCCCGACCTCCGTTTTGTGTGTTCTTTGATTCGTCACGCTCGTTACTTCAAGCTCTACCCAGATACGGGGATTTTACCTAATGAAACCCCCTAACACTAACCTCAAATTACTAAATTACCCTTAACCCACTCGGGTTAAACATAACCGGAAAACGGGTCGTTACACATTGTGGCTCTTCAGCGAAAGATAGAGCCTCCCCTACTCTGGATTGCTTCTCTGGTTGTGGGCTGGCAACTTCGGATGGAACCCCGTCTTGCTCTTGGCCCCTTTTTCTTACTCTGGTGCCCGAGGACAATGGCTATGGCCTTTCCTTGTCTCGGGACATTTTTTTCCTCATATGAATCACCAACTCAGAAAATGGACCCCTCCATCGCGAAGAGCATACTTGATTTAGTCCAGAACGCCTCTTGGATGGACTAAATCGGAGCTAGGATGCTCAGAAACAGAGAAAAAGAAGATTATCGGTGCTCAAGGACAACGGGCAGAACTTCTCCTTCTCTTAGGGCATTTCCTCTTCATATGGTCTCCAACTCGAAGAATGGACTGCTCCATTGCGTAAAGCACGCTCGATTTACTTAAGAACGCCTCTTGAACGACCTTAATCAGACTCAGAACAGTTAGAAACGAAGGAGGAGAAGAACTGCTCAGAAATTGGAAGAAAAAGGGGTATAAATAGGCCCCCGAGCCACCGAAACCACGGCGCCGCGGTAACGCACAGGTCGCTCCAGCGCATTACGTGGGTCACTCCCGTGCGTGGAACCGCGGTGCCCGTGGTGCCATTTTTCCGTGACACTGTTGTGAACGTCATAAGGGCCTATTATTAGGTAATTATGTAATAAGGGGCGGCAGCAACCTGTTTGCCTCTTGCCATGGCCGGGGATCGATAGAGCTCCAAAACCAATGATGTGGATGATTGTCCAGAAGCATGGAGTAGTGTAGGGAGACCGGGAAAGGGAAGAGTGGATGGCATGGCCATCGGACAGAAAGAGAAAACGATAAGAAAACTAATAATTCACTTCATTCATAATCAAATCAGGGCATAACCCTTACACTTAAATAGACTGGCTAAGTGGGCTCACTAACAAGCACCTAAGGCCCATTAGCATAATTAAAGGAAAACACTAATTAAATTACCTAATTACCTAAACACACCTTATTACATAATTACCTAATAATAGGCCCTTATGATGTTCACAACATTCCACCCAGCTTCCGCATCACCTCGTCCTCGAGGTGACCTAAAACTCCAAGCATTGGGCTCACCAAAGCTCCGCTTCGAACAGCCGGTCCGGAACCGTAGATGAGACACGCAAAATGATGGAGATAGTGGGTCACTACTCATAAGCAGACGTGCAGAAGCCAAAGCGAACCTGATGGACGTGCAGTTAACTAAATCCAAGGGCAAGACATAGCTGTGGGCGGCATAGACGGAAGATGAAGAAGGCGGCAGAGCAAAGGAGCGGTGCGGCTTGCTGGGTGTACGACAACATGGGGTGCCTACACAGGTCTCCAACAAGTGGGGTACCATAGAGACTACAGGGCCCCCCAAGACAGCCCACAGAGGGCATCAGATAGCATTATGAGTGGCCCACAGAGGCTAGCGGACATCAGAAGTAACAGGGTCAAATAAGTGCAGCAATCAACTAGAGACGATGGTGTAGGGTGAGCTGTTGACCAACATGAAGCATGGAATCCCGGTATGAGGTGGAAGCTTGGAGTTTTAGGTCACCTCGAGGATGAGGTGATGCGGAAGCAGGGTTGAATATTGTGAACGTCATAAGGGCTTATTATTAGGTAATTATGTAATAAATGATATTTAGGTAATTAAATAATTTAATTAGTATTTTCTTTTAATTATACTAATAGGCCTTGGGTGCTTGTTAGTGAGCCCACTTAGCTAGTCTATTTAAGTGTAAGGGTTATGCCCTGATTTGATTCTGAATGAAGTGAATTATTAGTTTTCTTATCGTTTTCCTTTTTTGTCCGATGGCTATACCAACCACTCTTCCCTTTCCCGGTCTCCCTACGCTGCTCTATATTTGTAGATAATCATCTACATCATTGATATCAAAGTTCTATCAATTCCCAACCATGACAAGAGGTAAATAAGTTGCTACCGCCCCTGAAATCCAGCCCATGAAGGAGACTGAAGTTTCAACGGACAGCCCCTCAGTTGCTACCACGGCCGTTCTGATGCCTGCAGACGATTCCATGCTGTTCTGATGCCCACAGACGATTCCATGCTGTTCTGATGCCCACAGACGATTCCATGCGCAACTCGTTACCACGGTGAAAGTATTGGCCGCAGACATTGCACAGATCAAGGCAGCATAGTCCGCGTCCACAACATCCATCCTCGCCAGATCCCAGACAGCCCAGGTGCCGTCCCAGGTTGCACCACCAACAATGGTGGAGATCGAGACCAGCGGCGGCCGGCCGGAGGAGGAGAAGGTCCCCCTAAACCCGAATCCGAGCCATAAGACAGTGAAGACGAAGGTCCTGGACAGTGGATTTGGCGTGAACAGAGAAGCATGTGAGCGAAGATCAAACCATGGCTTCCGCCGCGCCAGCCAGAACTTCCGCCAGTTCACTGGTTCTGCAGAGGGCGTGGGATTTCCTTGTTCGGCAAAGGAGAAGGTGTTTCTGTAAGGCACGCCGGACATCACAGCTAGCCATCATAGACAAAGCTGGCCGCTTTGCCCTGCCCTCTTGCTGCCGAAGTGGCTTGCGCTCCAGTCGCCGCTCAAGCCAGCAATGTCGAACCCCCAAACTCCCTGTTTCACTGTCGGAAGCAGGGGAGGTGTACTCCTCCGCAGCATTCTCCTGCGTCCATGGCCGTCCTGGCGCTTGCATCGACACTGGAGCACAAGCAGCGATTTTATGGGGGAACCGGGCCAACCGTGCTTCCCTCGGTCCCGGCGGCAGGGGCCCAGTCTGTCACCTTCGTCGATGCCAGGAACAGCTGGGTCCACAATGGGGTCTGGACCGCGGGGTGAAGAAGGAGAAGAAGCTCTGCCCGCTCCTCGTCCTCTCCAAGCCCGGCAAGACCCTGCCGTCTCAATCACCGCCGATCGCAAGGCCCAACTCGATTTCCCCATTCATGCTATCAAATTCCTCCGCCCATTCACCTCCGCCGAAGCTGTAGCCGCCGTGGTCATGCCGGATGCGCAGTCGATGTTTCCTTTCTCAGAATCGTCACAATCTTCGGGCCTGGAGCAAACTTTCCTTGTGGGAGAAGATGCTACCCTGATCACACGGGATTGCCTTGGACATTTGCTGCGGATTTTGCTTGCTGGGGGCATAGCGCTATTGGTCATTCCAGATTTTACACCGGACCACAAATTCTGGGCTTTGATGGCAAAAATTCTACTGCTCGCTGATACAAATTTCCTGAGCAGGATTTTCGCTGGGAAATTGATCACTTCTGGCTTCTCTTCCGATCGCTGCTCAGCATCACAGAATCCGGCCACTACCTCCAGCTTAATTAACGGTGAACAATCCAGGATTCACTTCCTGGCCTTGATCTTGGGGAAATTTCATTGCAACCGGGTTTTGCTTTACCTGGCTGGAGAAAATGCCAGTCGTTTTAGGGAAAAGGGTGGCCAGATCGCAAGAGATTGCTCTGGCAGTTCGCTGCAGATCTCTTTGGCTGGAGGCGTTGCCCTCTTGGTCCTTCAGACCCCAATCGTCCGTAGAAGGGATTTCTTTCCGGGATTACGATCGCTACCTAGGCTTATTTGCAGAAGTTTCCTCTAGATTGGCCGCATGAATCCCGAATTCCACTTGTCTTTGGCAATACTATTTTCATCGCGATTTGAAGAAGGGATATGTTGTTATCACTCATGTCATAAACAGATTCGGATGCATCCGGTTTGCGGGTCCGTAGTCAGCCCAAGTGACCGTTCAACCGAATTTGGGTTAACTCAATTATGGCCGGTTTGGGCGGTGTCAACCTCACGAATTTGGCGAGTGCCCTGTGCTAGCCGCCTTCTTATTCGTGCTGTTGTGTTAGCCGCCTTTTTATTCTAAGCCGAAACTAGTCTGCTGGGATAGTTCTTATTCATGCTGTTGTGTTAGCCGCCTTTTTATTCTAGCTGAAACTAGTCTGTTGGGATAGTTCTTGCTCCATGCATCCGCCCGCTCTACGTTGGTCAATGGCTCACCCAACACCATTGTCTCTAATTGATTGCTGCACTTATTTGACCCTGTTATTTCTTATGTCTACTAGCCTCTGTGGGCCACTCATAATGTTGTCTGATGCCCTCTGTAGGCTGTCTTAGGGGGCCTGTAGCCTCTATGGTGCCCCGCTTGTTGGAGACCTGTGTAGGTACCCCATGTTGTCATACACCCAACAAGCCGTAACGCTCCTTTGCTCTACCGCCTTCTTCATCTTTTGTCTATGGCGCCCACATCTATGTCTTGCCCTTAGATTTAGTTAACTGCACATCCATCAGGTTCGCTTTGGCTTCTGCACGTCTGCTTATGAGTAGTGACCCACTATCTCCATCATTTTGCGTGTCTCATCCACGGTTCCGGACCAGCTATTCACAGCGGAGCTTTGGTGGGCCCAATGCTTAGAGTTTTAGGTCACCTCGTGGACGAGGTGATGCGGAAGCGGGGTAGAATGTTGTGAACGTCATCAGGGCCTATTATTAGGTAATTATGTAATAAAGGGCATTTAGGTAATTAGGTAATTTAATTAGTATTTTCCTTTAATTATGCTAATGGGCCTTAGGTGCTTGTTAGTGAGCCCACTTAGTCAGTCTATTTAAGTTTAAGGGCTATGCCCTGATTTGATTATGAATGAAGTGAATTATTAGTTTTCTTATCGTTTTCCCTTTCTGTCCGATGGTCATGTCATCCACTCTTCCCTTTCCCGGTCTTCCTACGCCGCTCCATATTATTAGGTAATTATGTAATAATAGGCCCTTATGACGTTCACAACAGGCACCCGCAGTAACGTGGGCACACGTATCGCGTCGGTCCGCGCAGCTCACCGTTTTTCTTTTTTTTTCTTTTATTATTATTTTTATATAAAACCAAATCTTTAAAATCGTGTAACTTCCTACCCCGGATTCGGATTTGCGCGTTCTTGGTACCATTAGACTCGTATCGATGAGCCCTTCGATATTAACCTACTTAAAGCATTAAATCGTGCTCTTTCTAAGTGGGTCCCACCTATATTGCTTGAAGGTCGTAACTTCTGGTCCCGACCTCCATTTCGCCCGTTCCTTGATTCGTTACGCTCATTTTTTTTAGCTCTACTTAAATATGAAAGTTTCAACCTTTGAAACCATATATAATTTATTAGAAAAAGTAATAATTACTTCTAACCCCCTTAGTTAGACGTAATCAGAAAAGCGGGGTATTACACATCAACATACAACCCATGTCTTTCTATGAAACATCACTATAGATAACAAATCATCCACTCCCCGAAGTTAAGGGTAAGTGTAGCGCCCCAACTTTTTAATTAACTTAGGTGTCGGAGTGCCGCCAATTCGTAATAATAAATATGGGCCACGTCGAAAATTAAAGTCGTGCAACATCTAGGTGTGGGTGAGTATAATTATACCAAATAGATAGAGTTAAATTCTACTAGCGTGCTAAAACATAAAACATAAATAAATATGCATAAAATATTCTCATAATAATTTATATTCAAAAATTGATTCAAAATAATATTATCGCGTAATATAATCCAACACACTTCTTATACGAAAAGTCAGATAAAATAGTTCTTCACATAATTAGGTAAACTTGGATAAATCGTCTGTAACATGAATCCGATAAATAATTTAAAATCATATAAATTATTCACTAAATATCACTGATACCAAAGCACATACACCCGTGCTCGTGGGGCAACACGATCAAAATGAAAGAGGTCTTCCCACAATATCTCATTTCATGGGCATGCCATATGCCACAATAGGCAGTACCTAGGAGTCATAACTTTGATATATTTTGGGCTTTATACCAAAAAGTTACCCTTCAAAACCAATGCTAGTATTTGGGATTTATACCACAACTATCCTTCAAATTCAATCAAAATTAATCGTAATATCATTTAAATAATAATAACATTTTAAGTACGTATTACAATGAAATCCCTCAAAGAGGTGTACGAGATGCTATTACTACAGCGTTTATCTGACCCCTAGTATATACCATCATTTTCAAAATAATCATTCATAAAAGAAATATGAAGTAGTATGGTCTACTCATAGCATGGAATTACAGTGAAAAAACACCTACTATTTGTTCTTGAAAATCACCGGAGTAATGGCCGGCGATCAGACTGTTGCGTCATTCCCGGGCTTAGGAGAGGTGGGTGAAAGCTCCCCTCATGCTCAGAAGCAACGGATGGAGCCTTCCCTTATGCTAGAAATAATTCTTCTTCTGGATCGGAAGTGGCAGACAAAGTCTCCCCTTCAACTAGGATGTTTTCTTCATCCCGGCCCAAAAGCGGCGAACAAAGCCTCCTCTTACCCCGGGTCATTTTCCCCTTTACAGTAGTTAACTTGGAAAATGAACCCATCTACAATGTAGAGTGCCCTTGAATTAGCTAGGAATGGTTTTTAAACAAAAAGAATCGAGCAAGAAACGGCTTAGCAACGGGGTTTAGAAGTTTGACAAAGGGCAAAGGTTAGAAGAGAAAAGAGGAGAAAGGGGTGGGGCAAATTGGAAACCCCTCCCTCTCTTTAAATAGACACACTCGGCCTTGGATACATGACATGTCTCACACATCCAACGCCCATATGTGTAAGATCCCTAAACTCTAGCTGATTTAATTAATTTTATTTAGTGATTATTGTGCAGTTTAATGTTAACTTTGATCGGTTTTGACTATTTTTGAAATTAAGGTGTTTAACTAAGGTTTTAATTAAAAAAAAATTCACTTTGATGTTTTTTATGTTAATATAATGAAATACAATTTTTTCTAGAATTTTCAAAAATTTTGACTATTTTTTCCAAAAGTTAGAGGGGACCCGCCAAGGGCCCCATGTTTGAAATTGGAATGATGGGTCCCAAATGACCCTAAAAACATCTTCATACAATAATTAAATGTTTCAAAATTTTTAAACATCAATTTGGGCTTAAAATAAGCAAGTTTTCCATTTTTTGTGTTAAATTCTATTTATACCCCACAAATTTGTTAGGTCTACCCTAAAGCCCACTATAAATAGAAAGGCACAACCACTTTCCTATTTGGGAATGGCTGGAATCTGGAGCTTAGGAGGTCCTAATCACTATTTCTAAAGAAGGAAAGGTGATTAAGGTAAAAATTAGCTTGATGTTTCATTAATCACTTAGGGTTTCTCCTAAACTTTCTAAATTTCTTCTTTGGCTAAGGTTTAATCTTGATTTCTACCCATAAAGGTACTGATTTTAACCTTTATTTCAAACCCTTATGAAAGGAATTTTGTTTTTGAACTCAATAAACCCTAGATCTATTTTCAAGAGATTTAGGCATTTTAAGCGGATTTATGTAAGTATTAACAAAACCCAATTGTGGGTAGGATTTGAAGGAGTGGGAGCATCGATTTCAAGTCAAGAAGTTCACTGAAGGTAAGAGATTTTGTCCTATATAGGTATGCGATTTCATATTTGAAGTGTGGTGGAGTTTTATGTGGGTTTGCATGTAGTTGAGCATTAATGGTGGATTTAGAAAAGCTTAATCTTTCTTGCAATTTCTCAGTGTTTGTGTTTATGAATGGCTAGATTTACTGTTTCCTAAGCATGGATTTCATTATTATGATGTTTGGGAGTGAGATTTGAAGATTTAAGATGTATATGTGTATTTTCGATTTTGGGTTTGAAAGGAAGAAGACGAACCAGGATTTCTGTTATGGTGATCGAACGACCATGTAGATCAATCGAACAACAAGGCATTCAAATGGCCCTATAGGGTGTTCGAACGCCAATATAGCATATTGGTGATTTTTGTTATTTTGCTCATTTTCATGTTTTCCCTCTTAAGTACTATTTTCTATGACTATGATGAGTAATTTATGCTAGAATAAACTACTGGAAGGGCATGAATTTGATGTTGGAAGCTATGATGAATGTTTAAGTATTATGTGAATTACATGTTATTCGGTTAAACATGCTATGATTTCTTATCTTGAATCCATTTGGAGTGATTCCTCATATTTTAAGTACGATTCTAGCAAGGTTATAACATGAGAATGGATTTGTATGCCTTCACATATTATGATTAAATTATGGTTGAATGATGGTACCATGTCTAGCTTTGAGTGTGGTAATGAATGTGCTTACCTAAGTCTAGCGTGAGGTTGCACATGATTCGAATTGTATTTTTCAATGATTTTCACTCATGATTTCAGTAAGGAGGTATGATTAAACGTGAAAGAGCATGTGTGTAGTATGTTGATGTGTTATTTATAATGTATGTTTATATGCTTAGAATTATATATTTTTACTATGTACACACACATGTGGGGGTAATCATGGTAATTATTGATACTTATGATTAGATATGATGCATGTGTGGCTGATGGGAGCACGTTCTATGAATTATGATTCATGTAGAGATTGCTCATGTATGTACCATGTTGCATGCATCATGAAATAGATTTTATAAATGAGACTTTATCGAGATTAGCCATTGTTGATCGATTGGATGCAATTGTGTGATATTGCTTGCCGGGTTAATCGATTAGAGGCTTATCAATTCGGTTTTACGTTCGAAAGGATGGGGTTTCACTTCCCTCAAAGATGGGTTTTCCTCTCCATATTGAGAAGAGCATCAATGCTATAAGGGGAATAAAATTATTGAGACCATCTGGACCCTGAGAATCTAGTCTAATGTAGCCAAGTGCATTAGCTTACTAGGGGGTAGTCTTCCCTGTTAGGGAATTTACCCAAATTGTGTAATTCCTTCAAACTTTCCAATCGAGGATCTTTAGAGTGAGCAGAGACTGCTTAAGCTTCGGCCGATTAAGCAGGGTTGATGTTTTTATTGATATGCATGATGTGATTGCATGTTAGAGACACTTCTCATGCCGGTTAGATGTGATGAATATGCATGATGTGATTGCATGTTAGAGACACTTCTCATGCAGGTTAAATATGATGAATATGCATGATGTGATTGTGTGTTAGAGATAGTTCTCATGCAGGTTAAATGTGATGAATATGCATGACGTGATTGTGTGTTAGACATTTCTCATGCAGGTTAATGGTT
This sequence comes from Saururus chinensis, assembly GCA_035235625.1. NCBI lineage: Eukaryota > Viridiplantae > Streptophyta > Magnoliopsida > Piperales > Saururaceae > Saururus > Saururus chinensis. The sequence goes on from CP141146.1 coordinate 39,813,769, forward strand.
ATGGATATGTATGATGTGATTGTGTGTTAGAGACACTTCTCATGCAGGTTTAATAGTTATGGATATGCATGATGTGATTGTGTATTAGGGACACTTCTCATATAGGTTAATGGTTATGGATATGTATGATGTGATTATGTGTTAGAGATACTTCTTATGTAGGTTAATGGTTATAGATATGCATGATGTGATTTTGTTGGAGACATGTGTCATGTAGGTTGAATGTTATGAAGGAGAATGAGTATGCATGGATATGTATGGTATGTTTGAAATACTTGCATGCAGGATAATTGTGTATGAGTAAGTATGGTTATGGTAAGGAAAGTAATCATTAATGAGATATTGTATAATATGTAGATTTGATGGACCATGTTGATGTGCTCAACTGCATAGACCTTTTACTTTTTTGGGGCAGCATGGACCTTTTACTTTTTTATTTTTTAAAATTTTTAAACGTGCATAATTCCTTACCCTGAATTCAGAATTGCTCGTTCTTGGTGTCGTTGTACTCGTATTGATGAGCCCTTAGAAACAAGGCCACACAAGGGCATGTTTTCTCACTAATTTAAAGTGGGCCCCACCTATGACATGCTACTTGAGGCAATAACCTGCTATCTCGGTGCCCGATTGATAAGTTCTTGGGCTAGATACGTTCGTCTCTAGGAAGCCTATCAAATACTTTAGGGCTCATCCGAACAATTCAAGATCAAAATGGTCCAACTTTTAGAAAAACCGGCTATTGGGCCCTAAAACTTGCTAATGGGCACAAACGTTCAAATTTCAAAACATTGAAAATCTGGGGCTTTACAAAATACCCTCCTTACAAAATTCTGGGGCATTATAGTAATGTATTCTTAAAATCACACTAATATCCATAAAACCGAATTAACAAAAATGCAATTAAAACATGGGTTTATTTCCCCATTAGCTGCACATGTATCTTTTGGAGATAACAATTGAGCAAAAAGGGTATACTCCTGTAAATTATAATTTAATTTCTCTATAAAAAATGAAAGAGATAATATTATATTATTTATCTTATTTTGAAAAGAAATTACCTTCGATGATTACATTAGATGACTGAGCCCCCTTAGCGGCGATAGCGAAAACTCAACCCTCAACTCTAGGTTCCTAATTAATCTTAGCCTCCATTTGATTTAACTTTTTCGGGCAATCTCAAACCTTGTGTTCTTGTTCACCGAATGAAAAATAGAATCCTTCGGAAAAGTAGCAAGGTCTGATAGGGTGAAATTGATTCCACCTAAGACATTTCTCTGTTTTCCTTTCCTCTATAGATAGAGGTTGTGCTTCTGTCAGTTTCTGCAACTTTTGGTTATTATTACTATTGTTGAACAGAGACTTCCATTTACCCTTGTCAAACTTAATGTCACTTCTCTGGCCTCAGTTAGCTCGCTCTGCTAAAAATTCCTTGTGGTCTTGTTTGAAAATAGAAGCCAACTCCACTGCTTTAGCAAAAGTGGTGGGTTGGAAGCCTACATCTCTACTTTGCACGCCATTATTCAACCCTCTTACGAATTTTTGCGCCTTCTTTAGCTTGATAGGATAAGTGTCAAGAGCAAAATGTTGAAGTTGGACAAACTTTTTCTCATATTGGCCAACCGTCATCCCACCTTGCTAAAGATCTAGAAATTCTTTTTCTTTCTTCCCCTGGACATGAGGACAAAAATACTTGTCATACATAACTTCCCAAAACTCTTTCCATTTGATGTTATCGTTGTCTAGGAAGAAGTCCCTCTTTGTGGTAAGCCACCAAAACACGACCTCTCCCGTCATGGTGAATGTGGCTATTGACACCTTCCATTCTTCCGGTATCCCCATCACCTTGAAAATTCGTTCTATTTCAAAAGCCCATTTTTTTGCAGCTTCGAAGCCATCTTCGCATGTAAAGGCAGGTGTGATCTTCTTAAATCACTATGGCAAGTTGTCAATTTCACTTGGGTTGCTTTCTACCGCTTTCTTGGGCTGACCAACTTGATAACCTTGTGCTTGGAGCCGCTCAATCATCTTTTGCATCATTAAATCAAGAAAAATTGAAGTAGTATCATTGGTCACTAAAACACCATGAGGTGTGGTATCAACCGGGGTGGAGCTATCGGATGGTAACACATCCTCCCCACTAGTAGGTAACATCTAAATACGGTTTTTAATCAAAATATTTATACTTCCAAACTAAACATAGATATCAAAATTATTAATCTAATTATATACATATTAATAATAAAAGTTTAGGTTTTTAAATCAAAACATTACTCCTCACACATACATATTTATTTAATTAAAAAGATCAAATAAGATCATATCTATATGTAGTTCTGCCTAGCAGTTAATACCATTTTATGGAGTATAAAATCAAATAAATTTATCTTAAAATCAACTAAATATTTTATTTGCACAATAAATCATTTATTTAAAAAATTAATTAATTAATTAATTCACAAAATTAGATAAATCATTCATCCATAAAATGTTGCATACCAAATGACTTACACTCATGGTACAATGAGAGACATAAAGACAAAGATTTTCTATTGATATCCTAATTCCTATGTGCATTAGAGTCAAGTGTAGCATATATCTAGAATTGATAATTTTTGGACTTTATACTATATAACTACCTAGAGTGTTCGAAGACCCAAAACACATGAAGGCTTTCAAAATTAATAATTTTTTACCTTTATACCAAATAACTACTTAGAAAGTCTAAAGAACCAAAACATAAAAAAAACATTAAACAAACATAAGGTCTTTTCAAAATAGAATTTAATATCTCATTATAAAATAATAATAAAACCTCATTATGACACCTTAATGATACAAATTTTCAAAACAAAGTTATGAGATAGCCCCAAAAGAATCCTTTGAAATCAAGTAATTCTATCATTGATTTAAAAATTAAAATTATTTGCCCTCTTCTCTTAGCATCCTGATGTGGGTGGGCAGAGCCTTTCCTTGTCTTGGATTGTTTCCTCCAAAGTTTCTCTTATTTATGAGATTTTTCTCTCTTTTAAGTTGTTAACTTATAAAACTGACTCCACCGCCATGTAGAACACACTTGAAGTAGCTAAAAACACACTTTGAACCAGATAAATAAGGTTTAAAATAATCTCGAATTGAGGAAAAGAAGGTTTAGAGATGAGTAAATATTAGAGGAATGCATGTCTTCAATCCATATTCCTCCTTAAATAGGTGCACCACATTGTTGTGCACGCTGCACGCTGTGGTAGCGAGTTGTATGGCGCAGGGTGCGGACGCCGACTGGTGTCGTTATTTTAAAAAAAATCAAATCAATTTTCTAACTTTAAATGCTCATAACTCCCTCTCCCGAATTCGGATTGCACGTTCTTGGTACTGGTGGACTAGTATCAATGAGCCATGCGAATTAAACAAGACCACAAATTAGTAGCTTATCTCATGCTTTTCAAATGAGGCCCACCCATGTGACATGCTTCCTAAGGTATAATTAATATTCTCAACCTTTGTTTCTTAAGTTTTTTAGCTTATTACGCTTATTTCTTCAAGCTCTATCAACATAATAAAATTTCATGTATCCATTCCTACTAATATCCTCCAAAAAATATTATATTTAGCACCGTATGCTTTATGTTATCAAAGATGGGATATTACAGTTTATCCCAAACAAATACATACGCCATTTCAAACCTTCACCAGCTGCTACGCTGGCAAAGGTTCATCAGGTGTTTACAACTCTTATTTTTCATACACTCTAATCCGGCACACAAGCCCATGAGATGCACGGGACCATTCTAATAAAAAAAATTAATTTAAAGAGGAGGAAGCGTTGATCAGTAATTACTAGTTAGCTACTAAGGAATTAGAGATTCTAAGTGCAAATGACCTAAGAGGGTGGGCGGGTCATTGACCATTCAAACACGGGCTAAGGTGCCGATAGTCGCATGAAACGTTGGCAAGAGCATATGACCATGAAATACACGTTTGATGATCTGACAATTCTGCGCATTTGCAGCCACAGTTCCCTCCGTATCAGAAACTTCAAAGTTATTGCCAATGGCCAATCATGTTGTCACTTCCTCCGGGGTCTGCATTCGGACAAGGCTTGACTATTCCCAGCAACCTCTTTTCTCTTTTCTGATCACGGTGAATATGCTGTCCGTTATACTCCTTGCATTTTCGGTACTCTCTCTCTCCTTTTTCTTGTCTTCTCTTCCATGGCTGGCTCAAGCACCTTCCTCACTCACCGCCCTTGCCCGTATACATTCAGAAGCTTTTCCACCGTGCCCACAATCTTGGCACTCGTCACCTCCTTCTTGATCCTCCGCTACGTCACTCTCACCTCTCCTCTATTCAGCCGCCGTCACCTCCCCCACCGTGCTTCCTTTCACAGTTCAAAACAATATCCATCTGGGCCACCTTCTGCTAGCCATCAGATTCACCATGGACTGTCCTATAACCCGGTTCACATCCCATTCGAGGAGCATGACTCTCATGATTATGTACCCAGTTCAGCAAACATCATTGTAAACTTATCAAATGGATCCTCTCCCAGCAAATATTTGCTGACTGGTACGTGGGTTTTGATTTGGATCTTCTTATCAGAAAAGTTGCTCTCTCTACTTTTTAAGTTTTTGCTTTGTTCAAAGAAACTTGAGTATCATCTGAGAAAGTTGATCGACAAAATTACCGATTGAAATGAGATGATTAATGGTTTCTAATCATTATTGTTCTTTTCTTTTTTTTTGCAATTTGTTTGCTCATCCAATGGAAGTCACTTTAGAAGAATTTGTAAATCAAATTTGCTTGCAATTTATTCATGAACTACAGGTATTTTCTATTTGATGCAGGGAAGGGTGTTATTGGTGATATTTATCACAATAAAGAGCTCTTTCTGCAAGACTATACAGCGATGAAACAGAGCTTTAAGATATATGTATATCCGACAAAAACAGATGACCCTTTTGCGCATGCGCTACTGCCAGTGAAGTATGCACCTGGTGGAAACTATGCTAGTGAGAGCTACTTCAAGAGGGCCCTCATGCAGAGCCATTTTGTGACGCAGGACCCCTCCCAGGCAGACCTGTTCTTCCTGCCTTTCTCCATTGCAAGTTTAAGGTATGACCCAAGAGTAAGTGTTGGAGGACTCTCGGATTATGTAAGGAATTACTTGTCCCACATCAATCAGAAGTACCCCTTTTGGAACAGGAGTGGTGGGGCGGACCATTTTTATGTGGCTTGCCATTCTGCAGGGAGGTCAGCCATGAACAAAGCTGAAAAAGTTCAGTTTAATGCAATTCAAGTTGTTTGCTCATCCAACTATTTTGTGCCGGGCTATGTAGCTCATAAGGATGCATCCATGCCACAAATTTGGCCGAGAAAAGGAGAACCTGCTGGTGTTTCTTCTCTAAATAGGTACTCAGAAGTAATTATTTCAGCAAGCAAGCCATCTTTCATTTGTACTTGTCTATTTTAACTTGGATTTTAATTTTGTGGTTTCAGGAAGAAATTGGCATTCTTTGCTGGAACTGTCAACTCTAATGAACGCAAAAGGATTCTACAAACTTGGGGAAATGACTCTGAGATGCATGTTTACTCTGGTCGGCTGCCAACCTCATATGCTGACGAACTCCTTGGCAGCAAATTTTGCCTCCATGTCAAAGGTTTTGAAGTGAACACAGCCAGAATTGCAGACTCATTGTTTTATGGGTGTGTGCCTGTAATCATTGCCGACCATTATGATCTACCCTTTACAGATGTATTGAATTGGAAGGGCTTCTCTCTTGTGGTTCCAAGTTCAGACATTCCCCGACTGAAAGACATTCTCCACAGAAAAAGCTCACAAGGTTTATTTGAGAGACTACATAAGAATGTGTTGAAGGTTAGGAAGCATTTTCAATGGCATCCCACACCCAAGGATTTTGATGCTTTCCACATGGTCATGTATGAGTTGTGGCTTAGGCGAAGTGTTGCAAGGGTTCCATTAACATAGACTAGAATTTTCTACAAGAGTATGTAATTTTCTACAAGGGTTCCCGTATCAAATCTCACATCTCCACCAAATTAGACCGTGACAATTTTCTCATTTGGAAGATCCACTTCTCATCCATTCTAGTCATGAAGTTTCCCGACTATATTCTTCCTAGCTCTACCCCTCCCCAAATCAATGTCTCTAAATTTGGCAACTGACTCCCAAATCCAGTGTATTCTCATTGGATCTAGACAAGACATTCTAGTCATGGTTATTTGCTACTCTTTCCCTACCCTTCTTCCTCACATCATACACTTCTCCAACCAATTCTGAAATTTAAGCCTCATTAGAGAGCATGTTTACCTCTCATTCCAAGCCCATCTGCGTCTTCACTGCCAGCAACTTCATTCAGTCCATTAAAAAGGGCGAGAAAACCATAGCTGAATTTATCTCCCAGCTGAAACAACTTTGATCACTCTTTGGTAGTAGTGGATCAAACCCCCAACAGACTCCAAACTCATCAGCTACACCATTTCTAATCTTGGCCCTGAATAACAGTAACACTCGAGGTTGTCACCTTACTTTTCAAGATTTTTACGCCCTCTTAATATACCATGAGTCTCTTCTTGAACAACTCCACTCTGCTTCCATCACCTCTACCCGACCCACCTCCCAGCCTAACTTCCTTCCTTTCTAACTGAACCTTCTCTTGTCACTCCAACAACTCATTCCACCCTCCATCTCGACCATTACTCCTGTCTCCCAACACTCTCATGCTTTTGAAACACATAGAACACATGCAGAAGTGTTTGTAAAGTAAATAGAATGAGCTGAAAAAAGTTCATATCTGAAGAACAACCACCAACATTCAACTTAAGACTGTAGTTTCAAATTTATTAGTAAAAAATTAAGAATTATATAAGTTGGGAACACTAGTTTCATAAGGTGGAAAGGTATGGGTAAGCAAGATTTACACTACTTTCTAGTACATATTAAAGTTACTCTGTCAAATGTAATCTACAGGGTAAGTGAAATGACAATATGCTTAACCTTGTGCAGAAAGACCTCTTCTGGACATGTTGGGAAAAATACTAAACTAACTCCAACCATTAAAAGACCAAAGCCTCACAGAGCCACAACCAAGTATATAGGCAGCAGGTTTGGAAAAAAATGGGTTAAGAAAATCATCTCAGGTCAAGAAAACCATAAATCTAGATTTAACTTTTAAAATAAAGCTGAAAACAAACCATCCACATGTAACTATCAGGAACCAACAATATCTTCAGCAAGCCAATCTAAAAGGCTGAAATTGCTACCATAAGTGACATATTCATCAAATTATGCTTCAAGCTGTCACAAGCAATGGTAAGATACGCAAATAATATGGAATGTACGTGTAACGACCTGAATTTTAGGGGTTATTAAGTTTTTGTTCTACTTAAATTATAAGTTGCAGTTGATGTAGTTTGAAAGGGTAGAACGATTTTTGAGTTAGAGGCCGAGCTTGAAAGGGTTGGCTGTGGCAAATTGTGAGGACGCAATTCTTTTAAGGAGGGTAGAATGTAATATCCCTAATTCTCCTATGTTTCAAAAATTAAATATGTGGAAAATAGGGTGTTTGACCTATTGACATTCTTAGTAAAATAACTACCTCCTTAGATAGAATTTGTGGCTGAAACTAATTTTATTAGAAAATAGACAGAAAGAGCTTCGAAACGCCACTAAGAACGTGTGAATCGGAGTTCAGATGAGGGAGATACAATTGTTCGAAGTTAAGCTTATTGCATAGGGCCCGTTTACCCGAATTAGATGCCTTACTTGTGTTTGGAGTTAGATGTCCTACTCATGCTTAGAGTTAGATATCCTACTTGTGCTTAGAGTTGGATGTTCTACTCGTTCTTGGAGTTGGATGTCCTACTCGTGCTTAGAGTTACTCGTACTTAGAGTTAGATGTCTTACTCATGCTTGGAGTTAGATATCCTACTCGCGCTTGGAGTTGGATGTCCTAATCGTGTTAGGTATTAGGAGTCCTAAATGTGCTAGGAGTTAGGAGTCCTAAATATGCTAGGAGTTAGGAGTCCTAAACGTACTAGGAATTAGAAGTCTTAATAGAACTAGGATTTTAAAGAGGTAGAGAGTCCTAGCGGGTTAAAGACTTTAAGGAAGAAGGAGGATGCAACTAGAACTTTGCTGAGATGAGATAGCTTGTGAGCATATGACTTCTAGCCCACGTAGGAGTCCGAGGAGTGCTAGGAGTGGTGGAAAAAGTTGGAGGAGGGATCAACTATACATCTAGTTGGGTTAGAACTCTTTTGGGACTGTTTTGAGCATGTATGTAGGTTGGAATCCTATTGTTAATGGGGCAGGGATTGTAATTCCGGGATTGTAATTAATGGAGAGTCTTAGAGGAGGAGGGCACCCAAGAGTTTGAAGAAGGGAAGCCTTATATAAGAAAGGATTGATTTTGGTTCAGCTCTCTCTTATCCATCTCTTCCTTCCTCTTCCTTCTCTCAGCAAGGACCTCCATAACCAGCAATTTTGAAGGCACAAATCAGCCACCTTTGGATTGAATCAAGCACTAGAAGTGTAGGAGAAAGGGCTAGGAGCTTTGGGGATGAATTGGTACATGTAGGTGCTTCCTTTTACACCCTTAAGAATGAGGTTTTGATAGATGTAATTCAGCCATAATGTAGCTTGGTTCTAGGGGTTCCTTTTGATGTCATGAACTAGCCATAATTCATGCAAGTATGTTGCTGAATTTATTCCCTGATTTGTGGCCTTAATTTAAGTCATAGTTTGGCCAACTTATTCCCTGGTTTGTGACCTTACTTTAGGCCATACTTTGGCCAACTTATTCCCTGGTTTGTGGCCTGACTTTAGGCCATACTTTGGCCAACTTATTCCCTGATTTATGGCCTTACATTAGGCCATACTTTGACCAAGTTAATCCCTGATTCATAGCCTTAGTTTAGGCCATACTTTGCCTAATTAAATCCTTGATTTGAAGCCTTAGTTTAGGCTGCACATTGGTCAAGTAAATCCCTGATTTGAAGCCTTAGTTTAGGCTTCACACTGGTCAAGTAAATCCCTGATTTGATGCTTATGTTTTAGGCTCTACTTTGGCCAAATTAATACCAAATTCTCAACATTGATTTATGCTATAATCATGCTGAGAAAACACCTAAATCTCAGCCCTAGTTTAGGTTGTATTGTTGCATATCTAATACTTGATTCTCAGCCTTGATTGTGTCATACATTAGGGTGAATGTTGATGGTTGTTTCAGCTTGAACTTGTCATGTTAAGTATATAACTTGAGTTATACATCTCAGCCCCAAATCCTTTTCATTATAATGTTGAATTGGTTAGTTCATCTCAGCATGAATCTAAGTTCTTGTCATGTTGATTATTCTGATGCTTACATTTATTATTATTGTTTTAAGTTTTATTAATAAATTAAGGTTAATAAAGAATAATCAAGAGATTTTGGTTGTCTTTAGATTAGGGGAAGAACACTTAATCAAGATAATGACTAAAATACCCTCTTTAGGGTTGGGACTTGTTCATGGAGTGAATGAGGCCCTGACATAGAATTTTACCTTGGTTAATGAACCGAGGGTGGTTATGGGATGTTCTTAGAGTCAAAGTTTAAGCTCACAATAATAGCCATGGCGGTAATCTTTCAAACCCTTGTTGGTCTCCGTTTCTTCGGGACGATGGATCCCTACAAATGCGCAACCCAGGTTTTTGAGCATCATGGAAGGCTCATCTACCTCTGGCCAGTGTGTCCATGAGCACAGTTGGTACCTACATCTCTAGGCTCATGGCTGATCCAAGTGGATCTCTAGAGATACTAGGATTTCTGATAATAGCCATGACAGTAATCTTTTAGACCCTTGTGGTCTCCGCTCCTTTGGGACGATGGATCCCTGCAAACGTGCAACCCAGGTTTTTGAGCATCATGGAAGGCTCATCTACCTCCAGCCAGTGTGTCCATGAGCAGAGCTGGTACCTACATCTCTAGGCCCATGGCTGATCCAAGTGGATCTCTAGAGATGCTAGGATTTCTGTTAGCATACATTTACTCCTTTGAGTGGGAGTCGGTATTTTCAGGTAACAATTAGTACATTATTTCCTGAACGGTGTCCATTGTTTTGTGCATTGTGATGGTCTTCATTGGATAAAGATCAACCCATGTTTCTCAGCTATGTTATATTCAGTGCTCTGTATATTACCCTTATGTGGTACTATTTACAAGATGTTAGCATTAATTATTGAACAAGGGTTGCGAGATAATTAATAACATTGTTTGATATTGCTTATTAAGTAGACAAGTGGAATGATAAAAGGACTTGCATAAAATGTAGGTTGCTTTAAAATACTTAAGCATTGCATCGGTGATGCTATGCTTCTTAGTATTGTGTAGTTTTTAGGCAGAACTACGTCTGGATCCGATCTTGTTGGAAACATTGGAGATGTTGTCTGATGAGTACATAGGCAACTAACATCGGGTGATGTTGGCCCAATCCGAAAAATACTAATAAAACCTTTTGTCCATTGGAAGCTCTTCTCCTGAAGGCGGAGATGCTCCATTGTAGTTGTCGTTGTTGTTTGGTTTGCTTTATTGCAGATTCTCCAGGCGACGACAAGTGAGACCAAGCCAAGCGAGCTCAAGAGGTTTTCACATTTTTGAAACTCCGATACGTAAGTGTACCTTAAGCGTGAGAGTCAACTTGTTATTTATTTTCAGACGGGTGATAGACTTGTACTTAGATGGATGAGCTGGTCTTTATGAATTTTCAGACGTTAAATAATATCATATGATTTGATATTCGTATTTGTGAACCCTAGTTATCATGACCTGGATATTTAATCGGCTGATTTGTTTTGTGTTTAAGAAAGGAAAAAAAAATATTATCGTGATCTATCGTGTGTCCTTTTAGATACCTTGCCTACGCTTCTTGTCCAAATAAAAACCAAGTATGCGACAAACTAAAAAGAATTAGTTATCATAAAAGCCTTATACTTAGAGGCAATTATACGTGGGATAGAGATCAAATGTCCTTTTAGTCCATACAATAGAAGATTTACATGGCAATAATTTTACCAATTCAAAAGACAAATCTAAGTATGTAAAACTGGAGAATGTTTCACATTTGGGTCGGGCTAAGATCTGCAGTGCAGATGAAGTTGCCTATATACCCTGCCCATACACCCGTCTCAGGGATTAGACCCATAATATACGCGGTTTTGCCTAGCTACTAACTCCACCCTCCAAGTCTCAACACAAAGAGCACACTCTCAAAAGATAGAAGCAAACTACAAGTATGTAGACAAGGATAATTCTCTTCTCCCCCACGTTATGTGATCATGTGATTGGTATCATAGAACCACACCCTCTAAATGGCAAAAGTGACTCCCTTCCCTCCCTCCAAAGTACTTTGAGAAACAAGTGTGGAATTTTTTTAATTCATTATAAGCCTGATTATTGTGTACGCTAGCTTAGGGGCGGGGCCTATCCCGTCTTGCATTACTTTCCATTCATATGAGTTACTATGTTAGGGTTTATTTTACTTTCTAATATTTTCCTTTTATAATTCAATGAGCTATAATGGAGGGGGGAATCAAATGCAAATGTAATGGACTGGCTGATGGGCCACCAATTGGCACATGGCCCATCAGTTGGTGCGGCTGCCTAGGGAGCCATGCCCTCCCTTATAGGGGTCTCCTTCTCCTTTTGTTGGTTATGCAAAAAAGATTACCTTCTTCTTCTTCTTCCTTCGTCAATTCTTCTCCCCTTTCCCTTACTTGAAGCTGGGTACCGTTTGTGTTCCAACTTGGGAATACAACATTGGTATCAGAGCCTCAATGATCTGGCATGGCATGAGGCAAGCAACTGGAAATGGCCCAAGAGACGCAGCTAGAGAAAGAGAAGGAGAACATGGAGGACAGTCCAAAACCAACGGCCGACTTGGCAAATGCCGCTATGATCTCTATGTTCGAGATAATGACTACCCAAATTCAGCAACTCACCAAGGTGGTCACACAGCTCCAAGCAATCCCTACAATACCCCTCTTGCCCAACTCACTGACAGCTCAGATCGAGATGGGCGAGCCCTCCCATCCCCTCGGATCTTGGATCTCGTGTCTCCAGCCTTCAAGTTTTGATCGAGAGAGGTGCACCATCCTCCCCATTCTGTTCGCTTTGGCACCTTTGAGTAGACTAAAGAGGAGGGACGTATAGGCCCCATAGGTGTTCAGTTGAATGCCTCAATGGCGCCGCCCCACATAAATATGTCCAATGAGTTCAAAGAAGATTTGGAGGAGTACTCCGGGTCTCATGGAGGACTTCAAGATGAGGATGAAACCCAATTGGCTCACCTTCAATTCCCTCGCTATAATGGGGACAAAGATCTGGTGGTATGGCTCTATAAGGCGGAGAAGTTCTTCACCTACTAGCACTCACTCTGAGGCTGAACGGCTGTGCATAGCCACTTTTCATTTCGGCGGTGATGCTTTTGTATGGTTCCATAGCTTTGAGAAGGAGGTCTATTTTTCGACTTGGCCTCCTTTTGCCAACGAACTCTATGTCCAGTACAGCCCCAATGTGTTCTAGGTTTTTAATGAAATGCTTTCCACCCTACGTCAAACCACCATAGTGTGAGCCTACTTCATAGAGTTCATGAAAGTTGCCAACCTTCTTCCTGATTGGCCGATAGCAGCCTTAGTGGGGACTTTTAAGAGGGGGCTCAAACCGGAGATTTTGGATGAGATACACCACTTTCATTGCATCTCGATGAGAGAAGTGGTGTGCCATGCATGCATTGAAGAGGAGAAACTTGCCCGGCAGTGGCATGGAGGCCAACTTGGCTCCTTCCCAGGGCCTACGCCTAATTAGTCGTCATCAGCCCTCACAATGCATGGCCCCCTACCAATCGGACCAGCCAGCCCTCTGCCATTGCTCCCCCTCTAATTCGTCGCCTCACTCTGGCCCAAATGGACTAGAGACACTGTCACACCCCGGCGATGCCCGACCCGAGCCGAACCCGGTCCAAGGGCTGGTCAAGCGCGCGGGGGCGACGAAGGGAAATTGAGAAATGATCTAGTGGAAGACTTAACCCTAACCACGGGCGATTAACAGAATTACGGAGTACGCACAATCCTTTGAGCAAGAGTAAATAAAAGGAAAGAAAGAGTGTTGCTTATCACAAAGTAAACAACGAATCTCAAACCCACATGCTTAGTTAACTAAAGCCCACACTGGCTCAAATAAGTCTTAAGCAAACATAACTGTGAAATGTGACATAAATCCAAAACAAAGAACCCTACACAAAGGTTCCAAACATAAGCATAAAACCAAAGAAAATAAGTTACATAACAATCTCCAAGATCACATCCAAGCCACCTCCGACCTTTCCTCAAAGAGGAGATTCTGTCCGTCTGCATGTCGCACCACGCAGCCCCAAATCAAAACACAAGAAAGAGGGGTGAGTTTAACAAACTCAGCAATAGTTTTTAATATCACTATCAACATCGAAAATACGATAGCATAACAATAAGATCGTTCAGATCAAAGATTTACATGGTGCATCATTTTCTGATCACGCATACACATCACCTAAAACTGCATCATAATGCATAATCCACATAATTTCATTCTCATCATAATACCCTTGCATGAAATGTATCTTTAACATACATATTCCATCATGCGTCACATCAAATTCAACCTGCATGGATGTATCTCTAGCATACATATTCCCACATGCATCATATCAATACAATTTGCATGAATGTATCTCTAACATACATTTTCCACATGCATTATAACGAAATTAAACTACATGAATGTATCTCTAACATACATATTCCACATGCATCATATCAATACAACCTGCATAAATGTATCTCTAACATACATTTTTCATCATGCATCATCTAATAATCAACCTGCATGGATGTATCTCTAACATACATATTCCACATGCATTATATCAAAATCAACCTGCATGAATGTATCTCTAACATACATATTCCATCATGCACCATATCATAACAACCTCCATCAAGGAGTAATCACACGTTGGTGTCACACAAACGGGACATAGACAAGGCCACGAAGGCGTGTCATGGTCCAAAATTCTACACAAGAATTCAAGAAAGATCGGGGTTGTCAATCCCTAATGACTGCTCGCCCTAGATGATCTTGGCCAAGGATGTCCCATTCTCATACAGAGAATCTAGAGCAGGGGTGTTTGCCCAGGGACATCTCCTACGGAGGGAAGAGCCTGAGTTCTCACACAGAGAACCCTAGAACACGTGGTAGCGGGGTGCACACGGCATACCACACTAGATTCTCAGGGTCCAGATGACACTCATAATAACATTCTCACAATCCGCAAGACAAGTACACAACTCGTCCCCACATAATCCCATTTAATTAGACTCAACCCGGGGAGTGCACTCGTTCCACACAGAAACTCAAATCAAAATATGTCCTTTCGGACCAATCAACTTGCGATTAATCCACGATTGATCAATCCGGCACACAATTTTATCACATTGCATCCAATCGGTCAAATTCGATTAACCACGTTGAAGCCTCAATTGGAAATTCATTTTCATGATGCATGCTACATGGTACATACGTGGGCAAAACATACATGAATCCTAATCCATAATAAGTGCTCTCACCAGCCCCTAATGCATCATTCATAATCACAATATCAAGCTTCAACATCATCATTTAACCCCCACATGTGTGTGTAACTAGTAGAAGCATTTCACACAATGCATGTCAACATGCTTGAAATTAAACTCACTACCACACTACACATGTGAATTACCATCTAAACATGAATTCTAGTGGAAATCATAGGAGAAAATCATTGAAATCATAACTCAAATGAAAACTCAACCACAAAGGCTAAACACATATAAGATTATTCATTTCATCCTTAAGTCATGGCATTCACCAACATCCACACATCAACTAACCACATTCTATCATGACAAATCAGTCCAATAATAGGTTGTAGTTCTACTAAAATTATGCTTAATTCAAAGGAAATCAACCATTCATAATTTCAAGATGACAATTCCAACATCATGCCACAAAACATAAGTCTTTCCACAAATCTCTAAGCATATATCTCAACTCCATAAACTCAATAGCATGCATTTCCAGTAGCATAATATAGCTTAAAATACTCCACATTCATATGAAATTGGCAAGCTAAAGTGGAATCATCGAAATAAACATCATATGCACAACATACAATTTACTGTGTAGCCGTTCGAACGCCCTTCAGGCCGTTCGATCGGTTAAACGCAAAAATTTGAAATTCACAGTTTGGTCATTCGAATGCCTAGCAAGCCGTTCGATCGGCTGAACTGGAAAACTGTCGTTCCAACAGTGTTGCCGTTCAAACACCCAGAAGGGCCGTTCGAACGCCAACAAGGCAGGATTGGTCATCTTCTGCCTTTCGCAAATCCAAACCGAAACACCATTGATAACACTTCAAATCCACATCTAACACCCTAATCATCATCAAAAGTCCTTCTTGACTTCCAGAATGTTAAACCATATCATAATAATGCAAAACCCTAAGAAATCGGGATTAAATATTTCTATTTTCTAATCATGCCATTAACACTCCAAATCAAGTAATCTCCATTCGAAATAAGCCAAAAATCAAGAATTTTACCATGGATAAACTGAGATTTTGAAGACTCATTACCTTAGCACTTGATTAATCTCAGATTTGAGAGTCACCCTTCTTAAAAACCTTCCAAAAACTTTGAGTTTGGATTAAACTCCATTACAAATCGATTTACCAAAGAAATCCCTAATTAAATCTTAGATCTAGGGCTTGTTGGTTGTAAAAATTGAATTTTGAAAGCTAGGGTTTGTAGTAAAACACAAATCAGTAGTTTTTGATGTCCAAAAACGAATTAAAATAAGGGGAAAATAGTAGATTTGGAAGAGATTAAGGAGAAAGCTAGGGTTTAGTGCTTAATTAGAGTAGGCTTACCTTAATCGTCTTCTAATCCAGGCCTAATTGGGGATTAGGCCAGACCTCCCTCCTTAGCCTATTCCCAAAAATGGAAATGGCTAAGGTTTGCCCTTTTATAGTAAGGGTTGGGGTATGCATTGATAAGTTATGGGGTGTAAATCGGAAAAGTAGGCTAAAAATGGGTATTTTGCAAATTTAAGCACTAATTAAGCCTAATAAAATTCTAAAAAATTTTGTATGACCTTAAGTAGATGTCTAGGTTCATTTGACCCAAAAACCGAAATTTCAACGGTGAGGCCCACAGGGGTCCCGCCAAAACCCTAATTTTTGAAAAAATAGTAAAAATTCAGAAAAATCCCCAAAAAATCACATTTGATTTAAAATCACTTAAAACCACTAATCTTAAAGTTGATTTTGGTTAAAACCATCTTAAACACTATTTATTCAGGAAATCACCGAATAAATCAGAAAACGCACTAATCTCACGATAACTAACAATTAAAGAAAACCAAAAACCGGTTTAGAGATGAGGGTCCTTATAGACACTCTAAGGGATTTTGTTTTAAATGCAATGAGAAGTTTGTGCCCAGCTACCATTGCTCCCTCTGAGGCAACTTGCTCATCAAGGAGGTCGATGAGGAGGATATTTCATCATCCTAGGATGCACTGCCCCTTATGAGGGCGTGCTGCCAGAGATTTCTATGCACACCTTCTCCATAGCCTTTACTCCTCATACAATGTATGTCCAAGGTTACCTCAAGTGGCAACAGGTGGCCATCCTAATCGATAGTGAATCCACCCACAATTTCATTAATGATAACCCAACAATTAGGATGTTATGTGTCAGACTCCAAGCCATTTGATGTCGTGATTGGTGATGGTAAGCATCTTCGAAGTGTTGGGGTGTGCGCACATGCTTCATTATCTATCCAGGGTCATACCTCCATCACCGACTTATTCTTACTGCCCAAGAAGGGGGCGAACATGGTGTTGGGAGTCCAGTGGCTGCAAGAGCTTGGCGACGTAGTGTGGAACTTTCACAACATGCTCATGGACTTTGAGGTGCAAGGGCAGCAGGTGCGCATCCAAGGTTCTCAGTCAAGCTCCTTGCAGTCTGCCTAGTTAGTGAGTTAACTCTTTCGATTTGCCCTCCAAAGATTTTTCCTTCAGCAGTATGCAACAGTGGACGTGCACTGGGACAGCCTTCCGGAGGATCTACTTACTCTCTTGGTAGAGCATGAGGACATGTTTGCTGAGCCGAAGGGGCTACCACCAGTGTGGCCCCATGATCATCAGATTCCTATCATTCTAGGTGCTGCACCCACGAACGTCTAGCCTTACTATTATCCTCACATACAAAAGTCTAAGATCGAGCACTTGGTGTCAGACATGCTCTAGATAGGTATTATCCAGCCCAACGCTAGCTCTTTCTCTTCTTTGGTATTACTTGTCCGAAAGAAGGATGAGACTTGGTGATTCTATGTGGGCTACAGAGCACTTAATATCATTATCGTCAAGGATAAGTATCCCATTCCAGTGATTGAGGAGTTACTTGACGAGTTGGACGGAGCTACCGTCTTTAGCAAACTTGATCTTCGTTCAGGTTATCATCAAATCTGAATGTAGTTATGACAACCTTTCGCACTCATGATAGACATTTCGAGTTCTTAGTCATGCTGTTTGGATTGACCAATGCATCGGCCACCTTTGAGAGCCTAATGAATGATCTATTCCGCCCTTTCCTCTGCCAATTTGTCCTAGTCTTCTTTGATGACATATTGATCTACAACACATCATGGACGGACCACTTGGGCACCTTAAGTCTGTTTTCTCTACTTTGCAAGCTAATTCATTATTCCTTAAGCGCTCAAAGTGCTTCTTTGGCAGTGAACAGGTGGAGTACCTTGGCCATATTATCTCTTACAAGAGGGCTGCTACTGATCCTTCGAAGGTGGATGCTATGCTTTCATGGTTAACCCCCACTTGTGTTCAGGCACTCCACATATTTCTGGGACTCACAGGATATTATTGGTGCTTCATTAGTTTGTATGGTTTGATTGCTAGTCCTCTCATTGCACTTCTCAACAAGGGGGCATTTACATGGTCAGAAGCGGCCCAAGATGTGCTTGATAGGCTGAAGCGAGCTATGGTTATGCCCAGTGTTGGTTCCCCCATATTTTTGTCTCTCCTTTATTGTGGAGATGGATGCTTTAGATGTCGTGTCATCCTACTTCAGAAGGAACTACCTATTGCTTTCTTCAGCAAGACTCTTTTAGCCTATGAGAAGGAGATGCTTGCAATAGTGCATGCAATCACAAAATAGCATCCTTACCTGCTAGACCACCATTTCCTTATCCTCACCAACAGTAAGCCTTTGAAATACTTCCTTGAGCAGCAGGTTTCTACTCCGGCTCAGCTGGGTCAACAAGCTCTTGGGGTATAATTACGAGGTGGTGTATAAAAAGGGGACATAAAAAATTGTGGCGGATGCACTCTCTTGCCGCCCTTCTGAGGGTTCATGCTTAGCGCTCTCAATACCCTCTTGCTTGTTTGTTCAAAATCTACGGCAAGCTTATTTAGAGGATTCATTCGCCTGTGATTTGGTTGATTGTCTACACTTGGACCCCACTGTCATGCCCTTCTTTGTTTGGCAAGATGAACACCTCTTTTGGAAGGGGCAACTTTGGGTGCCGGATGCATTAGACCTCAGACAATGCATTCTTTTTCACTTCCATGATACACTATTTGCTGACCACAAAGCTCCCTTCTGGACATATAAGCCGGTCAGTTAGAGCTTCTTATGGCAGGGTCTTCGAAGGGTAGTTCAGAACTATGTTGCTGCTTGTGACGTCTATCAGCAAGAGAAGGCTACCACTACGTCAACTACGAGGTTACTTAAGCGCCTTCCTATTCCCAATAAGGTTTGGGAAGATGTGTCTATGGATTTTATGGAGGCCTTGCCAGTGGTGCAGGGCAAATCGATGATATTGGTGGTTGTGGATCATTTGTCCAAGTATGCGCATTTCTGTGCTTTGGGTCATCCGTTTACCGCCAAAACCGTAGCCAAGCTCTATGTTCAAGAGATCTCCAAGTTGCATGGCATGCCCTGCGCCATTGTCTCTAATAGGGATCAAATCTTTCTCTCTTAGTTTTGGCAAGAATTCTTTGCACTCCATGGTTGCTCTATCTCAACATGGACTAGTTGCAATGCATGAGTGAAAGAAGAAAAAAAATTGATCTTTGGATCTTGCTTAGTTGGCTCAGTATAGAAGATGGACAACACTCTTCCCCCACTTATGAACAAATCTTTTGGGGCTGCTTGAGATTTTTTGGGATCAATGTTGAGGTGTTTGTTCACTGGTAGAGCTGCGATGACCCTCATAGTTGGTTCACCCAATTTTTAA
This sequence comes from Saururus chinensis, assembly GCA_035235625.1. Taxonomy (NCBI): domain Eukaryota; kingdom Viridiplantae; phylum Streptophyta; class Magnoliopsida; order Piperales; family Saururaceae; genus Saururus; species Saururus chinensis. The sequence goes on from CP141146.1 coordinate 39,833,149, forward strand.
ATTTGAGGGTTTCACCATGCGAAAGTTCACCTCAACACCATAGAAGAGGTTGTTGGACCTCATTCGACCAGAATCTTCATATGGAATGGTTTGGATGGCTAGGAAATTGTGGCTGAAGCTCTAACTAGAAGAGTAGAGCTACTAGTTCGTGCTTTCTCCAAGAACTGAACCAGGAGATAATAAGTCTGATCTAATTTAGTTTTATTAATAAAAAAAAGTATATTGAACAAAGTCTAGTTTAGTGGGTTATAAATGTAAAAAAATGTATATGAAAAAATTACTGATAGACCTTGAGGCAGGTGTGAGTGCCCTAAGAAAGTTTAAAGCTAAGAGTATAAGTCTTTCTAATGCCATAATTGACTTTGGACCCTAATATTATGATCTATTAAGGCGTGTGTAGGCCTGTATTATTTATGTTTTTATTTTCTTTAATATTTTCAATTGTTGTTGTGATAATAATTTTTTACTAACTTAAGATTAATGAAAGATTAATCAATGAGGATAGATAACTTTATATTAGGTAAGAATACTTAATTAAGATAAAGACTAGAATACCCTCAGAGGGGTTTAGGACTAGTTCATAGAGTGAACAAGGCATTTACCTGACGATTTGCTTTAGTTAATGAACCTATGACAGTTTTGAGTCTTGACCCTAGTCTCAAAGAGACTGATAGGATTTGGGTAGTCATTCTAGATCCTTGCTTGTTTGTCGAGCACAGATATAGTTCAAGATATTTTTTTTAGTCTTAGTTATATTAATTAGTTATTAATTTGACCATGTTGTTGCACCTCCCATTTGGACGGAGCTCCACATGAGCATTTCACAACCGATTCTAAGTCTCTAACATCCTGCTTGGTCGGCATCTCTTACCACTTCTGTTCAGGATATTTTTAATGGGCCAATGTGATGTTCAAACCTTTTGAGAGGTTAAAGACTTACCCGAGTGCAGAGAGGACTGTACCCAATGTTGAATAATTACTCTAATGCCCTTAGGTGCATTACAACCAGTTTTCACAAAGATTTATTAAGATAACCCAAGGAGGGTTAGGGCACGATAGCTCGAATAATTCTTATATCATTAATGAATTTTATTATTGATATTATGATATGCTTGGACCTATGTAGTTCTGATTGTTTATGTTGTTCTTTGTTTCGATTTTTGATATTGATGTTGTGATAGTAATTTATCACTATCTTTAGATTATTGAAAGATTAATTAATAGGGTTTGATAGCTTTGGATTGGGCAAGAACACCTAATCAAGATAAAGACTAAAATACCTCAGAGGGGTCTAAGACTAGTTCATACAGTGAACAAAGCCTTTGACCTGGCGATTTGCCTTGGTTGATGAACCGATGGCATGTCTCGAGTTGTAAACCTTAGTCTAGAAGGGACTAATAGGGTTTGGGATAGTCATTCGGAATCCTGTCTTATAGATGAGCAAGATAGGGTTCAGAATGATTTCCTAAGTTTTAGCTCTATTGAGGAGCTGCTGATTTGACCGTGTAGTTGCACCTCCCCATTGGAGGGAGTTCTTCGTGAGCCGGGCTCACTGCAGATCTATTGAGGATCTTTTAGTGTACACGCAATTAGGGTCACTGACATCCTGCTTGGTTGGCGTCTCTGACCACTTCTGTTCAGGTGCAGTTGTGGGTCATGCCCTTCCACTCCGGTCAAGTCCTTATGGGCTAGGTTGGGAGATGGCACTTCCTGGTGGATTCCAGGGGCTTGGTGGATTCCAGGGTGTTTCTTATCATTTGTCACTTAGGTTGACATCTGATGTGTCTATCTGTCTTTGGGATTAGACGGGAATATTAATTATCGAACAATGGTTCGAGAAATAATTAATAACATTGATTGATATTGCTTGTTTAATTAGAACAAGTGGAATGATTAAAGGACTTGCATAAAATGTAGGTTGCTTGAAAATACTTAAGCATTGCATGGGTGATGCTATACTTCTTAGTATAGTGTAGTTTTTAGGCAAAACTACGTTTGGATCCGATCTTGTTGGAAACATTGGAGATGTTGTCTGATGAGTACATAGGCAACTAACATCGGGTGATGTTGGCCCGATCCAAAAAATACTAATAAAACCTTTTGTCCATTGGATGCTCTTCTCCTGAAGGCGAAGATGCTCCATTGTGGTTGTGGTTATTGTTTGGTTTGCTTTATTGTAGATTCTCCAGGCCACAACAAGTGAGACCAAGGCAGGCGAGCTCAAGAGGTTTTCACATTTTTGAAACTCCGATACGTAAGTGTACCTTAAGCGTGAGAGTCAACTTGTTATTTATTTTCAGACGGGTGGTAGACTTGTACTTAGATGGATGAGCTGGTCTTTATGAATTTTTAGATGTTAAATAATATCATATGATTTGATATTCGTATTTGTGAACCCCAGTTATCATGACTTGGATATTTAATCAAAGGGTTTGTTTTGTATTTAAAGAAAAAAAAATTTACCTACCGTTTGTGCTATTTAAAAATGCTTTTAAAAATCTGGGTCGTGACAAGGATTAGAATGGATCGGTTTGGGTTGAATTGTATGTTGGGTGATTGTCAGACAGTAAGAGTGTGCATAATTGTACAAGCATAACGTACAGATTATGAAGTAAAAAGTAAGCATAATTAGTGAGATATAAGTAAGAGGGCGACAATTGGGTTGACTCTGAGGAGCTTCATTTGATGATGTCAGTGTAAGATGATTTGGCCATAAGGTGGATGGTGAAGTATGTAAAATTGTAAGGGTTTGATGTATGATGTGTTATGATCATGATGTGGATGGGTAAGTGAAGTTTGTTGCCTTGATGAACTGGGGTTTCGATCGGGCTCAGCTTCGGTTTGATTAGTTGAGGACTGTGAGTTTGTGTGGCATAATTGTATCGCATAATATACTTAATTCAAACTTGAATTATAAGCACAGCTAATGATAGCGTTGTGAGTTTGAGACATGAAGGTTCGACGGATTAAGTTCCGTGTTTGAGCTGGCCGCTAATGAGTCGGCCGAGCATTTCTCATGTCTTGCCACGGTGTTTATCCTGCGGGATGTTGTCTGTGTACTGTATAGAGCATCGGACGTCTGATGCTCTACTGAGAGGACGTATGTTTCTGATTTGGTCTGCGTGCTGTATAAGCCCAGACGTTTGATGCTCTCTTGAGAGCGATGTACATTTCCGACTTTGTCTGTGTGCTGTATGAAGCCCAGACGTCTGATGCTCTGTTGAGAGCATTGTATGATTCCGCCCAAGAGTGGCACTGTGTGTTTTCTGCCAAGAGTGGTGGGCAATTATATGGCACTATAAGACCCGTTATGGTGGGCAACTGTATGACCCCTTATGTGTGAGTGTTTATGTTTGCGCTCTCAGGTAAGTAGTATCATGGATCTACTCTTACCTATTTGATCCAATGCCCTATGAGCATTGGTGTGCCTTACCTTCGGAAAAGTTCATGGTGTCTAGTCACTCCCCAGAGGTTAAGGTGTTGCCCCAGTGGCATTCTTTTCCATTTTGACGTTGGAGCTTATTAGTTGTAATGAGCTTCAATGGTCATTGATATGTGTATGATTATGAGTATGAGCACAACTGTAAGGATATGAGTATGAGCACGACTGTAAGCATATGAGTATGAGCACGACTGTAAGCATATGAGTATGAGCATGACTGTAAGCGTATGTGTATGAGCACAACTGTAAGAGTATATGTATGAGTACGATTATGAGAGTATGTTTCTAAGTAAGACAGTAAGTATATGATTTTGAGTAAGACTATATGAGTAAGGTCGTACAAGTATGATTATACGAGTAAGGTCGTACAAGTATGTGTAAGCTATATGAGTAAGCATCTGATTGTACGAGTAAGGTCATACAAGTATGTGTAAGCTGTATGAGTGAGCATATGATTGTATGAGTAAGGTCGTACAAGTATGTGTATGTTGTACGAGTATGCGTACGATGGTACAAGTAAGTTTGTATAACCTTGGATAAGGGTGTTTGTGTAAGTTTAATTTGATGGTATGATTTTGGCACGATGGTGCCTTTGGTATGACTTTGGCACGATAGTGCATTTGGTATGACTTTGGCACGATAGTGCATTTGGTATGACTTTGGCACGATGGTGCATTTGGTATGATTTTGGCACAATAGTGCCTTTGGTATGATTTTGGCACGATGGTGCATTTGGTATGATTGTATGCGTATGAGCATGATATTGATATGCCTATCTGCTTCATGTTTGAGTTGCATGAACGCATGTATTTATGAACTTTGTGAGTTCATTGTTTTGGATTCCCCTATTGGGTATTTTCCTACTGAGTATGAAAATACTCATTACCCTACTTTTTAGCCCCGTTGTATGGGAGGTTTTGCAGGTTGTGCGGAGAGCTCTTGGAGATGGATGCTCATTTCAGTGGTGGATTGATTCCCGTTGACTCAGGTATATGCTTCACTCACTGCGAGTTTATTTGTGCCATGATCCGATGTATTGGGTGAGATGAGCGTTAAGATGTTTATCATTATGGACTTTCATTTGGATTAGTCTGTGGACTGTTATGGGACTTGCACTCAGGGATGCCTGGGAGAGATTTGTATTTAAAGTCTATGATCATAGCAATTTAGTCGTACGTGTGTTTTCGAGTAGCGCCTGATGATATTTGCTTTGGCCGTACGATGTTTGACCATATGATGAAAATATTTAGATGGTAAATGGATGTTTAGTGTTTTAAATTATAAACTGTTTTATCAGGTTTTGATTTTGTTATTTTTCCTTCGATTTACAGATGTTATATTGCAAAAATTTTCCATGAATTTTAAGGAAAATGTATGAAAAATCTCGGGCATTACATTAATAGCTTAGTATTTGCTTTAGATTGGTATTTGGATGTAAAATTATATTGGTTCAGTTAGTGGCCCGGGCTAGTCGAACCACTAACTGGCGTGTTCACCTAGGGAATTGGACCGGCCTAGTTTGGGTTGGGCACGACTCCCTAGGGGATTGGTCGTCCCCTATATTGGTTGATCCTCTTCTTGTTTTACAGTTATGCTATTGGAATTACTCAGACTTCTCCCCTTTCACTGCGTTAATACTCCTTGATATCAATTGTGCCTATATCAGGCACATCAGATGCACCAAATACACTACAGGCTTAGGTAATTAGGATGGTGGAAATTAATTTGAGGGGCCCAATTAGGTTGCCCAAGGGGAGAGATTTGGGCCCAACTTCTAAGGGGATTAGGGTTATTAATCACCCTTCTTATAAAAAGGCCACCTAGGGCTTATTTAGGGGAGCTTTAGCTAGAAAAGGAGAAAAGAGAAGGAGTCACAAGAGGCGTTTTGACAAGGCCAATCTGCGATGGAAAAGAATAGTGAGCATGAAGACCAACAGTGGATCGACAACAACCCAGCACTCGAGGTAGCATCACTGAATAGCTGAAGTTGTTCTATGGAGTAGTTTAATTAGGGATGCCCTAATTTTAAATTGGGTAATGGGATTTAATTGCATTATTAATTTATTAAAAAAGAGGAGGACAAGGCGTTTAAGGAGGCAGGTGGGGATCATTCGGCCTTCCACCATCGGCTGGCATCTGGTGTTTGTTGATCGGTTGTCAGTTGCCATTTTCTATTGTTTTTTACCACATCAGAGGAGTTGTGCCGATGGGAGAAGCCATTGTCGCCATCCTCCCCTCTTTTCTTATCTTAGTTCGATTGATCAAATGCTGAGAAGAGGGGATGTAGTGGTGTGCCCGCCCACCACTGTTTGGCCAATCCTCTATCTCTCGCCTTCCACTTTTCATCCCAGTGGAATCCCCACCACTAAGATCTGGCAAAGGGTGATTGTTACCACCGCTGTACTTCTTCTGCTCTTCTTCAACCCCATTGGGTGGCAGACATTTGAGGCGAAGGCGCTACTGCCACTACCCCGCTAAATCCCCATATTTTCTTTTGTCACCAACTAGATATGGGAGGATCTCACGCCTCAAACTAAACCACCAGAAATGCCGGGGTAGACAACTCTTTGTAATGAGTAAATAAGAAAAGGGAGTGGGTTCAAGGGAAAGCGGAGGTGTGGCAAGCATTGCCTCCACGGCCCAATGGCCTCCAAAGGCTATAAAATTCACCTCCAGTGAGCTATAAGGAAGAAAGGGATCGGGCGGGCTCTACCAGAGGCATAATGTCTGCCATGGCTAGGAGGCGTCTCTGTGAAGGAGATGACTTCTGGACTGAGGGATTTATCCCTAGTTTTGTTTAGCCATTTAAAAAAATAGAATAAAGTGTTGAACTGAGTCCGGTTCATACTTTCACTTATTGGAAAAACTTATGAAAATTATCATTAGAACCAAAGTCTCTTAAGAATGACCTGAAATTTAGACCTAGGAAAAGTTCTAATGTTTGTAAAACAACTATTTTACCTTTGTAGCTGAGTCACGGTTCAATTACCTAACTTTGGGCTCTAGTTCATGGGCCTATGAGTCGATTTAAAAATTGGAAAAGTATCTAGTGAGAGTTACATGTGTACCCTAGACATGGACAAAAAACATAGTGAGTAAAAATCATAGTAAGTGGGTAATTGACCATTTTACCGCTAGGGTTAAGGGTGAACCATTAAACAAACTGTAATATCCCTAATTTTCCCGAGTTTCAAAATTTAAATACATGGAAAATACAGTGTTTGAACTATTGACATTATTATTAGAATAACTTTCTCCCTAGATAGAATTTTGTAATTCTATTGGAAAGTAGACAGAAAGAGCTTCGAAACGCCACCAAGAACGCGCAAATTGAAGTTCGGATGAGGAAGATACGACCGTTTGAAGTTTAATATATCGTACAGGACCCGTTTACCCGATTTAGACTATATTTGACCCATTTATGTCATTTTGCAGGCCCAGTTTTTTTATAATTCTGAAATTAATTTTTAAGGTCCCAATAAGGTGACCTAACTGGGGAGGATTACCCAAATTTTAGATGGATTAGGAACCCTAGTCCCCATGTTTATAAAAAGGCCTTCTTAGGGCACAATTGAGGGGGGTCTTTGGTCCAATTTGGGGAGTTTTGGACGGTGAAGGAGATGAGATAATTTTTCCAGCACAACTCCAGAAAGGCTCCGGTGGCGGTGGATCAACGTCAACTCGGCCACGGAGGTAGGATTTCAAGTTGCAATTATTATAGATTTTATTAACTGATTTGAATGATAATAATAGTAATTTCTACAAAAATACTATTCCTATACTATTCCTATGAACAGTAAAATTAAACTCTGGTCGGACCTGTCCCAATGGCTGTACTGGCCCCTGGCCGTGACGACGTTGGCTCCGGCCTCATCGGCCCTGGCACCGGCAGCCTTGGCGGCGGCAATTTCGGCGCCGCTGTGCAGACCGCCGATTCGTTGCAGAGAAAAAAAATAGAAAAGAAAGGGAAGCCACTGGCCGAGGCCGAGCCAGTCTCATTTGTGCCAGCCCAGGCCACGATGGCCCTAGACGCACCGGCCTGGGCCTCGCTGGCATCGGCCACGGCGACATTGCCGTCTGGAAAAAAAAGGAAAAGGAGAAAAACGGCGTTTTGGCCGCCAGACAGCAGCGGGATCGAGCTTGTCGGTTCCACCATAGTGAGGGGCGGCGCCACTAGAGGCCTTCCGGCCTCTGGCCGGACGCAGGGAAGACGACCCACGTTGCGGGTCATCGACCTAAACCAAACCGGTTTGGGTCGTAAAAAAAAGAGAGAATTGAGGGGGAAGTGAACCGGGTCCGGTTCATGGGGATAAAAGTGTCAAAAAAAATTCTAAAAAAAATACTCATGTACCTGGAGAGGCTTAGGACTATTATGACCAATTTTTTGGGGGGAAAATCCCAGAGCCTATGAAATAACCTTTTTACCCCTGGTAGTTAAGTTATTGTGTGAAAATCACTTACCCGATTTAGAGGCTCCGGTTCATGGGCCTATGAGTTGATCTAAAAATTGAGAAAATTCTCAGTGAGAGTTTAATGGGTAAATAAATTATAGGCTAGACCTTTTGGTGGGGGAAAATCCCAGTGAGTGGGTAATTAACCTTTTTGCCCCTAGGTTTAATTGTAAACTGTTAAATAAACCTGGGTCGGTTCAAGGGGTTCACGACCTCGTCACATGCCAGAAAAATTACACAGAGTCCATGAAGACAAGTAGTATACTTGAGTTCAATTTTGGACCCGTTGGATGTCATTAAGGTCTTAAACCAAATGACAGAAATACCCCTATACAAACCTGCCCACATTTGCGTGGATGTTGTTAACGGGCCAATGTGATATTGAAACCTTTTGAGAGGTTAAGGTATTACCCAAGTGCAGAGAGGAATGTGTCCAATGTTGGATAATTACTCTAATGCCCTTAAGTGCATTACAACCAGTTTCATAAAGATTTATTAAGATAACCCAAGGAGGGTTAGGGCATGAGAGCTCAAATGATTCTTATATCATTAATGAATTCTATTATTGATTTTATGATATGCTTGGACATGTGTAGTTCTGATTGTTTATGTTGTTCTTTGTTTTGATTTTTGATATTGATGTTGTGATAGTAATTTATCACTAGTTGAAAATTATCGAAAGAATAATTACTTGGGGTTTGATAGCTTTGGATTGGGCAAGAACACCTAATCAAGATAAAGACTAAAATACCTCAGAAGGGTCTGGGACTAGTTCATACAGTGAACAAAGCCTTTGACCTGGCGATTTGCCTTGGTTGATGAACCAATGGCATGTTTCGAGTTGTAAACCTTAGTCTAGAAGGGACTAATAGGGTTTGGGATAGTCATTCTGAATCCTGGCTTATAGATGAGCAAGATAGGGTTCAGAATGGTTTCCTGAGTTTTAGCTCTATTGAGGAGCCGCTGATTTGACCGTGAAGTTGCACCTCCCCATTGGAGGGAGTTCTTTGTGAGCCGGGCTCACCGCAGATATATTGAGGATCTTTTAGTGTACATGCAATTAGGGTCACTGACATCCTACTTGGTTGGCGTCTCTGACCACTTCTGTTCAGGTGCAGTTGTGGGCCATGCCCTTCCACTCCGGTCAGGTCCTTATGGGCTAGGTTGGGAGATGGCACTTCCTGGTGGATTCCAGGGGCCTGGTGGATTCCAGGATGTTTCGTTGTCATTTGTCACTTAGGTTGACATCTAATGAGTCTGTCTGTCATTGGGATTAGACAGGGATATTAATTATCGAATAATTGTTCGAGAAATAATTAATAACATTGATTGATATTGCTTGTTTAATTAGAACAAATGGAATGATTAAAGGCCTTGCATAAAATGTAGGTTGCTTGAAAATACTTAAGCATTGCATGGGTGATGCTATGCTTCTTAGTATAGTGTAGTTTTTAGGCAGAACTACGTTTGGATCCGATCTTGTTGGATATACGTATTTGTGAACCCCAGTTATCATGACTTGGATATTTAATCAAAGGGTTTGTTTTATATTTAAAGAAAAAAAATTTCCTGCTTCGTGCTATTTAAAAATGCTTTTAAAAATCTGGGTCATGACACGAACCAAGGTTGGTTCAAGGGGTTTATGACCTTGTGAAATGCTAGCAAAATTACCATGTATCCTTGACATCAAGTTGTACCCTTTAGCCCAATGTTGGACCCATTAGAGTTAAGGAAAGCCCTAAACAAAATGATAGAAATACCCCTATGTGGAGACCGCCTACATTCATGTGAATGAAAGTGCAAGTCAAACCTCTAGAGAGGTCATTGAGTTGAAATCGATGGAAGGACAATGAGATGACCAGAATAACTTAAGGGAGACTACTGATCGTTTATAATAAACCCTTTGCAAGTGTACAAGGTAATTGTACTAGGATAAGTATTTAAGGGTTGTCAAACCTCAGGGACGGATAGATTATCACTAAATCTAAAGAAGAATTTGCTGATTGAAAACTAAAACAAACTTAAACTTAAATTAAGCAAAAGAAAGAAATCAACTAGTTTAAAAACAAGAGATTAATATGATGGAATTTACTTAGGAAATCGAATCCACTATAGAATCATAACAATTCCTTAACTTTTAATCTAAATCTAGTGTGAATATGAACAAGTATTCTCAGCTACAAGCTAGAATTACTTCAGAAAGAATCATTAATTAAATTTCATGGCATGAACTATCTTCGACAATAGCACGGATCATCTACACTAAACTAGCTTTAGGCATGACCCGTCTAATCTTAGTATAACTCATCCAAGTCATTAATTAATTGAACATTAAAACTATTGTATGACCATCTCATCTAAATCACAGAAATTAGAATTGATGCAAATATCAAAACCACATCAATCTATCATCTACAAGACAATAAATCAATATAGACTTGAATAAACATTAAAAGCTCTTCCATTAAAAAGGAAATCCATATCATACAATTGTCATCATTCACAACTGAGATCTAAATTAAAAAGAAAAGAAACTGAAACTTATCTATAGCTTCATCAACTCCTAAGTAAAAGAAAAGTCTAGCCTTCCATGGTAGAAGAAAGCACTTGAATCTCCATTATAAGCTTTGAGTTCTCTTCCATCTTCTTCTTCCTTTTTCTCCTTAGAAAATCTATTGGAATCCTTAAATTTTAAGCTAAATATGTCATTTTATAAGCATAAGTTCCGTAGGAAGAAGTCCAATATGAAAAGGATTGAAATTTAGGTCAAACAAGGAAATTGCGCGTTATGCCATTCGAATGCCCTGCATGCCCGTTCAAACGCTTATATTGAGTTTTTCTTCAAAATCATGTTATCCCGTTCGAACGCCCTACAGCCCGTTCGAACGGCTGCAGTGTTTCTGCAATCTGGATAGTTTTCCTGGACAGTTCATATTCTGTTCATTAAGCTTTCCTTCGTGTCCATATTAGTTTTCAACTTGTTTATAACTCTGAAACATTGTCCAAATCACTTTAAAGCATGTCAAAACTATTTTGAACTATTTCAAACATCGTCCAAGTACCTCGATAAGCGCACTTTTCTTACAAAATATAAAATATCATACTTTAGACATGTATAATGTAATTAAAATTCCAACTTGATTTAAATACACATCTAAACTACTAATAACTACAAAATTATTAATAATTAAACTAAAATACTAATATCTATCTTAATCTAAATAAACCATAACTAACTCTAAATTAACCTAATCTATACTAGCAAATAAGGTAAAAAGACATATAAAATAGATATAGATTTCATACTTATCAACTACCATAACTCAAGTGGAAAAATTACCTCAATGCCCTTTGAAGCAGTCTACCCCATTTTCACTTAAATGAGTGCCCTAGCCAAAGGTGAGTTAGGGCACCCTATAATAATAATCATAAATGTCTTTAGATGGAAAGGGTGTGACCGGTAAGTGACACGAAGACCTTTATAGGCCACTATATCATAGGAAACAAGGGGAAGAGTCCTTATTCCCATAGTTTCTAGTAGCGTATTACACGTGTCTACAATGTATTACATCGAACCATTAAAGTTGTATATACATAACTTGTATATTACATAAGAGTTTATTTAATTCTAGGGCTTGAATTTGTCTAGCCCTAGCTCTACAAATAAGTGCACTAGGAATTCGTTTATCATTAATGGACTTGTGTGACTTTGTGTTATTTATGTTGCTTACTTTGATACATGCTTTTATTATTGATGCATTAGTATATAATGGTCACTTGAGATTAATGAAGATTAATCAAGAGAAAATGGCCAACTTTGGATTGGGGGTAGAACACCTAATGAAGATTAATGACTAAAATATCTTTAATGGGGTCTGGGACAGGTTCATGGAATGAATAGGGTCTTGACAAAGAAAATTATCTTAGTTAATGAACCAAGGGTAGTTGTGAAAGTATACCCTAGTCTCATGCAGACTAATAGGGTTGGGGTATTCTCTAAGTCACTGTCATTGAATGGGCTAGTTTTTTGGTTGATTCGTATTGAGAAGGGGACCTCATTGGTTAGACAAATACTTGACTAGATAAAATTAATCAAATCTAAGTTTTGAATGTTTTGGGAGTCATTGGTCATATAGACCTTAGGCTTTTATGAGTTATATTATTTATGTCATTGAGGACATTTCTCCCATGGTTGGGGAAGGTGAAGATTGTGATACTTGTACACTTTCTTCACTCCCACGATAGTTTGGGTATTGGTCAGAGAGATCTTTACCACATATTTCCCGTAGGTCTTCACATGATCATATTGTATGTTTGAAAAGTGAAGTTGCATGAGCATCATGGAAGACTTGTATTTTTTGTCAATATGTGTCCATGAACATAGTTGGGATCCACTTCTCCATATTTATAGCAGACTATTGAGAGCCTTGGGGATTTGGATCAAGCTGCTATTTAAGCAATCCTACTCTAATGTTGGAGTCGAGTATTGAGGGATTTTTTTTAGAGTTGAGTCATCTTTGGGTTAGTACACATCTATATTATGTTCCTATTTCCTTACACTGCAATCATAGTGTATTAACCTCCATCGAGAGTTATATTCCGTTAAACCTAGAATTGTGTTTAAACAAAAAGGGTGGTTAGTATCTTGTGTCATTTTAATTGACATATGATGTGTCTGTCTATCTGAGGGATTAGACAGGGTTATCAATTATTGAACAAGGGTTGTGAGATGTAATGACGTTGCTTGCTATTAATTGTTAATTAGCACAAGTGGAACTTACATAAAATGTAGGTTGGTTAAAATTACTTAAGCATTGCATGTTCGATGCTATGCTTCTTGAAATATTGTAGTTTCTAGGCAAAATTGCGTCTGGATCCAATCTTGTTGGAATAACATTGGATATATTATCTAATAAGTATGTAGGTAACTAACATTAGGTAACGTTGGCTCAATTCGAAAAACATTAATAAATCATTTTGTTCTTTTTGAAACTCTTCTCCTAAGGGTGGAGAGGTTTCGTTGTCTGGTTTGGTTGGTTGCAGGTTCTTTAGGTGAGGATTAATGAGACTAGGACTAACGATCGTGGAAGGTAGTTCCTAGTTTTTACAATTTTGGTAAGTAATTGTATCTTTGGCTCGAGACCTAATCTAGTTTTTTATTATCAGACTGATGATGGACTTGTAATGTAATGTCCTTGATTTTCTATGATTTTTTTGAGATTTTTTGCTATTTTTCTAATAATTTTTTCTAGGAAAATGTGACACTTCAGAGTATTTATTTTTGTGTATTTTACTTTGGTATTTATACCCGTAGAGTCGGGTGTGGGGCTTAGTCACGATCTTTAGGCTTCTACTCATCACAGATATTCTCGACACGAATTTTGGTCACACAACACATAAGGAAGTGGAACAACACGTTAAATGTTAAGTGGCTGAAAGCCATGATAGCATTCAAGAACCTCTAGAACGTCCAGAAACATCGAGAAGAGACACAAGAGCAATTTCGGACCTTCCAGTGCACCTCCCTTGTTGTTGGACTTTGCCGCATGTTGTTGGATTCAAGTTTGCCCAATCAACATGAGTCTGATGCTACTGGCTAAGGCTACCACCTTGCTCTCCTCGATCCTCCATGAGCTACCGGTGTATCCCCTGAGTTTTCATTATGTTTCATCGGTCTTGGGGCATCAAAGAGCTATTTACGGCCATTTGTCGTAGCTCTCAAGTGGACTTAGCTTCATCCAGCCACCAGGATACCTGAGGCACATGCCAGAGCCGCCACCATTCTCTCCTTGCTCCTCCTCGAGCTGCCGGTATTTCCCCCCCATTTTTTCACTATGTTAGCTTGAATTTGGTTGTCTAATGACTGTTCTATCATCTCTATGGGCCGTTTTCTATTGGCCACCACCCTTTCATCCCATGTTTGGCTAGAACCTCCTTTCCCATGCTTTCCTCTCCCTGCCCCGTCCATCTTTGGCCTCGTCTCCAACCCCCACACGACTCCTTTCCCTTCTGCTCAAACCAAATGACCCATCTGTGTGGGTCTTTGGGCTGCCGCAGCCACTAGCTGGCAAGGGCCGGCCTACTACCGACGGCTTCGCCTTGGCCAGGTGATGATGGCAGGGCCATTCCAGCCTAGTACCGCTACTCACAAGTTTGGTTCCGCCTTATTGGTACTTTCGCACATCCATACATTGACGCCCTTCTACACATTTTACGTCAAACAGCCTCCGACCAGATTTGGGTCAGTTTACCTCGACCCTGCGAAAGTGGGGGTTACCTCTATAGGCCTTGGCATGGCATAATACTCGTGGCCTTTGCTCTGCCTTGGCTTGACTCCAAGACACCCTTTTGCCCTCTATCACGCTAGATGCACAACCGCCCACACCAAATGTTTTGGTTGTGTATGGCAATTGGCAATGTTGTCGTTTTCATTGGCTAACACCACCTGGCCTTAGCTTTGTTGCCCTTGTGGGCCTAGAGCCACCTCCGGACCCACTAACCACCCCCTTCCCCTCAAGTGGTCATCTTTGTCGTGTGTGCATCTGGTTGGGCTTACAATATAGGGTATAGGCACTATTTTTGCATTGCCTGAGCATCCAATGGCTTCGTCACCAATTGAGTTGACCACCAAAGCCTCTACCTATTCTATATCCTCAAGCATCACCTCATGCCCTCCACCCTTTTGTGGACTCTCTATGACTCAAAATTGATATTGTTGGGTGCTGTTCATGACCGATTTTGGCATCTTGCGGATGGTCAAGTGCTTCTTAACTATCAGCCGACTTCCATTTAGTCCACCTTTGGTTTCCGATCACACTTGCCACTTCTTTGGCATGACCTTTCTCCCGGCCTACCTTAGTGCGTCGCCATTGATGCAGATAGTGCCGCACAGACTTTTGTCACCCTCGTCTTGTCATGACTATTTTTGGCACTTCCTAAACCTCAGGACAATAGCTCTCTCAACTAGGCAATTATTTTGGCTACCAACACCGCCACTATCGTGTACTCGCCATCAAACATCATGGATTATGAGGTAGGGGAGCTTTGAACTGGTAATTTTATGATAGCATGCCTTAAATGTTTAGCAGCATGCTAGGACTGTAATTAATGCCTTGGATATTAAATAATGATATAATTGCATGATTTGCATATAAGAATGATTATATGATATGTTTAAAAATGCATATGACATGCATGTGAGCTAAAAGTATGTTTGATGTATGTGGATTTTGTGTGTGCTAGTGATGGCTAGCAAGTATGTTGGTAAGCTACGTATTGAATTATGAGCATGTGATGCGCAAGTATGATGAAGTGGACATATTGATGTATGATTATATGCATGTATGAAGGAAATGCGTATATGAATGGGGCGGATAGATGGGCAATGGAAGGTAAGAGGTGATAGAGGGTTTGGTACAGATGTGTAACTATAGGCCGTAAGACCAATATGTAAGTTTGACGGGTGGGGATTGAACTGGATGAATTTGGTTTGGATTGGAGCATACGTTGGGTGATGAGTAAGTGAACTTAGGTTTGGAGCCTTATGGGGGATTGTCAGATAGTAAGAGTGCACAACATAGTTGTACAAGCATACGTACAGATTGTGAAGTGGAAAGTAAGAACAATAAGTGAGGTATAAGTAAGAGGGTAATAACTGGGGTTGACTTTGAGGATCTTAGTTTGATGACATCTGAGTAAGATGTTTTAGCCATAAGGTGGATGGTAGAGATTGTATAAAGATTTAAAAATTTGGTATCTAGTGAGTTATGTTGTGAGATGGATGGGTTAAGTGAAGTATGCTACCCAAATGAACAAGGGTTTCAAAACGGGCTTGGCTTCAGATTGATCAGTGGAAGAATATAAGATTGTAAGTTTTTATGAAATAATTATACCCGCATAAATTACTTAATTCAAACTTGAATTGAAACCAAAGTTAATATGATAGCATTGTAAGTTTGAGACCTGAGGGTTTCGATGAAGTAAGTTCCATGTTTGAGCCAGCCCATGATGAGTCGGCTGAGTATTTCTTATGGCTTGCCATGGTGTTTATCATGTGGGATGTTGTATGTGTTTCATATTTAAGCATAGACGTTTGATGCTCTGGTGAGAGCGATGTTTGTTTTGATTTTGTCTATGTGGTATATTAAGCTGAGACGTTTGATTCTCTATTGAGTGCGATGCATATTTCTACCATTAGTCAGCACTATAAGATTATGGCCCAAGAGTGGAACTATATGACTTCCACCATTAGTTGGCATTGTATGGCCCTTAGTTGACACTGTATGACTTCCACCCTTAGTTGGCACTGTATGGCCCTAGAATGTTGGCATTTACATGCTCAAGTAAGCAGTATCATGGAACTGCTCTTACCTGTTTGATCATGTGCCCTATGAGCATAGGTGTGCTTTGCCTTCAGAATAGTCCATGACATCTAGTTACTCCCTAGAGGTTAAGGTGATGCCCTAGTGGCATTCCTTTCCATTTCGACGTTGGAGCTTATTAATTGGAATGAGCTTTAGTGGTTGTTAGTATGTGTATCATTGTATAAGTGAGTAAGTTTGTAAGATTCCGAGCAAGACTATAAGAGTATTTTTTTAGCAAGACTATAAGAGTATGTTTCTGAGCAGGACTCTAAGCGTATGTTTATAAGCAAGGTTGTAAGAGTCGGATGGTATGAGTAAGACTATAAGAATGTTTTGAGTAAGACTGAAAATATAAGAATGGTATGAGTAAGGTTGTAAGTGTAACAATAAGTGTAAGAGAGGTAAGACGCTATGTGTATGTGCATGGTTTATTGTATGGTGAGGTTTTGATTATTATATGCTTGCATGCTTCATGTTTGAGTTGCATGAATGCATCTATGTATGGACTTACAGAGTTCTCTATTTAGAACTCCCTAATGAGTATTTTCCTACTGAGTATGAAAATACTAATTTTTCCTATTTTTCTTAGCCCCGATGTTTAGGAGACTTTTGCAAGTTTGTGATGGAGAGCTCCTGAAGATGGATGCTTGGTTCCGTGGGTGGTTTGATTTTCATTGACTTAGGTATACCCTTAACTCATTACGAGTCTTTATTGTTATTTGTGCCACGATATGATATATTGGGTGAGATGACAATTAAGGTGTTTGTACTTTCTGGACTTATAATTTGGAATAGACTATGGACTATTTATAGGACTTGTACTCAGGGATGCGGGATGCCTGAGAGAGATTTGTATTGAAAGCCTATGATCATAGCAATTTATTTTATACATTTATTTTAGAGTAGCGCCTAAGAGCGTTTGGTTTGTCCGCATAATGTTTGATTGAAAAGAAAAAAAATTATATGGGAAAAAATTAATGTGTGATGTATTACATTATAAACCTGCTTTCACAAGTTTCATATTTCATCATTTTCCCCGATTTGCAACCATTATATTGCAAAAAAAAGTGAATTTTTAAAAAAATGTGTTGAAAATTTTTGTCCCTACATGAAGTAGCTTGCATCTAATTCGACAACATCAAGCCCCACTCCAGGATGATGAGGGATTCAAGGTGCAGCTCCACCAAGGACGATGTAGCGTCTGAGAATTTTAGGTATTTTTCTAAATTATTTTAGAATTTTCCATATTTTTTTGGGATTATTTGATGAAAAAATTTGTATTAAGGGTTTTTAGTGAATAGGGTATTGTCTCAGAGGTGGTGGCCACCGAGTGGGGACCGCTTAGGGTGGGTGATTTGGCGTAGGAATGGAGGAGGTTGCCAATGTTATGTACCATGCTCTACTTCTATTAGGATAGGTCAAGGATTCTCTTTTCCTAACCTATTTAAACCCAACTTCCAACCCTAGCCTCCATCTTCCTTCTCAAACTCTTGAAGGAAACCATTAAAGTTGAGGGCTTGGAGGTTTTTGGTTAGGGCTTCCAACGGTACCCATTTTACCGTTCTACCATCTGTACCACACTGTTAAGAAGTTATATGGTATAGTTAATTTATTTGATGGGTAAATAAGAGGATAATTTTATTCGACCGTTATCTAAATGGAAGATAATGGAAAAAGTTCTTCCATACCTGTTTATTTGTTACTCGTTTGTCATATTTAAAATTATACATATATTATACCCATTAGTCTTAAGTGGTTTAATTTCAAAAGCGATTGGCTTATGGTCTTTTACAATAATTTTTATGTCATGATTCACCACTGCGATTTACTCAACAGAAGATATCATTCAAATCCCAAATATTTATTGAATTAATTTAACTACTTACAACCATTCATTATAGTTGTTACAAGCTGCTACTTGGAAGATGATTTTCTCTTTTTAGCATTTCATATCAAACTGTATTTTTTTTATAAAAAAATATCCATTTATAATTTACATTTTATATTCTCTTAAACTCACTTCACTTTGATGTTTCCCATTTGGTTGCTTTTTCTAATTTTTTTGGTCTTATTAGGTTTCATCTTTAATCATATGTGATAGAATCTTAACTAGCTACACAGACACTTTGTACAAAATATTTTTGCAGTTCTTAATTAGTTTATTATTTTTTATTTTTGATAATTAAACTTATGAAGTGTTTATTTGTGTAAGGAAATTATTGGTGGATTTGGAGTAGGATTGCTGAGCTAACTCTATTCTGCTTGAGGCTAGACTCAAGTTAGCTTAAATAAAAGCTCGAACTTTGGCTAATGAAAACAAACTCTTGCTTGGCCCATCTCAAACTGGTTTGGTTTGAGAGTTAGCTGGCTTAACTTAAAATGAGTGGTGTAGGTGTTTTATTATGAGTTTTGGTATATATTGGTTAGAATCATGATTATGTTACAAATTTGTATATGAGATTGCAAATTTTAGAATTATTATTTACTTATTGAAATAGGTTAGAATCAACAAGTTTTGAACGACCAAATAGGCTTAAGTGAAATTTTGAAAAGGGTTAAGTAATTTTTTTTGTAAAACATGGGGGGACTTATAATTTTTTTAGGTGATGATGTCATCATCTATTCAACCTGGGTTGACCCAGTCCAACAACTAATCTGGGTTAGGGTTCGGACTTTGTTTTAAAATATTGCTTCAAAGAGTCCCTACTAGATGATGTGCATACTGCATGTTGTCTCATTCTTGCCTATAAGACACCTGGCTATGAGAAGGCATATGTCAATCTTCTTACATTTGGGATTCTTCTAAAACAGGCAGTGGATGGATGTTTTGGAGTTGGACTCATATGATTGAAAAGAATTATTAGAAAATAAGTAGTCTTATCAGGTATATGCCTAATATATGTGTCTATTTATGTTTCATGTTTAATCTTACAATTTATTTGCAACAACTATAAACAACTGTAGTAATGATGTTAGTTTTTACCTTAGTAATATTTGATTAAGTAAATAAAAAATATTTATTTTAGCCTTTTTTCGCACATTTTAAAAAATACAATGGATAATGGTTATCCGATTAACCGGCCGATTATTAGTGGAAGGAACAGTTATACAAGTCCCTTTACTATTTACTTAATGGAATGATTATGGATATAGATTTGAGAAATGGTTACGGTAATGGAATAAGTTATACCGTAAATATATCATTCCATTGGCAACCCTATATTCCGGTGACCTGAAAGGAGTTCATCGCAGGTGAAGGAGGTGAGGGGAAGGAGCGTGCGCAAATATATTGCCGGAGAGAGGTAAGATCCTTGTTTATAATTTTTGCTCATGGGAATTTACTTGCTTGAATGATAAATCCTTAGTATCTCCATCCAATTTGAGTGGAGGAGCCATCGCACCATGTCACATAGACATTGGTGTCTGCACCCTCTCACTTGTCGGCGAGTGATAGGAATATATTCAGCTCTATTTTTATTATAAAAAAAGAACATTTCCATGCTAAACCAAAGCCATAGTCGGCCTTGTAAATTATGGAATTGCCGGCCATTGATAAGTCGATGGCGAGGCAGTGGTGGATCCAGGATTTTTGATCATGGTGGTCAAAAAATAATTAAAACTCAAGTAATTTTTTTCACAAGCAACTATACATAGCTTACCTTTGATGAAAGATGCATATAAGAATTGATACAACATTTTCCTTTAAAAAAACTGATCAACACAAAACATATCAAAAATATCAAATCATTCTCTAACTAACACTTGTTGTTATTTCAAAAAATCTCATGCCCATAAGTGATTTCTTTAACTTGCTCTCTGCTATAATGAATATAGTTGGAGCATCATGTAAACGCAAAGATATGCTTTGAGATGAACAAGTTACTGATGTTTTTGAAGCAATTGAGAGAGGTGAATTATCGACTAGGCAAGGCCTTAATCAAGAAACTAGTTTGAAGAGGTCATGTGACACTTGTTGGGGTTCACATTATGGCACATTATGTAGTTTCATTTTCATGTTTTCAGCTGTTATTTGAGTTCTTGAGATTGTTAAGAAAGATAGCATGGACAGGGAATAAAGAGCCAAAGCAAATTCTCTACTAGGTTTCATACAATCTTTTGAATTTATTTTTAATTTACATTTGATGAGAAAGATTTTGGGCTTTACAAATGATCTATCAAAATCATTGCAGCGAAAGGAACAAAATATCGTGAATGCAATGGATTTGGTTGAAACATCTAAGATATCTTTACAGGAGCTATGAGACCATGGATGGGATTCGATCATGACTGAAGTTTCTGTATTTTGTAATAAGCATGATATTGATGTTCCTTGCATGGATGATAACTATATAACACTTGGACGGTCACGATGTGGAGAGCAAATTACAAATCTACATCACTATCATGTTGGTTTATTCTACACTGTCATTGATATGCAATTGCAAGAGCTTAACACTCGTTTCATTGAAAAAAAATAATAAGTTGCTTCTTTGTATTGCATGTCTATATCCAAAGGATTCTTTCTCAGCCTATGATAAAGAGAAATTGCTTTGACTTGCTAAATTCTATCCCCATGAAATCTCTCCAATGGATATTTTAACCCTTGAGGATCAACTTGATGTTTATATCATGCACATGCAGAACAACAATGAGTTCTCAAATTTAAATCGGATTACTGATCTAGTTAAGAAAATGGTGGAGAAGAGAAAGAACTTATCATTTCTTTTGGTTTATTTGCTCATAAAAATTAGCATTAACCCTTCCAGTTGCCACTGCTACTGTTGAGAGAGTTTTTTCTATAATGAATATTGTGAAAAATAAACTTCGTAACTGGATAGGAGATGAGTGGATGAATGATTGTTTGATAACATACATTGAGAATGATATTTTTAACCAAATCGATAATGAAAAGATCATCCAACACTTCCAAAATATGAGGAGTCATCGAGGGAAATTGCCATTCCAAAGGTATACTATATTTTCAAGTAGTTTATTTATTATTTGTGTTTTATTTTGTTGTGTCTTCTATTAGTTGGTATAATTTATGTCCATTACTTTATACCGGAAAGAGAGAACTTAATAATGCTAGCAAAGAGCTTCATCTTCTTATCATAGAACACCTACATGTTCATCTTGTGTTTGTTTTTATTTATGAATTTATTATGTAGTGTTATAAGTAAATAGTCCTATGTTTAATTTGGTTCCACTCCTTGAATTTATTTTCAGATTTTACTTAAATCATAAATTAAAGAACACTAAGTGATATGTTGATATGTTTTGTGTTGATCAGTTTGTTTAAAGGAAAATGTGGTATCAATATATGCATCTTTCATCAAAGGGGAAGCTATGTATAGTTACTCGTGAAAAAAAAATTACTTGAGTTTTAATTATTTTTTGTTCACCATGATTAAAAATCCTGGACCCGCCACTCGGAATGGTTGAGCCACCCTTGGATTCTCTAAGGGTCGGCTTGTCTCTAAGTGAAGGTAGCAAAGACTCCTGATGAGTTCTCTACTGCTTCATAGATGGAAATTTGTTGTAGTGGTAGAAACAGGCAGGGAAGACCGGCGAGTCATGGCCAAGGTCGGCAGGGAAGCCATTACCAGCAAGATTTTCATCCGACTGGACCATGAACTCACTGGCAGAAGCTTCTGCTCTATTTCAAAGCTAGAGCTTGTAGCAAAGATTGCCCAGTGGACTGCGGATGGTGAAAGGAAAATTCCAGTCATACTAGAGGGTGGAAGACGCTTGTGAGGGTGATGGACACAAGCCGACCTGCATGAGTTGTGGGTCTGGCCAAAATCCATCCACCCAAGCTAGCCTGGTTCAGGTTGTTTTTTCACCTAAATTCACTTTATTTGATGTTTACAAATAAAATTAAAAAATTATAAATAAATTTATAAAATCACACTATCGAACTAGATGAGTATGGATCATTCAAAGACATCATATCACTATAGTAAATTTACTAAATTACCCTTGGGATTTTGTGGGTCAATTCATCATGTGAAAGCATACTTGTTCCTTTGAATAAAGGCATGACCTAATGAAAGTAATATAGTCTGTGTTTTTTATTATTTGGAATCTTGAGACATATGGTCTTAGGTTCCCATGAGGCACAAACAATAAAGTCTGCAAAGACTTATTTCTCCCAAAGTTGGAGGATGGTAGAGATTGTGATACACATTCTTCACCACCACAACAGTTTGGGTATTGGCTAAAAAGGTCTTTACCATGGGTTTTTTGTAGGTCTTCACATGAGCATATAGTGCGTACGAAAAACAGAGCTTCATGAGCATCATGGAAGACTTACTTTTCTCGCCAATTTGTGTCCATCAACACAATTAGGATCCACATCTCCATATTCATGGCTAGCTTATGAGAGCCCTTGGGATTTGGGTCAAGCTACTGTTTAAGCAGTCTACTCCAAGGCCGGAGTCGGGCATTCATGGATTTTACATAGATTAATCTTTTGGTCAATTTTAATTATAATTGTGTGAGTCTCTTATATTGAGATTTTAATGTCTAAAAAGCTTTGTTATGACAAAACTAGATAAGGGTAAAATAATTATTGGTGGCTTACAAATAATTATTAAAACCATAGCTTAGTCCCTCTATAGGTTTTATAAACTTGTTTGACCCTACTGAGTATAAATGGTTACACTCATGCATCTTCATGATGCAGGTACCTTAGAGGAGGAATAGCTGAGTAGTTGGATTCATGGAGTGGGGACTCACTGCTTCATAGTAGGATTTGCTTTATTCTATTTAATTATAATAAAGAACAAGAATTGTTATTTCATACTTTATTTGTTATTCTTAGATGGTTATTAGATTTGCATATAGATGAGACTTGGCTCGTTATTTGCTGGATTTAAATGACTATTACTAATAATCATGGTTTGATAGTATCGTTATATTGGAAAATGGCAGTCGTGGATTGGGGTTTATTTTAGTCGTTGTTATGCATGATTTGTTAAAAAAAATATTCAAGTTTTCTGTTGCATTTACTCTGAAAATGTTATTTAAAAAACCTCGGTTGTGATAGATGTCTAGTGCACGGTCTCAAGACAACCCGACCGTGAAGTCATGAGGGGAGGAAAGAGATGATTGTGCCGGAGGGAAGGAAGGAGAGGGCCACATTGAAGGGGTGGAAGGAGAGAAGAGGTGGGAGAGAGGGGAGAAGAGGACATGTATGTGGTTGAAGGAGTAGGCATGGTCGATATGGATTTCCCCAGGAAGGAGATGTGTTGGGGGAGAAAGAGTGTCTCCTTGTTTCAAGTCATCCATTTTCAATTACAAAGGGGGGAGGTTGTAACTAAAAATATAGCCACCACATACAAATTAGTTATTCTAGTGTGTTTTAAAAGTTACAATTATGAAATCATAACTCAATTGACTATCATCACATTTTAAAATGCATATATAATCCAAAATAACTAACGTTACATTCTAAAATATGCATATATATAAAATCCTAAACAATTAATATCAGGGTTTTTTCCATATTACCTAGCCTAAGATACAAATATTCCACATTTCTTGGTTTTGTAAAAAGCATCCCATAGAACTTGGGTTTATACGATATTTAAAAAAAATTGGACCAAATACCCTTGTAACAAGGGTTAGGGTTTAAAATCGTGTAAACGAGTTGTGGCGATGCATAAACAAAGAGGAGATCGGAGCTTAGTGACAATTTGTGATTTTCACCCAGTAGTTTTCATCAACAACAAATTCCTATTTCTATTCGGCGATTGTCGGCCTCCTTCACTTCATCGGCAATTGCTCTTCTATGATTTTTGTTTAAAAATTTCTAACCACATAAACTATTTATCCCTATAAAAGGAGATCAAGATGGCACTGCAACTCAAAAAATGAATCTTGAGAGACTATCTAGGGAGAACATGACTATATAAGCATAGAGAAGGATGTAGATGCCAAGGAAGGACACTGTAGAATAGCCATGATAGCCTCCTACATATTGTGCAAAGAGGGACTCTAGTATGGTTTTTTATATGCAAGTTTTATTATGTAGAACATCTTATGTAAACATGTACACAATCTTAGAGGTTTTTATCCCTGACTTGTTGAACAATTATATCAATAACAAATATTAGCAAATATCGTGTTATCAATAACACGCTATGACAAATATTGTGTTATTGATAACACACTACGACGAATCTCCTATTATAGTATATGCGATATATCATATTATCATTAACACGTATTGTTGGCATATTGTGTTATTAATAACATGCTATGACAAATATCCTATTATATTATATGCGATATATCATTTTATCATTAACACATATTGTTGGCATATTATGTTATCAATAACACTCTATGGCGAATATTGTGTTATCAATAACATGTTATGACAAATATTGTGCTATCGATAACATACTTTGGAGAATATTGTATTATCGTATATGCGATATAAAGAATATCGTATTGTATTGTATTGTATTATCAATAACATGTATTGTTGGCATATCATGTTATTGATAACACACTATGACGAATATTATATTATAGTATATGTGATATAGGGGAAAATAAATAATACGTCTTGTGGGCATATCATGTTATTGATAACATGTTATACCAAATATCGTGTTATCAATAACACTCTATGGTGAATATCGTGCTATTGATAATACGCTATAGCGAATATCATGTTATCAATAACACACTTTGGTGAATATCATATTATTATTATCGTAACATATTGCATTATCAATATCACGTATTGTTGACATATCGTGTTATTGATAACACGCTATGACGAATATCGTGTTATTGATAACACGCTATGGCAAATATCGTGTTATTGATAATACTTTATAGCGAATATCGTGTTATCAATAACATATTTGGCAAATATTGTATTATCGTATATGCGATATAGAGGATATTGTAGCATAATATATTGTTAATAACACACATTGTTGGCATATCATGTTATCGATAACACGCTACGGTGAATATCATGTTATCGTATATGCGATATAGAGGATATTATATTATGGTTGTCAACTCAAAGAATATATATCGTATTATATTTTATTGACATATCGTGTTATTATACATGCCATATAGTTAAATGTTGGACATGGGCCATGCGGAGCGTGAGATATTTGGTCCGTATAGTGGGAGCCATCCTATGGTTCTCGTATTCTTGGAAGTCTTGCAAGTCATGCAGAGTGAATGTACTCTACTCAATTTCCTTCGGATTCATTGTACTCCCAAAATTCCTTTCTTTTTGCTGCATCCAATCCCCATTTGTAGTAAGTCTCCGGAGTCCTTCAATCCGTTCTAAATGCAACACAATTTTTCAAATCGCCGAAACATTCTATTTGTTGCAATTCAACAAGCACTAATGTAGTTTCGTTTTGAGTTTTATTATTTTTATATTTTTTTAACTAGGAACCAATTTTTGGATTAAAACCTAGAAGTGGTTAGGTTCTGGTTTGGCCTCTGTAACATAGGATTGAGAAGGAGAAATTTTTTACTTTCTATCTATCATCTTTTAAGTAGGTACTTTATTTTCTATATGCTGAGTGTATTGATTTTGCTCATATAAACTTGAGTCATCGTTGGTAATTCATCACCTATGAGAGAAGAACTTGGGTATAGGTTTAGTTGTGACCTAATTTGTCTTAAACTAGATCATATAGGATTTAATCTTAAAATTAAGAGAATATAGAATATTTATCTATCAAGGTAGGTAATAGAAAAAAAACTCTTAATATCATATTTTAAAATTAGTAAATTAATATATAAAATACAGAAGCACTAACCCTTGGAATTGTAATTCGTGCACAGAATCTCAAACATCTTTCACTTCATTTTGAAACCACTAACGCCGCTTTTTGGATTGTATTTCGAAATACTGAACGACCATCTTCATTGCGCCAAGTCATCTCATTTGGGAAGTGAAACCACTAACGCCTCCTTTTGGATTGTATTTGGAAATACTGAACGACCATCTTCGAGAGCAGGGTCAAGAGTCACAAGTGTCGAGAGCGGGGTCTCTTCTGTGGAGAGGGATGTCGAAAATGGGGTGGGATTCCTCCGGCGGCAACACGGCCGCTGTTCAGGCCACCAACGACGACGCCTCTGCCAGCAAACTGTATCTCATTTCCTTTTTTCCTTGTTTCATTTTTTTTCCTTGTTTGCATTCGATTCATAAATCATTTCTGGTTTAATGGCGTATTTGGCAATGTTGCTGGCCTGTTAATGATGTAGATCCTGCGTCAAGAAGGGGTACATGAATGACAATTACATCCATCTGTTTGTGAGAAGACCCCTGAGGAGGTCCCCTATCATCAACCGTGGTATGTATCTACGCATTAAAAGCACACTCGTTCAAAACAAAAACAAAAAATTAGATTTTTTCCCTGGGATCTTCTTCTTCTGTCATGTCGAAAATTTTCGTGATTGGTACTTAAATGGATTATAAATGGTGTTTCCGGAGGGTATTATTCTCGCTGGGCGGTCCTACGCAAGCTTCTTGATCAGTTTCTCAATTCCACGAGCCGTGGGAATGAAAATTGTCAACCAAAGAAGCAGATACTCTCCCTTGGAGCTGGCTTTGACACTACCTACTTTCAGTTGAAGGTGTGCACACAGATCTCCTAGCTATTAAACATTTTCTTTTTCTGTTCCTTTTGTGCTTCATTTGAGGGCTAGTGGCGAAGTTTAGGCGGACCATTGACGAATCTGCTGTTGTGTACGTTGATACATTTTGAATTGAACTAGCCGTAAGGCTTCAAGTTTTCAGTAACTAACAATGAATCTGCACTGCCGTAACAGTGAATCTTCAGGACATTTATATGCTGCTCTTGTTATTTTCCTTGCCAGGAGGAAGGGATTGCTCCACATTTGTATGTCGAACTTGATTTTAAGGAGGTAGGATATGTGTTAATGTTTGTCCTCCAGGTCATTGGGTGATTAATGTTTATGTTTTTCCTTTGGGTCATTAGGTGATAACTTCTTTTTCTTCATCATCATTGTCATATTCTACCTAATTATATCTTATATTCAGTTCAATTGCAAGCATGAATTCACTGTGTTTTTCATCTTCCCAAGTTCTTCGAACTTTTCAGGCAGTAAAAATATGTTTTAACGTTTTTATTAGGTAACTAGCAAAAAAGCAGCTTTTGTAGATTCAATCGACCTGTTAAAGGACAAAGTTGGACCTGAAGCATTGATTTCTCGAGGTAATTTCTTCTCACAGCAGCCTTTCTTTATACCAACAAAACGAAAAAGAATGATTTATTTTTCTACCTACTAAAGCTTTCATGGTTGGATATCTATGTTGTTGATTTTTTCATTGCCCGTGCAGTTGAATAAATTGCCATGTATAAGTTAGCGTGTGTTGTACCTTGCATCTACCTGAACATAATGGTCATTTTTTTTTCAGAAAAAGGGGAGGTGATGAGTGATCATTACAAATTGCTTCCTGTTGATCTACGAGACATACAAAGTTTAGAGTCTATAATATCTGTTTCTGAGCTGGATCCTAGGTAGAATATTTTTTTTTTTAAGTTTTTGAATACTTTGTTTTTTCCAAAGCTTTCATTATATTTTTTTGCTATGTAAAAGGCCTCATTATCCTGAGCAGACCATTTCCACGTACAACTTTACATCTCAGCCTGTTAATTATACAGTTTTCCTTTTTTTTTTTAATTGTTAACTATACCATTCAAACCATATAAAAAGAATGCTTCCTACACTCTGATATGGGGTAGATGGGATTGGATTTAACACATAGTTCAAATCATGTATATTTTATCCTATTTTTATTTTGTTAACTATGTAGGGTAATAAAAGTCACTTCCATTGTTGCTTATGAATTTTGATAAAGTACTTTAGGCGCTCCCAGGGCACCCTATCAGATTTTCTGGCACTGACTCACCGGTGCCTTCTCCATCGCCAGCAACAGAAATGGAGTCTGGGGTTGAATCATCCAGGCCGGGTCAACTCAACCCCAGCCATGAGCTGCTTTTCACCACCTCATTTTCAGAGTGTTCACTGCTGTAGCATGCCTGCCTTCCAGATTTTCCCTTTCTTCCCCCCATATCCCCTTTCTTGGCGTGCTGCATCTGTGAACACCCTGAAGAACAAGGAGATAAGGGGTGATTCACTGGTGGTGTTGAGTTTCCTTGGATTGGACGACTCAAATTTGGCCTCTGCTTCAGTTTCCTTCTTTCCGGTGCCTGCCAGCTGCCAGAGAAGTTGCTGGCAATGGAAAATATTGATCTGGTGCGCTGGGAGCACCTAGCGCACCATATCAGCACTTTGTTGCTAATACTTTGACGCAAGGCATGGGAATTATTGATTTACTATGTTTCTGTGACTTAAAAATGGATAGTTTTGCTCAACTACTTACATCTATGATTGACTCAAATAATTTTTTTTTAGGAAATGGCAATTTTTGTTTTGCCTTGTATGTTTGTGTGCTTTGTAGATTCAGTTGTCATACATCATTGAGGGAATGATTAAGGTTCTTCATTTGGTGTCTTTATCAGCTTGCCAACATTTATAATTGCTGAATGCGTTCTTATATACTTGGATCCAGATTCAAGTTGTGCTATAGCCAGTTGGGCTGCAAAACAATTTTCTACTGCTGTATTCTTCTTATATGAGCAGGTCCCATTCTCTACTATTATCAAAATTTGATGTTCAGTTTTTGGTTTATGCTCAAGATCTTGATTCTTTTCCATATTTCATGTATGCTTTGTATTTGGGTCTAGATTTGAAATAATCTCAAGAAACAAGTCCTAATTTATGTAGGCAACTAAAAAGTTATTGTTGTATAGAATATAAATGGGTATGCTGTTGTGGTTCAGCTCAAGGTTCGCAATGTGTGATATCAGTTTCATCTCAGCGACCCAAAAGATGATGAATTGGAGATATATCGGGGAAAATGATCTTGGTGACTCAAAACAGATTTTTCACATGTGTTATGATAAAATACTAATCTCAAACAATACTAACACCTTGAGAATATACTTATAGTAAAATAAGTTATGCTGATCAAGTAGGAAACATGATTATTGCCCACAACGTTTTTTTTCTTGTCAACTGACCGAAATGTTACTGATGATCACCACACAAGATTTGTTGGAGGGGGAAGGGGGTGATAGCAGCCAAAATCTCAGAAACATCACTGAGATCTCACTGATACAGCGAGAAATTACCAATAGGGGGTAATAATTGTTTTCCTCCCATCATTTGTTGGTTTCCTCTCCACTACTGAGATGTCAGTGATATCTTGCCAAGATGCTGAACCATGGTCCAGCTAGATTCTAAAAAGCATATTTTAGATTTCTGAATGTCTTTTTTAAATGAACTTCATCTTGAATATATCTATATCAGATGCTTCCTTGGAACTGTGTATGCTGTGATTTATACCATATGTTACCTTTCTTCTTACTGTTACTATGTAATGGTCATATTAATACTTCAATTGCTTCTAAAGGAATCTTCAGTCGGCAAATTAAATTATTTCTTGTATTATACAGATACATCCAGAAGATGCCTTTGGGCAACAAATGATAAAAAATCTAGAGGTATGCCATATCTTGATTATATGTACCTCAATATTGTAGTTCTCTGTATGTGTTCCAACACCTTATAGCATTGTGAGTTGAATGATTGAGTCGTGTACAAATAAAGATGTTCAGCAACCTCTATGATTGATTTGCAATTGATTTTCATTTTTTATCTGTAATAGTTAATATATAGTTAAGATGAGAAAAGAACGTTGAAAACTGTAGAAAAGATGGCTAAATGGGAGCAAGTTGAGCCTAAGCAAGGGTGCGTGAAACAATTTGAATTTTATTTCAGGGGACATTTTGTTATGTCATCAAAAATAGGTTTTTGACAAACTTTCTTGGGTGAGAAAATTGATGTCATTAAACGCTTGAGAAAATTGATGTCATTAAACACTTAAGAGATAACGTCTGTTATCACTAGTGCCGAAGTACCAGTGTTCAGGGAACCGCTTATTAATTTTGGTGAAAATGATGACCTCTTTTGCGATTGTTAGCAGTATAAATAGTCACTGTACTTGCTTTAAGTCTCAGCTTAACATTTTATGGCTTGATGTTTCTTTTTCCAGAGTCGAGGTTGCCCACTTTTGGGTATATATGCTACACCTACATTGGAAGCTAAAGAAAAACTCTTTCTTGATCAGGGTTGGGCTGTAAGTTTTTTAATTAAGCAACAAGGTTTGCCTTTTACTGCAACTTCTGCAAGCAATCACATGTTGGCTGCACTATTGTTTCATGAAAAAGTTGATGAATTTAAAACTTTTCGAGGTAATGGATATATATTATGTTAAAGTGTTATGACCCGCCCCAGGGGTTGGGTCCTGTCTTCAAAGTCTACTACAATTAGGATTCAATTATTAGTGATAGTATTTTAGAGTAATTAGGAGGCTAATGTTAGAGGCCCATTATGATTTTGAATTCTATTAGGATTAGGGTTCTTATTTGATTCTATAAATATGTAGGGGCTTTGCCCTGATTCATTATTCAGAAAATCAATGAAAGAGTAGAATTATCTAGTTTAATTTAGCATCTCTAGCCTTAATCCCTCTCTTCTCTCCTTTCTCCTACAATGGAAATCTCTAGTATACAAACAAGCCTTGCTTTGACATGTCAAGCTGTTGGTTTTATGATATAACCCAAATAAGTCAGGGCTATACCATGAATCGAAAGAGAGTTTAGGAGGGAAGGATAGTAGGACAAAGAGAGGTTGGGAAGCTCTTGCCAGCGGCCAGGGCTGACAAGGGGAGGTTGGAGGTCGTGGACGAGAGGGGGTGAGAGAGGGAGATCATGAGAGAGAGGGGATTAGGAATAATCTTCTTGCTTGATTTCCAAATTACAAAAGAGAGGCCTATATAGTGCTGACCCTAGCGGCCAGGTGGGCCCATATTAGGTCTAATGACTACATAAGCAGAAATCAAACTAAACCTAATTAGAAATAACAATAAGCCCTACTTAAGCAAAATAAAAGAGTAGCCTAAACACTAGAAGTCGGGACACAACATTTTAAACCATTGTTTCCTTTAAAATGCTGTTTGTGTTTCCATTGCTTACACACTTTGGGATTTAACTTGGATTGCTTTTACTAACAACAATTTTCTTGTAATTTTGGTTCAAATGTTTATTATGTAGCGAGCTGTTGCATGGGATATGCTGAAGATATACAGCACCTTCATAGATTCTCAAGAGAGGCGCAGGTACCAAGTTTCCTTAAGCTATGAGTTAATAATTTTTTTCTTTTGGGTTTTGGTACTACCTCACCTTTTAGGCTGAAATACATGACATTTTTATCCATGGCAAATTATAAATTTATAATAGCATAGGATTGGGAGAGAAACATTGAAATTTGTCAGGAGCATTTATGTAATTTTTAGAAATTGCACCTGATGCTAAAATTTTCTTAAATATGGTTGTTCGGCATTAGAGGATTATTTGAAGTCGGATTGGTCTTTGAAATTATTTAGGTATTTTAGAAGAGGAATGAGTTGGTATTTAAACTTAGGAAACTCCTAGTTCAGGACTAAGTAGGGATCATGATCTAGTCTCAACAAGCCAAAAAGACAAGATCTCATAGAGATTTCGGAGAGATATGGAAGAATTTTTGTAAAGTGATCTTGTCATCTTGGTCATCTTAAAAAAGATTTTCCACACGTGTATTTGACAATGTAAGTATATATTCACATCTACAAACCCTAATAAT
Organism: Saururus chinensis; assembly: GCA_035235625.1. Classification (NCBI taxonomy): domain Eukaryota; kingdom Viridiplantae; phylum Streptophyta; class Magnoliopsida; order Piperales; family Saururaceae; genus Saururus; species Saururus chinensis. Next base: position 39,865,167 of record CP141146.1, read on the forward strand.
AATAATAATAATAATAATGATGATGATGATGATGATAATATAACATAAATTTCAGAGAGTACGTAGAAAACTTGATAACTAATGATAAAGAAGAATGAGACTGAAGATAATGTCATTGATCAAGTAGAAAACCTTGTGAAGTACAAGACCTGAATATGACACACTTAATGACCGGGCATTAGTTAAGTAGAGAACATAATGATATACCAACGCTTCCTCTTCCTCCCATTTTCCTCTCCTTGGTGATGGATGGACTCCTTAACTGGTCCTGCCCCATGATTGGAATCTTATGCGGCATGAGCAAACACATCTTCCCTAGTGAAGGTCAAGGGGGTCAGTGACCGCATTCCCTCCACTAATTGATACTTAGCGATCTCGCAGAAATAGTGTAAAAGCCTTTTTTCACGGTCTCATGTCTCAGTGAAGGCACAAAGATAGAGCTCTCTCAAGATCTCTCCTAGAGAGACGGCAAACTATGTTTATAGTTCTTTATTAAAAAAATCAATTGTCATTTCTTATTTTCTGATGTGAGATATTGGTTAGTCACTCTTTTATTTTTATGTACAAACCTTTTAAATGATTCGATTTTTTTGGTAAGTGCCTTTGATGCATGACAATAGTCCTAGTAAAGGGAATAGCATCAACGCCACAGTTGTTCAGCATCAACACTGAACTTGAAAAATCGCAATCAGCAGAGAAGAGGGTTTTTTTCTTCACTATCATGGGCTTCTTTGTTAATGAAAGTTATGACCTTTATATAGGCTTACAAAGATGACTGTAATTGGAAATCAAGTTTCTAAACTGAGGAAAATGAAATCAAATATGAAGTCCTATATTAAATAAAATTTTATAAAGAAACTTACTAAAATAAATAACTCAATAAAACTAATTCTTATATAGGCATGATACATCAAATCTTTTTTGGTCTGTATTTGATCTCTAGGATCCATTTTGATGTCCACATCATTCTACTCCTACGAGTGTAGCTAGAGAGGTGTGAACAGACATTTGTTTCTTCCATTGTAGGGAGGAATATGCACCATGGCTAAGGAAGATTCAGGGCAGTCATTCCCAAAGTGGTGGCTTTGTCAATGATGAAGACTCACTGAAGATGGTCAATCGAAGTGATTCATTGGCGATGTAAGGGGCATTGGTCTGAGTCCTTCCAGCCACAACCGGGTTATTGGTGGTCTTTTCTATTGTGCCTTGTGGAAATTGGCATGCCGGCGAAGCATCGTTCTTGTTGGCTTCTTCCCTGACCAACTGCCATTCGACATGGACCACTAGTTTAGTCTCGCTCTGAAGCATGTGCACTGGCTGTGCGAATGATGCAGCTCAGTGAGCGTCTTTGGCTCCGCAATTGGTTCGAAGAGAGCCACAATCTAGGACATTCTGCATCAGTGTGTTGGCCTATCGAAAACCCTGCCTTTTAGTTAAAACAACATGGATCCAATGAAGCACGCTCTTGATAAATCCAAAGCTGAAGTCGAGGCACGTCATGTTGATGAGCAGTTGATAACCAGCAATGGTGCAGAGCAGTTTGAACCAATCACAGAGCCAAAGACGCCGATTGAGCTGCATCATTCGCCACAGCCAGTGCACACACTTCCAAGTGAGACTGAAGCATGTTGTGGTCATCTATTTTCATAACACCATGCTTTGCCAGTGTCCTAGTTTCCACAAGTCACAATAGCAAAGACCACTAATGCACCGATTGCAGCTGTAAAGACTGAGCCCAATGCCACTTGCATTGCTGGATGCCGATGAGTCGCTTCAGTGGACCATCTTCAGTGTGTCTTTGCCATCAACAAAGCCGCCACCTTGGGAACGATTGCCCTAGATTGCCTTTGGGCATCATGCATATTTCTCCTTACAACGGAAGAAACGAAGGTCTATTCGCACCTCTCTAGCTATACTCATTGGAATGATGCAGACATCAAAATGGATCCTAGTGATCTAATACAGGTCAGAAAAGATTTGGTGTGTCATGCCTACATAAGAATGTTTTATTTAGGAATTTTATTTTAAATAAGTTTCTTTATAAAATTTTATTTAATATAGGACTTTAGATTTGATTTCATTGACCTCAGTTTAGAAGGAGTGTGATGCATACCTTATTTCCAATTAGGGTCATCTTTGTAAGCCTACATAAAAACATTAATAAAGAAGCCTATGATATTGAAGAAAAAAAAGCCTCTTCTCTGCTGATTGAGATTTTTCGAGTTCAGTGTTGATGCTGAACAACTGTGGTGTTGATGCCATTGTTCTCTGGTGGCAATTCCAGAGAAAATTATCCCCTCTACTCTCTACCCCATTCCCTTGAATTTTCACATTTCCCCTTACTAGGACTATTGTCCTGCATCAGCCTTCCTATGTGTTACCTAGCCCAATCAATGTGATCCACATTTAGGAGTTTGTGATTTCAATGCAAACCAAATTTACAGCACTCAGTTGAATTTGGGGCCACCCATTCATTCAAGCAGACATACTGTTTATGATGTTCCTTTCTAGAGAAAACTCATTATTGGCCTCTTGTGAAGCAGGATTGAACGGCTTGAACTGTTTGATGAATTTGAGGAATGGCACATGATGCAGGTCTGTTCTTTAATATCATACTACTATATAAAGCGCAAGGGTGACAATAGATGTTTGCCAAGTTTCCTATATTGTTCTCACATTTTCTATAATGTTCCTACATATAAGTTTAAATTGATATGTGATTTGGTATATTTTAGTAATACTGTTTACACGGGCTTCACCTAGGATAAGTAACTTATCCTATTTCAATGAGATTCTTTTAGATGGCTGCCACATGTTAGCCTAATACTGTCTGCTAATACGACTTTGGCCCTACTTTTTATATTGTGTTATTTTTAACTTTGAAAGGTTATATCTTAGTGCTCCCAAATTGGGATTCACATGTTTTTGGTACTGCTCGAAAGCTGTAGACGAGCTTTATCAAATGATACCCACATGAGTATGTCTTCTTAAACTTTATGTGTCTCATACATACAACACATTATCGATTGCCCATATTACACGTTCAGACTTGTGCGTTCTTGACACTGTTGAAAAACTCTTGGCGAGCTCTATCAAATGAGACTCGCTGCCAAATTGGTTATGAGTATGGAGGGCGTGTGCTTCACCGTTGTCCTTTCCATCCTATCACCTAATATTAGGCCCATGAGATTTGGACCGGCAGGTGCTACAAGTGTTCTTGGATTTGTACAGTGCAAAAATCTATCATCCTGTCCAACCTAACCTAATATTAAGCCCATAAAATTTGGATTCACAATTGCTACAAGTGTATTTGAATTGGTATAGTACAAAAATTTATCTTCACCGTTGTCACTATGTCATTTTATGATCCAATCTTATTACATTGTTTTTGGAGAGTGGAAAGTTTAATAGCATAGTGAGAATTTTGTATGTGATTGCTTCTACCTGAATCATTTTTCAGGAACACTACTGTGTGGCCTATGCCATAAATGATGCAATGGTAACACTCTACTCTCTCTTTCTCTCTCCACCCCTCTGCTCTCGCACACGCACACGCACACAGACACATGCACACATTAATGCACGCACTATGGCCTCATACAGAGCATGCTAAAAATAATTAGGTGCTTCCATGCAGGACCTATTATGGGAATTTGGTTTCTCAGGCAACCAGCCTGTGGCGGGGTCATCAGTAGATGTACCACCTTCCAAGAAACAAGGACAAATGTCCCTGACTTAGAGAACTGGTTGATAGCCAGCAAAATATTATCGAAGAAATTTTGGTGTATGATTGCTAATTACGAGAAAGGAACCAGAATCAGATTTATATAGTCTGACTCATGGGAATGGTATCATACTTTATGAAACTTAATGTGTAGGTGCTATGTCTATCCCTTGTTCAGGAGGGGCTTTTATTATTGTGTGTGTAACATAAACAAATCGCGGATGAAGGTTTTTGTGAATATTATTCGTTAGGGTGTGATGACAATGGTCGATTTCAATGGCTAAAGAATCGTGGACACATTGTTGTAAATGGAATGGAATTTTGTTGACCTACTGAATTTCTGGTTGTGTGGAATGCTTAGTGAGAAGGGCTTTTATCGGAAGTGCAAACTGTTTGTAGAGGTCACTTGAAAAGTTGTAAAAAAAAAAAGAAATTACTTTTAGAATATGTTTTCGAGGCTTTGAAGGATGGGCTTTTAGTTTTTGGGTAGCAGGAGACTCCCGAAAGTGGAGCTTATGAAACACATACACCTAAAAAGTATAACTACAAATACATGCGTATAACATGGTATAGCCACAAAGACATAGTAGTACAGAGCACGTAAATTGGAGGATCAACCAAACTGATGATTTTACAAGATGTAGTATTTGTCACCAAAGCATCCCTCGGTATGTAGGCATATAATATAACTGATGCCAAATGTACGGGCCCTTTTGATTTTAGCAAGCCTCCTCTGATGGCTTTACAAGCTGGAGAGGAGGAGGTTGGGAGAACTTTGGACACTCTGAAGTCTGCTGCCCCAGCCCCGAAGACGAATGCCAATGATGGGCCAAAGGCCCTAGATTTGTTACTCTTAAACAGGGACAAGGAGATAGGTTTTGTAAAATAATATTTACACACCAAAAATTTACATTTGAGTTTTAATTAGATAAAATAAGTGAGCCTAAGTAAACTTTGTGTAAGACCTAATTAAAACCCTAAGTGTGAATTTTTGGTGTGTGAATGTCACTATCTTTTTAGAATAGCCCACACCTATAGTAGGTAGGCACATGGCTATTAACAAGCCAACCTGACTCATCGAGCAGGCCTAGCTCAGCCAACTTGAATCAGGCTTGACTCAAACTTGATTTGAGCTTGAATAGGCTTGAGCCAAGTTCGAACATACCCTTGCTTGACTCAGCTCGGCTCGATTCTACTAGGCTCGAATTTGAACTCTTCGAATATAATTTTAAAACTATATATAAATAATAAATATATAAATAAATAATATATATTTTTATATTTTATATAAATATAATTATTAATTTAAATATATATTTATGACATACTACATCTGTCTTAGATTAATAGCTCCATTTAATTAATTCATTTTGAAAAATCAAATAGAGTTATTAATCTAGGACATATGAAGTATATAAAACGACACATAATTACTTATATGTACCAATATCATGTATTATATATGATATATGAGACTCATTTATATGAACCACGGCTCACTCACAACTGAATGATCCCCAATGTTGTGCGCCTTTAGATTTTGATCCAACAATGCATATAATTCAAGAGGTAGATTGGTTTATGTCTCCTTGCACCCTCAGATCTCAATCTGATGGCCCATGATGCCTTAGCTCGCGCTGACGTGCATGAGCTCAAACTCATATAAATTTTTTTATGATATATATTTTTGTTAAATTATAATTAATATATAATTTATATAAATAATATATATTTTAAAAATAAAAATATTATAGACACAAACACTAATATACTCTTGTCCCAAATTAATAGCTCCATTTGGTTTTTTAAGATGAACTAACATTAGTTCAATTGAAAAACCAAATGGAGTTATAAATAATAATGGAAGGTCAACATTATCCACACTAATATACCCAAAAATTCTTCTAAAAGAAGCGTGACATTAAGGGGACCAACCTTAGTTTACAAAAGAATAAAAGGACGAACCTTAGTTTACAAAAGAATGATTAGAAATTTTTTTCAAAAATTGAAGCATGACACAAGGACCATCCTCAACTTACATAATGTTTATCTTTTTACATATACTTAGGAATTTTTTAAAGGCATACTAAGGCTAAAGAATAATTCTTTTATTAGTGATTTATAAGTAAGTAAAGAAAATATGAAGAAGTATATGGTAATGTTGCCTAAGTGAGTATTTATTGTTTGTATCTTTTGTAGTGATTATAGGTATATAAAGAGAGGAAAATTGTAAAACTACATTTTTGAGCATTTGTAACTAAAACTTATTTGTCATACTTTTCTTATTTCTTAGTGTCTAGCTAGATGTTCAAGGTGTAGTCATAATACTTGTTGAAGTGTATTTATTAATATTTAATACTAAAAATCTATTAGTATGTGTGATACTTCATGTACTTTAGATTTATATATATTATTTTTATTTTTTAGTTTGAGCCCAATTTGAGCCTAGGCTCGTGATTCACTTATTGCAGTTCAAGCTCAAGGTTGAGCCAAACTTTGAATTTTCAATTTAAGTCGAGCTCGAGCTGAAAATTTCAAGCTTGGTTGAGCTTTGAGATGAACTTCAACAGTTCAAGTTCAAGCCAAACAAACCCAATACTCAGCTTAGCTCAGCTCGGCTCATTAACACCCCTAAGTAGGCACTAAGTGGGATTTTTATACAAACTTGAGGGGTTGAAGTGTTAAAATAAATTAAAATATTAAGGAGTGAGTCTATGTTGCTCACTCATTAGTGTGTGCACTATTAAGGAATGCACTACATGATAAGTTGTTCACCACCCTTGCTTGCCTTAACCACCCCACCTATTGTATAGGAAGA